>MU271145.1:1076251-1723928 GCA_021432605.1 Coniochaeta sp. PMI_546 | reverse complement strand
ATAAGCCTGAGGAGCCTTTCTAACGCTTACCAATGAATCCATCCAGCTGGGATACTTGCTCGCCCAGCGAAGTAACCTTGCTGCACAGGACGGACACCAAGCTCGACAAGTGTCCTCCGGGAAATCCCTATGACAGCTTATGCTGTCCAAAACCTTCGGTTCTTAGAGACTGTGTGTGGAGGGGCTCCCCTTACGAGTGCCTCGATGCCCAGTGCCAGAGTGACGAGGTCGCCGTCGCCCTGGATGTCATCGGCGACGCGACGGTGATTCAGTGCTTTTGTAAGTCTGGCGTCTCGGGTGTAGCGTTTGGACCACGTCGCAGCACTGACCCGAGAGTGTAGTTGAGCAGAAGAAGATTGGCTGCTGCAAACTCGGCGCTCCGCCGCCACCTCCCACCCTAGGGAGCGTGTGCGGCCTCGACTGGTGCAGTGCCTTCCCGGCCGAATGTGAAATCGAGGGCGACGACGCCGCGGGTGCCGTCAACGGGAACAACAGGTTGACAAAGCGTTGGGGGAACGAGAGAGACTACCCCAGCCACCCCGCAGGTTCCTTCGAGTTCACATCTAGGGACTATTTCTCACGGGGGGCGTTCGCACGCCGCATGTTGGCGGCAACCGGCCAAATCATCTATTGGGAAGTCTCAAGCTCGTGCGATAACACTGCGATCAGTAAGTTGACGACGGCGTTCTTCACTGCACTTCCCAGCTTCATGGACGCGGACCACGTGATCGATGTAAGTCTTGTGCTACCCGTTCCCCGTCTCTTTGTCCAGTGGCCGTCTGGGACTGACCAGAACCCGGTCGCAGTTGCAAGTTCTCGCCCGGTTTGCCGACTATTGCATCAGTGGTATTCTCTCCGACACATCACTGACCAACCTTCCGACGATTCCGGCCAGCTTCTTCGACGGGCGATTCGTCTCGCGAAGCCTCCCTGGCGGTCTAGCGCGGGTTACGCCCACATCTCCGGACATCGTGGTCCCCATGTCGCGCGTCTTCGAAGCCTTTGGTTCGACGACCAACACGGGCACCTTTATGCTGGTCGACGACGTGTTGAATCAAATCAAGGGGAAACTGGTCCAGCTAGAATTTCCAGTAAGCGCCGCGACGTTCAGGGCCCACATCATGAACGCGCTTGGCGGCGATGCATTAGCTGACGCTGCGTGGATAATGTGGCTCCAAAAGGTAAGTTTGGGCAACGGCTTCCAGTTCCCGGCTCGGCAGGGTTACTGACAAAGACTCCCCCTCCCCGCGGACCAGACCATCGCCGTATTCAACTATCTCGAACACCCAGACGTGCATAGTGTCTTCATCGCCACCATAGCCAACATCCGCGCCCAATTCTCCCTCATCGACCAGCAATTCGGCGCCAACCCATTCTTTGGCCTCGCCGCTCATTGGGACGAGTACATCAGGAACCACTTCCAAGCCGTGACCGAATACGCACGCATGTGGCTCACAGACCGCATCGTAGAAGCCATGACTCTCTACGAGCGGACTCACCCTGCCGACTACGCCCATAAGGTGTACCTCCTCATGCTTTACCTCGGCCAAGTCAACAGATTGCGTTCACCCTTGTGAATTAATTCCCTACATGTTGAAGTGGTTGACAGTGGCCCCGGGGGGGGAGGAAGAAACATGTACCTGAGGCCGGCGTCGCATCTCCGAACACTTTTTTCCTTGTCGTCTTGTCTTCTCCTCTGCTTCGATAGGTAGCCGAGCGACAAATTTTAGCTGACCACTTTTTATCCTTATGAGCACTCGCGTGGGCGATTCCGACGTTGCCAAGTGATTGCCGACTTGATCTTGCGTTGGACGTGATCTTCCGAGTTACGCGTAGAGTCGCTGGTGGAGACGGTGTCTGCATTGAATGGACTCTACATAAATCTCCAATTAATCCAAGATCGCGTGTAGTTGTGCGCAGCGGGATTGCTAGGCGAGACGAGCGCTCAGGATACAAAGCCACCAGTTGAGCAGACTAAGGTACCTAATCATGCTTGCACCACAGGTGGACTGTGACTTTTGAATACCTACTGGTGAAGCACTCTTGTAGCCTGACTGTCGATGCATTGATGACAACAAACTTCTTGTTTCTACCATACTATGGTACCTTAGTACCTACGCGTACTCCACAGTCCTTAAACAGTTAGACATAACTTAAAAAACACAGCGACACCTAATTTCGCCTTTCCGTTCACTCCACTTGCTGATTACCTTATCAGTACACGTGTAGTAGGTACCTACACTGTACTATACGACGGCAGAATTTCCCCGTTTTCTCCACATCCGACATTCTGATTGCATGTACCCACTCGCCCGGAAAACAACCAACAACCAGAGGGACAGCAGGGGACAGGAATCTCAGAGCTAGCAGCGTTGTCCCTATTAAGATGGCCCATGCTGATCCAGCGGCAAGACGGAACCAAAGGGCCGCTCCCATGCGCCACAGATACCTGCTCAACGAACATTTATTTTTTTATCTTGGTGTGTTCTTCTGTGTGGTGGGATTTGATTGGGTGCAGCCTGTAGGTGGTGGAGTAGAACACCCCCGGAGTGTGGCTGGGACTCTGTACACGTACATAGTACACGTGAAGTACCAACTACGCGTGTAGTACCGACTAACGGATTATTGGTGGGGCCGCGGCACGAGCTACTGTACTACTATGGTGGTATGGGTAAGTAAAATTTCCTAGGCAGGTAGCCACGCTAGCAGGGGAATACTCCGCAATGCGCCACCAAGGCCGATACATTTTAAAGCCCTTTTTTAGTACTAGAAATGTAGTATTTTGTATGCATCTCCTTCGCTTCAATCACTGCCTTACGATAATAGTACTGGAAAGTGGAGTAATCCAGAAATTAGCGGTGCAGTAGCGCGCCCCACAGGTACTTGACATGGTGATTTTACTTTGGCTCGCAACCATAGTATGTACACTATAGCAGCGGCGGTATTAGCGCGATTCGCTGGATGCGTCACACTGGCAGCTGCCACGGATAACGGTCCATCGTCCATCGAAGCTCCTGTATCGCACGCAGGCCTTCCCTAAGCTTAAACCGACCTTTCTTCTCACTTCTCACTCAATACCCACGTTCAAGCTTTCAACAAGTCCAGACGCCAAGTGGTTCCATCAAGATGTGACGGCAGTAGTGCTGCCATGTTACTTATAAGACCAACTTATCGACCTCTCTGCGACACACCACAATCTACTCTCTACCAACCATGGCCAGTCCAGCCTCGTCCTCGGCCAGGACGCACTCCCGCCAGCCCTCCCGCTCTCCCAGCCTCGAAGCCCCACCCCACGATCCGGGCCCGGACGACGACAACGACGTCCCCGTCGAAGTCCTAGTCGAGCACCTGCTAGCAGCCAAGCGCTCCCTTTCCTCCATATCCCTGGTCCTGCGCGGCCACGAGCTGGCCACCGCCGCCCGCCAGCTGCACGAGGAGGCCGTCGTCCTCTCCGCCCAGACCGCCTTCCTGCGCCGCGGCCTGGCCGAGCAGCTCCGCGTCCTCCTCAGGGTCCGCCGGGGCATGAAGCTCGCCTACGACGCCAAGGCCCGCGAGTTCCGCCACCTGATCAAGACCCTCGACGGCGCCAATGGCCGCCTGGAGGCCACCATGACCATGCTGCGCGACACGCCCGTCGAGGCCCTGTTCCGCCCTGCCGGTGAAGGGAAGAAGAGCCTGATGGATTTCGTGGATGAGAAGAGCGTAGAGCGGATGAGAGAGGCGCTGAAGGAGAGCATAGCTGAGCTGCAGGTATGGGTCGTCCTCTCCATCCCTAACCTTCCGTCCCCTCAAGACATGTCTTCAAAACCTTGCATCCATCAAGAATCCCACATCCCTAACCTTCCTCTGGCACCACAGGCCGTCCAGACATCCTTCGACAGCGACCTCCTCCGCTTCGACAACCACCTCCGCACCCTCAAGAACACCATGTCCTCCTCCTCCCCCATGCCCTCCCCCTCGACCTCGGACGCCTACCAGCCCATCCCCCACCTCCTGGCCTCCCTCACCTCCCACTCCCAGGCCATGGCCGAGCACCTGGCCTCCCTGACCCGCCACTTCGACATGTGCGTCGCCGCCGTGCGCGCCACCGAGGGCGGGGCCGCCCTCGCCCTCCGCAAGGCGGCCGAGGTGACGCTGAGCCAGGGCCAGGGCCAGGGCCAGGGCGGCGGGCAGGGGCAGGACCAGGTGTCCATCTCGGGCGTCATGGGCCGGCAGGGCGGCGAGGGGTCGCACACCACCACCACCGTCGCTGGTGTTGCGGGGCAGCAGACACAAGAACAGGAGCAGCAGCCCATGAGCGCCGAGGAGAGGGCGGAGGTGGTCGCGGTCGTGGTCCAGGATGCGCCCGAGGTGGATGAGGTGGTTGCCGAGCTGGAGGCGTCGCTTCACCAGATGGAGGGGGATTTCGGTTCTCTGGCCGCGCAGACGGACAGGATAAGGGCGGCGTATGCCGGGGTGGCGGCCGGGGCGTTCGGGGCGCTGGAGGAGGTCGGGCAGCACCTGAGGGGATACGTTGCGGCGGAGGCGGAGTTTGTGCAGCGGTGGGAGGACGAGAGGGAGGTTATTTTTCTGAGGTTGGAGGAGATGGATGAGCTGAGGCGGTTCTATGAGGGGTATGCCGGGGCGTATGATAGTTTGCTGCTTGAGGTTGAGAGGAGGAGGGCGGTGGAGGATAAGATATTGGGGATTTTGAGGAAGGCGAGGGAGGGGGTGGAGAGGATCGTCGAGGCGGATAGGCGGGAGAGGGAGGTGTTTCGGGAGGAGATTGGGGAGTTCTTGCCTACTGATCTGTGGGTGGGGATGAATAGGCCTGTTGGGCGGTGGGAGATTGTGGCTGTTGATGATGGGGGGGAGGAGGGGAGGGGGGTTGGCTCGATGGGTTCTGAGAAGGGTGTTGTTGCGGCGGCTGCTGCTACGGCGCAGGGTAAATCTGGGGGAGGGAGACTGGACAGGGGATCTGGAGCTTAGGGGCTCGTCAGGTCTGGGACCTTTGCGAGGGCTGGTTGGGTATTCTGGTGCTTTGGAGTTGCTGTTTGGGTATCTACGGCGTTTCTCCTGGGTAAGGGTTGGTATAGCGTGCGCTTAGGAGGCGGAATCAGTTTCCCTGGGCTGCCGGTAGGGGCATTTTGTCTACCGTGGCTGGTGTAGTTGCTGAACAAGAATGATGGCATTGGATTGACCCCGACTACTTATGCTTGATTAATAAAAACTCCCTGCCTTTTCTATATGCTTCGATGCCCCGATAGATCCCATTACCAACCCTGTACAATAGCCAGAAGAAAAAGAATATAGTACATGAACCATTTCTACGCAATCGTGGGAGGGAGGGTAAAAGAGATCAGAGGACAAACTTCTGGGCCTTCCTCAACCTCGCCCCAAACTTCCAAATCAGCAGCGGCACGGGAATCATGCCGATGCACAGGAAGCCCAGCAGCGAGTTCCCCCACCCCAGGCCCAGGGACTTGTACATGCTCGGGCCGGCGAGGGGCAGCAGCATGCCGACGAGGCTCCTGAGCACGGTGTTGGCGGCGATGGCGGAGGCGGCGTACATGGGGTAGCAGTCGACCAGGTAGGTGGTGATGGGCAGGAAGATGCCGATGATGCCGAAGGAGTAGGGGAAGAGGGCGAGCACGGCCGAGGCCCAGTGGGTCTTGTAGAAGGTCGTCCAGCCGTACCAGAAGAAGGTGATGGGCAGCAGGGTGCCGAAGTAGACGCTGATGGGCAGGCGCATCTCGGGCTCGAAGACGCCGTCGTTGGCGCGCGTGCGGCGGATGATGTCCTTGTCCGAGCGGAGGGTGATGATGGCCCAGCCGGCCAGGTTGCCGGCGCCGAGGGCGATGTAGACGAGCCCCGTGGTGCCGACGGACCAGCCGTAGGTCTCCTCGAAGACGATGGGGATGGTGGTGAAGAGGAGGTAGAGGACGCCGTAGGTGAAGGCGATGTAGAGGGAGAGGAAGAAGACGAGCGGGGAGAGGAAGAGCATCTTGGTCGGGCGGACGAGGCCGTTGAGCAGGATGCGCCTGCCGCTCGGCTGCGGGCCGGCCAGGACGTAGCAGCTGCGCAGGTCGTCCCGGCCGAGCTCCTTGCGGAGGCGGGCGACCTTGCGCTCGATGAGGACGCGCGGGTTGGTCTCGCTGTTGAAGATCTCGGTCGCGGCCGTGATGGACACGGCGACGATGAGGACGATCCAGAAGTCCCAGCGCCAGCCGATGGTCTGGGCCAGGTAGCCGCCTATGAGAGGGCCGATGGTGGGGCCGATGAGGGGGCCGAGGGTGTAGATGCCCATGGCGAAGCCTCGCTCGTCTGTCCGGAAGACGTCGCTGATGACGCCGGCTCCGAGAGTCTTTTTTTTTATGGCCTCAGTGTCAGCCTCTTTTTTTCTTTCTTTTTTCACTCCAACATCTTTGACCAATCTTTGGGGAGAAGGGAAGAGCGGAAACTTACCAGACATCCTGCGCCGCCGATCCCGGAAAAGAAACGGAAGACGATGAGGGCGGATATGTTGGGTGCCAGGGCGCATCCGATCTGCCACAGGCAGAAGAAGACGTTGGCCGCACCCAATACCGGCTTCCTCCCGTAGATCTCGGACAGGGGCGCCAGGAACAGCGGGCCGATGACATAGCCGAGCAGGTAGATACTCACGGTCATGGCGCCTACTATGTTGTTCTCGTTGTGGAACTCGGCACTCAGACTGCCTATGCCGGGGGCCAGGATGGAGGAGGCGAAGGGCGTGACGAGGGTGATGGACGACAGCAGGCCGACGATCAGCCACTTCTTCCGGGTCGGGAAGTTGAGCGGCATGGCCGGGTCGTCCTGGCTGTCCCAGCCGACGATGCCGGCGGACAGGTCGGAGAGGGGGAGCGGGGTGAAGGGGATGCGGTCCTTGGCCTTGCGGCGGCGGCTGCTGATGCCGCTGATGGCGCGGGAGACGCGCGAGACCTTGCTGCGGACGCTGTTGCGCGTCTCGAGCCGCTGGAGCTCTGCGAGGTCATGACGTCCCTAGTTTGTCTGTTGTCAGTGGGCTGGGGCAAATGGCGAGTGGATGAAAGACTGGGGAAGGTAGAAAGAAGTCCGGGGTAACTGGAGCCGGCACGGGTGCCGAGTCATGGCTTTTTGCCAAGACGGAAGGGTCCTGGAGATGGATTTGAAGGGGCCAAGAGATATTGGAGAGTACAGGGCTTACCTTGGCTAATTCAACGTCCAGCTCATGACCAGGGACGGCCTCTTCGATCTCGTCATGGTCGATATCTGGCGTGCCGACGTCTTCTGTTTCCTTGTGATGTGCTATGTTGTGTGCTTCCCTCGAGTGTCTATCGTCGTCCAAGTCTGCTTCTGTGGACGAGTTTGTCATTGGCCGGCCATGATCCGTCTTCTCGTCACCGTCGGCAAAGTTGGCGTGTTCATCTTGTTCTCCCATTTTGTACCGCTTTCTATGTGTCTAGTAGGCAGTGTGAGATCCAGGGCACTGTTTCCTTTCAAGCATTTCCCACTCTACAAGATTCACACACACATTTAACACACACTCGAACAGGGAGGGCAGAGTAGCGGTCACACGCGAAATGGGGGAGCCATCGTCTCATATACCAAGAGGAAGAGAAAGATCGTCGCCCGAAAATCAAAATAGCCAGGGGTCCAACAGAGTCACCCGCGCCTTTCGGCATCAGTCACCCTCGGAAGCGCTGTACCGTAGCAGTGAGTGACCGATTAGGAGCCCCTTGCACCGCAGTAGCACCACCTGGAGCCTGGCTTCACCCCCGCTGGCTGGCCTACCTGGCTACCCGCCTACCCTGCTACCAGCTCAACCGGCGGGTTGCCGTGATTGCCGGACAGCGGAGTTAACAGGCGGATAACTCCCGGACTTTGGTGGTAATAGGTCTAGCGCGGCGGTAGCGTGCCATGACGCCATCAGTTTGAGGGTGATTTGCATTGCGGATGCCCGGGTTGCATTACTTGTGCATATCTTTTCCTTGACTACGATCACTAGTCTAGCGGTGTGTTTGTTTGAGCAGGTCTGGCAGGCCACTTGCAGACCTGAAACCCCTCTCAGCCTGTCGTCAGTGGCACTGTAATGTGTACATAGTAGATAGGCGAATACGTCGGGACATGGCGAGGTTGTCCGGTGATGCGTGTGGAGCTGTGAGGCTGTGAGAGTCAATTGAAGATAGAAGGCTACTGAGAGCCCGATAAGTACATGTGAAACCAGTGAATGCGAGATATACTGACCAAAAGGAATACGACTCACCGTTTATGTCAACAGAGGTCGTGAGACTTTGAAATATTTATGGGGGAAGGCAAATACTAGAGGGTATCCGCAGCATAACCACCATCCACAACATGGCTGTCGACAAGCGGACAACGCCCGCATTCTCTACAACGACTACGGATTTAAAGGCTTTAAGAATGCAAAGCAGTGGGAAGAGAGTCTACACCTTGGTAGTCAGGAGTGAGAATTGTATCTCCTGATGTGTCAAATGCGTGAGGTTTAATGTTGTAGCTGGAGTTGGAAATGCGTAAACCCAGCGGCACTGCATGATATGATGGTACACAGTAAGCTGTGCGATAGACAGCATCCACACACACGAACTCGCCCCAAACCGAGTGTCCGTGTGCCGTTAAGGCTGAAACTCGCGTTCTCGGCTCCAGGGTGTCATGCCGATGCTCTCTTGCCCAGCGTGCTCTGGGTGGTGCACTACCATGACTACCTTGCCTACTAGACACTACTATGGTACGGTTTGAGCCAGAGGTGGCTTGAATAACCTGAAGATAGTACTGTAGGAATATACACGAGCTACTGGATCCAGATCTGTACCACCCCGCATGTCAGGTGGAGAAAGTGGTTGCAGGAAACAAAGTTGAACAACGACAACCATCGCGTCTCCCAACATTCGACGCGACGAGGGGCAATACATCACACACAATCTACACAGATCCATGTCACCACCACGCCCGACAACATGGCTGCGGCGTTCAGGGCCGAGTCTGTCAGGTCCGACTCGTCCTCAGCCCTGTCTTCTGCCGAGTCCAGCTCCTCCAAGTTCATGAGGAGGAAAGGCTTGCAGTCGTCTGCGAACACCACTGCAGCAAACACTACCACAGCGAACACCACTCCAGCGAGCATCGCCCGCCATGCCGCCGAGGAATCAGAAGCCGAGCACAAAACCGCCGATCGTCGCTACCGTGACTCGACAGAAGCACCCGATACCTTCAAAGAGCAGACCCAGATCCTCTTTGAGGAAGGCATCTACGACCTAGCCATTCAGTCGCTACAGACCAATCTCTTCTCGCAGTCGTACCAGCCCGTCGACACACCGTGGTGGGTGGCCCCGCCCGCCCACATCGCCTTCCTCGGCACCCTCGTCATCCACCCGTTACACACCACCTGGGCAAGAGACGATGGCAAGAACAAGAAGATTGTCGCCGTCAGAGCCTACCAGTACCTGCTCGATGTCCTGCGGTCGGTCGGCCCCATCAACGGGCATTTCAAGACGGCCTTTGCCTTCCGCGACAGGGCGTCTAGGGCCGGTAGGCGGCGGCGGCATTCCCCCGAGGAGTCCGACGTGAATCAAGAGGATGACTTGAATACGCCGCTTGCCAATGCGGATAGCCTCTGGAACCGCGTGCCGGATTTCTGGACCATGCTGGGCTGGGCGTTCAGCTGTGCTGCATCGCATCCGGAGCGGTGGGTCCACTGGAAGCTGTGGGTAGAGCTGCTGCTGGATGTCATGGAGCGGGACCTAGAGGAGAGGAAGGCGTTGGATGAAGAGCGCGGAGACGAGAAGTTCCATATGCTCAGGGAGTCGATCATCGTGTCGTACATCGGGGAGCACCAGCTCGGCCACATCATGCGCGTGCTGTTCGCCTACCTCGACGGCGACTCGCACTCGTACCAGGAGATATGGCCCAAGGAGACGCAGAGCCCCACGGCGACCAACAAGCGCAAGCGGGACATGAAGGTCGACCTGGAGCACGACGAGTACGGCGACTGGTTCGAGTCCGAGGAGGAAGCATTCGAGGACGAAGACATCGACGACGACGGCGCAAGCGCCTCGACGATCACGCCAGCAGCAGCAAGGACAAGGGGAAAGGGACGAGCACGTAAGAGACAGCTCCTCCCCCTGGTCGAGAGTCCGCTGCTGGAAGAGACCATCCCCATCCGCCGGCGGATATTCGCCCTCGTGTCCCAGATCTGCTACGAGCTGCCGGACGACGACGACGACGACGCCCCGTTCGCCATCTACGATCTCTACGAGCGATTCGCAGAGCACATCCGCGGCCTGCCGCTGGACGCGTTCCCGCACTTTGTGTGGTCGGACATGCCCGTGGCCGGCAGCGTCTACGTCACGCTGGCCCGCCACGTGCTGTCCTACCTGCTCCCGCCCGGGGTGCCGCAGCCGGTGGACGTGGACGGGGAGACGGAGGCTAAAGGCTACGTCTCGGCGGCCATGATGGAGAGGTGCTTCCTGCCGTTTGCGACCAACTCGGTCGTCGAGGACAATGCCAGGCTGGCCGTGGTGCTGTGGGAGCTGTTGTCGTACCTGTGGCGGGCGGAGGAGGGGGATGTGGGCCCGAGGATCGAGGAGGGGATGAGGCGGGCTATTGTCGCTGGGCTTGAGCAGAGGGAGCGCAAGTCGAAGGTGAAGAATGAAGGGGCGTCTGACGGCGGGACTGGGCCTGGTTGGGTGCAGAGGAGGATGGAGGTTATTGAGAAGGACAGGTATGCGCCGGCGAATGTGTTGCGGCTTGCGCACCTGAAGTTCAGGCTGTTGCTTGAGACATCGGACAAGAGGGAGGCGTTGGGACATGGCGAGCGCTGGGAGGCTGACTTGCTGGGGTGGAAATAAATCGAGTTCTGGGAATCTTGGGCATTTGGCAGGCATGGTGGCACAGGTTTTGTCTTTGCTATAGTTTGTACTGTGGCTTCAAGGGAATCGGAACGGAGTCTGGTCTGCGGTCACAGTGGTGCTAGAGATACCCAAGTACGAATCATGAGATATCAAAGACATTGGTGCGGCTCAACCTCCTGTTCCTACACTATCCTTTTGGCTTTGAGAACTCGATGCGCTCCCTACCAACATCATGCCAGGTCATTATATGTGATACAAATATTGGTACAAGACGTGCTTCATCATAGCACAGGAGAATGCCCCAAGGGCTATTCTCGCCGCTTCTCAGCAGCCGACGGATTCCAACCCTTAGGCTGCCAATTCTGCCCCGGAGCTCCTGTAGTCGCCTGCTTCCACGGGTTATCCGCAACAGGCGGCTTGCCCGTCCGCACCTTCTCCTCTTCCTCCTCCTGCGATACGCCCCGAGTCTCCTTCCTACTGCTTCTCGGCTCCTCATCCGGCCGACGACCACTGCTCATCGACTCCCTCACATCCTCAGCGAGCGTACCCGCAGGCTTCGCCGCGTCATTCCTCCTCGGCGTCCGCAGGGCCGGCACAGCCTGGCCCAACTCCGGCCCGTCCAGGACGCTCGGCCTAGCCGCCCAGCGGGCGTCGGCCTGGGCGGCGAGGTACTTTATCCGCTCTTGTCGGAGGAGCTCGGCCGTCTGCTCGTCGACGGAGGGCGGCTCATGGCGGGTGTGGCGCAGCCACTGGTGCCAGGCCGGGGAGACGACTACCTCGCCGTAGTGCGTGTTGCGGGGGGTCTTGACCATGCGGCGGACGCGGCCGAGCTCGGCGGCGCGCTTGTCGCGGAGTTCCCAGAAGGTGTTGCCTTTGAGGTCGACGCCTGTTGTGCATGTAGCGTTAGTATTTTCCACCAGGTGCATCGAAGACAGGACAGGAAAGTCTTGAGTACCGGCCAGGACCTGGCGCCGCCATGGTAATGGCAGCGTCTTCCACTTGTACCATATCTTGGCAAAGGGCGACACGTTTCTCAGCGACATCTGGACTGGTGTTGTGGACGCTTTGAATGCATCGAAGAAAGCTTGAATGTCAGACAGCACAGCTTGGTCCGTCCAATGACGAAATTAATATTATTACTATAAAGATTCCCGCAGCTACAGCACGACGGGGAAGCTGCTAGCGCCTGTCTAGAAAGCCAGCCACAGCGCCAGGACGCTAAATCTCTGCCCCTCGATCCGATAAGATAAGCGGTCCCAGGGCAGCCGTGAAATTTTGGGGGGGCAAAAGGCAAAAAGCTGTGATGATTCATTCAATTGTTGACAGAAAAGGGAACTGAGTGTGTATCTCACCTTTTCAAGCCCGCCTGACCTTGTTCGCTCCTCTGCCTATTGTCCTCAGAGTCATCACACAAAGCCAGCTCTGAGACGGGGACACAACCACAGAAGCACACCGCAGCCATGGCCACCCCCCACGAGCCACCCTACGTCTACACCGCGAACCAAGGCTACCTCCCCACCGAGCCCGTCCCAGAACTCTCCAACGCCGCCTCCGGCACCGCCCCCCGCGACGGCGAGCTGATCGACGATGAGCAGGACGACTTCCTCGACGACGTCTTCGACGACAACTCGGACCTCGACGAAGAAGAATGGGACCCCTCCGCCCCCGACCTCACCAAGTCCTACAACCGCCAGCGCCAGATGAACTCCCAGACCGACGGGCCCGCCGCCCGGTCCAACCAGCAGAAGCCCAAGGCCAACACCCTGGCCAGCATCGACGACCAGGTGTCCGAGCTGAGCAAGCACGCCGCCAAGATCCGGCTGGACAACGTCAAGCAAGGCCAGGACAGGGACAAGGACAAGTCCGACCGCGCCACGCAGGAGCTGGTGCTGGACCAGCGGACGCGCATGATCCTGCTGCAGATGATCAACCGGGGCGTCGTGAGCGAGATCCACGGCGCCATCAGCACGGGCAAGGAGGCCAACGTCTACGGGGCCGTCCTGCACCCGGAGGACGGGGGACCCAGCCTGCACCGGGCCGTCAAGATCTACAAGACGTCGATCCTGGTGTTCAAGGACCGGGAGAGGTACATCACGGGCGAGCACCGGTTCAAGGGCGGGGCGGAGAAGGGCAACAACAGGAAGATGGTCAAGCTGTGGGCCGAGAAGGAGTTCCGCAACCTGAGGCGGCTGCACGCCGCCGGCATCGCATGTCCGGAGCCGATCAAGCTCAAGCTGCACGTGCTGGTCATGGAGTTTCTTGGCGACCGGAAGGGTTGGGCCTATCCGCGGCTCAGGGACGCGAGGTTACAGGACGGGGAGGATCAGGAGAGGCAGTGGAGGGGGCTGTATGTGCAGCTTCTCGGGATCATGAGGAAGATGTACCAGGTCTGTCGGCTGGTGCACGCGGATCTGAGCGAGTATAACATCCTGTACCACGACGGGAGGCTGTACATCATCGACGTGTCGCAGAGCGTGGAGCACGACCATCCGCGGTCGCTCGAGTTTTTGAGGATGGATATCAAGAATGTGGGGGATTACTTCCGGAGGCAGGGGGTTGATGTCCTGGCCGAGAGGGCGGTGTTCAACTTCATCACTGCGCCGGAGGGCCCGACGGAGGAGCCCGAGCTGGCGAGGGCTGTGGAGCACCTGTATGAGGTGCGGCCTGAGGCGGCGCAGGACGACGGCGCTGTGGCCGAGCGGGAGATTGATGACGAGGTCTTTAGGAATCAGTATATCCCGCAGACGCTGGAGCAGGTCTACGACATTGAGAAGGATGCGCAGAGGCTTGGTCAGGGGCAGGGAGAGGATTTGGTTTACCGGAATCTGCTTGCTGACCAGGTTGTGGGGCCGAAGGAGGAGAAGGAGGGGGGGGAGGAGGAGAGCGAAGATGGCTCTGGGGAGGGTGCGTCTCTGGACGGCGACGAGTCGGAGGACGACGAGAGCAGGTTTGAGAAGGGGACGCCGAGGGGCAAGAGGTTTGTGGATAAGGATGATAAAAGGGTAAGGATACATGCTTTTACCCTCCCTTGCGCATCCCACGACTGATATAACTGACACACATTGGCACAGGCACACAAAGCGGCAGTCAAGGAAGAGAAACGCGAAAAGCGAAAGGACAAGATGCCCAAGCACCTGAAAAAGAAGCTGGTTACTAGCACTTCTAGGAAGAAGCACTAGTGCCGAAGCAAGAGCCAGATAAAAATACCAAAATCCCATGAGCAACATGGGGCTCCGCCCTGTACTGCCCTACAGTGTGTGACGCGTGAAGTGTCTAGACTAGGACAGACGACAAACCGGATGATGAAAGCAAATCTGCCGATCGCGATGAGCAGTTCTGGCCGTGTTTTGCCATTCTCTGGGCATAACCTCCAGCCACTGCCGCGATCGGGTCTGAGCGGTCTCTGGCTGCTGTGACGATCAAAGAGAGCCCTGACGGTTTTGCTTCGGTGTCCCTGTCCCTTGTTCGAGAGCGTCGTTGACTGCGTCTCTTGGTACACTTCAAATGATGCTCCTAAGATATACTTGGCGATGAGACTACGTTGAGACTGAGATCCTCATATAGCGCTTGCTCTACTCAGTATGCTTCTCGCGAGAGGTAACCCATCCGGTAACCACCCGTAGTTTCCTTTCTGTTACCGTTGCTTCACCTGCCTCCTCTCCAATAATCCAAGACGCAAGCACGATACTGAGTTATGGTATGATTCTCATTGTCATTCATTAAATGCCGTAAGTCGCTAAAACAATGCTATCCAAACCCAACATATCATGAAAGCCATGCGTCTCTCCAGAGAACAAAACCAAACACGTCATGGAGTCATAACTCCCCCCTTTCACTCCCCCACAACCCTCTCAAACCGTCCCGCAATCTCAAGCACATCAGCATCACTACCCCCAACTCCCAAAAACGTAACCCCGAACGGCAACCTCCCCTCCTCCCCCTCCACCAGCTCGCCCGCCCCAAACGTCCCAGCCGGACAAGCCACGGCACACAAGTCAAGCACATTCCCACTGTGCGTATAGGTACCCAGAAAACTATTCCTCCGTATCGGATCCGCCCGCATCTCCTCAAGCGTGAAATGCGTCGGCGCCGTGGGGACAACGACGACATCCACCCCTCCTCCTCCAGAGGCAAAGACGGAGCTGCGGACCAGGGCCGTCAGCCGCGCCTGGGCCTGGAGGTCGCGGTAGACGTCGGCGGGGGTGGCGCGGCGGGCCAGGACGGCGGAGAAGATGTCGGAGATGACCGGGTGGAGGTGGGGTCTGGTGCGGGCCAGCCACTCGTCGGGCGGGGAGGGGAGGGAGGCCAGGCGCTCGACCACGAAGGAGCCGTCGTAGAGCAGGTTGCCGGCTGCGGTGAAGGGAGTGTAGTCTATGGGCCGCAGCTGGCCGCCTAGGGACTGTAGGTGGCTGACGGCTTGGAGGAAGAGGCGGTGGTAAGGGGGGGAGAGGTGGGAGAGGGCCGAGGGAGGGGGGATGCCGAAGCGGAAGGTCTTGGATTGGGGGCCGAGGGAGTGGATTGGTCGGAGGAGTTTGGCGAGGGGGGGTTTGGCGTAGGGGTCGCGGGGGTCGAAGGTCTCGATTATCTGCCAGACGGTGCGGGCGTCGGGGATGGTGCGGGCCATGATGGCGACGCAGTCTAGGCTCAGGCAGGCCGGGGTGATGCCGAGGAAGGGGACGGTGCCGCGGGTGGGCTTGAAGCCGACTATGCCGTTGAAGAGGGCCGGGACGCGGCCGGAGCCGGCGGTGTCGGTTGCGAGGCTGAAGGAGGCCAGGCCCGCGCCGACGGTCACGGCGCTGCCGGAGGAGGAGCCGCCGGAGATGAAGGTCGGGTGGAAGACGGAGGAGCAGGTGCCGTAGGGGGAGCGGCAGCCCGACAGGCCGGTGGCGAGCTGGTCGAGGTTTACTTTGCCCAGGAAGAGGGCGCCGGAGTCGAGGACGAGGGAGTAGATGGGGGCCGAGGTGGAGGGGATGTGGCTGAGGGGCGCGCAGGCGGTGGTGGTGGGCAGGGAGGCGATGTCGATGCTGTCCTTGACGGTGAAGGGGATGCCGAAGAGGGGCGGGAGGGCGGAGCGGGACGGGTATCTGGTCATCAGGTCCTGGGCTGCGGCGAGCGCGGTGGCTTTGGGGACGAGGTGGATCCAGGCGCCTGGGTTGACGGTCTCGTAGGCGGCGATCTTGGAGTAGAGGGATTCGATCACTTTGACGGGGGAGAGGCCGGTGCGGTAGGCTTGCTGGAGGGAGGAGATGCGGAGGTCGCCGTCCCATTCTGGCGGCGTCTGGGGCGGGGAGGAGGGGTCGGTGAGGGACGGGTAGGGGGAGGATTGGGGCTGCAGCGCGTCGAGGAGCGGCTGGAGGGAGGCGACGAAACCGAAAAGGCCTTTGGACCAGTGCAGCATGTCGAGGCTGACGCCCTTGAAGACTGCGTCGTTGTAGCCTGCGGTTGCTTCGGTGATGGCGCCTGGAAGTTGTTAGAGGGTGGGGAAAATGAAATGGCGCAGAAGGGAGTCTGGCTTACAGCACTCGAAACCGCGGTCGTTGGCTTCGCGGAAGGTGGTCGTCACACAGCACTCGGTCGTCACGCCAGCTAGGATGAGATGCGTGATCCCATGCGCCTTGAGCTTGTGCATGAGCACGGTGTTCCAGAACGCGCCCTTGCCGGCCTTATCGATGACCACCTCGCCCGGAAGCGGCTTGAGCTCGTCCACTATGTCGTGGCCGTACTCGCCGCGGACGAGCAGCCGGCCCATCTTGCCGCGGTCGCCGATGACGAGCTTGTGCTGCGTGTTCTCCGGCGCGGCGGCCTGGCGGATGATCTTGCTCGAGGGGCAGTCGGAGAGGTCTGGCAGGTGGCCCTCGCGGGTGTGAAAGACGGCGAGGCCGGCGGCTCGGCACGCCTCGAGGAGCTTGCGCGTGGGCTCGATGGATGCCTGCACGGCAGACAGGTTCCCGCCCTGGATCTCGCCAAAGCCGTCCTCGAGGAGGAAGTCGCGCTGCATGTCGATGACGAGCAGCGCTGTGTGAGACCGGGGGAAGGAGTAGGCGTAGGGTTTTGCCTCGATGGTGACTGTGTCCGAGACGGCGGCCATGTCGTGGAAGCCCATCCTGGCTGAATGACGCTCTCACCAAGTTTCTAAAAGAAAAAAATCAGGTAGGTGGTGAAGTCAGTCCGAAGATCCAAGACCTCTCGATCAAGAGTGAGAGATAAAGTTGGGAGAGATAAAACTTGAGAGTCTAGAAGCGTCTCAGACAGATAAATCTAGTTATCCGCGTGGCGCAGTTGAAGCTCAAGGATCTCCGGAGATACTAGGGAGATCTAGCATTCCAGGAGGTGTTTCGGTAGAGAACCAGCCAGCCCGTATCTGCCGTCGGCCACTTCAAAGCCGCCTCAGTCGGATGCGATGTGATCGGGACGGTGGAGCTCGGCCGGAGGGCCCCGGCCGCCGGGATGCCGCCGGGCCTGCCCCGCCTTCTTATCAGTTTCCTTATCCGGCCCCACCAACGGGAAGGAAAGTGATCACGTCAAGCTCCGGACCGGGCCGAAGACAATGACTCGCGTTGCTGTCTCTACTACGGCAGATTACGTGCATTTTGCTATCGCTCGCATTTACAGCGCGGGGATCAAAGGAGCATTGATGATACTGGCTGAAAGGTACAGTCACCATAAACCTTTAGAGAGTGAATGTAAGTCTAGGAGAAGGTGCGTTAAACTCAGATGTGATGAAAGTAGGATGCAGAACCCAGGCAACTTCATCGTATCGGCGGTGATGATTCGCCTATATTAAGAAGTTGCTTTGCTCCCTTCCTTCTTCCCATATACAGGTAGGTAGAGGTGTCCGCTGGGCAAGAACCCTCCTTCTAGCCAAACTAGGGCCCCTCGTGAGCAAACGGGGAGTCGCAGCATGTTTGTGCTGTCATGTTACGCAGCATAGCATTTCAACTGTAAGGGTGACTCTGTGTGTGTTTGCCTTATGAGAGCACCGACTGGTACACCTGGTGATTCTCGCCCACAACGACATCTGTCATCTCATCATACCCCGATATGATGCTACACCGCCGCTGTCAGCCACGCATGTCGTGGCTCATGTCCAATCTCTCCACTCCTTGGACTGACATGTAGTCCTTCAAGACAGACCAGAAACTATCCAGACATGGCACCAGTCAGGTAGTATTGGGTTACACTCCTTTCGGAACTGTTTGCGACACAAGCTCACATGCTGAAGGACTTCAGCTACATTACTATATTTCCCCCCCTTTACTACATGTATGTACATCTCAACACATCCTCACTCACCCATCTATCTACCCATAATAGTCCAACCCCAACCCCAGCGCATCACACTGCGGCAGCTCCCTGAACCCGCCCTGGCTACTAGGCCAATCAAGCGACCTCAGCGTCAAATCCCCCTTGGTAGCAGGCTTCCACTCGCCCACAGCCGCAATCTCGGCCGCCGTATCACTGAACCCCCTCGCCTTCAGAAACCCAGCGTCGGGATTCGGGTTCCCCGTCCTGGCAAAGGACGAGAACGAGTCCAGCACGAACCGCTCGAACGGCAGGTCCTTGTCGTCCCTGTACGGCAGGCCCTGGAAGGCGAGGTTGCCGAAGACGTAGTACAGCTCGCCCGAGTGGCACTTGAAGTAAGGCAGCGAAGGGTCGCCGTTGGGGCGTTCCGGGGTCCGGGGCGCCTCGCAGACGTCCGTCCCCGGCCAGCCGCGGGTCTGGTAGCTCCGGTCGAACTCGTAGTAGTAGACCTTGTCGCCCAGGCGGCCGGTGTCGAGGCCGCGCTTTACGGTTGCCTCGTCGATGCACCGGAAGATGCCGTCGGTGGCCAGGCGGGAGGTCATGTTGTATAGGTCCAGGGTCTGGTTGGCGCCCGCGGGGATGGGGAAGAGGTTCTGTGGGGGGATGGAGAAGCCAGACGAGGCGAGGTAGGCGGTCTCGTTGGTGGTTTTTGGGTAGCTGATGAAGGGGGCGCCGTCGTCGCGCATGGTGCCCATCAGTAGGTTGAAGGGGAGGCGGGGGCCGGAGAGCTGTAGTTGGTTCGAGGTGAGGTACGTCCCGTCGACGACCAGGAAGCGCGCTGGCGTGCTCACGCTGGCGAGGGTGGTGGCCGGGACTGCGCGGAGACAGTCGACTTGGGAGGGGGCGTTGGTGCAGTTCGTCGCGGCGAGGATGGCGTTGGCCGCGGCTTGGACTTCCTGGTCGATGGTGTAGTACAGCGAGTACGTAGTGCCGTAGTTGATGCCGCCCAGATTGCTGAGGGGGATGGCATTGGCGAATTTGCCGACGGCCTTGGGCGAGGCCATCATGGCGCGGACGGAGCCGGCGCCGGCGGACTGGCCGAAGATGGTGATCCTGTCCGGGTCGCCGCCGAAGTCTTGGATGTTGGCCCGCACCCAGTCCAGAGCGTTGATCTGGTCGGCCAGACCAAAATTGCCGTTGGTCACGCCGTCCTTCAGGGCGAGGAAGCCCAGGGTCGTGAGGCGGTAGTTGATGGCGACCAGGACCACGTCGCCACGCGAGACGATGTTCCCGCCGTCGAAGGTGTTGTCGTTGGCTGTGCCGCCTGTGAAGGCACCGCCGTGTATCCAGAACATGACGGGCTTCAGGTTGGCCTTGTTGGGCTTGCAGCCGGCTTTGGGGAGGTAGTTGGTCCAGATGTTGAGGAAGAGACAGTCTTCAGAGCCACTGTTCCCTTGCACGCACTGCGAGCCGTAGTTCAGGGCTGAGACTGATCCGCCCGAGCCCTTGTATGGGGTCGAGTACGTGAACCTCTTTGGCTGTGGCGCATAGCGGATGCCAAAGAACCGGAAGGCGAGTCTGTCGCGGAACCTAGGATACAGAGTCAGCAGTGTCTTGCTCAAGGGGGACGCTACCAAACATACCCAGTGTAGTCCTCATTGTTGGAATGTACCGAGACCTGATACTGTGTGTTCGTGTTCGGCTGCGACGAACCAGTCGCGAACGGTGCCGTCTGGGTGCACAGTGCAGGCAAGCGTAGTCCGGCGTCAACATCAGTGATCTTCCCACTGGCGCTGATTGCTCGAGACTCGTTGTTCGAGGAGCCAATCCACAGCAGCGTCGAATCCCCAATCTTTCCCTGATACTTGAGATAGTCGAGATTGGCCTGGATGCTCGCCGTCTTGAGCTCTGGAGACCAGAGCTGCTCGCCCAGCCCCTGGCAAGCAGCAGCAGCATCCCCCTGGGCCCGTCGGCTCAAGAGTATGACGGCCGAGCTTGCGGAAGGGCTACTGGCGCCTACAACCCTTTGTTAGCTTGAGCCTAAGCGTGTGACGGCCGTTGAGGGCAGCAAGCACTCACCTTGGAGGTCATTGTCGACCAGGAGCGAGATGCTCGACTTCAAGCTCTGAGGTGAGGGCGCGCCGGTGACGAGCGTAGCCAGAAGGGCTACACTCCCAAGAAGACCAACCATGATCGAGACCCTGGTCCTGAGGCACTGGCTAAGAGGAACAACGAGACTGGCATTGCATATGAGCAGTGCTACCTACCAAGCAGATCCTTTTAATATCGCCAATCCGACCCATTTGCCCCAACCTCCGCACTTCAATCTATGGGAACGAGTTGCCGGGACCAGCGGTGGACCAGCTTCCAGTTCCCCGTTGAGGCGAACTTCCTCCCCCCCCCCTACTCCTCATCATCCAATAGCCCGGAACGACAGCATCTGGGGAGGACAAGTCGGCACCCAAGATCGAAGTCAACATCCCGGTTCGATATTAAGGCACCGGGTCTTTCTCCAAGCGCTAATGTCGAGGACATTCAGAGAAAAGCTTGTCTTGCCCCGCTGCCCGCATCATGGAGTGACATCAACATCCTGGTGCTGCTTTAGGCTAAATTCGACGTTTGGTGGGAAGAAAAGATCTCAAGTGTCGAAAACTGGTGCAAAAAGAACAAGCGGAGATTTGGAGAAGGTTGCAATACCCAACCGAGTTCAAAGCTATCAATGACACCCGCTCCGCCGAAGTTGGGGAACCCACGACTTCAACCGGGCGCAACGCCCTTGCGGTTGTTGAGCACATCATGACGAATCGAGCGTTGACGCAACCACACAGCATCACTGTCGAAGCCGGCTCAGAGAAGGAAATAGAACATAAACCCCTGCCAAGAGATGCGGAGTACCTTTCCTTCCCCCGGATTTCCCGCCCTCATCTCACGACCCTCTTCAACCTGACCCAGAGGTCCGGTTTTTCCCATGTGAGATACGACACCATGTGCTTCATATCGTCTTCCATGCTCCAAAGCTTGTTCGCCTCGCTCAGCTCGCTCGCTAGCTCGAAATCAAAGTTCCAGACCAAGTGGCATATGATCAGGCGCTGTTCGATGTAGGATAGGTTCTTGCCGATGCATCCTCTCGGTCCACACAAGAATGGCTGTGTGGCTTCTTTGATGTGTCGCGGATACCTGTCCCTCTCAGATTCAAGCCAGCGTTCAGGTGCGAAGGTGAGCGGATCGGTGAAACTCTGGGGCGAATGCGACGCGGCCCAAGAAGAGACCGACACGGTTGTCTGAGTTGCGAATGAGTATGTCACAAGGGTTGCAAAGCACAATCTGAGTGGTCAATATTGCTCACCTCACCCGCAACCCATCTGCCGTCTATCAAGGCACCCTCCGAGGGCACGACGCGGTTCAAGTTTCCCGGAACTGGAGGAAACATCCTCAGAGTCTCATTGATGCAAGCATCCAAGTATGGCAGGTCCCTCGCGCCGGTCCACGAGATGTCCTTGTGCGACTTGAAAGCTCCCCGGATCTCGGCAACGAGCTTCTGGTAAGCCTTTTCATTGGTGAGGATCAGGTACATCCATGCACTGAGGGCGATCGCTGTTGTGTCACTACCCGCTCCTCTGTGTAACACCACAGTCAGCCTTCGATACTTCCGAGAAACCAAGATACCGTGTCCATCCCTTGTTAACACTCACATGAATAAAGCAGAGTTCATGATGATCTCCAGATCCGAGAGCAGAGACTTCGACTCGTTGTTCTTCAAGATGTAGTATATAAAGTCCTTGTGCTCCCTGTCCTTGTCCGCAATGCGGCGTTTAGTTTTCTCCGCGCTGAGGGCGAAGTGCTTCGTTCTCCAGGTCCGGTAGACGCTGGGAACGAGCCACATGGCCATCTGCCCCTGGAGCCACGTGCCGATGCCGGCGACACGCCTCGTCGCCTGCTCGAAGGCCCCAGCAGTGCCGATGTTGACGACGTTCCTCGACCAGTCTGTAGCCTGTCCGGCGTCTAGACACCCGAACGGCTCGTCGAAGCAGAGGTCGCCGATGATATCAAAAGTTGTGTAGGTGAACCAAGCAGCCAGGTTTGCAGATTTGCCCTCGTCTGCGAACTTGCCCAGTGCTGCGACGAGTTTATCGACCCACCCTTGTATCAGTGGCTCCTGTTGTAGGAGGGCCGTGTTGGAGAAGGGGTAGGCGAATGCTTTTCGTTGTCGGGCGTGGTCTTCCCACGATGCCAGCGTCATGGCCCTTGCCTTCAGTCCCGGCGGGAGTCCTCCTGCTGCAAGCGGAGACTTCTCCATGTCCGGCTTCCCTGGCTGTTGCAGCGATGTGGCAATTAGAACGCGTTCATGCCGTCAATTTTGCATCTGTCGACACCAACCTTGTTTCCGTAGATGTCGTCCCATGCTTTCGCACCGCAGAAGGCAAGTTCGTTGGGGGCGATGCGTACGACCGGCCCTTGGAAGAGGTCAGCAGATGAAAATTACCCAGCCTTCTGGCCCATGGATAGCAGCCATACCATATTTGTCGTGCAACTTTCTGTGGCAGGAGTGCTGCCGGCCTCTGATGAGCTGGTAAGCTTCCGGAATTTCAGATACTGCGTTCAACCATGGCCCTGGAAACTTGGATAGCGGATGGAAGAACAATCGTCGTGCGATCTGGAGCAGACCCAATGTTATAGCCTAAATAGTGTCAGCAACGCGGCAGCCAGATCTTTAATGCCAATGAAGACTCCAAGGGCCTACCAGAAGCGCAGCTGCTTGAACAGCGAGAGTGCTGGTGACAAAGCCAAAAGTCGCCATCCCAATCATGCAGGTCAGTGATATGTCTTGCAAGACAGCAGAACAGCATCAACGGACCACAGGTCTTACGCTTGTCCGCCAGTCTCTGGAAGATCACTGCCACGGCAGCACAGTAAGTATCACACTGCAAGCGGTGAAGTTCTGAGCTGGCGGGACCTCGTGCTCTTGAAGCTCTCCGGAACTGTTCGTGAGAAATCATGGATAAGCATGAGT
Source organism: Coniochaeta sp. PMI_546 (assembly GCA_021432605.1). Lineage (NCBI taxonomy): Eukaryota > Fungi > Ascomycota > Sordariomycetes > Coniochaetales > Coniochaetaceae > Coniochaeta > Coniochaeta sp. PMI_546. Next base: position 1,700,831 of record MU271145.1, on the reverse strand, counting down.
GGGGACGGCATGTAATGCAACATCGCCGCAACGCTGCATGGCCTGTCCGTTCGAAACGGAACAGCTTCCTAATTGAGGACTTTTCACAATAAGATAGGGTCGCTCGCCCGAGCTTTACCATCCATGTATACGAAAAATCGGGCTCGTAACGTCTCGTGATCTAGACTCTCACACTATCAAGCTCCTTGACAACATTTTCATAGAACGCCATCGAGAGTCTCGCCGCTACAGCGCCGTCTGTCTCGTCATCTCCATCTTCAAGGCCTAGCGAGGGACCGCCAGATATGCATATACGTGTGGCATTCTCGTACACTTCGCCCACCGCCGCGCCGATGGTCGCCATCACGTCAGCGGCGAGAAGACTCGACTTCAGTCGGAGGGCTATAGAAGGCCGACTTCGAGCTACGCTAAGGTTGATCCTGAAAATCCGGTCAATCGTGTCCCAGTGCGCGATCTCGACGAGCAGTACACCTAGGCTGTAGATGTCAAAGCTCTTCTTGAAGCGCGCCCTCTCGCCGGGATTGGTGGACTGGGCTTGCGGATGGCGGTAGAGGTCAAATTCAGCATCATCGCCTGGAATGTCGGTCATCTCCTCAGGACGTGCAGGCCGTGAAAAGTCAAATCCGGAGAGGTAGGGCTTGCTGTAGTCGACCTGTCCCTTGGTTGTGCGGAAAAAGACAATATTGTGGCTCCGTAAACCCTTGTGTAGCCAGTTGACTGCATGTAGATACAGAAGACAGTTGCTAATTGCCAGAGCGAGCTTGATCCTTTCTGTGACCCGCGGTTTACGCTCCGAAACCAGGAGTTCGCGCAGGGAGACCGGCGGCAAAGATGTGTCAAGATTCTCATCCGATGGTCGTTCGAAGATGAGACCGAGGCGGAGGTCCAATGCATCTTCCTCATCCTCACCGCCTGGCGTCCGGGAGGCCTTGTCGAAGAAGCCCAGGCAGTGAGGCGTACGAAAAGCTTCGGGTTTGGGGCTGTGGTTTAGCAAGGCTGCGAGTTTTCGAACACGTTCAATAATAACCTCCTTGGGCGGCGACAGATCACCGGGCTTCTGGCGCTCGTACTCCTTCCATTCAACCCAAACCCTTTTCTGGTCACCTGAAGGTAGAGTGAGCTGCGCTTCACATCTTGGTAAATCAGCTGAATCCACGGCTGGGTCCAGAGTGACCATTGAGCGGTCAAGCATCAGGTCTTTCTGTTGATCCGGACTTCCAAGTCCTAGACACATTGCCGTGGCGTCATCCCACGGGGCCTTCTTGTCGGACTCCATAGACTCGTTGAAAGCCTTGAACTTGGCAAGTTGAGCTAACAGCTGCAGCCCGGATGCATTAGCTTCCTTCTGGGCTGCTGACATGTGAGATACTGAAGCCGGCACGCTGGCTTCAAGCTTGACATTGAGAGCCATGACCAGTCGACCAAGGTCGGCAATCTTGTGGTGAAGCTGCAGCACACCTCGATTTGTGTCTTGCACCGTATGGTGTATCTCCACTTGTAAACGGGCATCTAGGATGTCAGTCATGTTATCGTTCAATGTTGCAAACCTAGACAGCAGCGTCTCAAAAGCGACTTTGTCGAAGGACACCCATCGAAGTCTTGTAGCTGCCTCTTTCGAGGACTCTCTGAGGCTCAACATGGCCTTCTTGATGAAGTCTCTCCTTCTAGCTATCAGCGGAAATTTCGCCTCGGCGGCGTCCTTCTCTGGCCGCTCCAAGACATCATCCTGCTCGCTGGCTGTCTGCAGATTCCGATACCGTTTCTGCTTGTCTTCGAACTCGCGAAACAGGCACTGGACCTGAACCAACAAGTCCAATACCGTTTGACGATGAAGGACGAAGGTATTAGACTCGAGCACTTTCTTCTGGTTCTTGGCATCTAGGTCCAGAAGGCCGGATGTCTCACTCCACGCAAACAGTCTTTGTTGTTCCATGCGCAACCTCAAGTTCAGATATTCGCAATCCTCTGGAAAGTTCTTTGCGGTGATTAGGAGCTGAACGCCTATCATCCTTAGCTAAGCACGGCATAGAGTTGTGTCGCCAAAAGGAGGCCTCCTACCCTGGATGCAGCCGGTATAGATCTGGAGGCCGATGGAGGCGACGCCAAGGGCGAGCCCAGCCGCGGAGACCGGATCCATGGCTTAGACGTCTTGCTCAAGACCAAGTGTAAGCTAGAAACTCCGCGGTCTCGCCGTTGAGTACCGTGCCTATCGTAGCGCAATTGTCCGAAAGTCTATCCAGGCTAACAGCGTTCCAACACTTGCGACTGCTTATAGGAAGGGGGCGTTGATAAGGGGTTACACATCAGACTGTACTGATGCCAAGTGTGGGTTTGAAATTGACGCGAAGTGGGAGTCCAATCGCTTCAGCCACCCCGGCAGTCATGTTATGCACAGTGATTTGCCGGAAAGGAAGAAGCCGCTGGTGGCACATACCTACCTTAAAACAAACTCGCAGTACATCATATCAGATGTCATTGCAGAACTCCGGTTGGCTGTGGCTTGAATTTGCGTTGGTGACAGCTTCAAAGTTGTCGAGGGAATCAAGACAGGCAGGAGCAACCGTCTCTTGGCTGGCAACTCTAACCTGGACGTTATTCAACCTGGAAGTGTTTTCTGGGATAGAGTTCAAGTCTAACCGAAGAGGTTCTCCGGCCCACCTGCCATCTTGCCTTAGTCTCACTGTTCACAGTATACTAGACGTGTACACTACACTAGACGTAGTACCATAGTAGCGCGGGTACCAACCTGTCACGAACCGGCCACGGCAGAACTACATCGAGATGTCAGGGCTCGTTAATTCATCTTCTTCAAGCGCGGCAATTTGCAACAGAGTTGATCAGATTACGAGGTCAAGCCCATATTGCGGCTGGCGGCATTCCTGATGCGACGCCGAGCATGTGCACCGCTTCAGCCTCGGGCATCTGGACGCGGTCCCCAAGCCAGATCTGATCTGCCCGGCGAACAAAGCTGACGGATTCCACGAGCTCTTGGCTGGTTTAGCTCACTTGACTGACTTTGCTTTTGCAGGATGTGGATACGGCGTAACATACCGGGTTAGCGCTATCTTGCTCTACACGTGTACACTTGGGGAGATCTCGATCATGTACTTCCTCGTAGCAGGATCTCCATCATGAATCAGCAGCCAACCCGGTGGTGCTATCCCGTGCAACGAAACTTGGACAAGAAGAACGCACTCTACTATGTAATCCAAACTTCATGATGCTTCGTCGAGCAGCAGCTACGTGATAGAATTCTAGTATCTCCGGAACGAGGAAGAGTACTGGACAAATTGAATCTTGTCAGCTGTGTCGAGCTGACACAAGGATAGTGAAGCAAGCTGAGGCAACACGCAGCGTCTCGACAGCTGGACAGGCATCGGTTATATGCTTGTTGCTTGTTGCATCCCGTGCTCCTGAGCAAGGGGGAGCCAGGCAAATCATAGCTGAATGGCACATCAAAACGTGCCAGGAGTGCCGTGGTATGGGTTCCTACCGTGTAAATTCAGCCCCTTCTGCAGGGAAACCCGAGATGCAGGCCAATCACACATTTCTAGATGGCTGCAATGGGTGGTGCAATGGGTGCCACGCCAGCCCGGTTAGCGACGAGCACTGTGCCTCCCGCCCTTAACATGGTGCACTAACGAAGCTCTTCCTTCCCACTGTGACAGTGCGGATTGTGTATACCACAGGACCTAGACAGCTAGATCCGCCCTTAGCCCGACGCCGACATCCTCGACCGTTGGAAAGCTGCGGGGATGTCGACATTCCCCTTGTGCTAGCCATGCGGGAACCCCCCAATTTCCTTGTTGCAATACCGATTGGCGCCGGCGACCTGACTCGTCCGTAGAGTCAAGGTAGGTTACCTTACCTTAGGTATTGCCTTGTCATATGTCAAGAGACGATTGAAGACTGGATTTACGGCTGAGGCGGTGCGTCCCGTAATCCACGCAAACCGGAGGACCCGTTGGCGCACAAGATTTTACACTACAAAGCCGTGTTTTCGTTGGGGGGTCTTTAGGTTGTCATCTCATTCCTCTCCGCTCCCCTCACTGGGCCCCATTTTAAACATCATCATCACATAAACAGGGTACATAACTCGCTCTCCTCTTTTTTTTTGCCTTGCGACGCATTATTCTACCTTGAGAGCGCAAGACTCGTGGCAGCACTCTTACGTGTGTTCCGCTGATAGAGGCAGCGACCCGGCTCCGGAACGGCAACGAACCACCCGCCGTGTTACCGTGGCGAACCCTGCGACGGCCACACGTACAAGTACGTAGCTTGCGATGCGAGCATGAATCGATCAGTCCATCATTCATCATTTCGTCTAACTCACCGCACGTTCGTAGCCAGCACAATCAATCTGTTTCTCCACTTCAATACTGGCGGGCATCGAGCACGAACTTGCATTAGCTGTGCCGCACGCCTCGAATCCACCGACAATGGACTCTTTCTCACCTGAAACCGTTTCGGCGACTTCCAGCAGCAACTCGCCGACCCAGTTCAACGACGGAACGGCGACTACCACGCCAGGCCCCCCATTGGGAAGCGGTGATGGCAAGGGCTCGCAGCCGCCTCCTCCTCCGTCAGTGCCTGCAGCTTGTTTAGCCTGTGTATGTCTCGCGTGCACGCCTCATTCAGTGAAGTTGCCGTATATTGGTTGATGCTGACGTGCGCCCGTGGTCGCCAACTGCAGCGAAGCAAGCATCTCAAGTGTGATGGCATGACACCATGTTCACGATGCCTTAGCTCCAACTCTGAATGTGTCTACGTCGCCTCGCGCCGTGGTTACAAGGGTCCGCGACGCAATACTGCCGCCAATCCAAACAAGCGGCATGCATCCGACTCGCCTCCAGTCTCGACGAACGGGGACAGCTGCCCCATGATGCTCGGGCATACGCCTGTCCCGGTACCGGTGACCACCATGTCCGTCGCCGGCTTCAACCCGGCTATCATCCTCCCGGAAGCCGATCCTGCTTCACCATTTTCCGGGCCTCCGGGAGGGCTGTCGAGTCTGCAGGTGTTCCGAAACCCCTTCCTTACCACCAATGGTGCTTCCCGGCCCATGGGTCTCGCAACGACGCCGTCCAACCAGCAGATGCCCACGCTCCCGGAGCGGTGCTTTGAGGCTTTTTATCACTTTTTCCATGCCGGTCACCCCTTCGTCTTGCCGAGGGACCAGATGCTACGGCTTATGAACGACGGCAAAACACAGTTGGACGCTGTCGTGACAGCTATGCGGTGGATCGGATCGTTGTACATCGATGCCGGCCCCGCTCGAGCTATCTACCTGGACGAGGCCATCCGCTTGTGCTATCTGCCTAGTACTCCCAAGGATGGCTTTCTCGTCCAGGCACTGCTACTGATCATCATCGGTCTTGATGGCAGCTGCCAACAGGAACGGGCGCGAGAGTTGCTCGCTGATTGTGAGCGCATAGCGCTCGAGATCAACCTGAACACCCGCTCATTTGCGGCGATGCATGGCGGGGGAAATCCAGTTCTCGAGGAGAGCTGGCGCCGGACATGGTGGGACTTGTATGTCTGCGACGGCATGATTGCCGGGGTGCATCGTGTCACCAATTTCTTGCTCTTCGATATTGCCGCCGATGTCGCCCTCCCATGCGAAGAGCACCAATACCTCACTGGGGTAAGAAACCTTGATTTCGAAAGTGTTTCATCCACTGTGCTAATCATGGCAAACAGGATATCCCCCAGCCAATGTACATGGAAGACTTTGATGATCAGATCTTCTCTGGCGAGGATCGCCCGTTCTCGTCATTCGCGTATCGGATCGCCGCTGCACGTAACCTGGGCCGCTTCATGCGGACGCCGATAACCTTGTTTCCAGGAGACGAGAACGTGGCCAAGATAGAGTCACTCCTGACCAACTGGCGCATCCACCTTCCAGAGTCTAAGAGGCACAACATCAACAAGAAATGCAAGCTGGACGAGATGATGTTCCAGGGACATTTCATCACTCATGCGTAAGTTCGTGGAAAATGCCGATTACCTTGGTTTCCATACCTGACCAATGCATTACAGTTGCTCGATCATGCTCCACCAGCCGCTCTCGCAGCTCGACTCGTCACCGACCCGTGCGGTGACATCCTGCGCACCCCACCGGCCGGTCGCGACCGGCCAGGAGTTTAATGTGCACACGCAGCACACGGTAACAGCAGCCTACGAGATCAGCCAGATGATCACCATGCCAGTCCCGGTCCTGAACCACACCCACTTCTTCACATGCGTCGTGACGCTTGCCTCGATCGTGCACCTGTCAAAGTGGGCGCTGTACTTCATCCACGACGAGGAAGACCTGCGACAGCAAATCAGGCTCAACATCGGTGCTCTGACCAAGATCAGCGATGTCTGGAAAGCGGCCAATACCGCCTGCGGCCAGGTCAAGGCCGTGGCGCAGGAGATCTACCGAGCCAAGAAGGCGCAGCAGATCAACCCCGCGTTCTGGGTCGGCTTCACGCAGGAGCAGATGATCAGCTCCATCAATGCCGACGAAGGCATCATGGCCGAGTTCGATACGATGCTTGCCGTAACCCAGGGACCGTGAATTACTGCTTCAGGGAGCTTTCGATATGACACCGAAAAAATAAGCTGGCAGAGGGAGGTATATATGAATGAGTTTCGGAAAGGGCAAAATGACGGGACTAATGGGCAATGAGCAATCTTTGATGACTGCTTTTTCAGCGTGCGAAAAAAAACCTGGAGTTCTGTGGATGAGGGCTTATGGATGGGATGATGCGGTAACGGGATGCTTTATACCATGCTTCATTCTTAGAACTGGGACGGCCAGCACCTAAGGGGGGAATCAGAACCCTTTCTGCTAAACCCCCTGCTGCTGTTTTTTAATGAAAAGCAACTTTAGACGGGTCCGACCCAGCATCTGCTGCGACTAATTGAGGCCGATATGCACTCCACTTCGACTGGGCCTTGATACAGTTCCTGGTCTGTTCGGCACCTAGCGGCCGGGTGCTGGTGGCTTCGTCTTTCCAACAAGATGACGACACGCGGGAGACCATTTGCGTCTAGAGGTACAGATGCAATGATACTCGAAGTTCTGAGCAACTCATCATCTGTTGCTGAAGGATGATTTCAAGGCGGCCAACGGGAGCTAGCAGCTTGAAACTCCAGAGATATCGAGGGAGGTACGATGACCTTGAGATAAGTATACCCAATCTTACACCGTTCTTCTGGTCGCCGACTCTGGAGGAATTGCAACGTAGCATTTAATTCTCGGCCATGCCTTGGACAGGCTTGCTCGAAGGAAGCTGAGCTTGCTGAGACTGCATTAACGAAGTCGCCGCTGCAGAGCTCCAGTCATCGCCGACCTACTTTACCGTAAGGCAATAGGCAAGGGGTAGAGTGGAGTTTTACGTTGGCTATGCGCCCCGAGTGAAAGAGGCCGGGCAAGGCGAGCCGAGTCGGCATTCCCCACTCGGGGAACGACGTGGCCCAGATCGCCGTCTTCGAGACTTCGACAGGGCTGAACTAGCTAGCGCCCGTTGATACGAGCAGTCTTGGCAAACATATCAAACTCTACACGTGTACACATGTCGTCGGGCTCTTATAGCAGACAATCAAGGGTTCTCTTCGGCGGGTCGACCTATAAGCGGCCGGCGCTTCCCCGGCAACTAGAAATATATAGTCGGCGAACATCCCACAGCGCCGGCATTCCCTTTGCCCACTCAGTATAGGCATAGCGATAGACTGCGTACTGCAGCAAAAGCCACGTCGCCAACCTAAGCCGCATGTCAGCTAATGACGGGCCGCCTGACGGCCAATGATTCCAGCCACAGCAGGCTAAAGTAGATATCAAACACTTTCGTAAGCGGGCAAGCCGGCAATCCCCCCCTTGTTTATACTCAAGACACTCTCTCCAATGAATAACAGGAGGATCAATCAGACACTGCCCGCAACGCCACGACGCGGTCGCCAGATAGGGAGCATTCCAACACCAACAGCTTCCACATGGCAAGGCCGCTTATCACTTCCGCCAACGAAGCCGTTACAGAGCACTGCGGTAGCTTTTCAAGTGGAAAGCTCGCCGACTTAGCTAGCGCTTACTCTGCCAGCAAAAGACTATACTAACCGATAAGGCATCGGTATGTGACGCTGCGGCAAGTCCGTGTGGCTGCTCAACAGATAGTATAGATGAGTTTTCAAGATCGTTCCCTTTGGTATGCAGGAGCTCATACACAGTATGGTATGGGAGTGCAATCTGGAATGGGCCATCCTGCCTGCAAGCGGCTGAAACCGCGGTCGGATATGAACACCTCTCGTTACATAAAGGGAGACACCCGCGTGCCGTCCCGTTGCCACGGTCTGTGCTATGCCGTAACTCCTCACATCTACATTCCGCCAGGATCTTAACACCGTGGGTCCAAATTGCAAACCATGGCTGGCACAGCGTCGCCGCCGTCTGACACGACGGACACCGAACGCACGGCTCAGAAACAGATGGCCGCTACTGATATCGAAAAGGGGACAGTCGCCGAAGACCATCTGAGAAACACCACCGTCCAGAGCATATCCTGGAGCAACGTCACCGTCACCGTCAAGGACAGGGAGACCAAGCTCCCCAAGACCATCGTCGAGAATGCAGAAGGGATAGTCGAAGCCGGCGAGATCCTCGCCCTCATGGGCCCCTCGGGCTGCGGCAAGACGACCCTGCTGAACGTCCTCGCCTCCCGCCCGACGGGCGCCCAGCGAGTCGACGCCACCGTCCTCGTAAACGGCAGCAAGCCGTCCAAGGCCGCCTTCCGCTCCATGAGCTGCTTCGTCGAGCAGGAGGACGCCCTGATCGGCGCCCTCACCGTCCGCGAGACCCTCACCTTCGCCTCCCGCCTGGCCAGCACCAGCCGCCTGCCCAAGCAGGAGCGCCTGGCCCGCATCGACGGGCTCCTCGACGCCTTCGGCCTCCGCGAGCAGGCCGACGCCCTGATCGGCACCCCGCTCCGAAAAGGCATCAGCGGCGGCCAGAAGCGGCGCGTCGGCGTGGCGAGCCAGCTCATCACCAGCCCCAAGATCCTCTTCCTCGACGAGCCCACCAGCGGGCTGGACTCGGCCGCCAGCTGGGAGGTGGTCAACTACCTCAAGGGCGTGGCGAGGCGGAACAACCTCATCGTGATCGCCAGCATCCACCAGCCCAGCACCTCGACCTTCAACCTCTTCGACAAGCTCCTGCTCCTGTCGGCCGGCAGGCCGCACTTCTTCGGCCCCGTGTCCGCCGTGGGCCCGCACTACGCCTCGCTCGGCCGCGAGCCCCCCTTGCACGTCAACCCGGCCGAGTTCCTGCTCGAGCTGGTCAACATTGACTTTGCGCGCCACCGCGACCTGGGCGCCGAGTCGCGCCTGGACGAGATGCAGCGCGCCTGGGCCGCCTCGGCGCGGGCGAAGGAGCTCTCTGCTGCCGTGGCCGAGGTCGAGCGCCGGGGTGCGGGGGCCGAGGAGGTCGTCATCGTCGAGGAGGCGGAGAAGAAGCCGAGCCTGCCGAGTCTGGTGTTGACGCTGCTTCATCGGAGTTTTATCAAGAGCTACCGGGATGTGGTCGTGTATGGGATCCGGCTGGCGATGTATTTTGGTCAGTTTCCCCAAGGGGGATTTTCGACATGAACGGAACAATAGCTAACTAACTTTCCGCAGGCCTCGCTGTAATGATGGGCACAGTCTGGCTCCGCCTCTCAACAGACCAATCCTCCATCATCCCGCTCACCAACGCTATCGTACGTATCCAGACCTACCGCCCGTTCCTCAGACCTTGCTGACCCTCCTCTCTAGTTCTACGGCTCAGCCTTCATGTCCTTCATGGCCGTAGCCTACGTCCCCGCCTACCTGGAAGACAGGCAGCAGTACGTCAAAGAGCACCACAACGGCCTGTACTCGGCCGCGCACCTGATCATCTCCAACTTCCTCATCGGCGTCCCCTACCTCTTCCTCATCTCCCTGGTCTTCAGCCTCATCTCCTACTGGCTCTCCAACTTCCGCCCCTCGGCGTCCGCCTTCTTCGTCTGGGTGCTGTGGCTCTTCCTCGACCTCCTGGCGGCCGAGAGCCTGGTGGTGCTGCTCACCTCCCTCTTCCCCTCGTTCGTCATCAGCCTCGCCCTGGTCGCCTTCGCCAACGGGCTTTGGATGAGCGTCGACGGCTTCATGGTCCCGCCGGGGATCCTGAATGTGTTTTACAAGTATGTCTTTCACTATTGGGACTACCAGAAGTACGTCTTTGAGAACATGATGATCAACGAGTTTGCGTACCGGACCTACGAGTGCGCCAGGGATGCGGTGGGGGGCGAGTGTTTCTGCATGTTTCCGTCCGAGCTGGCGAGCCAGTGTAAGATTGCTGGCCAGGGCGTGCTGGATCAGTACAACTACCAGCCTGGGTACATGGGCAAGGATATCGGGATCATGATGGGGATTATTGCGGGTTATCGGATTGCTGCTTGGGGGGTGCTCATGTTGAGGAAGTGATGTCTGGTGTTCGGGTGTTCTGGCGTAGGGTATGGGTGTCTTTTTTGGATGGGGGTGTCGCGAGAAGTCAGACGCGGTACGGACTGGTTCCGCATGTAGGAAAGAGAGTGTTCTCCGTGACTTGAGCTTGATACACAGTAGACATGATGGAGACCAGTTTCCATTTCACTTCTCGTCATCTCGTCTCACTTTTCTTTGGCAGATGTTAAGAAAACAGAACCCAAGAGAGGACAAGAAAAAAAAAAAGGTTGCGAGGCCAATCGCGTGTCTGGCAAGGAATCGAACCGAAGACCTTGTCCGGTTAAGCAGGCGGGTGTCTGCGCGGTGCCCTCCGCCCACCCGAAGTCCGGCACAGCCCAATTCCTTGACCGGTACTGATTCAAGACCATATTTGACTTCATAGGACACCAGCAGCCGCGGTCTTCTCACCTTCAGCCAATGCAACGCGACACAAGGCGGCAAATCCAGACCTGTCTGCCACTGGGTAAACACAAACACCTTCGTCACGTAAACAAGGTCATGATCCGCGCCCAACACGCAGCTTTGATTAAGCTACCTGTCTAGAAAACCCAAACCCCGTCCCTGCCACCTGTTGTAAGCAAATAATCCATGACCAAGTAAAAACAAATCCTCTCTCAATAACGCCGCGCTGTCCACCCCCCAAACTGTTAAGCATGACCTGTCACAAATCCAGTCCAGATTACATTTCCCAAGGCCCTTGAACCCCCCAAAAAAAACGCCCTCACGTCCCCAGCGCCCCCTCATCCTCAACAGCAAAGTACCAATTCGGCGTGACATTCGGCAGCCCCAGCACGCTCTTCAGCCAACAGGTGTTCTGGTCGTTGTACGGCCCCCACCCGGCCCCGACGCACCCTTGCTGCGCCGCGCACCTGGCAATGCAGTCCGACATGTTGTCCACCGGCTCGTTGGACAGGTCCACGGCGCCGTCGACGGACGAGTAGTCGCGCCCGCAGAGCAGGAGGTACGACTTGCCTGTCCCAGCGGCCGAGTATAGCGTCCGGTTGTTGGCCGGGCAGCGGATCACCACTTCGGGCCCCGTGGCTCCCGTCGCTGTCGGTGGGGGGAAGCTTGTTGTTGTCGGGCTGCTGCTGTTTGCGCTGGGCAGGGGGGTGGTGCTGGAAAATGGTCAGTCCCGGGGGGGGGGGGAAGGGTTTCTTGACGCTCAGACAGATTCAACAAGAGAGAAATTGGAAGAAAAGATCTCACCTAGGCACAGCATCATCGCTCCTGTGAAGCGCAACCCCCAGTCCGACTCCGATAGCCACAGCAGCCACCATGACGAATATCCCAATCGCAATGACAATCCAGAACGTCTGCCTCTTGACACCACAGATCGAGTCCTCCCGAAACACCCCGTCCTTCACCGGCGGACCGCCGCCCCCGCCGTGGGGGCTCATGTACTCGTAACTCGGCGCCAGGCCGCTGTACGGCGTCCCCATTCCGCTCGAGGCCGAGCCGGGCGGCGGCGGCGCCTGTCCCGATGGGTGGTGGTGGCCGCCGTACGGCACCGCCGCCGCCACCACCACCTGGGGCAGGCTGCTGCCCTTCTCCCACGTCCGGGCGTGCGACAGGCCCGGCCGCGGGGAGACGACCTCGAGGCTGGAGTAGTCGACCACCTCCAGGCCCGGCTGGCTCTGCCTGTCGCCGCCGGCGCCGGCGCCGCCCTTGTAGGTGGTGCTGTGGTGCGATAGCTCTATACCGGCCTGTCCGTCGGCGGAACCGGTTGGCCTCTTCGTGTCCATCGCCCTCCTTTACTTTGACTGCCTGGGTTTCCAACACTTGAATTGTGTCGCGTTTCTCAATTTCTGGCAGCTTTTATTTGTTTTACTACCATGACAATAGCGTGTTGTCGGGCATGGTCGAACAGGGCACATTCACAATTGAGACAATGACACCTTCGCAACACAAAAAAGACCAGAAGAAAATATTCAGTCGACGAGAAAACAACAGTGTAATGAGAGATGTAACAGAGAAGCGAGCAGGTACCTTAAGGTAGATAGGTATATGAGGATGGGGTACTTTCAACAAATGAAGTAGCACCACACACCACAACACACCCACTCCCGCAGACCGGCACCCCGGGCTTATTAAGGGGACATGGGATTGGGGGGTGGTTATAAGATGCGAGCACGGGCAGTTGTAACGAGAGGAAGAAGAACTGCGAACGAAAGGACCGAAAGAAAGGTCCACTGGCTACCTGTACCGCTACTGTACTTAATAATGCCGCCGTGAACCCATACAGCCAACCGGAAGGATTGCCAGAGGGTGTTCTTCGCGGCTGAGCAGGTAGTTCTTACAGGCACCTATTTTCTTTTCCCTCTCTTCTCAAACGGCTGAGTCTGACATGATTGTCGATCGACACCCGCTGATTTGAGCGGGACACGGGGGGGGATGATCAGCATAGTGTCCGCATTGAACAGAACAAATAAGATGACCACCAGAATCCAGATTGACTGAATCCGGGGAATGAACAACAGCCTTGTAGTGGTAGTCTTGGGGGTTACTGTGGTAGATCCTGATTTTACGAGAGAGCCACTGAGAGAAGATGGAAAACATTTCCGTCTCTGATTCGCGAGGGTATGATCATGCGGCTTGGGGGGGAAATAATGAAAAAAAAAAAGGGAAGCGTCGCATTCGGACTAGGGAGAGAGAAGCGAGAAGGGTAGTAAGACCGCAAGCGACCGGGCTTTTTCTCCATGTGTGTGGTGTATATTAGCCGCTGCGGTCTGGAAATGTCTATACGGACGGGATCCCGAATTCTCCAGTGTCTCGAGATCGCAGGAGAAAATGATGCTGAACATAGTATCCCACGAGCCCAGCAATCGGGATACTGAGGCCCTGGAAATGGGATGCAGTACACTAGAGTGACGGGGAGTGGTAGGCCACTAGAACGAAAATAGATGAACCCCGGCTGTGCTCAGTCTGCCCTGCGGCTGAGCCGCCTATGCACGTGACAAAACTGCAGTTTCATCCCAACGGGTAGCAATGTATAGAAGCCCTGGGAGCTTGATTCGGCCGCCGAGGTACGCCAGTGCTCATCATCAGATTTCCGCTGGCGGGTGGAGCGGTCGCGGAGATAACATCGATGCTGGACGTGTCCCGTGACGCGATACTCTCGCTTCGGACGCATATAGTCCTGTCTACCTCTGCCGTAAGCTACTACCGGTCTCACGGCAGGGAATGCCCGCACCTTTCCAGCATGTACCTTCAGGAAGCTACCTGACCGGAAGACGCTGTCAGTTATTTCGATGCACAGAACTTACCCTGGAGCACTGACCTGGGTCTCGGCGCGGTGCGTTGCTGCCCTCCGCTATCAGGAACTCTCTCTTGGTGCTATGATAAGGGACAACCGCTGATCCCACCGCATTGCGAGCCGCACGAAGGGTAGAGATTCGGTTACTTGACGTACCACTCTTCACGGAATCACGGAGGGTCAACAACGTTTCCGGCCGCGTACTCCAGCAACCCTATAACTGTCATTGGTCTGAGTTCCGATGACCTGCGTTCCGTTGACCTGTGCCTTGGTGACCTCGGCAGTCGCTACCGGGGCAGAGTGCACCGCCGAAAACGTAGTAGCGATGGCGAGGAGTTTGAACAGGTTGGCTTGCATGTTGGGCAATAGAATATTGCTATCTTGGGTAGGGTGTAGAAGAAAGTGTGAGCGTTGAGGATTAATCGGCTTGATACCCGGGTCTGTTCTCTGGTCGTTCAGCGAGCAGGGGAAGACTGCTCTACTTATACTGGCCAATTCATCGTGATTCCGTCCGGACCTTGCCATCTGTGCCTTGTCGTCGGGCGGCATGGTTCCACGGTCCACAGCGGTATTCCGGCTTCCTTGGGGGTTGTTGGCTGCTGAATGATGAGTCCCTATTAAGGCAACATGGGTCAACATGATGAAAGGAGGATGCTGGTTCAGTCCCTGCTCCAGGCAAGACTTCCTTCAAGAATGCGATAGTCCGGCTTCATTGGGGGAGTGGCTACGTCCGTCTCGTACGGCACAGCGTTGACGACCCCAAGGATCCATGGTTTTCTTGATCGGCTTTGATCAGGCAACTGGACGTTGGTCCGCGTCTGTACGGCACAGCGCAACGATCCTCGTGATTCATGGTTTTTCTACCAATCGCATTAGTGTAACCGTTCGGAGTGCTTGTTCGACGTACATACATGAGGACCAACGGGCCAAACAGTGGAACTTTTTGGGAGGATGGCCGTGCCTACCTCGCCTTAAGAAATGGTAGATACTCATATTCTAGATGCTGGTTGGAGCAAAACTAGCCCCCAGACTGATGGCACGGGCCGAGTGTCTGATTCACTCTATACTTGGAAACTGTTGGCATAGTCACGGCAGTGTCACACACGAGATGGCCACGAGAAAGGAATGGTTCGCGTTCTAATTCGACTACCGTCCATTACCGGGTCGCACCCATACGGCGGCACCGCGGTTCTTTCGGAGACTCTTAGCCCAGACGGAGACAACAGACGGTGAAAGACCATCAACAGGATGTCAACAGGTAGTTAATAGACTGTAGATGAACTGATGACGAGCTTCATCGGTACAACTGGCGATTATCGGGGTAGCTGCTAATCAACTCTGTTAAGAGCCTGCCAACAGTTTGCCTATGAAAGAACCACTATCCGGCTGTAGGGACGTTACACCTTGTAGGATTCAACCTACAGCGCCGACTCCCTGAGCCAAATGGTAACAGGTTACAACGAGTCCTTAGTAAACGCGGTCCAATTGGGATCAGTTCCGGGGCTGCCAACCAACACACCATACACTCCCAGGTCTCTCCCCCCTCGTTCGTCTCGCCCCAACCGAAAGCATTTACTCATTTATAGTATCATTATCATCATAATCAGCACGACCTTTCGACGCTCCAACTTTCCGCTACTCTCATCTGCGCGCTGCTGCACCGCTCGCACCTCCGGGCGCCTACCTAGTTACTTCTAATCCGACCACTTCTGCTATCACTAATGCTTCACACAGCTCGCATGCTCCCCTTTAGCTGCCCCATCACATTACCACGCATTTGGAAAACGTAATTCTTGCTCGAAACATTCAAGCCGCGCGCCGTTATCACTTGCATCAACTCGCTTGCAATATGGCGGACAAACCGGCGGCAAGTGCTTCCCCAAACTCTCGTAATTGTCAGTACATGTACCTTATGCTGACCATCATTGTTAATCAACTGCAGAACCCCCCGACCACGCCCCAAGCCGCCACAGACCGACAGCCTGTAGGCGATGATGACAAGTCTCTGAGCAACATCATAAGATGGATGAAGAGGGATCCAGACGGACAGGGCATAAGTGCGTTGGGCTACGACGGCGTGCTCCGTACCTTTGACGCCGAACGCAATGTTCTCGACGCGGTCGGCCTCAACCCAGCCCAGATCAGAGAATACTACGATGGTCTGCCGCTTCCCGAGAGGCTGCGCACCGCCGACGGCCGCAACGCGTCCCGTTGGGACATGTTCCACCCCGATGCGGAGAATGTTCCGAAGATTTTTACGGAGGAGGAGAAGGCCAGAATGCTGGCACGGAACGAGGAGATGGCAAAGCGTGGAGTCACAACCTGTGTTCCAGGCAAGTCGGCAGACGAGGGGGGATCGAAAGCTTAGATGGTGCCCTTTTGCTTTTCGTCATTTTGAAATGTTCATGCCAGTCCACTTGCAAGCCTTGCAGACAGGCCACAGTCGTGCGATGTTAAATCCAGTGACCCCAGCTCGTACTGCTGGTTGCCTGGCCTTGGCGCACCGGCGTAGCCCGTTCAAAGTCAGTAACACGCAGGTCTTGGAGGTAGCTTCGTGTGGCTCTGGAGGCTCGGCGCGGCCCGCAGATCCACGCTAGACGTCTATCTCAAATGGATGGAGGTGTTGGACTACACTGTATGAGGGGGTCCCGTCATTTCCCCCGGGGGGGGGGGGGGGGGGGGTACCTGTCAGCTTCTGTGGTCGTACGTGGTGGATTGCAGCGTTCTGGGTGCTTTTGTGCTTGTCGTCAAGAAGGTGGAATGCCCTACGTGTAGATGTCACAGGGTAGGTACCAGAGAAGTCGTTCATCCACTCGACGGGAAGCTAATAAATAAGCCAAGTGTAAGCATGGGCTGATCCGTCCGTAGCGGGCCGCTATAAATGGCTGGCACTGAGTGGGTAGGTACATGTACATCATTTATTCTCCGCGAGGCCAACGCTGCCCACCATGTCATGCATGATATCACATCACATCACACATACACAAGATATTCCCAAGAAAAAGAAAGACAAGCATTATCATTACAGATACTATAGAGTATGCAAAGCCCTTAACAGCCATCAATCAAAAAAGTCGGGGTATTGTTGCTTATACGACAGAAATCCCATCAGCGCCAATCAATGCTCCCCCCCCCCTCACAGAAAACAAAAAGAACACAACCAGCCGCCCTCCTAGGCCCTAGCAGCAGCCAACCTCTCCTGCTCATACTGGCTCGCCTTCTTGTTCTCCTCCATCGTCCTGAAGCTCGCCGAGAACGGATTCTCCCTCTCCTCCGCCGGCGTCCTGACCGCCTCCTCCTCCTCAGCGCGAACCCCGGCCTCCTCCTTCTTCATCTCCGCAACCGGCTTGGCCGGCTCCCGGATATCCACCTCCCTCCTGGCAACCCCCATCGACCCCCTCCCCACCGCAGTCTTCTCCTTATGCTCATCCCTCCCCGTCAAGTCCTTGCCCGTCCTCCCGAAATCATCACAGTTCCGCCCCTGCCTCCCAATCACCGTCTCAATATCCTCCCCACGCTTCAGGGCAGCCAGCACCCTCTCCGCAATCTGCACCGACTCGAACGGCGCCCCCAGCCCCCTGATCCTCCGCCTGTGTATCCGCCTAAGCGGCCTATTGCCGCGCCTCCTCTCCCCCTCCTCGAGCGCCTCCCACAGCGCCCTCATCACCTCCCACCCCCTCCCCACCTCCCGCGCCACGGCCTTGCGCTCCTCCTCCCCCAACCCCCTGACCTCCCTCTGCCCCTGTATGATCCTCGCCCGCCTCACCTGCCCGACCGGCTGCTCCCCGCGGGTGACCTGCTTCCCGATCCCCTTGAGGGTATACCCCACCGGCGACGCAATGGCCGAAATATCCTTGAGCACGAACCCCGTGATCCCCATCCCGACCCCCTTGACAAACCCCCTGACGCCGTCCCGCCTCGCTCCCCGGACGGGCAGCCGCACCACCCCCGTCACCCCGTCGTAGATGCCGTACACGAACTCGTGGCCCGCCGCCCGGAGACCCGAGTGGATCCCCGTCACCCGCGGCGGCCGCCGGACGGTGTCGTCGCCGTACAGCCGCGGGGCGTTGTGGAACCCCTGCGCCACCGCCATGGAGAGGTCGATCGGCGCCCGGGCCAGGGCGCGGGCCGACTTGATCGTGCCCGAGCCGATGTGGTGGATGGCTTCCTCGGCCGGGTGTTCGCTCTCCACGGTCGAGGCCGTGGTCACCGTGTCGACTGTGTCGCTGCGGTGCATGCGGTTGCGGATCATGTGGTGGTGCTCCGGCTCGGAGTCGGCGGAGTCGTGGCGTCCGGCGTCACGATGTTCGCTCTCCTCCGGACCGTTGGCCGGTATGGCGTTCTGGGAGTTGGTTGCGTGATCTTTTGCCTCGGTAGGTGGCATGTCGGCGGACTTGGTCGGCTCAAGTGCGCCCCCGTTCAGCTGGCCGTTTGACGCGCCATTCTCCTGCTGCTGCGCTTTCTTAGCTGCCTTCCGCTTCTCCTGTCTCTCCTTCTTCTCCTGGTGGCGCTTCCTCCTCAACTCTTTCTTCTCCTTCCTCTTCTTCGAGGCCTTTCCGATGCGGAAGGGAATGCCCCCTATTCCGCCAAAGAAGTTGCCGATCGACCTCCCCACCGAGCCCGCGATGCCCGTCACGGGCTCGCCGGGACCCTCGAAGTCGTTCCACTCGTTGTGTCTGAGCAGCCGCAGCTTCTTCCAGGACAGGTACCCCTTCTCCACCAGGATATCGGCTGCGAGGGCGCTCAATCTCAGGTTGGTATCCTTCAACTTCCACACCGCGATCTTGTCCTCGAGTATCGAGCAGCGCATGGAGTTCTGGCCGGACAGCGTAAGGTGGTGATGGAACGCCTTGCAGGCGTTCTCGGCCCCGTCTCCTTCCAGCTCGATGCTCTTGGCGATCTCTCCGACGGCCTTGACAGCCTCCTCGGTGAGACAGTACTTGATGCCCTCGGCCAGCTTCTCGGCGGTCAGGTTCTTGTACGGAACGGGCTCCGGACCGGCCTTGGCGTTCGAGACCATGGAGCCCCAGAAATGCTGGTCGCCGAAGAAGGGGACGATCATGGTCGGCTTGCCGCACTTGAGCGCTATGGCCGTGGTGCCGGCGCCGCCGTGGATGACACATGCTCGCACCCTGGGGAAGAGCCAGTCGTGCGGAACATTGTCCAACAGGTGGATGTTCTCGGGTACATCCAGCTCGTCGCCGCCTATACCTCCCCAACCCTTGGATACGAGCGCTCGCACTCCGGCGAGCTTGACTGCCTCGAATATCATCTTGGTGAATTTGTTGGCGTCATCGACGACAATGGAGCCGAAGCCGATGTAGATTGGCGGTTCGCCAGCCTCGAGGAACTTTGTCAGCTTCTCGGGTGGCTTGAAGCTCGAGGCCAGATCGAGAAAGACGAAGCCGGAAACATCGATCTCCGGGCCCCAATCGGCCGGTTTTGGCACCAGGCCCGGGCTCCACAGGTAGGTGAAGGGCACATGCAGGCGGTAGGTGGCTCCCGGCGCCCAGAGCGTCGAGACGGGATCGAGACCCAGCGTCTTCATGCGGAAGTCGTTCACGAGGTCGCCCAGTCCTTGCCAGACCATCATCTCGACGAGCGGGTACGAGATGAAATTCGTGTAGCCGGGGTCCACATTGGACTTCTTGATGCTGGCCAGGGGGTGCGGGAACGCTTCCGTAGGCGTGTAGGGGAAGGTGAACATCAAGTGCAGCGGGATGCCGAGCGCCTCGGCGCAGTGGATGTGGGCGAAGCTGGGCGGGTTGGCGATGATGGCGTCCGCGACGAACGGTTCCTTATCGCCCATCATCTTGAGATTCTGGATGTCCTTCTCGTCGTCGGTGGCCCTCGTGCAGGCTCTCCAGAAGCCCTCAAACATCTCGGCCATGGCCGCTCGACGCCTCCCAATGTCACCGGCCTTGACTGTCTCCAGCGTAGGGATCATGCCCGGATTCTTGACCATGAAGGCCATGAGCTCGGAAGGATCTCCGCCGACAGAGAAGAACTCCAGCCCAGAGTCCTTCTCGACGAAGTCGCGGAAGGCTGGGTGCGTCGCGATACGCACCCGATGGCCGTACTGCTCTTTGAGGACCTTGCCAATCTTCAAGAACGGCTGCGCGTCACCTCTGGAGCCGATAACCATGATAACGATGTTTAACCTTGGGCAGGAGATGATATCCTTGCCCGCGGTAGTAGAAGCCGACGACAGCCTTGAGATCACATTGGGCATATTCTCGTGCCGTCCCTGATGACCTTGGTCGGCATCGTCGCCAGACGTGACTACCTTCTTGACCGCCATGCCAAGCGCTTTGGCGAGGTATCCGGTATTGCTGGTGTCCTTCAGCGAGATGTTCAATCTGCCGTCTCGCTTCGATACCTTGCCTCTCGTGCGGTAGTGGTTGTTTCCGACCTTGAACCGGCGGTAGTGGTCCTTCGCATGGTGGTCATGCTCGTCCTCGTCAGACGAAGAAGAGGTGGAGGAGGAGTCACTGGTCGAGTCGTCGTCGTCGTCGTCGTGCCGGCGGCGAGAGGCCGTGACGCCAAGCTGCGAGATGTTCGTCCCAGCACGCTTGATGACGGCCGGGAAGGGAGACACCCGTCTGTCGCCACTGCCACGAGGCAGTTCAGTAGCGTACTTGCTCACAGTGGAGGGACGTGACTTCCTCTGCTTCGGCTCCAGCTTGGAGCCGTTTGCGGGCGGTCCTGCTTGGAGACCTGTTCCTGCGCCATTCTGTTTATTGGGTTTTATGGCATCATGTTGCGCCTGACGCGGAGTGGCTTCTGAGGGCAACCGCTCGGAGGCGGGTACGTCGCGACTCGTCGGGGAGGAACCGCTTGGATCTTCTGTCGTTGGCGGCACAAAGGTTGGATAGGCGATGTTTTCTTGTGCGTCGCGGGCGACTGTCGCTTTTGTCCCGTCGGGAGTGGTGGTATCATCAAGATGGATGGGTGATTTGGCTTCATCGTCGGACGGAGTGGTCGCCGTGATGGTTGCTAATGTAGCCATTGCGGAGATGCTGGGGGTCCACCCAGGCGACTTGATGTTGGAACTTTTCTCCGAGGTGATGATGTCGCAGATTTTTGCGGTTTGTTGAACACTTCTTAAGAGATTGAGACCGCGGAGGATGGCGTTTCTCAAGTCAGACGGTCGGCCTTCTTATGAAACTCTCAGAATGTGTAGGTCAAGGTTGGGGTTTGAACTGTGATATGTGTCACCGTCCCAGAGCAGCAACCGTGAAGAACATTTTTGTGTTGTACAAGTGAATTTTAAAGCAGGCAGGCAGGGCAGATGATGATCAAGAATCACAGACTTTATTGAACTAGCAGAAAACAAATGCATGCGATCATTGATGTGAAATATGTGACGGCACGGAGAGTCACAGGCGCTGCTCGCCTCGGCCCAGTTTATTCGTTTGTTCGTACATGTAGGTCTGTCTACGTGTAGTCTAGTCTAGCACACACTGGCGTCGGTTCCTGGGCATGACAGCATGACATCATGCCGCTTGCAGCTCTTCTCTTGGCCCCCCCTGCGCCCCCTGCAAGTTCTGCATGCGCTGGCGGCCAAAGATGGTGTGGGCCACGGTCTCGGCCACTAAAACTAAGGTAGGTACCTGCCCTGCCTGCCCCGAAAGAACAAACTTGATCCAACCATGACAAGAGCCACCGTTGAGCAATGCAAATCCTACACAATATACAGCATTCAGTACATACACGTGGACACGCGGAGGATTTCTCCCGGTGGTATAGACTATACCAGGTCTGATATGCCTTCGGACGCCGTTGAGACTTGACATGTCGGCGACCTGAAGACAAAAAAGAGAAAGAGCGAGGGCCGCACGTGCCAGCGATCGGCCGCGGCAATCGTCGGCCAGCCGCGACACGAATCCCGGCGGCGTTCTAGAACTCCGGAGCTAATCAAGTAAACTGTGAACTGTTACTTACTACCATAGTATGCAGTTAGATTGAAGCTTATGTACTCGCGGTCTTCACAGGTCCCGACATCGCGAGATACAGGGTCCATCTACATGCCGAGAGTGGACACTTGTTCGAAAGGTTATCGAGACACCGCGACTCCAGGCAATTATCCTACTTGGCTTGAGTCTGCTGCAAAAAAGTCGAAGCCACCCAATTTGCATGTTGATGTTAATGTTCCGCGGGCTCTACTGGAATTAAATGGTCAAACAACATGGGATTTCGAAGCCATCTACACGTAGACTAGCGGATGCCTATCTCCGATAATCGATCCGGATGACTGTATAGACTTTTTGTGATTTGACATTTTGGGGCCAACAGCGTAGACTTGACAACGACGGCCTCTCAAGCTTGAAATATCCTTCAGTTCCACGGACACACACCACTTCATTTGGGGGTTTCCGCCTGCATTTCATTATGGTTTCGTCACACAGCCGAGATAGGGCACGTCAGTTGGACAGAGAGGATCCGCTCGCATTCATAAGGAACGAGTTCAATATCCCCTCCAAGGCAGAGATAGCAAGTACCCGTCTTGTCGATAAGACTGGTAATTCTCACATGCTTTTCTTTCATTCAATGAGTGTCTCCGAACTGACACAGAAGAATAGCCTCCACGACAGAGCCAGTGTTGCCTGCAGACGGAGAAAAGAGCGTGTACCTATGCGGAAACTCTCTCGGCTTGCAGCCAAAGAGGACTGTCACACGGCTGCAGCAATACCTCAGCACCTGGGCCACTCAGGGTGTCCAAGGGCATTTCAAACCTCTTGACGACTCTCCTCTCCCCACATGGCTCGACGCAGATGCAAGAGCCGCCGAGTTGATAGCACCTGTTGTCGGGGCCGACAAGTCCGAAGTTGCCGTCATGCAGACCTTGACAGCAAATCTTCACTTCCTGATGTCAGCCTTCTACCGTCCTGACATCAACGGCAGGCACAAGATTATCCTAGAGAGCAAAGCCTTCCCGAGTGACCACGTACGTAACTCGTCCTCTCCTCAAACACCACTGTGTAATCCTCGCGCCTTCCACAAGACTAATCTGCCATGTAGTTTGCCGTGGAGACACAACTGCGGCACCACGGGCTGTCACCGGAGACCTCCATGGTGACGCTCAAGTCACCACACTCGGAGGACAACGTGCTCACCACAGAGGACATCACATCGGCTATTGCACAGCACGCAGACACCACCGCCCTGATACTGCTGCCCGGCATCCAGTACTACACAGGCCAGCTGCTTGATATCCGCACCATAACCGCATTCGCGCACAAGCACGGCATCTTCATCATATGGGATCTCGCCCACGCAGTCGGCAACGTCCCGCTGTCCTTGCACGACTGGGACGTGGATGCCGCAGCATGGTGCACCTACAAGTATCTCAACGGCGGGCCGGGCTGCATCGGCGGCATGTTTGTGCACTCCCGCAACAGCGCCGTGAGCAAGGAAATCACGGACGAGAAGCCGGAAGAGGGCTACCGGAATCGTCTTGCCGGCTGGTGGGGGAATGACAAGAAGACGAGGTTTGTCATGGCAAACAGGTTTCATCCAGTCGGCGGCGCGGCCGGCTTCCAACTCAGCAATCCGAGCATCCTGGATATCACCAGCTTGAGTGCGTCTCTGGAAGTGTTCGAGCTCGCCGGCGGGGTCTCGGAGCTGAGGAAGAAGTCGCTGAAGTTGACTGCCTTTCTCGAGACGCTGTTCAGCGAGATGCCGCCCGAGGACAAGGAGCTCTTCCGCATCATCACGCCGTCGGACCCGAATCAGAGAGGCGCACAGCTGAGTGTCATGTTATCTAGTGGGCTCCTTCACACGGTCATGAAGGAGCTCGAGGCTCGAGGGGTGATTGTCGACGAAAGGAAACCGGATGTCATCCGGGTGGCGCCGGCGCCGCTATACAACACGTTTGAAGACTGCGTTGACTTCGTCGATGCTTTCTCAGGGGCACTCTCAGTATGCCGGGAGGGAATTTTGTGAGGAGGCGATCCGTTTTGAGGTCCGTCATATCTCCCTGTATAGAAATAACCCAGCTCTGGGCAGGCTGGTCACTTCGGCCGACCTACCAGCTCAGCAATCATGGAAGGTCCTGTTCTGTACAACCTTGTGACATTGTTTGGTCCACTGCGCACTTCTGTTTCTGAACATAACGCCACGAGGATCTCAATTCTGCTTTATTCAAGGTGAGATCCCCAGGACATCCCTTCCAACCTCAGATGATCTACCAAGCCCGGAGTATTGCTTGCAGACAGACTGGCGTTTACAACACACGCCGACATTGCAGCTCACATGTTGTCCGATCTCGACTGTATATGCTGTTAATCGTCCAATGCACCGCGATGCTAATGGGCTGGATGTGTTTCGGTTGTCAACCACCCGAGATCTTCTTTCCTCTCAAAGAGGAGAACCTCGACAGAGAAGAAGGACAGGGACCGACAAATGACACCCAAGCACAGGCGACCTTCCTCAAGTTGGTCACCAATATATATATGGTAGCATCGAACTTATCGCGTGATAACCACAAACCGCTACTGTAACATTGAAGGCATGCAATTAAAGCTTCTCAACTGGCGATCTCCTCGGTCTGAAAAGCCCGTGTGAGAATTAAGGGGGAGGATATCACGTCTCCAGATCATCTCTGGACCTCATCCCTGCTTATATGTATTAAATGCACAAGTAAAGTAGGTTCATGCGACATTCATGAGCCCCCTGACTAACATCCGTTCCCCGCAGGTAGATCTTTGGGGTAATCGGTTCGTTTGTTTGCTCTTCACACCGCACCGCATAGTACACCCGCCGAGTGCTGATAACACGGCACACATATCGCAGGGCATTAAAATGGGAGACTATATCCCAGATTTTGACGAGGTCATTCTGAGGGATTCTCAAGCTCGGTTTGGAGAACAAGGTACGATGCTGTCTCTCTGCCCAGTTAGAGCCGCAATTACATGCCTCTTGGCTGCCAAGCTATCTTCGTGCATCCCACTCATACCAGCCACAGGTCCTCAGCCCTCTCCTGAAGTAAACATTGCGGACCGTGACACCTCAAGTGCCGATACGTGGCACAAATATGTCAGGGCACCGTCCAGCGAGACCGTCACCCCCAAAGGCATCGTTTCCGGCTCCTTGTTCGGCAGCGTCAGTAATCCTTCAGGATTGGTCAACGGAGACGGGCCAACTGTGTTGAAGCGTCTTCACTCAAGCGACTCCATACCGTCTTTGGTTGTTGACTTCGGCCAGAACCTGGCTGGATACCTAAATATAACGTTAAAGGGCAGCTCGAACTCTTCAAGCGCGTTACCGGGTCTCCGACTAGCCTTTTCAGAGACACTGCAATATCTGACTGACAGGAGTGACTTCACTCGGTCCGACAATGCAGACAGTGGTGATGTAAGGCGTTCAAAAGCCGATTGGTGTCACTGCGTGTGCTAAGCTTCTTTCAGACAGTTAATAAGCTTGTCTTCAACGGCACCGATCAAGTAAAGCCCCTATGAGTAAGATACGCATGAAGACATACGCTGACCACCGTGACCAGATAGCTGTGCAATCCAAGGAGTACACCTGGACGAATAAGTTAGGCTGCCAGTACGGGACCAAAGTATGCTCTGACGGCCTTCACGGCTTCCGCTACGTCAAGATCTCACTCGAGGCCCTCCCTGAAGACTCACCATATACGACCTCGTTCGGCACAGTGTCCATCTCGTCCGTGAGCCTGACGTACTCCGGCTTCCGAGGCACTCCAGACACCTTCACCGGCTGGTTCGAGTGCTCGGACCAAGATCTGACGCAGTGGTGGTACGATGGCGTCTACACGAACGACCTCGCCACCGACGTCTTCCGCGCCGACGACACGGAGCCGAGACAGGCGCTCAGCCAGTCGCTCCTCGGGAAACTGGTCCTCCACGACGGCGCGAAGCGGGACCGCGACCCCTACGTCGGCGATGTTGCCGTCTCGGCCTTGACATCCTACCTCTCGCACGACACTCCAGAGGCGGCAAGGAACGTCCTGGCCGATCTAGCCGAGCACCAACGTGAGGATGGCTGGATACCGCCAGCCAGCATGTGCGTTCCCCATCTCCATCATTCTAACAACAAGACCACACTGACAAATCCCCCCAGCCGTTCCTACACCCTCCCCCTGTTCGACTACCCCCTGTGGTGGGTAGTCTGCAGCTACAACCTAGTCCTCAACACAGGCGACACCGCATACCTAACCCAACACTACCCCGTCCTCCTCAAAGTCCTAGACACCTACTACCCCTCCGCAACATCCCCCTCCACCTCCCTCCTCGTCAAGCCAGCCGGCTACGGCGACTACGCCTTCCTCCCCCGCAGCGGGTCGGGGAGCTACTACAACGCCCTCTACGTCCTAGCCCTCCAGCACGCCGCCTTCCTAGCCGACACCCTCTCCCGCCCCTCAGACGCCGTCCGCTGGCGCGACCGGGCCGACACCGTCTCCGCCTCCCTCCTCTCCCACAACTGGGACCCGGACTCGGGCGCATTCCTCGACGGCTCGCCGTGCCCGGACTCCGACACCCCAACAGTCCTCTGCAACACCCACCCGCAGGACGCCAACGCCCTCGCCATCCTGGCCGGCATAACCCCGCCCGGCAGCACCCGGGCGGAGGGCATCCTCTCCTACCTCCAGGGGGCCACGGCCCTGCCCTACGGCAACGCCTTCTTCGACAACGACGCCCTGCTGGGCGGGACCCCGGCCTCCCCGCTGGATGCGTTTAGCAAGCGGGTGTACCCGTTCGTGTCCTTCTTCGACCTGTCGGCGCGGCTGTCGTCGCCGGTGGAGGCTACGGTGGCGTCGGGGTTCGGGCAGCTGAGACGGCTGTACGGGAGCATGGCGCGGGCCGACCCGGGGGTGACGATGTGGGGGGGGGGGGGGGGGGGGGGAGCCGTATGAGGGGGCGTTTACGAGTATGTGTCATGGTTGGTCGACGGGGGTGGTGCCGCTGTTGAGTAGGTTTGTGCTCGGGGTTAGGGCGACGGGGGTTGGGTTTGGGACCTGGGAGGTGAGGGTGCTGAGGGAGAGGGGCGGGGTGGGTTGGGCTAGGGGAGTGGTGCCGACTCCCAGGGGGCCGATTGAGGTGAGCTGGAGGGATGAGGGTGGGTTGCGGATCGGGGTCGGCGCGCCGGTGGGGACGACGGGGGAGGTGTATGTGCCGGTTCGGGATGAGGGGGCGAAGGTCAGGGTGGATGGGGCTGGGGTTTATGGAAGAGGGGAGGTTACGGCGTTTGAGGCTAGGTATGCGGATGGGTATGTTGTGCTGAAGGTCGGGGGCGGGAGTCATGAGGTTAGTGTTGAGTGATGGCTGTGATATGCTATGTGAGCCCTGTGGTGGTCTTGTGAGAGTTTCTCCCTTAACCCTTTTTACGTAAGTTAGATGCATGCTTGTCTAGATCTTGTCCAGAAATCTGCAGGGACTTAATCTTCGTGTCTTCACATAAACTTACAACCACACTTACACCGTGCCACACTCACGAGGATATTTAACGCACACTTCTCAAGTACTTTGAACAATCAGGCTACTATATTGAGCACGTTAGATTTTCCCTCCCAGTTTCTCCTCATGCTCTTAACCGTAACTCCTCGATAGATACCTAGACGCGGGTGTGGCTTGGTGGCTGATATGCGGCTTTTGCATTATCAATCATGGCTGGTCATCCTGGTCATTCCGCGATAAGGGCCGCAACGGCATCTCTCGAGAGATGCCGTAGCTTGCCCCCAGTGTAACCATCGCCAACTTGCTAGACATTACAGTGGAGGCTAAAAGAAAAGTGCTGGTAAGCTTCTCATCGGAAGTGTCAACTAGTGCAAAGACTAACTTAGTCTCCAGCTGCTTCTCGTCTTATCAGTCTGGTGTTAGCCGCACATCTGGACAGGACTCCGCATGCAGACTACACGCATGATATGGCAATGGGGTACGAGTCCGACGCCATTTCGACCATGTCCGTAGAGGGCACCAACCCCGGGGCCGGAACCGGGGCCGGAAGCGGCACTGCACCGCCCAAGACCCGCCCTCACCGGCCCTGCGACGCCTGCCGCAAGCGCAAGTCGCGCTGCGAGCTGCCGGACGGCGAGTCCGTCTGCGTGCTCTGCCAGTTCCACAAGCAGACCTGCACCTTCGTCAACGACCCGCCCAAGAAGAAGCGCCGCACCAGCGAGGGGCCGGTATCCGAACCCAAGCGCGCCGTGCTGCGGGCCAACTCCTCCGGCGGCGTGGTCCCCTTGACCGACCCTCACTCGTCGTCGTCGTCGAAGCTACCCTCGGACGAAGTCAGGAGAGACCAGTACAACCCCCCAGTAAGAGACTACGCCGACCTCCGCGGCCCCTCCCTCCTCAAACGGACGTTGGGCCTGCAGAACCACCGGCACAGCGCCCTCCTAGGCCCGACCTCGATCTACGAATCGCGCCTCCTGCCCTTTGACTCCTCACGCACAGAAGACATCCCCCTGACCCCCTCCTCCTCCCTCCGCAAGGTAGGAGCCACCTCCACCTTCCTCCTGACAGTCGACGCCGGCACCCGCAACCACGACCAGGAGTTCGACGACCTCGACGCCATCGAGTCCATCGTCCACCCCCACGGCCAGAGCCTGATCAACCTGTACTTCCGCATCGTGCACCCCACCTTCCCCATCCTGCACAAGAAGGTCTTCCTCGAGAAGTACGCCCGCACGCACAGGGAGTTCTCCCCGCCCCTGCTGGCGGCCGTGTACATCCTGGCCCTCAACTGGTGGTCGTACGCGACCAACCTCTCCCTCCTCCCGCGGCCCGACCGGGCCAGGCTGGAAGACCTCGCCTCCAAGGCCATGGCGGACGTGGTCCACCGGCCCAAGCTGTCGACCATCCAGGCCGGGCTTCTGCTCCTGCAGCGGCCCGAGGGGGACACCTGGGCGCTGACGACGCAGGTCGTCGGGCTGGCGCAGGAGCTGGGCCTGCACCTGGACTGCACCGACTGGCGGGTTCCGGCGTGGGAGAAGGGGCTGCGCAAGAGGCTGGCGTGGGCGGTGTACATGCAGGACAAGTGGGGGAGCCTGGTGCACGGGCGGCCGAGCCATGTCACCGAGCGGGAGTGGGATGTGAGGCCGCTGACGGAGGGGGATTTCCCCGAGCGGGCGGCGGATGAGGACGAGGAGGAGGGGAGCACGGAGGTGGAGAAGGGGAGGGTGCTGTTCTGCGAGATGATCCGGCTTACGGGGATCCTGGCCGATGTGCTGGGGACGTTCTACACGGTCAGGGCGGAGAGGGAGCTGCGGGATATGAGTGGTGAGGGGGTGGGTTGGGTGCTGGGGCGGGCTAAGCCGCTGCAGCTGAGGCTCAAGAGCTGGTTTGCCGACCTGCCCGAGTGTCTGAGGCTGCAGGACGTGGCGGTCAGGAAGCTGAGTAGCACGGGGTATCTGCATCTGGCGTACTATGCCACGGAGATCACGCTGCATAGACGGATCGTGCAGGCGCTGGAGGGGGAGGAGAACCCGGAGCTGGTCAGGGTCTGCCGGGTGGCGGCGCGGGAGAGGCTGGTCAACGCGCTCGAGTTTGTGAACCGGCTGCGGCCGGAGCATCTGCAGAGTTTCTGGTATAGTGCCAGCGAGTATAACTTTGCGTTAGTGGGGACGTTTATCAGCCTGCTGTGGGCGACGGCGAGGACTAGAGAGGATGCGAGCTGGTTTAGGGCGAAGGGAGACGAGTACCGGTGGACGTTGAGGCTGTCGAGCAAGAATGCTGAGATTCTGGAGAGGGCGATTGGGCTGATTGCGATGAGCTCCGGGGTGCTGGTCAAGGCTGTGCCCGAGATTGGAAACGGATATGGCAATGGCTATGGAAACAGCAATGGCAATGGCACTGGCAACGGCAACGGGGCTGTGGTGTCTGAGGTGAGTACCTCGGTGACGATGGCTGGACAGGGAAGCGAGGCTGTGGGCGGCCAGCAGAGCGGACAAGACGACCTCTCGTCTGTGTCGGTCATGTCTCCGATGACTTCGTACGAGTATGGTCGGGACGAGTCTGAGACGCTGCCTCTGGATACCTCACAGATGCCCTGGTTTGAGGATGCCGGTGGCTTTGGGACAGACATGGCGGGGAATATTGTCTTTGGTGTTGACAACCCGGTGGGCCAGTTTCTTGGATACAGCGAGCTATGAGTTATGAGGAGTGATTGATGTGGTTACGGTTTGCGGTTGTATTTGCGAGCAAGATACCAATTTGTTTGACGTGGTGTTCGTTAGAGACAGGGCCGAGGGAGACTCACCGGCTCCGTGTCCGGGTGCGAGTGCCGCAAAAGACGGAGCATGACCGGCTGATATCATGAATCCTGGAGGTGACAATAATGCCGAGTCTCATTGGAGACTGTCTACTCAATCACTCATCTTCTTGGATTCAGACTGAGTCTGAGACTGAGAGTAATATTATATGCTAATGAAACATCAGCTGCGTTCATCAGACATTCTAGGTGTACGCAGCCAAGAGATGCGAATGGATAGAGATCAATATACACGTGTACATCAGGGTCTTGAGTCTACCTACAGTCACCTAGTTCCAGGGTAGCACCGTAACTGCCAGGTGACATCTGCCAATGCGGCAACAAGTTATGTTTCTTGTAGCCAGGAAAGGGGAGATGTTACTACCAGAGTCTAACAACTGTCTTGCAGGTTGAACTTGCTTGCTTGATTTGATTTGATTTGATTCCAGGGCCTGGGAACCGATACCGCCAAGAGCAACTGACGTCACAACTATGACGGGCCCTCAGCCATCATGATGGTCACTTGCACCACACGACCTGTTTCGTACCCTTCTGCCTTGATGCCTTGGTCGAATCTCCGCTTCTCCTAGATAAAGGAGATTGAGTACCACTTCAAAAAAGCATCTCGTAACTAGAGACTCTCTCTCTCTACCATTCATTACAAGCACCAAACTCAACACTTACAACCACCACTATTCAGCTCTCCAGCAAGAGCAGAATCTAACCACCACCAAGTTCTCACCACCAACTAGCGATGTACGTATCCCAATCTTAACAGATCCCCTCAACCACTCACTAACATCCTTGCCTCCAGAACACGATAAGCTCGTACGTCCCAGCCTACGTCCCGCCCTACGTCCCACCAACCCCCTACCACACCTCCCCCGAGTCCCGATCGCACCTGGCCCTGCACATCCGCAAGCCCGGCCGCAAGATCACCAACTGGCCCCTCGACCCAGCCCTCGCCGTCTACCAAGTCGAGAACAAGATCCTCGACCCGGAGCCCTGCCTAGCCATCGGAGGCAAGCGTCCCAGGCCCCCCACCACCCCTCCACCCCGCCCCGCCGCCGTCGTCGTCGACGTCGACGAACAACAACAACCCCGTCCCCCCTCCGTCCGCTCCCCCTCCCCCACCCCACCCCCCAAACAAGCCAGAAAGCCGAAGAAGGGCCACCCCTTACTCATCGTCCGCGTCAAGCCGCCCCAAATCGACAGCAGACGCGGTTCGGAAGACGCAGCAAGCGACCTCAGCGAGTTGTCGCTCAGGCCCGTCAGCAGACTGCCGCTCTAGGTCCGCGCGCAGCGCAGGAAGCAGGAGGAGGACGACGACGCCGCCGAGAGACGAACCAGGCGCTGTTGGCAGAGGCAGCTCGTCGGCGCGGAACGACAACATCCTAGCGCCCGGGTGCATAAGAAGGGTAGTCGGACGACTTTGTGAAAAAGAAAACACTTTCACGTACAGAAGGAGATAAAGAGGTAAAAAAAAAAAAGGGAAAAGAAATGCCGTTCTTCTACAGCAAGGGTATTGGCGGCCGCCACTTCGGCACCAACGTCACTGTTGATCGCCACGGTGCCCGCCGCGGTCCGTGGAGGTTTAGCTTTGGACGGTTCAACTGCTTCCGTTGAGAGTTAGTGCTGGTCACTTAGGAGGGAAGTGGATGGTTTTGTCGTTTGCGGAATGGTCTGGTATCAGGTGTGTTTTGGTGCTCTCGAGTGACTGGATCGGACGGTACATCAGTTTATGAGAGATGAGCCCCCATGGTTTCGGGTTCAACAGGAAACAGCTGCAATGATTAGTGCTTCGTGATAGTGCTTCCGACGGATTCCCTAGTGAGATAGCAACGGTTTATGTTCTTTTCGCCTAAGATAACAGTTCGTTGACACGAAGGTGTGTGAGATTGCTGTCGTGCCATGTCCCGTCCGGGGAGAACTGAAAGCCTGGCTGCCACCACTTGACCATGATCCGACGTCAAGTGTTCCCCTCTCGACTCCTAAGCCGGCCTGTCACGACGTAAACCACAAGACACCTTGGCAAAAGTCCACAGACTCGGGGGGTTTGTCACCGAACAAGCTGCGTTTCATTTCTCTCTCTAGCACGAGGTATTATGCCAGACCAAGAACAAACCCTCCGCAGACCAAAGAGCAAGACCCTTTCCGTTGATAGACCGCCTGATGCCATAGGAAACGTGAAAAGATCCGTTGGATAAAACACCGCCACCACCCGCTCTTTTTTTTTCCTCCCCTCTTTAAACCTCGGTGGTGACCTTTGCCTTGGGGTTGGTGACCTTGACGGATAATTGCTTCGCGCGGGCAATGATGTCGATCCGCTTCCTTGAGGAGACGTTGTGGGCGATCCTGTTCCGCGTGTTAGCCTGGTTTGCTTCTCCCATGGTCCTCAAATGCTTTCTGTCCCGCTTCTCTCTTTTCGTCGAAGAAAAATGTGTATATCGGGTTGCATGCAAGGTCAAAACGTACTCTGCGGCGTAGATCTTGTTGTGCATCAGGAGGAGCTCGAGGTCGCGGACGTTGCTGACGACGAAGGCCTTGTGGCCGGAGGGCATCATGTGCTTGGTCTTCTTGTTGGAACCATAGCCGATCTGAAGTATCGCTCGTGTTAGCCTCCCGTTACCATCTCATCACCCCCCCCCAACCATCTCGACCCTATACCACAGGTCCTTCCTTTCTCCTCGTATCCTCCTCTTGCTCGAGATGATTCCGGTCCAATTCGCATAGGGGTTCCAACGTACCGATGGCATGACCAGGTTGCCCTTAAACCGTCTGCGGACCCTGTTGTCGATACCCTTGGGCTTGCGCCATGCCGCGTCAAGGCACTTGAAGCGGTCACTCTGGTGACGCATGAAGCCCTTGGTGCCTGTAAAAATCACATAGTTCGTCAATAACCAATTCCCTTCCTGAGCCTCTCAACTCGACGCCGGCGTCCGTTCTTCTCGAAGGGTGGGGGAGGTTTGTTGGTGATGGAGAGGGTTCGACATACGCTTCTTGACGATCGGGACATGCTTCTTTGCGGAAACCATCTTGACGGCCGTTTGTTAGTATTTCGGCTTCTCTTTGGCTCGGTCGTCGGAATTGGAGGAGGAGGTATCTACCTTGACGGTGTTGCGGGTTGTCGACTGATGGTTTTGCCTTACCTGGAGATTTCGACGGAGTCGGGCCAAAAATTCGGGGCTGCAAATTGTTTTACGCCAAGTGAGGGCTTAGGGCAATTTGTGTGTGCGGTCTGTGCACGATCACGTGGTGGACTTGCCAAAATGTCTGCCCGGCCCACATTTACTGATCAGGACCAATCCTGGTTGCCTCCAGACTGACACCACCAGGATACCTACCTACCTTACACTATGGTGGCTACCTTTACTTTGGATACAAAGCATGGTTCACGATGCAGAGACTAATTGCTTTTTGCCAACCAGCGGAAGGCTGTTATGTGATTCATGTGGTGTGGGATAAGAATTATTTTGACGTTCTATGCTCCTGCCTTCACGCAGACTCCGAACCTCGCCCACAGCGCCTGGCCTGCAAATGTAACCAACTTGAACCCTGCAGAAGGCAGCGCTGGCACGTGCTTCAAAAAAGGGCAGTGGGTATCGCCAGAGCGTCAGTATCACGAGCGCAGCCTGTTCAGCAGAGCGGCACCCCAAGGCCCTCTAACAAGGACAGAGCTCATGTCCGGAGGCCCTCTTACACTCGCAACGCAGTCGTTTACCCGGATGGCAAGCCTTGCTTGATTGCACCGAGCAGAAACGGTGCACGCCCCCGAGCTTTTGCGTGGAGCCCGTACGGTATGAGCACGTTATCATGCGGCGTCCGTAGTTCTCCCGCCGTCTAATTCTATGAACCATTGAGTCCCGAGTCATACAAGTCATTCCATTTACTGAGTGGCGCACTGAGGCTGGCCACCTTCGTCATCGTCGTCATCCTCCCACTCCTGGCCGTATCGTGGATCGCCTTGGTGTGCGCCCATCTAGATATCACTTGTTAGCTGGCCATCATGACAAGAGTCGGCATTTGGCGGTATGCATACCTCTTGAATGTCCACATCGGAGTCGTACTCGACCTCGTCGACCTCATCCGTCGTGATAGGGGGGTTAGGCGGAGGCAGCAGCTTCGATAGGATAACGTACTCCTTCTCGTCCTTGAGCCATCCCTCCTCCGGGAACTCGATCTTGACAATCAGATACAAGTCGCCCTTCGTATCGCTGCGCTTCAGCGGCATTCCCTCGCCGGCGACCTTCAGGACCTGGCCCGGTTGCATGACCTTGCCGCGCGGGTGGTCGATATGGATGCCGCGGCCGTCGAGGTGTTTGAGGACCACTCGCGAGAAACCGGTCAGTGCCTCCGCCAATGTGATGTTCAGGTCTGCCGAGAGATCGTTTCCAATGCGCGTAAAGACGTCGTGCGGCTCCTCCTCGAGTACGAAGATGATGTCTCCAGGCGTCTGATCGGGCTCCTGGTCGGCCTCACCCTCCAGCACAATCTTCTCGTGGTTCATCGCACCCCTCGGGATGTAGATCTCGAGCGCCTTGACCTCCTTGACGGTCCGGTGGCCCTTGCACTTCTTGCAACGGTCCTTCTCCTTGTAGTAGTTTCCGGAGCCGTGGCAGTGATCGCAGACGGCTTGTTCTTGCCGTATCAGGCCTGGTCCCACTTGGCGGTAGAACTCTTGTATACCCGCTCCCTTGCACCGGTCACACTGGTTCGCCTTGGCCTTCTCCTTGCCGCCGGTACCTTTACATGTCGGGCAGACGAGCTGCTTGGTCGCCCCAAACTTGACGGTCTTGCCCTTGTAGAGGTCTTCGAGCGTGACCTTGTATTCCTTGACCTCGTCCTCTCCTCTCTGGCGCCGTCTGGGACCGCCCCGGCCGGGCATGCCTCCCATGTTCATGCCGAACATCTGAGAGAGGATGTCGTTCAGGTCGACCTCGGCGCCTCCCGGGGCACCTCTCGAGGGGTCGAAGGCGGCCATGCCGTGGGTGTCGTAGAGGTGGCGCTTCTCCTCATCTCGGAGGATCTCGTAGGCCTGGGTTACGGCCTTGAATTTGACCTCTGATTCCGCACGCTGCTCCTCGGGGACTTTATCGGGGTGGTGTTGGAGGGCAAGCTATACGATGAGTGAGCGGTGCTTCCTCCACTAAGGATCCAGTAGATTTTGAGCGTACCTTCCTGTAAGCCTTCTTGATATCGTTGGGACTCGCAGACTTGTCGACACCCAAAAGCTCTGAGAGCAAAAGAATTGGTCAGCATAACACACCGTCCAACAGAGGTTCAGTGGACTTCACTTACCATACAGATCAACATCCGCCTCACCTGCCGGTGGGGATCCGCTGGATCCAGGTTCCGCCATTATTGTGTGTTGTGTGTAACTGCGAGCTTTGAGGGATCGGAAGCAGTTTATAAGGCGGTGATGATAGGTGGTGATGATTTGGCAGTGAGTCTGCCGGGTTGGAGGGGCAGAAAGTCTCTTTGCAAGGCTGAAGGACCCAAACTTTTTTAAGAAGGAAAGGGACACTAGCGATTAGCGTTATCTGGCGTGCCGCATCTTAGTGGGGTTCATGTACCACTTCACTGTCTCAAGCGGTGACTCTACCTCAAAGAAAGTCGACGGCAAGGATCAGTAATGGTGGACAAGCTTTTGACAGCCGGTGCAGAAGAGAGAGACTTTCGGATGGTTTGGTAAAAGGCTTCAAAGTTTTGATTACCTGCCTGGCTGACACCCATATGCTAGGAGGAAGTGTTTCATTTATTCATTATCTTATAGGAGACATGTAGCACATGATCTAGTTGAGGGCGGAAAGGCTTCCAAGCTGACGTTGCTATGCCCCTTCACACCCCCCTTCACATATGCTGTGGAGGTGCCCATGTTAGTGTGGTCGTCAGGAGTGCCCTATGGCATGATGTATCAAGCCGTATACAAAATGATGCGTTGACAGGTCAGACATTGTTTCAACGACACGTAGGAACACACGAGACGTAAATGAAAGCGCCGTATTCCCCGTCTTTCTTCCGTCTAGTTGATTCTTCCATCTATATGTAAGGTAGGCAAGGAAACTGGTATCAATCCTTCTATGTCCCAAACGCCTCATAACTCATCATAAAGTATTTTGCCAACTCATCCTTGCCTTGCATGAGGAGTTGGAACCCGCCGTCTGATGCTCTCTCATCCCTAATAAACCATGTACCGGGGTCAGACAGGACTTCCGGTCCCATATATGCTCTGCCTTCATGGAACCTTTCTCTTCTTGGCAGCTTTCTGCAAATAATAAAGTGTCGCACAACTCGCGTAGACTCAAACAGTTCAGCGGCCACCATCACGTTCCACTGCTCACTTCATTGGACCCTTCGTCAGCCACTCCTCCTCAAGCTCCTCTAGAGCTTCCAGTACTTCCTCCGACTTCTCATTGAGAAGTTCCGTTTCGCGTTTACTGAAGGAGCTCATGACGTACTCTGAAACAGTCTTCACATCTCTCCCGACGGGTCGACCAATGCCGATCGCGATGCGTACCCAAGGCGCTTCGGTGCTCCGGCGAGGCAGGCTGTTCATGATACTCCTGACGCCGTTGTGGCCCTGGTGACTCTTCTTCCAGCTGAGCGTGTTGACAGCACCAAGACTATGCTCCAGATCGTCGTGGACGACGACGACGCCCAGTTCGGACGGGTCTAGGTCCTCTTGGACAAGGATCTCCCTGTAGGCTTTGGCCAGCCAAGGGCCGGTTTCGTTCATTTGCGTTGGGGACTGGAGGAAGATGTACTTTAGCCCCATGGATGCCTTCGTCAGTTTCTTGCCGAGGCGTGTGGATGCAAAATCTGGCTGGGCGCTGCCGAGTAGTTGCTGGGCCGCCGCGAGCGCGACATGGCCGGCTGAGTGGTGACTTTGGTGATGGGGAGGTGGGTTACCCAGGCTCACGACGAGAAAGCGTGGCTGGAGTGTTGGTGAATCTCGGGATGGAGACATTTTTCGCAACAGCTTGTGAAAGGCTTCTCGTTTGGTGCTGGCCACTTCGACAAGATGGATTGATGGACGGTTGAACAAGGAACAAGAAATCTTTCGCAGAGGCTGTTTCCGGCATCTTATAATATGTCCATTTCACACACAAGGTATGCTTTGTATACTCAAGTTCTAAGAATGCCGGTCATTCGTCCCGAATGGAGCTTACCTTATGTGAAGCACAGCTTTTTTCAATGAGGCTTGGTCATCGGAAGATTCGAGTCATCCGGCAACGCCAGATGTAATAGTAATAGACTAAGGCCATAATACCAGGTAGAATTTAGGTTTAGGCGCTGCTGAACCCCTGTCGTACGCAGGACGAATCCCCTAGACTAATAACAGTACTGCCTTAACACCTGAAGAAACAATGGTGCGGATCCACTTTTGAGCTTTTCTCAGCAACCCCTGGTCTCACAGGTCACGATAATGTATGAAGTATCATGTATAAGCAGTAATTCTTCTAGATCCGGCCATTCGCCTGCTGTAGCCCTCACAGTGCAGGATGATGACCCGTCATTCTGTTCTGCAGAGGCGATTGTGTCCGGTGTTATCCGGTCTTCGAAATGCGCATGCGATAACAAACAGGAGGAGAGTCTCAACGCTGAACAGGAGTGACAAGTTGAGAGCAAGCCAGGACGAGGGCCATCAGTCCAAAGAGTCGGGCGCGCATCTTCCAGAAACGCCCTGCCGCACTCGTTTTGCCCCGTCGCCCACAGGCTACCTCCATCTTGGATCTCTTCGGACGGCCTTGTACAATTATCTCCTGGCAAAGGCAACCAATGGCCAGTTTGTGTTGCGTCTCGAAGACACGGATCAGGTGAGAATGAGCTTCCATGCCGCGTCACGTTCAGTCATTCCAAACTCAACTGACAATCTCCTAGAGCCGACTCGTTCCAGATGCAGAGAAGAGGCTCTACGAAGACTTGAAATGGGCAGGGCTTACGTGGGATGAAGGTCCAGATGTCGGCGGCCCGTTTGGTCCGTATAGGCAGTCAGAGAGACTGTCCCTCTACGATGAGCATTCAGACCGCCTGATTGAGGAGGGAAAGGCGTACAGGTGCTTCTGTCCGCCCGACGAACTTGCAGCCCATAAGCTCGCACACCGTGACCACAACTCACCACCCCCTCCGAACCCGTGCATCCACATCTCGGCCGAGGAATCAAGTGAACGGGCGGCCAAGGGCGAGTCTCACTGCGTAGTCTTCAAAGCCTCCCCCGAGCCGACGGAGATTCAAGACATTGTCTATGGATCCTTCAAGAGGAAGCTCCCGGAGAGCGACTTCATTCTCCGCAAGACAGATGGGTTTCCGACCTACCACTTTGCCAATGTGATTGACGACCACGCTATGAAGATCACACATGTCATTCGCGGTGCCGAGTGGCTCGTCTCTACCCCGAAGCACGTCGAGCTCTACAAGGCCCTGCAGTGGGAGCCGCCTGCTTTCGCCCACGTCGGCCTCCTGGTGGACCCACAGAGACAGAAACTGAGCAAGCGAGCCCTAGGCGCGGACCTATCTGCTTACAAGCAGGAGCGCATAATCCCGTCGGCTCTCCTGAACTTCGTTGCTCTTCTCGGGTGGAGTCCCGGTACGGTTGAGGATGAAGTGCTAAGCCTCGAAGAGATGATCGAGAAGGTAAGCCGCTCCTGTGTCACATCCTCGGTATCATTATATGCTAATCCACCTGGGTTTAGTTCAGGTTAAGGTTCACAAAGGGCGACATTATGGTCAAGTTGCCCGGCAAACTTGACCACTTTGATCTTGTTCACAAAATGCGCTTGCTCGAAGAGGAACCTCCAAACATGCCCCTACTCCAGGAATATCTCCTTGCGCCACTGGAGGAGAGCATAGAAGGGTACCTTTCGGAGCAACAATCCGCGTACAAGCAAGCCACAGGGGAAATCGGCGAACCCCAAATGAGTCCTCGTGCGGCAGCCGCATATTCGACAGAGACACGCAAGATTGTCCACCCGGACTTCTTCCTAGACCTTCTAAGGATCCAAACGAACAGATCGAAAAGGAACAACCTTGTGCAGGATGTACCCCTTCATCGCAGGCATCTGATCTGGCAGGTACCCGAGCCTTGCTTGGTCCGGTGCTTGCGTAAGCGACGCCTCCTGGACGCCGTACTCGGAACAAAAACAGCCGCCGAGGCTGCGGGTGATCCGTCACCACACCCACATGCCACTCGCGGCTATACGCTCATATCTCAGGCCCTCGACCATGTGAGTCGAGAGCTCGAGAAGGTCCCCTCTGAGTCGTGGACGAAGAATCATATCCCTCTGTCCGTGGAGAAGGGGACCGAGATTTGGGCGCTCCTAAGAGCACAGCTTGAACCAACCGTTCCACCCGAGGCGGTTGATAAAAAGACGGAGATAGCATTCTCGGAGCTGGTGCGTTGGGCCCTTGTGGCATCCGACTCTGCTCCGCCTAATAAGGAGGTGATGGAGTTTCTGGGCCGGGAAGAGTCGCTGAAGCGGATAAGCACTGCCGCCAGCGTGGCCCGGAAAGCGGCCGAACAGTCTGACTGGCAACCCGAGGGATTCGACTGGTCGGAAACCAAGGGGCGGGAAGTCGGGAAGAATCAAGCACTGCGAGGAAGGTGAGATGGAATTAGGCTCTAACGAGGCCCGGCGAGATACCGAAAGAAAACAGATGACTCTAGGATCACGAGGGGACTGTGAATCTTACGGCACCTCGCCGTCTTTTGTAAAACAAGTGTATCATAATCATTTTGTTAAAAAAGTGTACCGTCTCCTGAACGCCGAGCTGTCCTTGATAACTCCCCATCCTCATGCCCTGATAATGACTAGGAATTCTGGCATGTTTCAACGCCAAGAACAATGACACCAACATGCTTGTTCGCTCATAGCGCAACATCCTCGTCCTTCCGTTCAGCCAAGGTCGGCTTGAAAATCATGGCCTTCACCTCACCGGCAACCAAGCCCACCTCCTCCTTGGCCGCAACCCCCTTCGCATCAGCCACGACCTTCGACACGGCCGCGTCGGCAGCCTTGACACCATGCCCCGACCCACCACCACCACTGCCACCACCCGCCCCACTGCCAGTCTGCAAGTACCCTCCGCCCCCGCCCTTGGCCTTCTCGATCAAGCTGGCCGCCTGCGCCGCCTTGCCGGCCAGGTCGCCCATCTGCCTCGCCGCATAGTCCCGGTTGGTCAGCAGCGGGTTCTGGCTCAGCGTCTGCACCCAGTACCGGTTCCACAGGCTCTCGAGCAGCCGGTCGTCGAGCGTGCTCTTGAAGTGCTCCACCTCGAGCGGGTAGTACTTGTCCGCGTGCGCGCCGAAGTCAGCCGCCTTGTTCAGCGGGACCGACGAAGCCCCCCCCTCGGTGCCGGAGGTGTCGGCTCCCTTGTAGTCGTCGGGAAAGGTGCGGAAGGCGCCGATGTCGACCGTTCCAGAGGAGACGGTGCGGTGCGGGTCGATGACGACGGCCACCCAGGGGTCCTGGAAGGTCTGCAGCATCTTCTGGGTGGCGACGTCGATGCCGCTGAGCCAGCACCCGTAGCCCGGGTGGGAGTGGTACCAGCCCACGACGTTCTCCTGCCTGCCGCCGCCGCCGACCTCCTCGCGGCAGAGCCGGCTGTACTCGACGCTGTACTCGTCTGCCTCGGCCTGGGCGTTGACGCGGGTCTCGGTGCCCTCGACGGGGAGGCGGAAGGAGTCCGTGACCACCAGGGCGGTGCCGTCGACGTAGCCCTGCATCAGGCCCATGACCTCAAGCTCGCCTCCGGAGCGGGCGTGCATGGTCATCTTCATCAGGGCGGCGGCGGAGATGCGCACCGAGGTGAAGTGGTGGGGGTCGGCGCGCCAGGGTTTGGCGGCGTTGATGTCTTTCTGGGCGGCGGGATCGTAGGCGTAGAGGGCGTTGCGTTGGTTGTCGAGGAGGGAGGGATTTGGAGGGAGCTCTGTGTGAAGGAGGCTGCTGTCAGCTGCTTTTTCTGTGGAATTTATCTTGCTTGAAAGCTGTTATACTTGGAGGTGAGGTCGGGGAGAAGAAGGCACTTACCCATGGAAGCCATGGTTGCTGCGGTGGCTCGAAAGCCCGGGGGATTGCTGTTCAAATATGTGCAGATGGATAGTAAGATAGACGTCCGACGTTGATCCTTCTGTAGAAAGGTGGAATGTATCAAACAGGACGAGATTGCCGAGCTTGCACGACGGAGAGTATGGGATCTTGTTGAAGCACCAAAAGTGCCAACTGAGATCACTGACGTTGGAGCTCCGTGGTGGGGCCGCACATTCGGAGTTCGAGAAACGGGACCACACGTTTAATCTAGCGCGGGGTAACCTGGGAGGTACCTGGGTACCTAAGGTAACCTGTGATAATAGTGGGGGCGCGTTCTGAAACAGGGCAGTAAGGGAACTTAGGGAAGGCACCTTAGGTGAGGTCAAGGCTGAGAGATCGTTGCCATGGTGATCGATAAGCGCGTGCTGTGTACGAATCCGACGTTTTCACCGAGACACCGTGACATCTCCTATGCATCACCAACCATCTATGTCCGCACCTCAATATCTGCGACTTCCACCGCAAATATCGTCCCTTCAGAGATCAACTCCCTTGTTTCTCTCCCGGACTAATTCTTCTCTGAGATGCATAGCGTGGACTGTGCACTCTGCCTACGGGTATCTTGAGAAAACGGCATAACATAAACAACAACCACTTTCGAGTCTGGATGCACGTCATTGTGCTGTGCATTCAGTGATACACACCCCCCACCAAGGTCAACAACACGCCCTTAGTGACCGTTCGACATCTCTACGCCTCGACCTGTGGCTGTCGCAACTCTCATCATCTCGAGACTCGCCGATAACAGCGGGACGTGTCAGCCATTTCAATATCGCTTCCCGTCACCAATTCATATATCTCCATTTACCGCCGTCAACATGGACCCGAGTTACCTCTCTCAGCAGGTCAACACCATCATCGGCCAGCTTCACGGTCTCTTTGATGAGATCGGTGTGCCAGACCATGACCGCCAAACCAGGGAATCAGAGGTAGGTGCAATGTCTATTGACCGCGACCAGCCGAGCTCGTTCTGACTTGTCCGCGTACCCAGCTCTTTTCAGCTCTCTCCGAAGCGCTACATAACCAGGTCCGACTTGTGACGTCCGAGAAGAAGAAGATGATCGACGATGCACAGAATATGATCACAACAATCCGCCAAATGGAAGCTTCACTCGACGACAGCAAACCTCGACGCGACTATCAGTCCGACGAGGACGAGCTCAAAGTCACTTTCCCTCTAACGAGGTGTATACAAGTGCTCAAAGAGAGACACATCCAAGTCAGCAGACTACATCGAGAACGATACGAGCAGGTGAAGAGTATGCTTTTCCCCCTATCACTCTTGGCTTGCCAGATCCACTGACGCTTTTCACAGAGCTCGTCCAAGCGCTAGAGTCCTACTCGTCCCATCTGGAGCCAACTTTCGTAAAGCTACCACTCCCGCCAACAGGTCCAAACCAATCAATACCTCCTAGCTTCGACCTCTCGCCATCCTATGTTGACAGGCTAGACGCAGAATTCACCCGCGTATACGAAGAATACATGCGCCGGGTGGACACAGTCAAATCCTTATCTGAGCACATCATCCAGCTGTGGGCCGAGCTCGGCACGCCACAGGCCCAGACCGACGGCGCGATAGTAAAGTACTACCGCGACGCGCCTGAGCAGCTCGGCCTCCACGAAGAGGACGTCGCGCGCCTCAAGGCCAAGCGAGACAAGCTAGCTGACGAGAAGAAGAACCGTGAGAAGCGACTAAAGGATCTGAAGACAGCTGTCGAAGCACTATGGGAGAAGCTGGGAGTTGAGGAGAAGGAGCGCAAGGCGTTCTTGAACGGCAATCGGGGCTGCGGAGTGAGGCAGATCAACGAGTTCGAGGACGAGCTTGCGCGACTCAACGAGCTGAAACACCAGAACCTGCATCTCTTTGTGGAAGATGCTCGGTATAAGCTGCAGGAGCTATGGGACGCGCTGTATCTGTCCGAGGACGAGATGCTCGAGTTTACACCTGCATTCTCGGACGTGTACAGCGATGCCCTGCTCGAAGCGCACGAGCAAGAGATTGCACGGCTTGAGGCTCTGAAAGAGCAGCGCGCACCAACGCTAGCTCTGGTTGAGAGGCACAGGACTCTTGTCCACGACCGGGACGAGCTAGCCGCATCCAGCCAAGACGCGTCACGGTTGATGTTGAAACCACAAAAAGGAGAGAAGCGCGACCC
The DNA here is from genome assembly GCA_021432605.1 of Coniochaeta sp. PMI_546. Taxonomy (NCBI): domain Eukaryota; kingdom Fungi; phylum Ascomycota; class Sordariomycetes; order Coniochaetales; family Coniochaetaceae; genus Coniochaeta; species Coniochaeta sp. PMI_546. The sequence goes on along the minus strand of MU271145.1, from coordinate 1,657,626 downwards.
TGGCAAACTGTTACGCGAGGAGAAGATGCGCAAGAGGATCGCCAAGGAACTGCCCAAGGTCTCGGCCGACCTGCGAAAGGTGCTGGAGAAGTGGGAGGACGAGTACGGCCGCCCGTTCTTGGTGCACGGAGAGCGCTACCTCGAGATACTCGACGCCGACGAGAGCAGCAAGCGTGCAGCTCCAGGTCCGCGAGCGAAGACTCCGGCTGGACCACCGCCGTCAACGACCAAGAGCGCAAGCAAACCACCTCTGAGCCGACAGCAGAGCGTAGGCAAGCTTAGAAACGGCGCGAAGACGCCGACCGCCCACAGCGCGGCAGGCAAGACCGCTGGGAGCAGAGCGCATTCGGCTGTCACCAATAAGGGCAGCCCATCACGTATCCCGGCGCGCGTACCACTATCGAATCTCAAGCACGGCGGCAACTCCCCGGACCGTCCACGAGCAGAGTCAAGACTCGACACCAACGGCACCGTCCGGCACGCCCCGGGAGCGATGCGCGCACCGCCGCCCAAGATGCGCGACCTCCTCCCACCACCAGAGCAGCTGGAGACCCCAATGAACCACTACCGCGGCACCGGTCTGAGCTCGAACAGCATTGTCCGCCACATCGAGCCAGAAGACGTCTACGACGACCGCCACAGGGAGTACTCGCGCCCCACGTCGCGGGACTACTTCCACACGCACAACCAGAACCAACAACACCAGCAGCCGCCACCGTCGCGGGACCAGCAGTACTACTCCTCCACCTCGACCCACCAGAACGAGCGCTTCAGCCAAGCGCAGACGGCGCACTTCCTCAACCTGGCGCAGCAGACCGCGTACGGGCAGGCGCCTCCACCACCACCACCGGCGGCAAGACAGATATCCCAGACGTCCAGCACGGCCATCTCGGGCTCGGAGAACTGGGAGACGTACGACGACAACAGCGAGCCGGAGCCGGATGCCAGCGACGCTTACTACGCCAAGGTGAGGGCGGCGGCGCGGGGGGGCGGCAAGAGGCTGACGCCCGAGGCCTCGGGTGGGGGTTACGGGTTGAGGAACGGGGGGTATCAGCCGCAGGCTAAGAGGTTGCGGGGGATACCGCCTGCTTCTGGGGAGGAGGGAGGGAGGATCGTGAGCGGGGTGAGCGGGAGCGAGTGGACTGATGAGGATGCCTTTTAGGGGAGTGTGAAGCGGTTTCTAGGGTGTGTTGGTTCTACTGTGTACTTGACGATGGTACATCTTGGCTCTACCTAGGAAGCATGACTCGGACGGTATCTTTGGACGGACTGTCGGAGTATTTTGTGCCCCTTTTCGTTTCTTGTATTTGCATTTTGTGCATGTGGAGTGGCTGCTCTTTGAGAAGGGGGCTCTGACCTCGAGGGCCGGTACCGAGGGGAAGATGGATGAGTTGCGCTTTCAGATTTGTGTATAGGAAAGGGGTACAAGGGGGAGAGGAAAGGACGGATGATGGTCGCGGTGGTCTGGGTTCCAGTGTCTTGAACTCGAGTTCAGGTCCTCGCCATTCCGGAGTTTCGGAACGGTATCTGCAGGTGGTTCTGGCGTTTATGGCCCTCTGCTTTGCGCACTTTCTAGATGCAGGGACGCCCTGTGCGTTGCACTGACTTTTCGAAATACTGAGCTACTCACTTCTTCATGATCTTGTCCTAGTGGAGTATCTTGTTCTAAGATTCAGCTGAGGAGAGTAATCTGACAACCTAATGGATACCTACGTGTACTGGACCTTACACACCCCCCTGTGCCTGAAACACACTGGCGCTCACTAAACGGAAAGGGCCGTTACCTTATGGTACCTTGCCTTGCCTGACACGACGTCAGTCTTAGCGTTACGTAAACCGGATCCATCAGCTTCAGCGAAACAAGGGTCCCTCCCTCAGCCTTACATCGACCAAGAAACATCTAACTTGACCCTGCTAATTCCGGGAATCCGACGATAACGAGATGTCCACCGGATGCTGTGGAAGCTGTGCAGGCTCTCCTGACCCGACACATCGTCCACAAGTGACGGAATGAAGCGTTAGTCTCTCTGCTGCATTCCAATGTTGGACGCTTGTCCAACCACACCACCGCCTCCATGACGAGCCCCGAGGCCAATGCGGCTCTGAGTGCCGCCTTGAAGGGGGCCACTCTCGCTTTCAACGGCCAGAAGACCGACACCGACAAGCCGAAGCTCAAACCAAAGCCTGCCCCCAACACGCCCAAGCCGGAGAAGAGAGACGGTGAAGCGCTGCTCGCTGCCACCCAAGCCTCGAGGGACCACAGCACCAATTCGCGTTCACGATCTCCCACGAGTCCCTCGGCCAAGGCAGACCACAACACCTGGAGCCGCGGGCTCAGCAGACAGACCACGGGCGGAAGCGTACAGGAGCATGGACAAGGGACTTACGGCAGAGAACTTGAGCATGGAGCTGTCACACGGAAGCTTTCACAATATCTCGGCTCATCACCAGGCAGCCCCCATCTACTCTCGCCCGGCGGAAAGCCCGGCCCCGACCACCGATCAGCTTCGTTCATCGCCGCCACGCTCGCCGCCAGCCGGTCTGTTTCACCGAGTCCGCACCACACCGGACAAGGATACTTTGCACACACGCCGCAGGCATCTCATAGCCCTTTGAACCCGGGTATGGTGCGGAGGACGAGCATTGGAGCTGGCAGCGTCAACTCGTCCGCCGTAGACCACGACCTTCCCGACACTAGCTCCATCCCGCCGACCAACTCGTTGATTTCCATGTTTGAGAAGCAGAAGGACGACGCGCCTCCAGTCAAGGACCCTCTTAAGAAGTTCGACACTTCGCCTCTGCAGGCAAGAGTGGGCACGAGGCCGAAGCTACGAGCTCTTACCCCCCCTCGGCTACCTAGTCCTCAAGCAAAAGTGCGTCCTCAGGAGCACAAGGAAGTCGAAAGCGAGGGCAAACCAGCAGATACACCGTCAAGTGTGACACGCCCAGCACCCAAGCCGAAGCCGCGACCTGTGCCAGATCGTTCATCGACACCACCGCAGATCATCCGACGAGCCGCTACAGAGATCCTCTCCCCAGAACCACGGAGGCTAGGGCCGAAGCCAAGCCTGCAGCCTCCTGCAGGACGACCTAGGGCGACGGTCGAAAGCTTAAGCGCGGTGACGAAACCGTCAGATAAACCTCAGGTGCAGGAGCCAAAGGCGTCCGCTGCTCCAACTTCGGATGAACAGTCTGGTCCAATACAGTCTAACACAGAGCGACCACAGCCAGCAGCTCCAGCCACGTTAAGACGGACATCAGCAAGCTCGGCCTCGTCGGAGGACACCTTCGTATCCGCATCCTCAACGCGCTCTCCACGACCCAGCTCGCCGATTCGGGGACGCGAAGGTCCATCAGCTAGTGTCGAGAACCTATCGCGAATCCCAGCCTCAAAACGAGCACCCTCGCCTCCCAAACCCAGCATCCGCCGAACATCCTCAATGCACGCCGACCTAAACAACCCAACCGCCTCCCACCGACCCCGACCCATCACCCGCACCTCAACAACAATGGACGCCAGCCACTCCAGCAGCAGCGCCACGACCCTCCCTCTCGACTCCCTAACCAGCGCCATAATGGCCGGCAACCTCGCCACCAACCGCGTGGTCCCTTCCCCGGCTCTGCCTCCTCCCCTCCCCGCCCCCCGTCGGCACGGCCACAAGCACCTGGACCCTCACCACCACCACGACCACCTGAAGATGCACCACTCCGGCAACAGCAACTCCCGCTCCCCGACCCGCCAACCGGGAACCCTGCTCACCACCCTGCGCCACCCACCCACGCACTCCGACTCAGAGGAAGACAAGCCCCGCCCACCCAGGCGCAAACCCCTGCAGAGCAAGAAAAAGCACGCCCACCACGAGGGCGCCCGCAAGCGCTGGCGCGAGGAGGTCTCGCCCCGCGAGCGCAAGCGCTACGAGGCCGTGTGGGCGAGCAACCGCGGCCTGTTCTCCGACCGCCTCTACCAACCCCAAGACGCCAACGCCGCCTCGGCGAACAAGACCGACAGTCCCGAAGCGGACCTGGTGCTCAACCTGGTGGTGCGGGACATCTGGAGCCGGTCGCGGCTGCCCTTTGACGAGCTGGCCGAGGTGTGGGATCTGGTTTACCACGGCCGCAACGGGGGGCTGAACAGGGAGGAGTTCGTGGTGGGCATGTGGCTGATTGATCAGCGGCTCAGGGGCAGGAAGATACCTGCCAGGGTGAGCGATAGTGTCTGGGATAGCGCGAGGGGGATGAGGGTCAAGATGCCCAAGGGGAAGAAGTGAGGGTTCTTGAAATGAGCGAGTGCCTGGATGGCTGCTGTCCGGCCGAGGTGGAGCGGATCATTGGCTTTTGTTATTTTGTAGAGATACCCCCCTAGAACAGGTTGCGAGGGACGTGGAAATATACCTCTGAGCTCGTAGAGCGTACATAAATTACCACGAATCATATAAACGCGATGTGAGAACGTAGAATTAAGCGACAATAATGACTCAATTAGGGGTTGTAGGCCTTTCCAGAGAGAGCAACTATAGACCGCCAGCTCGCGCAAATATCAAAGAGACCATAACAACCTCGCCAGTGCCGGCCAGCCTACTTCTTCTCACTCTCCAGCACCGCCTTGATCATCGCATTCCCAACCTCAATAGCCCCCTCGAACCTCTCCTCAAAGAACTCCTGCGTGACAGCAAACCGCTGCCGCCACGTCTCAAACTGGCGCAGGGCGACACACTCGGCCCACCCGCAGGCGGCAATGGTGAACTGCAAGTCGTCCCTCCTGAACGTGTTGTCCTCGATGCCCACCCTCAGACACTCGTCCAGCAGGCCCGGGGTGCGGAACAGGTGCTCCGCCACCCCGAGCCACAGCCTGAACAGCGGCGTCGAGCAGATCATGTGGTCGTACGGCACGATGCCCAGGGCGCTCCAGCAGTCCACCATGGCCAGCAGGCTCAGGTGGTTGTTCGCCAGCGGTTTGTCGGGCTTCTTCCCGAGACTGAACCGATCCAGCAGGTCGTCCCTCAGCAGCGGCGTGGCGCCCCACTTCGGCGCCCCTTCCTTGCCGCCAAACACCTTCTCCTTGGCCCCGTACACGCGATCCCGCAGCTCGGCCGCCCGGCCCTCGAGCATGAGGTAGTACAGCTCCGTGGTGCTCCGGGCGAACTGGTTGATCTGCCTGTGGGCTTCGGGGTTGAGGATGGCCAGCCCGGCGTAGACGTGCCACTTCTGGGCGTAGATGCGCAGCATCAGGTTGATCTTTACGTTCTCGATGCCGCCGACGTAGCGCGCCCCTTCCCAGGGGAACTGCTTGTTGGCGTGCCAGGCCTTGCCCATGGACAGGAAGGCGGCGTGGGTCACGGCCTGGGTGTCGGCGGTTATGCGGTCGTGCTCCCTGGCGGTGAGGTAGACGTGCTTGGAGTTTAGGCACCTGAGGACTGTTTCGACCTTGGCGAAGGAGGTGGCTGAGGCGCGGTGCTTGATCAGGACCTAAGATGGGGGGGGATGTGTGAGTATAGCAACAGCCCGGAAGAGGCGATATGTCATGGCAACCTTACCAAGGGCTGGCCGCGAGGGTCGACGTTGGGTCCGTGTAAGGAGTGGCAGGACACGATGTCGACGTCGCTGGGCAGATGCTCCTCGAAGGCCTTGATCTCGGGATCCTTGCACGACGTCTGGCCGCCTACGATGGCGCCTAGCTTGGTGGCTACATCACTCTAGTGAGAAACAAGGCAAAGTTTACGGGTGAGCAGGCGGAAAAAAGTACTACGCACAGGGACCATACTGGGCCACGACCTTGCCGATCGAGGCCGCCTCAACACTGTAGATGATGTAGTCGCTCGCTCGCGAGACCAGGTGGCCGTTGCGGAAGATTTGCACATTATTCTGGGAAGACAGACGTCTCAGCACTGTCCTCTTTTCACTTTGGATGGCGAGCTAAAACACAAGTTGCGTACATTTCCGGAGAATTCTTCTACCAGGCCTTCATATTTGTCTTCTCTATCGCAGGCCATGATTCTATGGCGTCCCCGGCGTTAGCTGTTTATTACTTGTCAACCCGTACGTAGGTAGTATCATCAATATGAGGGAGGTTTCCTAGTGCTTGAGCCAGTTAGCCATTGTGTCATAAGCAGTTGAGAAGCTAGACCAATTTGGAAGAAACGACAGGTTTTGATGTGCATCAGACAAAGAAAATTAGGTAGCTGAGAAGTATCATCATGGAAAGTCCAAGGTCGTGAACCGGCCCATAACGGGTGATCGATCCGGACCCTGAGCGATGCTCTAGCCAAATGCACTCAAGTCATCATTGCAGCGCCTGTCGTTTCCCCCGGGGGGCATCGTAGCTGTGTGAGAGAAAAGAAAGCTTGAGGGTAGACATACCAGAGTAGAAGAGAGCAAGGAATAGAAGCTGTAGTGATCAATTTCCACACGAGCGTGTCACGAAGCAAATTGGAGCCATGAGGAGCCATCCAGAGCAGAATCAAAAAGCGGCAATTACCTCCAGCCAGCAGCACTCAGCCTCCGAGCATACATCTTGCCCATGTCGCCCATGCCAATGAGGCCGACGACGAAGCCTTCCATCCCGGCTGGGACGAGCCCTTGAGCTGCTGCTGCGGTGGCCATTGTTGCTGCGCGCCTCGTGTGGGCGGGAAAAACTTGGAAAGAAACTGGTTCCTGGAGAAACGGGTCACATCCTCGAGAGAGAAGAGCTCATGAACATCCGAAGAGGTAAGCGGATGAGTCACTTCTTGGGTCGAGATCCCGAGCTCTTTGATTGTGCGAGGATTTGGGAAGGTGAAGAAAATTATTTGCATACGAGGCTTTCTTTTTAAAGCTGCAACAACTTGCCCCACCCTTGCCCACCTGGCACTCTGGTGTTCTGCTGGCGCCGACCGCTACAGGATCCATCGGATATAACCCTAACCCGTGTCGACACTGGTGTTCGTCGAAGCTCAAGCTCCGTCCGCCGTGCTCACCATTATTAACGAGCAACCCTCGGCAGTCCTATTGTCCCGGGTTTCTTCGCCCTGCCCTGCCTCATATCGAAAATGACTACCATCGCCGCTCTGGGCTCAAACGGCTCAGGCCAGCTGGGTATAGGCCACAAGGAGGACGTCTCGGTGCCCAAACAAGTCTGGGACAGCCAAGACCTCGCCTCATCCAGCCCGATAACCAGCGTTGCAGCGGGAGGCAACCACACGCTCCTTCTCAGTGACTCCGGAGAGCTCTTCTGGGCCGGTGACTCCACCTCCGGAGCGTGCGGGAGGGTATCTGCCGAGCAGAAGGCTGCAGAACCGCAGTTTCATCGTGTCAAGCTCACCGACTCTGACGAGACGTTCAAGGTTGGTCTCGTAGCCGCAACGTGGGAGGCAACCATCATTACCAGGCTAGACTCGGACGGCAGAAACACAGCAGTGTACAGCTTCGGTGCCGGTACGAAGGGTGAGCTCGGGCTGGGTGAGCTGATCATCCGGACGCCGTCGCCGTCCCAGATTGCAGGCTTCCCGCCCGAGGGCACGGAGGTTGTCGATCTGGCGGCGTGCATGAGCCACGTCGTTGCCGTGCTGAGCAACGGCGACGTCTACGGGTGGGGAAACGGCCGGAAAGGGCAGCTTGGGGCTCCGGAAGCGGTGGTCAGCTCGCCGAGAAAGATTATCGGTGTTGATTTCAAGGTTGCCAGAGCCGTGTGCGGAAAAGACTTTACCGTGCTTGTCGGCGGACCAGACGATCCGCGAGTGCTCTTCCTGGGGTCGGATAAGTGGGGGATCAAGGCCTCACTACCAGCTACTGCGGAGGACTGGAGGGATGTCCGGGCGAGCTGGGGCAATGTCTACGCTTTGAAGAGTGATGGGGTTCTGGAGAGCTGGGGACGAGACGATCATGGGCAGATGACACCTCCAGGCCTACCCCGGATATCGAGAATCGCTGTTGGGAGCGAGCACGTCCTTGCCCTTGATGAGGAAGGCAATGTCCTTACCTGGGGCTGGGGCGAGCACGGAAACTGCGGGCCCAAGGTCGACGACGGAGACGTCAAGGGGCGGTGGAATGTGATTGCATATGCCAAATACTTGCCGCCCGACTGCAGAGTAACGAGTATAGGCGCGGGATGTGCAACGAGTTGGATTGTCATTGGACGTTCCTAGCTAAGAGTCTCCTGCCACGCCCATCCCAGGCTATATATCACCTTGGCGAGTCAGAGAGTGACGGCTTCCAGCAGCGCGTGCCAAACAGACGGCAGGAAATTACCGTCGACTACGGCAAAGCACGTCAAGTTTTGTCTTTGCGATGCCAAGCTCCCGACCGCGGAACTGAAGTCATGGCCGGAGAGGCAGCTAAATTGGAGCTCGACGTCCCCAACCTGCTGTGAGGCTGGTGCTGAAGTAGACCTACCGCATCGATATACCAACCAAAACCCCCAAACTGCGTCTCTTCAAGGCGAGAATAGCCCGAATCTTCGGACCTCCGACAACCTCTGCGTCGGTTCCAGTCCGGAGTCGAACATCTTGTCGATATCCTCGGTCTGCAGCGTGGCCTGCTGGGCAGCATGACTAATTATACGTTTCGACGATGGATTCTGGGTCGAATCGTCAGCAGCAGGAAATGCGAAGAGACGGAATGTACTCACCAGGTTATTATCCCACTCCAGCCGCGCAATTTCCTCCCCATCAGCATCCTCATCCGCATTGACAGGCTCCCACTGCTGATCCTCATCCTGCGCCACGAAGAGCGACTCCGACCTCAGCGTCGAAGGTGGCGGAAGTGGCGGCGGCCGGATCTGAAATTGCGACTGGCGAGGTCGCGCGGGCATCTTTTGTTGAGCTGTGGCGTTGCCGGCTGGTAGGCGCGAAGACGCCGAGGGAACAGCGGAATTGGCCCGATTGGAGGATGTGGAAGCGGCAGCCTCGAGCTCTGGTCGCGGAGCAGCTGGCTTGGCTGGGTTGGCACCGCGAGCTCGCCTTGCGCCCCGCTGGCCGGCCGCGTCCTTCTCCCCGACTGTCATGAGGATGTACTCGCAGAGAATACCGTCTCCACCGTAGGAGAGCTTCATTGGGCGGCCTGGGGTGGAGTAGGAGGCCGCTAGTTCGCCGCTGGTCAGCTGGGCGTGGTAGAGGATGTTTCTGAAGTCCTTGACGCTGACGATGATGTGCAGCTTCTGGGGGACCTCAATGTCGTCGAACTCGTCCATCTCGACTGCGATGGATGTATGTAGGGGCTTCTTGAGTACAGCTGAAATCTAGTTAGCCAAAGCTTTGCCTTCAAGAAAGACACACTGAAGCAGTTCGGGACTCATATACCCTCGGTGCTAGGATTGACCGCTTTCTCCGTGAAGCAAGTAAAGTTGACCACGTTATCGCCGTCAGTGTTGATGTCGAGTAGCTCTATGCCAGGTCCGAAATGGTCCATGAGCTGCCGCAGAGTCCTGGCAGATATAGTCCATCGGTTGACGGCCTCAGTGCTGTCGAACCTGGCATGAACGGGAGCCTTGGTCTCGAATGGCAGAGCATGGGTAGCGGTTATTCCTAAGCCGTTGTCAGCATCATGCATGGAGTGGTGCTCGTTGAAGATGCGGTACCATTTCTGCAGATGATCTTGGCTATCAGGCGGCTCTTGACGCCAGGTCCGTCATCCACGGAAACATCGCAGCGCTCAATGGTGGTCTCTTTGTCTCTGTCGCGGGCTTGGTCTCCACTAGCGGCTCGTGTCCGAAATATGGAAAGCAGTGACTGATGAGTGATAGATATCAGCTACAGTACGTACGTTATCAAGAACGTGACTGTCAACTCTCATACCCGTATGTATAACTGGCAGAAAAACTTCTCCCGGAACTGTCCGCTTCCTTCGAAAGTGTACCTCGAAAAGAATCGGTTCGAGGCGAATGTGATGCAGACGTATGCCGACTTGGACAAGTTGAGTGCCGTCAAGGTCAACTTGTCCTTCCTGGCCTCGAGGCACACATCGTCGCTGAATTTGACGATGCAGGCCAAGGCGTCGTGGAGCACCGTCACACCTTCTTCGCTCAGGGTGAAGCTGAGAATCGCCATGCCTTCAGGGTTCATACATCACCACCTACATCCGCTCATCGTGGCTAACAGAATGGAATGTACTCGGAGATCAACTCACTTGCAAGAGAGAGAAAAAAGTTATATTTTCACAGGTCCAATACGTATTGAGCGATCAAAATATCCCGTAAGGACTTCAAGTTCCTGCCATGGGTTTTTGAAAGTTGAGGTACCTCACCTTAGACTAGTTCTTGTGTAGGGTCTGAGGTACTCTCTGAACGGGAAGTCACGAGCTGACGCGTGTAGTTTAGCGACCTGCCACCTGCAGTTGCCACTCGGCTTCAACGCGTCAGGTCGACCACATCGCAATAGACCCCCTTCCATCAAATAAACTTGGTCAACTGCCCTTCCGCTGCTCCAATTCTTCAGCATCGAATTCAATATCGTGAGGTTTACAATATATAATAGATTAGAGCTTGGCACTCCTCTAGAACGTTGCCTTTAAGCGCATATCCCATCCTGGCTGTCCCGCTCAAGCAGCACATTGCGCTCGCAGAAATGTCCGCTGCACAAAAAAGCCCTACCATCATGGCGCTCCCTCAGGAGATCTGGTGGCTCGTTTCCCAGGAATTCACCGCTCGACGCGATTTTCTCAGTCTGGTGAACTTAGCTCGGGTCAACCGTTCCATGGCCAACATGGCGTTGCCGCTTCTCTATAGGTTAGTCATTCCATTTCCAATACATCTCGCGGGATCGCAAACGTGACTTCTGACACGTCCCAGCATTCATGAGTTGTCTCCGGCTAGCACAGGAGACACGGCCATCGTCGACACGAAAAAGTGGGCTGTTTTGTGGCGGTCCATCATCACATCCAGTCTCGGCGGTACCATGTACCCCTACTGCTTATGGATCAAGTCTCTCAGCCTGGGAAACTTGCACTCTCTCTTGGAGGACCTTGCTCGCGACCATTACAAGAGCATCCGGACCTGGTTCTTTGGCGCTCCATTGGAAAGGTTCCACATCCTTCAGAGGGGTGCAAGCAATGTTGCAACGCGTCGGAATCGAGCCCCGATGGATATCGAACATATCATCTTCGAAGTTGCAAATCAGATCACAGACTTTATCAAGTCCTCCGCAACAGAAGAAGACAAGACGGTCGGTCTCACTAGTCTCGAAGGATATCATCTCCCCACGGCGAGGCTCCCGCGATGGGTTTCGCGCTTGTCTCTTCTGACAAGCTTGGCGGTACGCGATGGGTCCGTTCTGAACTCGGATGTTGCAGAAGCCATTCGAGAAAACTGCCCTCATTTCAGGGAACTTGTCTGCCACTACTGTGTCGGAGTCGATGTGGACGAGGAGCTTGCTGGGTTCCTTGGCAGTCTCTCTCCAAACACTCTGGAATCGTTTACCGTCATGAGTGCTAATAGGTTGGGCGCCTTGACTTACGCCGCTCTGGGTCGGCATTCGTCCTCACTCAGCCAACTCTCGCTGTATGTGGAAGATTCCGCTGTCGGTGAACTTCCACTACTCAGCAACTGTACAAATATCCTCGACCTGACCCTTGATGTCAGCGGGACTGTGGGTCCTCATTGGGAGCAAGTCCACAAAGAGGAAATCCGTGCGATTGCATCGTGGCTGCAGCAATGCACTTCTCTAAAGAAACTCTCCGTCATCGACTTGCCCGGTACCCCGTCTATCCTCGCCCAGGTCTTGAAGGTCCCGGGCCTCAAACTGACTGACCTGGAAATCACAATTCAGACAGTCCAGGAGGATACCAGCGCCTTTTCATCTGCCTTGGCAACTCAGACTGGCTTGAGATCATTCATCTTCCGGTCTCGCGATGGCTGGTTTGGCGGCTCCGAGTTCATCCACGCGATATGCCAGTCTACGAAGCTGCGCAAACTCGATCTCGTTACCCAGATGCTCAAGATCGGGGACTTCTACACAGTCACCAAGACGATGAAAGACGTCGAGGAATTCGCCTTTGACATTGATTCCGACGAGCCGATCGGGGACGAGTGCATATACGCGCTCGGGACGATGCACCAGCTCAAGACGCTCAATATCAACGCCACCACCGCCTTCTCCTACCAAGGCCTGGTCGCCTTGTTCGAGAACATGGCAGCCGATCCACTGGGCTCGCACCAAGGATTCTCCATCCACATCATGAGACAGGTTGGAACCGAGAAGTTCTCTCAGGCGCAGATGAAAAAGCTCAACGCTGTCCTCGGCAAACAGTTTGGTGGGAAAATGGAAATCACCTATGACGCCGACCCCGATGAACTGAACGAGTCCGATTTCTCTGATTAGAGCTCGCGATTTCGAAGTATCGCAGGAGTGTTACGCTTCATCCGCGCCACGCAAATGGTTAGAGTCACCCTGAAAAATCAGTCTCACAGAATGGTCGCTATGACATGTACTGTGCATTTATTCTTCCTCTCTTGGTTTAGCGGAGGTTTATTGGGTGAGGAAATGGTACATTCATGCATGATCATCTGTACACAACATTCCTATAAGAGAGGACGGGGTAGGGTGCTCAAGCCTTGGCCATCCAGCTGGTGAAAAACTTCGTTCCGCCAGCTATGTTGCCATCAGCTCACCAACGAGTGGTCGGCATACGGAGTGGAAATGCGAGGATGAACTCGGCAATGGTGCTCGGACCAGTTCAAAGGTGGCAATAGAGGTTGTGCATATTCATACAACACAAGAGCAAGAGTATGGCGACTCCAACTACAGTCGCGAGCTTTTAGTTCCTCTTCTGGCGTTCCGGATGCCTTGGGGTGGCGTCGACTTCTTTTCATAAAAAAAAGCAGAGGCCTTCCTTCAGCATGCCCCCTTGGGGCTTGTATTGACGCCGATCGCATCGCTGCACATTTTCAAACGGACGATGTCAAAGCTGGCACCGATTACGCAATCTACGGCAAGGATTATAGGCACTCTTCATCGACCTGCAGGATGCTTGACAGGTTCTTTCGCGTCGTTGCCGGAGATGGCTGGGGTACCAGCCCGAATCGCTCGTTGTCTCTACACGTGGCCGAGGGCCATGGGTTATTGTTTGGATTAGAGCTTATCAGGTAATCACTTTTTTGTACAACAAGCCAACGGGCCGTTCAACTATCTCCAGTGCTTGTCTATTATGCTGAACCCAAAACCGCTTCCCCCCCTTATTCCACTAGCCTATACATGTTCGCCCTGAACGCCCTGCCGCCCTTCATGCCTCGACCGACACTCCCAGCTGCAATATTCTCTCGATCTGACGATACGAGTGTTCTCGGGGCACGGCATACACCGCTCTGGCAGCTGGAACGGGATAGCCTCCTGGTTGGCCCACTCGGCCGAGTCATATATGCGAATCAGCTGAGCGCGCAGGACAGGACAGGACTCATCTCCCGGGGCGGCCCAGATCTGGCGGGGGAAATGCTGGCAGCGCGGGAGGAGGACGATGTAGCTGCACATGTATGTAGCTCTTTTGCTTGTGTGAAGTAGACCTGTTTCTTCCTTGGAGAAAAGGATGAGCTAGGTCGTCTGGAGTCCAGGATAGTCATAAGATTGTACTTGAAGCCGAATGTCGTCCCTCGATAATGGTTAGGAGATGGTTGGAGCTGCACGGGTCTTCATGGACGTCGAAGTTTGTAGAGCTCAACGTTCGAGGAGATAGATAAACCAGACTACACAGAAACAGTATGATTGCGATGTCTAAGTTTGGCACGACCTAAGCCGCCTTATAGGGGAGCGATATGTTTTCCAGTGTGACGCTCCCTCCTGCAATCGAACTTGGCTCTACTGCTGGTTGAGTCTGCCTCTTTCCGTGGCTCTCGCTTGCTCATACAGTGTAGCCGCAGCACCATGTCATGAACAGATCAGATCCACGGCCGTACCGAAGAGGAAATGTAAAGCAATACTCTTAGGTTTCTGTTGTACAAAGTTGACTGACGGATCTCAAGCAGCTACCCGGCGGGTGACTTGCCGGTGTAACTCCCAAGCTTCATCATCGCTACTCCTGTTGAATCTCTAGGCCAGATCATCATAACATGATACAGGGACTCAAGACGGACACTCAGCACCGGTTATGTTTGGTCTGGAAAAGCTGAAACAGCACAGGACCGCAGACTGTTGATACCAAACAAAACATAGCAACAGTCACACATGATGAAGGTTGTGTCTGGTCTGAAAACTTCCAGAAACAATTGGCTGGGGTATATTCCGCCTTCTAGTACAAAGTGTGACAAGCCATGCGATCCTCACACTGCTGGAACAGAACACAAAGCGCAACCTGACAAAGTACGCCTAAAGCTGTCTCCAATCACCCCCCTAAACCTTACGAATCTAGAAACATGTCCGCCGCCGCCACGTGCAAAGGCCGTTCCATTGTCCACCCGGCCGGAGTCCCTCCAGTCTGAGCCTCAGCCTCGTCTCCCTTAGCCTGGACACCCAGCCCTTCCGGGACCGGCCCCAGATCCATCTTCTCGACCAGCTCCTTGGTGATCTCCTTGACGTCAACCCCGAGATACTCCCTCAGGAACTTACCGATATCGGTGTTCTCCACGTTGCCGCGAAGCTTCTCCGCGCCGTGGCCGCCGGAGCTGTAGATGTTCACGTCGACGGCCGAGTGACCGCCGGTACTCCAGCCGATCCTGGCCCGCCGGCTGACCATGCCGGCGAACAGCGCGAGAGCCGCCTCTGGGTTGGCGGCCAGGGCCTCGAGTTCCTCGTCCAGGGCATTCGCGATACCCAGACGCTGGATGACGAGCTTGGTGTTTATCCAGTCCTTCAACGACTCCTTTGTCTCGCTGCGGAACGACGCGATATGCTGGTTCAGCAGCACCGCGAGATACTCGGACGAGGCGTTGGCGTTGGCCAAGATCGAGGGATGCCAGTTGTAAACCGGCAGGTGGCCCGGGGTCTGCCACGCCGTGGCCAGACCGCCCGTCTCGTGATCGCTGGTGGCCACAAGCACACCCTCCGTTTCGCTCCTCTCCAGGAAATCCAACACCAGCTTGAATGTCCGGTCATACTCCAGCACCTCCCTCACCTGCGCGGCAGGATCGTTGAAGTGCCCGGCGTGATCAATCCTACTCCCCTCAATCATCAGAAAGAACCCCTTGTCACTATCCTTGGCCGCCTCTTCCAGCGCCCTGATCGCCGTGCCCGCCATCTCGCTCAGACTCGGGTACACATCCGCCATGTTCCGTCTATCAATCTCAAACGGCACGTCCACGCTCGCAAAGAGCCCCAACGCCGGCAAGCTCACATTCTCGCCCCCGCGCAAAGCCTCAAACCCTGCCCGGTCATCCACCCACGTCCAGCCGTGCTTCCTCCGCGCAATGTCCGCAACATCGATATTATCCTGCCGACAACTCCCCTCGGTCGAATTAGGCAGGAACCTGCACCTGCCCCCACCAAAGATCAAATCGACGCTCCGGCCCAACACCCCCTCACCCACCTCGTGAAGCGCGATCTCGTCGTTCTGAAACCGCCAGTACACATGCGCCGCGAAGCTCGCGGGCGTGGCATCCGTGACGTCCGTGGTGACCACCAGCCCGGTCCTGTACCCCGCCCGCCGGGCGGCCTCCAGCACGGTCCCGCAGGGTCTCCTGTCCGGATCCACGGCGATGGCCCCGTTGTAGCTCTTCCTCCCGCAGCTGAACGCCGTGGCCCCCGCGGCCGAGTCCGTCACCAGGCTGGAGCTCGAGCGCGTCCGGCTCGTGCCCCAGAAGTGGCCATCGAGCGTCAGCGTGTCGTCCGCCGGCAGGCCCTCGACCAGCTGCCTGAAGGACCGGGTCATGGACAGGCTGGTCGGGCCCATGCCGTCCGAGACCATGAAGATCAGGTTGCGCTTGGGCGCGGAAGAGGCTGACTCGTGCGGGACCGTCTGCTGCCGGTGCTGGAAGATGACGGCCAGCACGATCACGGCGACGGTGGCTAGGAAGGCCCAGGCGAAGAGGACTATCTCGCGCAGCCGGCTGCCGGCCCGGGCCTCGCGGCTTAGGAGGGAGGGGGACGTGGTGCGGCCATGGGCCTGGAGGGCGGCGTCTTCTTGCTCGGCGTCGTGGTCGGAGTCGAGGGAGCGGCGGCGCGAGTCCGCTAGGAGCGGGGTGCGGGAGGTCGGCTTTTGGGAGGGGAAGACGTTTGCTGGTTAGTTGGAAGTTGTTGTGAGGGTGGTGGATGTTAGGAGGATCAGACACATACCATGATTGCGCTTGCTCGCCAGGTACAGAGCTGGCGAACACGTATACAACGAATGCTGTTTTTGTCGAGACAGTTGGGGATGTGGTGTGTTCGAGAGACTCGGAGTGGAAGGTCGTCTCAGTCTCCATAGATAAGCCGGGTGCGGGTTGTTTGACGCATGCAAGGGGCCCCACTTGGCGTCCCGGCAGCTAGGCAGCGCTAGCGCAGTGCCCTGTCCAGTGACATCACTTTGACGATTTGGGGCCCTGTGACAGCCGTATTGAGCTGTAGCTCCAGGGCAGCAGCCACTGAGGAAGCTTTCCGCAGTACTATGTGTACATATGTCAGACCTGTCACATGGCGAGCACAAGTGGCACAACTCCAACTAGATCATCTGCTAAACTCACCAGACCGGATACCTTCCTTCACCGCAACCAGTCAGACTTAGACTGTTGACACTAAAATATCATGTCCTCGACCCGCAGACAACAGCTGCTGGAAGCAGCACAGACCTTCTGCAACTCCTTCGCCTCCCAGAAACCGCCCGAGGACATCTTCAGCCTCTTCTCAACCTCGCCCGACGTCACAGCATTCGAGCACGGCCTGCCACAGCTCGCCCCCTTTCTCGGGAGGGAGTACAAGGGCCAGGACGGCATCAAGAAGTACTTCCTCATGATCTCCAGCTACCTGACGTACGAGAACATGCGCTTCAGCAACTACATCGTCGACGAGGTCGAGAGCCAGGTGTCGGTGCGCGGCGAGGCGAGGTTCACGTGGATCAGTTCTGGGCAGAGCTGGGACGAGGTCTTCACCTATGTGCTGGCGTTTGACGAGGACGCCAAGGTGCTAAAATACGAGATCTGGGCTGATTCAGGCGCTGCGTATCTCGCCGGTCGGGGAGAATTGTCAGACTTGCCATGATGGTAGCTGGCCGCTCAACCACGAGTCATCAAAAAAATAAATAAATTAACTCGGCTAAGTGAATCGAACCGTGACATGAGCCAGCGCTAGTTTCTACCTGTACTTCCCAGCCCATCAAGCACCCAAACTCCAAAACCCTAGATCCCGCGAGAAAGAGAACACTGACGCTTGCTTGCCGAGACCCCCAAAACATTCAAGTCCCATCAGCCTTGAGCCCGGAGTACCGAAGATACAAGTTATCCAAGAAGTGCGAGTGCCGGATCCCGTTAGGCCGCGCCCTGGCAAACGTCTCGATCGCGTCCTTGACGTTGTACCCGCACCGCTCCACGATATAACACACGATGAAATACCCCGTCCTGTTGAAGCCGTAATGGCAGTGGACGCCAATCACATACTCCGGATCCCAGTCCTCCTCCTTGGCGCGCCTCTCCTGCTCCCCCCGCAGCCTGTCGACGAGACCGATGAAGGCGTCCACTTCCGCCTCCGTCGGCGGGATCTTGGACACCGTCGGGAGCTTGTGGTACCGCACCCCTCCCGTCTCCAGCCCGCGCGGGTCGTAGACCGGGCTGTCGTGGGATATGTCCACGATATCTTTGATGACGTGGCCCCAGTTCTTGACGAAGACGCTGGGGGTGTGCGTCTCGTCCAGCTCGCGGAGGGTCTTCATGGCCCTGAAGACGCCGGCGATGGGCTCCGACACGGGCGCCACCTTCTTCCACTTTTCCAGGTTCTTGACGTCCCACTTGCCCTCCCGAGATAGGTACTGCAGCTGCCAGCCGAGAGAGAGCCGGCCGGAGATGTGAGACGCCAGGAAATCCGACACCAGGCCTGCCAGTACGCGTGCTGTCGATGGTGTATATAGCAAGGCGTGAGTTGCCGGCGCGGGGAGTATGATCGACTTCACCACCTTCTTCGGATGCTGCGGTAGTGGCGGAACCTCGCTAGAAGGTTCGCTCGGTGTCGAGGGATCCGGATCCTCTTGCGACTCATTGGTGCTGCTTAGCCGCCTGTCTTTTGTGAAGTCCCTCTCGGTGATATCGCCGATGCTTCCTGCTCTGTCCACGCTTGCATTGGCGTCAGTCGTGTCGACGGGTGCAGCCGCATCGATGATTCCCTGATGTTCCGGCTCACTCTCCGAGGCTGCTGCCCCGACTTTCAGGATCTCCAAAATCTTTCCTACCTCCTGTGGCGGTGTGACTTTGTCCATTTCGCCACCAACGAGGTACACAGGGATGTCTAGACCAGCCCAGACCTCCTTGCCAGGAAGACCGCCCTTGGGCACCCCTTTCTCGTAAACAGGTAGACATCCCGCAGCCATCCGGCGCCAGACCGGTGTTCGGCTCTGGTTGTTGTACAGGTTCTGGAGGCGCTTCGCCTCGGCATCCGCGTCGGCACCCACGAAACGATGCACGCTCGCACTCTCTGGGCCGCCGCGTCTGTCCCATGCCCTCCAGAGATCGAAAATCGGTCCAGGTATCCAGAGCAACTTCCTAAATAGCGATACCTGCTGCTCAGTCGGAGGCCCTGAGTTAGGGCAGATGGCCACCAATCCCATCACATAGTTGTGGAGATCCGTTGCGTGCGGTGCTGCCTTGGACGCGAGACGGACCCCAAGAGAGCATCCCATGCTGTGTCCGATCAGCACCACTCCTTGGCCTGCCTCCTTGTCACGATAGTCCTCGATGATGAGTTCAAGAAGCTCGACCAAGGCATCTGTTGTGTACGCTTCCCACGAGGTTTGCGAGAACTCCGAGGCTCCGCATCCTGGGAGGTCGATGGCGAGACAGTGTGAGATGTTGGTGAGGCTAGTAAGTAGCGGATGAAACTGGGCTACCGAGCCTCCTAATCCATGGAGGCAGACCAGCAGTGGGAGCGGAGGCGTGGAAGGCAATTGATCAGCTTGAGCATGCCGCCGATAGAATACCCGGATTCCCGAATAGGTGAAGTGGCTAGTGGTGTAGGTCTTTATCTCAGAATGCTTCTTGAGTAGTGCTGGGTCTGTAGTCTTGGCATCTGTTGGCGTGTCAGATCTGTGAGAGTATGCGCTATGAAGGAGGACTAACCATAGCTTTCGCTTTGAGGGGAGGCAAAGACCTTGATGCTCTTCTCTTTAGGGGCGGTATCGGTCCCAGCGGACCGATCAGGTGCCATCCGCCGTGTTTACCAATGTGTAGAAGCAGCGGCGATGGTAGTACACGAGACCAAGAATATATGCTAGAGAAGTTCTATGAGCCAGTTGCATAAGACAGTTTTGAGCAGGCTGCGGGATGAGAGAAAGGAAATCCCCGAGCTCCCTAGCGTTTCCATCGGCTAGTCTTCTCACGACGAAGTTGTATATAGCGACTTATAGGCGGGAAACCTTACGGCAGTAGGTAGCGTGGAAAGAAGATGGACATAAGAGTGACATTGACATTGGCGTTGCCAGCCAGCGGAACACGTATGGAAGTGGATTTGGACTGTAAGAAATGAACATGAAAAAAGAAACCTTACGCACGATGTAGATGTAATATAATATCAAATTTCTTTCTTCAAGGAGGCGACAGTCGCAGACAGAAATTTGTTCTTGAACCAGAAGCAACTTTGGTTTCGAGTCAGAGGTGGATGAGATAGAGGTATCGACTCGGCCTGAACGAGATTGGGCTGCACTGCGTCAAAATAGGCAAGTCGAGCCAGAAGCTCGAAGGTAAGGGAGGAGGAGCTTGATATAGCGACGTTCAGCCCCCCGGGTGCCCTGGATATGTGTTGAGGTGATCTGTGATATCGGCCGATCGCCAAGTTGGAGTACCAAATCAAAGACTCTTTGACTCAGCCGTCAAGCCTCACGTAAACAGGAGTATACAAGACCGTCCAGCTGCTATGGGCGAAACAAAACAGTAACTGGAACAAGCTAAGACCAAGTGGATATGAGGAAATAAGGTACCCAGGGGTTCAGAGGTAAGACAACAATTTCGCAGGGTAATCGCATTTGCTTCATTCATGGAAGTTTCAGTGAGAAGAAACGAAGGAGCCAACCGAAGGCACGTCGTCATCGCGTGCCCAGGCCAAGAATTGCAATAGGTCCTCGTCAGCTGACCAATGAGCATCAGCCCTTCTCGTCCAATTTTTGATGGGCTACCCTATACTCCTATACTTCCTGTTGCTCATCCATCCTCATTCATCCTCAACCTCGACGTCAATCGAATGCAGCAATGCTTTCCGACACCAGCGGGCTGGGTGAAGCTCAGGTACTCAGGCTATTATGTTGCTCGACTTACTCAGTAACTCGCATTCGATTGCTTGCTTGCTCACAAGTGTCAAGTCTTGTGCTACTCCACATAACCGAATGCAGCTAATTGATATTTTTGAATATTGACCTCCGATGTTACTGTGCATAGCTAAAACGGAGAGACTCTGCTCATGAAAAGTAAACAAAACACACAGTTATTGACGTGGGAGTAACTTTCTAAGATTCAACGCAGAGACGAAGCGCTACCTGGGACTTCTTAGGCCGTCTATGCCAACGAACCTGCTGGCCGGTCGATGAGGATGAATCTCCGCACTTTACGGCTGCGGTTTTCCGGACGTTTGGCCCTGATGGCCTGTGATGTCGCTAACTTATATATAATACTCTACACATGCGCAACTTGACAAACACACAGGTATACAGCTAACACCTATTTCACTATTTTGCTCTACAAACACGAGCCGCATATATCGTCACCATGTCCACATCAGTGTCTCAGGAGAGGCCCGAGAAAGTTGTCTGCAGCGTCTCCTTCCTCAAGCGCCATCCAGACATGACTCCAGAGCAGTTCTACCATCACTGGGAACACATTCATGCCCCCTTGGTTAAGCCTTGGGCTAAGCGGTTCGGCCTGGTGTCATACACTCAGGTACGTCGTCTCCTGCATAATCAGACTAGGACATCCAGTCTAACCGGCTGTGTAGGTGCATACAACCGCAGCATTGAAAGGCGGCGAGCCTATTGGTCCAGAGGCAGCTGGCACATCTGTGCTCGTAGACTATGATGGCTGTGCTCTTATCGAGGCGCCCAGCTTTGAAGTCTTCAGTGACGCCTTCAAGGATGAGTACTATGTCAACATCATTGAGCCGGACGAGAGGATATTCATTGACAAGAAGGTCGGTATTCTTAGGGCAAGGGGCGACTCCAAGAAGATCATCTAGATTCAAGCAACAAGGACTAGTTCGTCTCGGGGCTATGTATCGTAGCGAACTAATTTGTGTTTTCGTCTATGGATTGACACCATACCTGACCTGCGTTGCTGCATGTCTACTTCAAAGCCCCGTGTCAATGTTCGACTCCACCCACCTCTTTGGGCCTACTCAGCGTCAATGGACTGCCTCGACGCTCTTGGGATATCTGCCATTATTCGGAGACGAGGGACCCCAACATCTCACCACCAAGCGACGCGAAGTGCGGTTGAAGTGTGTGAGGGACAGAATGAGGTCACCGCAGACAATGGCGACGTGAAACAATCATCCATACCTTACCCATGAATATATGCGTATCCCTCACCGGGAACCTGCGCCCCCCGCGTGTTGGCGTCCTGATGCGCAGTGCTTAGTAACGCCGGGACGCTCCGCCACGTCCGTCTATACATGCGTCCGTTATACGACACTGCTCCGAGGCAAGGGTCGTTACATATGGAAGAAGTGAACTAGTTCACGCCTCATGGAAGGAGGCTGGGAACTTGGTTCTGTAACGCTCAGTTCACTTTGATGAGAACTTCTGGCCCGTAATCGCGGGGGCTGAAGACGTTGACTTTTTGTTTGGTTTGCCGCAGATGGCACAGGCTATAGTCATGCAAGTTAGCTCAGCCACTGCTAGCAAGGGAAGAATATCTTACCGTCTGACTTATAAGCACACTGGTTACAGTAGCTGTGGCCCTGTGAGACCTTGGTCTTGCACCTTATACACGAACTGGAAGTGGCTGTCAGTAACGAGACAACCACGTAGATACAGGTGTGTCAACCACTCACCTCGAATACGCCGCAAAGGGGTTCTTTGCGCTTTTCGATAACAGCTTACTCTTTTGTGATGTCAGTAGTTGCACATACCCTAGTAGTCTCCAACAACATGCAAGAATCACTTACCTTGGAGACTCCGCTCTGCCCCAGTGTTGCTGACTTTTTGTCGCCTGTACTTGACGATGAAGCAGCAGAGCCGTAATACATCTCACTCTTCTTTTTGACAACTGGAGTGGCAAGAGTTGTCTTGCTCAACTTGGAGCACTTTGCGCACACCATATTGGTAACCCGGACTCCCTGTAACAGAATAGAAGTGCAGAATAGTGCCTGTAGATATCGAACTGTCCCGTTGGAGGGCCTTGCGAGCGATAGAGCTGAGATTAACGGTAATGGATGTTGGGGGACGTGTTGGTGAGAGAGGTAGATTCATGTCAGTTACAGACAGCTGCCAAGTCACGCAGTGAAGCTGACAGGAATGCCAGTGCCTAAGGTACATGTATGTCATGTCAGCGAGGAATGGAATCATGTGATTGGTGGGGTGGCGTTAGTGGGCTCAAACGCTCAGGAACCTTGCCAGTGGCGCTGTCGTCGGTCTCTGATTGGCCAAAACCACACGAAACACCAGCGAAAGGGGCAGAGGCAACGCAGTTTATTCATAGCACCACGCCTCTCCGTGTTACGTCGCCCGCAGCTCCCTTCTCTGATTGGGTTTCAAGGTGTGAAGCATGGTGGTCCCTGAGCAACGACGGGGCCTTCTCTGTCCTGAGGTTCTTTCCCTTGGTAGGTAGCGAAACAATTCAATGCACCTGATTTGAGCCTCATCAGCATTACCAGAAGAAAGTCTCGTTTTTTCATTCCCTCTTCTTACGCTTACGAACTTGACGAATCAATTCGCCCAGCCTGCGTGTTCCGCCAACAAGCTGCAAGCCTGGCGCCCCGAAGATTGTCTTGGCTGTACCGCGTAATATCCACATCTCCAGCTAATCCGTAATCCCACGCTTGCTTGCGCGCCCAAAGGAGGCTGTGCTTCTGCATCGGATACGGATTGAACATCGAGCTCTCTTCAGCCGCGACCGCATACTTTTTTGATTCAAGCCTCGATAGCAGCGACATTAGACGAGCACAAAGTCTACCGGCAGACTTTAGCTTCGCTTTCCCCCACGTCATATTCGATCCTCAAGTTTCGCTCATCAGATGCTTCGTCAACCGTTGTGATCCTTCCGTCTCGCGCATGCAGCGGCGATTCCGCCTTCCGCGCATTCTGTGATCGCCCATCGAACCCCTAGTCTGCCGCCATGGCAGCAAGACCTCCACCGGGAGGTCCTACAAGACCTCCAAACGACCTTCTTCTCGACTTGGACAATGACCAACCGATGTACTACGGTGGACAAAGATCGGATCTGAACGATGACGACCTCTTGAGGATAGATCAGGAAGGTGCTTCAGGTCGACCGTCCGTGTCGTACGACGACTTTGTCGGTGCCGGCCAGACAACACATCCGTCTGCAAAAGCCGGATTCGGCGCCCCGGCCGGATCCCCGTTACCACCCTCGAATGCGCCGTACCTCACAACGGCCGACAGACAGTACAGCCAGACATCAGATCTAGGCAATTTCCAAAGATACGCCGACGACTTTGATGACTATCCCGAAGATAGCCAGTCTTACTACCAACATGGCGGTGGCGTACCAGGACCAACCACACCAGGGCGGGACACGGCGCGGAAACGGAACAGTGTCTTGGGTTTAGGCGGTGGCCTCTTAGGTCGTGCTAAGAACATGCTTGGGATGGGCCAAGGCTACTCAGAAATGGACCTTCCGTTGACGGAACCTGGGGGACGAGACCGGTCAGGCACGAACAGGACAGACTCGAACCTGTCCGGCCAACCGAAGCAGGCAAAAAAGTTTGACATGGGCAGCTTCAAATTCGGCTTCGGAAGAGGCAAGGTTGATCCTGCAACATTAGGACCCCGTATAATCCACCTCAATAACCCTCCCGCCAACAGCGCAAACAAGTACGCCAACAATTACATATCGACGACCAAGTACAACGCCGTAACCTTCCTGCCGAAGTTCCTCTTCGAGCAATTCTCCAAGTTCGCCAACATATTCTTCTTGTTCACCGCAGGCTTACAGCAGATCCCAAACCTCTCACCTACCAACAAATACACCACCATCGGACCTCTCATTGTCGTGTTGTTAGTCTCGGCGGGTAAAGAACTTGTGGAGGATTACCGGAGAAGACAAGGCGACAAGGCTCTCAACAACTCCAAAGCTCGTGTGCTGAGGGGCTCGTCATTCGAGGAGACGAAATGGATCAACGTTTCCGTGGGCGATATAATCCGCGTCGAATCCGAAGAGCCCTTTCCCGCCGATCTGGTGCTCCTGGCATCGTCTGAACCTGAGGGGTTGTGCTATGTCGAGACGGCGAATCTGGACGGAGAGACGAACCTGAAGATCAAACAAGCAATACCGGAGACATCGACCATGGTCAGTTCCAGCGAGCTCAGTCGGCTCGGTGGAAGGGTACGGTCGGAGCAACCAAACAGCAGCTTGTACACGTACGAAGCTACGCTGACTATGCAAGCCGGCGGTGGAGAGAAGGAGTTGCCCTTAACCCCTGAGCAGCTCCTCCTGCGTGGCGCAACTCTTCGGAACACCCCCTGGATCCATGGAGTGGTCGTCTTTACCGGTCACGAAACGAAGCTTATGCGAAATGCCACCGCCGCTCCTATCAAGCGCACCAAGGTGGAGAGGCAGTTGAACATGCTCGTGTTGGTCTTGGTTGGCATTCTTCTCGTTCTTAGCATCATATGTACAGTTGGAGATCTCATCTCACGAAAGGTCAAGGGACACAGCTTGGACTACCTTGAACTGGGACCGACAAACACAGCCGGTGAGGTCGCCAAGACCTTCCTCAAGGACATGGTCACGTACTGGGTCTTGTTCTCGGCTCTGGTGCCCATCTCGCTCTTCGTTACGCTGGAACTGGTCAAGTATTGGCACGGTATTCTTATCAACGACGACCTCGACATATACTACGACAAGACGGACACCCCCGCTAATTGCCGTACATCAAGCTTGGTGGAAGAGCTGGGGATGGTGGAATACATCTTCTCGGACAAGACAGGAACTCTTACCTGCAACATGATGGAGTTCAAGGAATGTTCGGTTGCGGGTATAATGTATGCTGACGACGTCGCCGAAGATCGTCGCGCGACGGTCCAGGATGGCGTCGAGGTTGGTGTCCACGAGTTCTCGCAGCTGCGACAGAACCTCAAGACGCACGAGTCAGCTCCGGCGATCCACCACTTTCTTGCCTTGCTGGCGACGTGCCACACTGTTATCCCGGAGATGGCCGAAGGC
This sequence comes from Coniochaeta sp. PMI_546, assembly GCA_021432605.1. Taxonomy (NCBI): domain Eukaryota; kingdom Fungi; phylum Ascomycota; class Sordariomycetes; order Coniochaetales; family Coniochaetaceae; genus Coniochaeta; species Coniochaeta sp. PMI_546. Next base: position 1,632,227 of record MU271145.1, on the reverse strand, counting down.
AAAGGAGGGAAGATCAAGTACCAAGCGGCTTCGCCTGATGAAGGAGCGCTGGTGCAGGGAGCGCTGGATCTGGGATATAAGTTCACGGCTCGCAAGCCCAGGTCAGTTATCATCGAGGTCGAGGGCAAACAGCTGGAATACACGCTCCTTGCCGTCCTGGAGTTCAACTCCACTCGTAAGAGGATGTCCGCCATTTTCCGCTGCCCCGACGGAAAGATCCGTTGCTATTGTAAGGGAGCCGACACGGTCATCTTGGAGAGGCTGAATGAGAACAACCCCCATGTTGAGGCGACCCTGCGACACTTGGAGGATTACGCTTCTGAGGGTCTCCGGACACTTTGTCTCGCGATGCGTGAAATCCCGGATCGAGAGTTTGATGAGTGGTACCAGGTGTTTGACAAGGCGCAAACCACCGTCGGAGGTAATCGCTCAGACGAAATTGACAAGGCGGCCGAACTCATCGAGCACGACTTGTATCTCCTCGGTGCCACAGCTATCGAAGACAAGCTGCAGGACGGTGTCCCGGAGACGATTCACACTCTGCAACAGGCCGGTATCAAGGTCTGGGTTCTGACAGGCGACAGACAGGAAACCGCCATCAACATCGGCATGAGCTGTAAGCTTCTCAGCGAGGACATGATGCTGTTGATCGTCAACGAGGAGACGCCAGCCGCAACGCGCGACAACATTCAGAAGAAGCTCGACGCAATCCGCACCCAGGGTGACGGCACGATCGAAACGGACTCGCTAGCCCTGGTCATCGATGGCAAGTCCCTGACGTACGCCCTCGAGAAGGATCTGGAGAAGCTCTTCCTTGATCTTGCCGTAATGTGCAAGGCGGTCATCTGCTGCCGTGTCTCGCCACTGCAGAAGGCCCTGGTTGTGAAGCTGGTCAAGAAGTACAAGAAGGACGCGATCTCGCTCGCTATCGGCGACGGCGCGAACGATGTCTCGATGATTCAGGCAGCGCATATCGGCGTCGGTATCAGCGGTGTCGAAGGCCTGCAGGCGGCCAGAAGCGCTGATGTGGCGATTGCACAGTTCCGCTTCTTGCGGAAGCTGTTGCTCGTCCACGGCGCATGGAGCTACCATCGTGTTAGCAAGACGATTTTGTACTCCTTTTACAAGAACATTACTCTGTATCTGACACAGTTTTGGGTAAGTTTTCTCTCATCACGTGGCGGGCTCCGATAGTCCTCGACTTGGCTAACCGGATACAGTACACCTTCCAAAACGTCTTCTCCGGAGAAGTCATCTACGAGTCCTGGACGCTCTCCTTCTACAACGTGTTCTACACCGTTCTCCCGCCCCTCGCCATGGGCATTCTCGATCAGTTCATCTCTGCCCGTTTGCTCGACCGGTACCCCCAGCTGTACAGCATCGGCCAGATCAATACCTTCTTCCGCGTCAAGACCTTTGCGTCCTGGATCATCACGGCCGCGTACCACTCGATCATCCTGTACATTGGCGGTGAGCTCTTCTGGTTGGGAGACCAGATCCAAAGCGATGGCCAGATAGCCGGCCACTGGGTCTGGGGCACAGCCATGTACGGCGCCGTCCTACTCACGGTCCTTGGCAAGGCGGCCCTGGTGACGAATAACTGGACCAAGTATCATGTCATCGCCATTCCCGGCAGCATGGCCATCTGGTATGTGTTCGTGGCCGCCTACGCCACCGTCGCGCCGATGATTGGTGTCTCCACCGAGTACCACGGGCTGGTGCCGCGGCTGTTTACGAGCCCCGTCTTCTGGCTGCAGACGTTCTGTCTTGCCATCTTGGCGCTGCTCCGCGACTTCACGTGGAAGTACGTCAAGAGGATGTACTACCCGCAGACGTACCATCACATCCAGGAGATACAGAAGTACAATATCCAGGATTACAGGCCACGGTATGTCACCCTCGCACCCTGTCTACCCCGTCTGTTTTGGAACTGATTACTGACATATTTCGCCCTTAGCATGGAACAATTCCAAAAGGCCATCCGCAAGGTCCGGCAGGTCCAGCGCATGCGCAAGCAGCGCGGTTACGCCTTCTCGCAGGCCGACGAGTCGCAGACGAGGGTGCTCCAGGCGTACGATACCACCCAGCACCGCGGCCGGTACGGCGAGATGGCGAGTTCGAGGCCGAATCCCCAGCAAGGAGGGAGGATATGACCTTCCCGTGTAGGGGGGAATTTGTCGGGAAACAGACAAAGGAGCGAAACGGAAGGGGGTGTGGTGTGCCGGGGCCAGGTTGGAGTGGTCTTTTGCGGAGCGACACAATTTTTCTGATACCAATGTCAAGATTACTGCGTCTGTTTGTATCGGCCGAAACTTTTGTTCTACTCCAGTTTCACTTTTTTTGCCCACCTACCATTTTTGATCTTCTTACGTGTTATGGGGTCTATGGGTTTGTCTTCCTCGTTTACCGCAAAAAAAGGGGGTTTTTGGTTTTTAAGGGGAAATGGGCGCTTATTCATCTCTCTCTTGTGCCGGTTTTTCGTAGTCTCGATATTATGCCATACACACCCCAACCCCCCGTGACTGGGACGGAAAGCCAGATTTGTACCATAGTAACCCTCACCTGCCATATTGCGATATTGCAAAGGACAGGAGAAAACGAAGTATTGCCCGGTGGTTATACAATTGCCTTGTATGTCTCCTCGTGCGACCTCCGATACCGTGCCGACCCGACAACACCCAGGTGCAGTTTCGACGTGACTAGCGATTAGCAAGCAAGCTATTCAGGGCAGGGAAAGACAGGCGTCGTCATGGATTACCTATCCCTGGGTCGATTAGAAATGGAGATTTGAAACCGAGGATGGGGTCAGCTGCATAGGCGGATCCTGATTAGGCGACCAAACAAACAAGATGCTCGCTCCCCTCTCCAGCCTTTTGTGATTCCATCTTCTCACCCGCAAGGTTCCGCCTGACTCCTAACCACGATGGCAGGTAGTTCCGCCGAGGAGCTCTGGCGGTTCGGAGGAAAAGCTACGGGGGGATCATCGGCGCTAGCGGGTTAGTCTCGATCTCCGATCTGAACGGCGGTCTTCCCGTCTTGTGTGGCTTTTTTTGTCGATCCCTTCGTTATGCTTTTTTTTCTTTTTCGTCATGACTCTCTGATGCTTGCAGACACGGACAAGTACTATTCATGTACCGGGTGGGAAGCTTAGAGCAAGTTTGCAGGAACCTGCCGGAAGTAACCGTGCTACTGGCTGAAGGCACGATAACGTATTCAGGAGAATCCTTGGCAGTGGAGAGTCGTGTTTGAATGACGGCAGGTGATGGGACTTGCAGTCCTGTATCTTGCCGATCCAGATACGCGATAGTGAAGTGCCATTGATCCTGCTTTCTAGCCTTGAGGATCTGCTGATCCGTTATGCCTATCTATGTCTTCCTGGTCTTCTCGGCCGTTGCTACAGCGAGTCGTGGATCTCATCTAAACTTGGGTGGTGTGGATACAGTTCTTCTAAGGAGCCAAGACAAAGTAGCAGCTGATAGGTAATGATAGTAGCCTCCATTTGCATCAATGGTTGGTTTCGTGGTGTAGTTGGTTTATCACGTCAGTCTAACACACTGAAGGTCCCCGGTTCGAGCCCGGGCGAAATCACATTGTTTTGATTTTTGTCACTCAGACACCGTGCTTCATTTTTCGCACTTGCTATCTATCATATTTACTCGGTATGAAACGAATGGCTAGTTCTGCTGCTTTTTTTCTTCTTCTCCGTGATCGGAGCAGCAAATAGGTCAATTAATCTGTAGCACTGCTCTGGTGGTCTGATAGCCGGATCTTAAACAGCAGTGCGTTTGGTGGGAGGTCATAGATGCAACCCGCAGGTATGATGGCATAGGTACCACAAGATCAGAAACCTTTTCGGTTCCGTGGCGTTGCTCAGCTATTCTTGTACACAATCCAGTGCTGGAGAGGTGGTGGCATCGTAATATTCCGGTCCATGGTACTGTGTGGCCGAAGCACCAGGTCAGGTAGGTCCCATCCGATTCTATCACACCTGCCCTACTATGACAATCGCAACACATTGATTACAAACGTGCAATGATGATAGAGTGTGATACTTGGTATATTCAAAGTAGTAAATGCGAAAAGTGGTATCAAATAATGCGTTATGCCAGCCCAAGATACCCCTCCATTCCACCTATGCATCGTATCCCAAATTGAGTGAGTAGAGTACCATCTGCATCCAAGCAGAGAAACACGCCCTCGTGTGATGTCCGAGCTCCAATTCCATGCAAAGTTGTAATGCGTCGTCAAGCCCGACTTTTCCGTTCTATATGCTATCGTAAAAATGCTGTCGTGGGATGGTTGGAGGTTGTCAACGGTAACAACTGCCATAACACCCAGACAGATGAATGGCCATCAACCCCATGAATGAAGAGGATAAGAAAACACAGCCAGTCAATCCATTACGGGCTGCCAGACTGTCCCCCACGAATCCCCAGAAAGAAACCCACTATCACCACCACAAGTCACAATAGCCGGAGAAGCGATATGAACCGGACAGAGTGTCTCGTAAGCCACCAGGGTGGGCGCTGAAACTCGCTTGTTCCGCCGAGCCTGGGGGACTCATTGATTTTCGTTGGGGGTGCTTGCGACGAATGTCGCGCTCACATGGCACAGCCAGGTGAGCGACACAACTGGCTTATCGTAATTGGTACACGAGCTGCAATGAAGGCGAAAACCCCGCACGGGGTTCGCATTGCATTGCATTCTCGTTCCCAATCCGGGGAACCCCCACCCCCCGAGATAAAAAGGGACCAAGGCTGTACGGTATCCGAACTGCGTAATATCCTTCCACATTGGGATGTGCTGCGAAGTCGGAGACTTGCAGGCGTGCTGATTTGATATCGGTAAAATGCAGTCAGCGTTCCTCTGGTGTAAGCTGCATTCACTGTTGCGGGCACCCGCTGAGGAAGACCTGTCTCCTGTGGCTCACATGACTGCGAACTGACGGAGATCCCGTGGGCTCGGGTACCACTGAGATCACCCCAATCGCCAAGGTCCAGAGCCGCGCGGGACCATAAGCTGAACATCAGCGACCTGCAATCATAGGTGTAACCAGCTCGATGCTCTTTGGCCTTGAGTAAGTCCCTGGTCGCCGTGAAGGGAGAGGCCGCTCCATGTCGTAGCCAGCTGATGTTCCATATCCGTTGGCGTAGTAGCCTCCATCATAGGTAGAAGGAAATACGCCGGAAACAGGCCTTGTGTACGAGTTGCTGGGGCTTGTTGCCGCACTCCGCGTGAAAGGCCAAATGCTCGGTTGATAGTTGCTGCTCGGTGAAGGCGGACTAGGCGGCCGGATCGTGAGTGACCGTAAAGCTGAGATAGCGGATGTATGACTCGCTTCGTTGGGCGTGGCTGGCGGTGAGTAATTAGACGGACTTGGCCTTGACGGCGAAGCACGAGGGATAATGTCCCTTGGTTCCGGATGTCCAGCAGCGTAGAAAGGGTAGTGTGTTGTCAGACTACCCGAGTGACGACTCGGGTAGATAGCTGCAGGAGTGGTGTTCTCCTGATCATACGCGCGACACCTGGACCGAAAGTACCGCATTAGCAAACTGCACACAAGCCTTTGCGTCATGCTTCTGCTCGCCGATGTGAACTTACTCTTCGGAGCAGTACAGTACACGCTCGTCTTGAGTTGCAAATTGCTTCTCACACGTCATGCTAGATGCAATTTGTCAGTACAAGTTCTGTATAAGGTGCATAGCATGCCACCAGGAATTTAGGGTTCAGGAGATATGCAAGAACGGCTGAGGCTGTGACGAGGGCAAGCTCGTCACAGGGGTAAAACAGGGAGCTCTCTCGTTGATACAATAGATGCAAGCCACCTGTAGACCAGGTGACGTTACGGAAGGACAGAACAGGAAATTCTAAGGGAGGGGTTGTCTAGGCGGACAAGCTGTCGCCCATAGCGTTCTTGGGCGAGCTTTGAAAGCAAAAGCCGAGCAAACCATGTGTAATATCAATGCCAGAAGAGGGGAACGTTTCACATACCAAAATTGGGGGAAGCTTTCCCTCTCATCTTCCCACCAGCGCTCGTCGTCCCATTCTCGCTCCCTGTCCCTCGGGCTCTTGCCTAGCTTCTGAGCCGCCTTGTCCGTGGTCCGTCTAGTCATAGGAGCTGGCCTCGAGGCCTTGCTACTATACTTTGCCGAGAGTTCGGACAAAGTGACGGCTTTCCGCACATCCGTCATAGAAGTGTTGGCAGAAGCATGCCCGGATCTTCGGCGTTGGTGGTGCATGGAGAGCGGGTTGGACTGGTGCTAAATGCAAGGATCCTTGACCTGGAAAACGTGGGGAGACGACCTATGAAGCGGGGTCCGACACGCTGTGACTGAAGCACTGCGCGTGTTCCGTGCTCGATGCTCGCAAAGACGGGTCTCCCTATCCTCCTCAACTCGGCAGAAAGGTGTGTTGGTGAGATGGTAGTAATTGATAGCCTTGATGACTGCTCTCTGTTCTCAACCCTTACGTTCGGTGGATATGTACGCAAGCCGATGAGAAGGAGAGTGCTGAAATTGTAGGTAGTGCCGGTCCAGATTGCTTGGGGGTCGTGCTGCAATGGGATAGCGAATGATATAGTACAGCAAGCAAAGACGGACACCAGTTGTGAGACTGAAGGTCAATGATTACTAGTGACGTCGAAGGCCGTGCCGCGGTAGCCAGAGAGAACCACAGTAAGGTATCTTTGATGTTGAACGGTGATGATGGAGCTGGAAAGGGAGAGTCAAGGGAACTTGGAGGGCAGACAATCGAGTATTATAATCTGATATGGATACGGATTCTGTATTAGATGGAGTACCCCCAATCTGCACGGCAGCCATCCAGGTTATGTATCGTAGCAACGATGACTCCTTCGCTACTGGCGTGATTTGGGTCGAGTCTGATGAGCGAACAGTCCCTCGTTCCTGGACCCATTCTGAACGCAGTACCGGGGTACGTACCCTGGTACTGCCAGAGTCAAGTGGGATGTATCCTGGTGATCAAGCCGAAAGCGGAGATCAGTCGCATGGATCATTTGAACCAATGACTTTCCACCATCCGGTCCATGCCTTCTACTCTAGCACTCTCTGGCGCCACAAATACAAGCAGCGGTACCTCGAAGCTGAGACCCGGACTTGCTGGGGTACTTGGAGCTCTCTATACATAGCCGCCAGTAAGTCGTGGATTTGAGCGTATTTCTCAAGGGGCGGAACGGGCTTATCGACCGCCTCTTTAGAAAATTTTGCAAAAGGATGACTGTAATGCCCTACGAGAGAATATGGCTGAAGCAAATGGTAGGAGGCAACAGAGGATTTCCGATCCAGCTTCGGAATTTCACACACACACACACACACGAACTCTGATGCATGGCGACCTCACACTGCGTTCAGACGAGAGCGGGCAGGCGGGGTTGGATCGGTTGCTGGGCGTGCCTTTCTCACTACACGTGTAGAACAGTAGGTTGTTAACCACCAGAAGGTACATTGCTCCACGAGCATTGGAGATTCCTCAACTTTGTTCATAATCCCACAAAATCGCGATATCCCTTGCTGTCATTCAGCCGGCAGTATTGCAAAGGCAAAGCTTGGGGATACGTGCCAGAGACTGCAGATTACGTATGAGTGGAAGCAGGTGTACGACCTCCAAGAACCTCCGCCTCAACGCACTCTCACACCATCAATCACACCGAGCACGAACAGTTGCTCAGCACGTCTTACCTCAGGTTGCCATCGCCAACCGTGACATGTCTCCAAGCCTGCACAGTACGTACCACTGTCTCGGCGTCCTGCTGACACTGGCAACAACCTGAAAAGCTTCGTAATGAGCACCTTTGTGTGAATTCCTGCCCAGCCGGGTGACAGTAACATGGACACCTTGTTGGCCCGCACCTTTTCGGCCCCAAGGCTCTCAATGCATACCACATGGCGCAATGTGAGGATCTAAAGTGTCCCGGTCAAGTACTTCACTTTCCATCTAGACGTCCACCCCGGACACGAACGACTAAACAATTTTCGAGGACTTCAGTGTCCACTTCTGCACAACTTTATGATGCCCTGGCTTCTCCAGAGCTCGTGGCCCCGCCTTTCCTCAGTTCCTTTCCGCACGTGTGGCCATTATTGGAGCCTAAGATAGAGAACAGCGCTGGAGCCGTCATCTTGTGTGTACAATGAGTGTTGACGTACGCACCGCGTGGATGTGTATTCGTACAGCGGTCGCTTGAAAACCCCGTGTCCGATCCCTTTTTTTTTATTTCTCGGCAAAATGCACCCGCTACGGTTGGAGGTCGGTTACAACCATTCTGGTCCAATCCCATACATGGCCTGTTCTGCTGCTTGCAAGTTGCTGCCTTTTACAGTCGCTAAGAGACCAAACTCATTAAGTTGACCTCTTCTCGACCAGGCCATTGGATGTCACATATCACATCGATATATGTTGCAGGAATGTGATGGGAACGCATTGCAGTTCCGAGAACGAGCACTTCATCTTCGAACCGTTCGTGGGCCGTTGACAGCGCTCGGCAGCTTCTCGAACTGCTTATGCGTGGGGGTTTGCAGCACGGCACCAAACATGCCCGAGGCCTGGCATTCCCTGGATCCGAGTGGGAGGATGTGTGGTGTGAACCACTTCAAGTGCGACTCTACCATAGTATAGTTGAGGATATGCCTTTTGCTCGACAAAACCCATGTGTGCCAGCCAGCTGCAGCGGGAAAGCTCTGCGACCTACCACCACCTCACTCGCGGAGATAATACTCCCACGATAATATTTACAGCCTATTCAGCTGGTCCACGTCGTGCCCCTGCTAGGATGAGACGCTCGCTGCCTGTGACATTGAGGACGGCGACCATGTCGCTTTGGCGTTACCTGGATTCCACCTTTGCCTATATTGGGCTTCCCCGCCATGACCTCGGCATGCCTATTTCGACACTGAAGCTGCAACACTCCATCCCACGCTGCAAAAGTAGCTTGGCTACCCGCCTTGAACAGAGGTGGGATGACACGGCTCAGCAAGGTCGAGGTCGAACGTCACGTCTGCACCTCAGGCAGGGCCAGGTCTCCGATACGACATCGCAACCATGAGAGGCATGGAGTTTGAGACGCCAAGGCATATATGCACGACATATCTTATCCTTGTCCTTTACGCAGAGCGCGAGCGTCCCGACTTTGGCCGCAGAGAGACCTGAGAGCCAGAGAAGCAACGAAAACGAGCCGGAGTCTTGGTGAACCTGTAGCTTCACCGTCAAGCAAGGTTCTCACAGGGTGCTGCGAAGAGTAGGTCGCGCATTCTAGCGGCAGTCTATTCAGGCAGGTATTTCTCGTTTCGTATTCTTCCCCACCTAATATATCCCATATTGTCTTGTACTACATAGCTGCGCAGCATCGCGCCGGCAACGCTCTCTCGGTGAGAAGTGTTGACAGTATCTTGCTGTCCCTGAAGGTTCTCCGATATGCGGACCAGACGGCTTGAACTCCTATCTCATTCATCATGGCATTCCGGATAGACTCGGTTGCTGAAGGCTCATTGCGGGGTGCCGTCCATTGGACCCTGGGCTAGAGCAACACCGTCTTTCATGCAAGATAAGGATGGATAAGTTTTTGCCATGGCACTTCTTTAGCTCTATCGAGCGCTGCGTTCCTCTGCAGGTACGACCGAGTCCGGACGCCATCTAATAAAGGCAAGGAGGGTGGGGGTAGTCCTTATCAAGATGCAACGAAGATCTGGCTGGAAGGGCAGTCGGTCGAAAACACCGAATCCGCAACGGCCCTGGGGGTCGATGGTGAGCGGGCCGGCCTCTACACACAACGGGCGTCGATCCACTGCGGACCGGAATGCGGGATGCGGAATTGGTCGCTAGATCTATGCATTGATAGTACCCGGGGACTAATGAGGCTACTGCATGCTATCAGATTGTTTACCACCGACTAAATGAGGGAGGTGAGGGCATAGGAAAGTCGCGACCTGACACCAACTCAGCGACGCCTCGCACCCGCCGCACCCAAGGTTTGATATGAAAGGCTCCGGCATCGCTCTGGGCGTTCCTCTCGGCGCATCGTGAGATTGGAGTTCAACCCAGTCAAGATCTGCTACCCGATGCTCGCCGTGTTACGGGAGATGTGCTCAGTATGGCGGCGATGTCGCTTCGTTCACACCTTGAATATCTCAAATGTTGATGACTCACACCTGTGTGTGCCGACGGTGTGGAACTAGAAAATCTTGGCCGCCATCTCAGCAGTGTGTCGAATGATTATGTGAGAACTCAGACGACATTTTCTCAAAATTCGCAAACCTTGACGTTTATGACTGACGAATCATCCAAGCACCCAGCACAAAATCTCTGTCACGATTATGTGGAGGTGCCCCCATAGCATTCGGTCCGTGTGGGAAACCACGAAAGACTCACCTTACAAGGCTATGGCGTGTTTGGGCCGGGCCGGCAACGCCATCTCGTGCCGAAAGCAAAACATCTTCCTGCCGCGACTGACTTACCGGTAGTGCCAATGTCACTGGCCTTCAAGGATGGATCTTCTAGAGAACAGGTTCCGTGGTCAAGTCTACTCCCCGATACAACCCGTGTTCGATTCACGGCGGGGCCAGCTCAGAACTTATAACAGTTTATCAGTTTTTTTTTTTGTTTTTAACTCGTTCAATTTTTGGGAATTCCTGCTTTTCTTGCTGCGTCGACTGCGCCGTGTCACTGTTTCCGCCCTTGATCATCGGGGCCGACCAATGTGGGTGGGATATACCGGTAGTAACGGGGCTCGCCATTATGAAAGTATGCAATGGCTATGACAGTTGGGATACCAGATCTACGAACGCAAGCATATCACCAGGATAGTGACAGCCACGACTGACGAAGCGAGAGAACGCCTGTCGGCCTCTTGTTGCTACCCGCACAGTCCCGCCCTTAGCCAGCGTCGGTTTAGGGTATGATTGCGCGAGTCAGGCACAACGGGCATGAAGCTCATCTCCCCCATACCACCCCGGCGACGATACATGTAGTATCCGATGACACGAGTCAGACACGCCGGGGATGTAGCTCATCTGGTAGAGCGCGCGCTTCGCATACACTCGATTGAGCGATCGATCAGTGACAACCTGTCTGCGCGAGGTACAGGGTTCGATTCCCTGCTTCTCCAACAGTGTAGAGCACTTCGTTCTGTGGTTCGTTTTGCTGCCCTGCATGAGCAGGGAAGAGGGTGGCCACGACCCTTTTTTGCTGTGCTTATAGGGTGATCATCGGGCTCGCAGTGACACGTAGAGAGCTGTGACAGGCTATCGCATAGACGACGGTGTCATATATATTGGGTTTGGCCATGCAATTCGTGAAGGATGAGCATCCAGGGTGAAAGGGGTATCTATATCAAGGAGAAAAACCGAAACCTGCTTTTCCACGACCTCCATCACACCGCAGCTGCCGTCGGCCATCAGCCTTAGCAACGTCGCTGAGGCTTAACCCTATAGTAAAGGACGCGAAGCAGTAATGGATCAACATGAAGCGCTTATTGAAAAGGGTGAATGAAGCTTAAAGATGTTAGTAAATTACCGTGTCCTCCTCCGCCTCAACCATCACATAGCCAGGGTCATCGTGGTCCTTGTCATGGTTGGCCTTCTCGTGGGTCTTCTCGTGACTTGATGTCGGACGAGCCGACTTCGTCGAGGAAGACTGCGGCCGTGACTTATCGGGAGCTCGGCTGTTAGTATCTTCACTGGGTTCGGGCTCACCAACCGTAACCCCAAGCTCTCTGAGCCTCTTCTCTTTTCGGCGCTTGAACTGCTCTACCTCCTTATCTATGAGCTCCGTGGCGTCAAGTATCTGCTCCTTGAGCATGTTCTCCTGAGCCTCGGTGAGCTTCCAGGGGAGGTAGAACTGCAGTGTGTCAGTAAAACATCCAGCTACGCTTCAATAGGGGCAAAACTCACGAGTTTAGGTTCGCATTTCGTCGAGAGACTATGTGCATGCGCCATCATGGTCTTATGTCGAGTTTGCATCTGCAACATATCATGTTAGCAAGGCACTCCCTCCTTCCATCCGATGGGCTATCTGCAAACTCACCACCTGCTCGTCAAACTTGATCTGCTCGATCTTGCGCACGTGGTTCAGCTTGGCTAGCTTCTCGACCCTCCGCTTGTCATCCTCGGCCCGTTGCTGTTGCGCCCGCTCTTGTTGCCGACGCTCAATCTCCTGCCGCTTCTTCTGCTGCGAGTTGGCCGGCTTCTGACTCAACGTACTAAGCAGGCCGCCGAACAGACGCTGGCCGCGCTTCTTCTCTTGTTCACTGATGCTCTTCCGCCCCCGATCTGGGCCTGGTCCTGGGGCTTGTCTTGGTTCGGCAGTTGGTAATGAGGGCCGGCGCGATAGGGTTGGTGATCTTGATGGTCTTGGTGAAGCTGCGCGAGGAGCTGCTGGAGACAGGTCTACTTGCTCTTGTTTGGGAGGCTCCTGTTTTGACTCTTCTTGTACCTCAGCTTTCTTGTCCATAGTATCATCTTCCTGGGTCGGCGTCGGCTCCGGTTCTTGTGCCGTTCCATTTTCAGTCCGTGTGGCGTCGGCGTTGGGCTCGTCTAGCTTCAATCGCTTTGGTGACGCAGCTGTCTCGTTCTCATGATCACTATCAACTGATGCTTTCCGCTTGTTCGACTGCTGATCGGCCATTGGTGTATCGGTCGGGGCCGCTGTTGGCCTGGAGGGAAATGATTAATTGACCGTTTCGAATGCTGTGGAAGACGGCTTACTCTTCGTCCGCCGACATTGTCACGGGAGTATTGAAGGGACGCAGTGAGATATCTGATATTGTTCAGATGTGTCTCTAGGAACCTGCGCTGTTTCCAAAGATCAATATGTCAAGAATGTCAAGTACTTGACAAGAGTTATCGTTATCGAAACGTAGCCCGTCGATCGAAAGCTCGGGCAGGCTGAAGGTGCGATTAAGCGGCTATGTACCCATGTACCGCCTGTGATATGGCCCGCTTGGTGTTATCGCTTACTATGCAGTATGCATCTGCATAAAATAGTTAGCGCCAACGAGCCACGTGCTGCAAGGCTGCCCATGGAAATTTCCAGCTTGTCGTGGCAAGGCTGAGAAATCGAGTCTCTTCCTCCAGGAACACCACAATCGGCTATATCTCAACTCCCACAAGTCGCAACAACGAACACATTTCTCTCCAACAGATCGGCTCATTAACACTCGTCATAATAATCAGAGCTTTCAACCCACAATGTCTCGCCATCATCCGTAAGTCATTCTCCCTCCATCTCTCTCGTCAACTCCTTACTAACTCCCTCCAGCGATCTAGTAATGTGCCGCAAACAAGCCGGCATAGCCATCGGCCGCCTCTGCGACAAATGCGACGGCAAGTGTCCCGTTTGCGACAGCTACGTCCGTCCAACCACCCTCGTGCGCATATGCGATGAATGCAGCTTCGGCAATTACCAGAACAAGTGCGTCGTGTGCGGCGGCGAGGGCATCTCGGACGCCTTCTACTGCTTCGAGTGCACGCGGCTGGAAAAGGACAGGGATGGCTGTCCGAAGATCATAAATCTGGGATCTTCGAGAACGGATCTGTTTTACCAGAAGAAGACGAATCGGACGGGGCCATACTAGCGACGGGGTTGCCCGGGTGTGGGCTTGTTTATCTCTGTTTGTCTGCATTATCATGGGATTGGCGATAGCTTGGATCGTGTAGCGGAAAAGGCCTTGAGTTTATTGGCGTTTGAGGAGTTGATAGGGAGGATAACATGGCGGGATTTAGATCAAGTTATCAGCATGATGGTGAACCGAGGTTACGGTTAAACAGGATATCGAGATGTTCAAGGTTTTTTATGAAATGAGAAATTCACCTGATAAACATTACTCTTTGCAGCATGACCCATTGTCCGATGAACTGACGCTGCTAATCATACAAATACCACCATGCCAGCAAGTACTAGATATAACTGACCTTCACACCCATCCCGGCCGTGGCCTTGATCTTGCCCCAGCTGTTCCCCAAGAGTCTCGATATCCTTTCACGGATATTCTTCCGACTCAACATAAGCAACAAGCCAATAATGAACGCCAACGTTCGTATCAAAAGCATCGGGTTGCTCTGAAGCGAACCACCCAAGTGCTCAATCAGCGCCCGCACGTTGGACAGCACCATCGCTGCCCTACTCGCCAAAGAAGGCCGTGCCACCGCCTCCTTGCCTTTCTTAGAAGTTGAGGACAGCTTCGCCGTCGAACCGCTCCCTCCACTCCCCTTACCCCTCGCGTGCCTCTTCCCGTTGCCATTACTCCTACTGGACCCGGCCACACTAGGCGTGCCCTCAATACCGTAGTCAACCTCACTAGCCGCCGCCCGCCTCGCCCGTTCCTCCTCCAACCTCTTCCGCTCAATCGCCTCGTTCTCCGCCCTCAGCCGTCTGGCCTCCTCAAGATCGCGCCTCAGCTGCTCCTCCTGCCGCAGCTTCTCCTCCCTCTCCCGCCTCTCGCCCTCCTTCTGCTCCTCGTACAGGCTTTGCAGGGCTTGCAGGAACGCCTCTCGCCTCTCCTCGTCCAGCACGGAGCTCATGCTGATGAACTCGCGCGCGTAGTCCCACTCGTCGTTGCGCAGTAGGACGTGCAGCGTATACAGCTCGAGAATTTTCACCCGGGCGCTCAGATCGCGAGGCGTGGCGGCGCCGCTAGGGCCGGAGGCGCCCTTGCCCTTGGCCGGGGAGCGGTGACGGGCTGGCGACGCTTCGGCTGGCACCCCAAAACGGCCAGAGAGGTCAAGGTTGGGCGTGTTGGCTGCTGCGAGGTAGTTCTCTAGACGTTTTTGGTTGAGAGTCTGAGTGCGGGCATGGGCGAGAAGGAGGGTAGCGCTTGGTGTCGAGTCAGTAAGGGGTTGTATGAAGGGATAGAAAGTGGAAGAGGTCTTACAGGTTGATGACTACATCGGAGTCCACATCCCCCTCTACTCCGTGGTAGCCATTGCAGACTACTTCCTCCCAGACTTCGCCTTCGCGGACTTTGGAGACGAGGGCTCTCCATTCTTGTGTCCCGAAGGCGTCTTTGCCCTCGTCCGGATCCAGCTCGACTATCGCATTCAGGATGGTCAGGTAGAGACTCCAGACTTTGATCCTAGTGGTGCGGGACGCTTTGGCGACGGGTGCGGGCTCGGCTGTGGTGCCGGTTTCCTCTTCTGACGGTGGTGTGATTAGAGGTAGGATGGTTGACAAGGCCTCGGGCAGCCGACGCGTTAGGAACAGCGTGGACGCCTGCCTGTATGTCTTGGATATGTGTGACGAGGAATTCCTGGCTGAGGATATGGATGAAGATAGCGATGACATGGAGGCCGACATGATATGGGACGAAGAAGAGAGGTTGTCAGCGAGGGTTGGACTAAAGCCGGAGTGCGAGCCGTTCGAGGTTGCCATTGTTTATGATTGACCCGGCGGGCGGAGATTGTCTATATGCACTTTAGAGGTCAGGGGAGAGCCAAGGATGGTTTGTTATTTCCAAGACATGGTCATCGCGAATGGAGAGGTGGAATCTCCGGATGTCGTGTTGACGCGTGCGATGTTCAAATGCCAGTGAGCATGTGCTTGCTGTGCTAAAGTCTCTGGATCCATTTCGGTGATTGTAGCTGCCATTTGCCTCGGCACTTTCGGCGGGCATAAGTGCAGGGGCTCGCTAGCTCCCTTGCACAATATTATGCGGGACAGACTGCTGATAGTCCAGTACGTGTATTTTGCACAGTATTCCGTACATAAAGAAGTAGTTCACTATCTCAGACGGTAACGAACTTCCCCAGATTATTAGGAGTGCGACCCGAGGAACGAAGGATGTTGCACGGTCAAGATCCTGTTCGAGAAGTTCGGCCGTTACCTGCATAGATTTACGTTGTTGAGTTATCGTCTGCATCACCATCATGGATCGCGATGTAACGACGTTCATGATGCCGCAGACACAGCATAAGGGGTATGACATTTCCCGCCTGAACCACACTGCTAGTAGTCCATCAACTTTCTAGATAACACCTTATTTAGCTTCTTGCTTTCCTTCGCCCCTTAAACGTCTTCAGCGGATCGCCTTTCCTTCCGCCGCCGCCCACCTTGAACCCCTTGGGCTTGAATTTGCCCTTCTTGAAGCTCTTCACTCTCTTATCCGGCTTGTTGAGCGGCACGAAGCCGACCTGTTGCGATGTGAGTGCTTTTTTCCCCTCCTTGGGAAGCAAGTAATCGGGTATGTGCTTCAGATGTGCTTGCGTCCTCGCAGCTCTCAGCTCTCCGTCATGTCGGAGATGGTGCAGCTCTGCCGGATTCTCCTCGAAATGCCGCTTCAACTTCTCGCTTTTGAGAAGCTCTTGCCTCAACTCTCGCGTTCTTGCCTCGCGAATCGCGACTTTTGTGACAGCTCTATATGCAACAGTATGGTTAGCAACAGTACTAAACAACATCCGCGAATTCTGTCTTACCGTAAAGCATCATTCATCCGGTATCTGAAAGGCTCCACCTGGTTCATGTCAAACACATAGGGCTTAACCTCCTTGCCAGTCTTGTTCTGCTGTTTGATGATCTTGGCCAAGACTTTCTCGTCATGTTCTGCCGTCTCGACGCTCGTAGGTATGTGTTTCCTGTAAAGGTCTGAAGGGACATAGAAGCTCAGCGCCATACCCGTCTGCCCTGCGCGGGCAGTCCGCCCTATTCTGTGCGTGTATGATTTTGTCGACGTGGGAAGGTCGAAGTTGATAACACAAGCCACGTTCTTAAAGTCAATGCCTCTCGAGACACCATATTCCTTATCACGTTGTATCGTCTTCCTCTTCTTCTTGGGCCGTTTTGACTCGATCTCACCGTCTTTAGTCTCTTTCGCTTCTGCATCCTCCTTCTTCTCGGCAGTCTTCTCGGTCTGTTTGTCATCTTCGTCACCGATGACTTCGTTCTCATCCGAAGCAATTAGAATATCGTAGACGTTGCGGTTGAACTCCTCGACGACGTGTATCCTGGAATTGACTGGAAGTTCCGAGTTCAAGATGGTGCTCCGAATCCCAAACTGTTCGAAGAACAGCTTTAACCGGTAACACCTGTCCACGTCGGCCACGAAAATGATGCATTTGCCCTTTACAAGCTGGAGCTTGAAGATGACATATGCGAGCAGGAATTTCTCGTCTTCTGCGCATTTGACCACGAATTGCTTGACTCCTTCTCCCTCGGCGTCCGGCTCCTCCAGGTCCAGCAGCTTCGGGCTGCGACAGAATAGCGCCTTCAAAGAGTCTACCTCGGCTGTGAGAGTGGCGCTCATCATGATCGCCTGGACACCCTTCGGAATCGCCTTCGATATGTTCTCCAAGTCCTCGTCATAGCCATAGGATAAGACCAGATCCGCCTCGTCTATTATAAGATGGCTGAGTTTGTCGACATTCATGGACGCAGAGTCTATGCTCTGCCATGCCTTGGCGGGAGTAGATATGACAATGTCTGGGTTGTTGGAAAGAAGAGACCGTTGGACGGCGTCGGAGACCTTGTCGGTCAACTTCACTGTCTGTACATCCTTGGAGCAGAATGCTGAGAAGGTCTCGATGACCTTAAAGACCTGATCTGCAAGCTCGCGGGTAGGGACTAGTATCAAGGCGGCTGTGAAGGCGGTTGAGTCCGTCTAGGAATGGTTAGCATGTCATCGCTCAGAGTTGTTCCCATCCTGCGCATGTCTTGGCGTACCTGCTTGCGTTTCAAGATTGACTGCAGCACCGGTAGTATGTAGGCTAGAGTTTTTCCGGAGCCAGTCTTCGCTTTTGCAAGTACATCTTGACCATCGAGCGCTAGTGGTATGGCAGTTCGCTGGACGAGGGTAGGCTTCTCAAACTTCTCCTTCGCTATCGCCTGAACAAGCCGTGGATCGAGACCGAGGTCCGCAAAGGTTGGTTCTGTGGGTGTTGGTGTCGCTTTGGTTTCCGCTGCAGACGCAGGCTCGCCGTTGTCGTCAATCTTGCGCTTCATGGTGCTATGCGGCGACTGGTTTTACGAAAGTTTTGGCGAATGGAGATCTGAAGAAAAAGACTACGGATCTGTTTACTCCTTCGATCCACGGTGTAGCAGCTCGTCTCTCATATTTTTTTCTTATCTTATCACGATAAACTGCGGGGCGCATTTACACCAGGCCCACACCTAGCTTCTGTGCCTTACCATACACAATAAGGGTACCTTAGTACTACTCGCTTGGCGTTCCGCGTTCCTTGAGCTTCTAACTACAATATACACGTACACTACCTGGACTCCTATCCTCATCCGCATTGCAAGAACATCGTCTTCCTCACACTGCGCACCACCTAGATCTTTGCCGATATCTCTTTAGATCGGAATCTGGCGGTCCAGTGACGAGCGCTGATCAACAAGCTGGGCTATACTGCTACGAAGGCCGACTTCATCATATTGGCGAAACCATATGAGCAGATTGCTGCTTGTCTCGGTTTCGAAAGTTCGACTGACGGTTATACCAATATTCCAAGGCGGTGGACGTCTCCCTTCTCGTGGAATGAGCCCGTCGGTCCAATACTGCGACAAGATGTCTCGACAATATCTATGGAGTTACACATCTGAAAAGGCCAAAATTAATAGTCATTGGAACACTATTAGTGCCTTCGGAGAGTCTCAACAATGACTTTCGCGGTACCAGTCTTTCCGCGTACATCTCTTGGGGCCTTTTTCTAGAACCAGGTCGCTATTCTGAGCAGAATGACTTCGCAAACTCCTTCCGCACAAGTCCGGCTTCCAAGCTCGAGGACATCCGCCTAAAAATGTCAGAGACTCTGGAGCTATTGTATGACACACCGATCACACAGCCTACTATCAGATGTTGGTCAGTCTAATCGTGGTGACTTGAGTGTTGTGTACTTCGAAGTGAGACTCACAAGACGCTGGTGATTTTCCGCGCAAGCCTACGGCGACCGCGACCACGGCGTCCTCGTTCACGGTCGTCGCATGTTGAACAATCGGAGACATCATAGCTACCACCACGGCCTATGGTACGTCCTCGTGAGCTACGACTACGGTGTCGGCGTGCGGGATATTGGCTTTCTGAACCCGAACATGTTCTATCGCTATCGCTGTCCCTTGTTGAAGATGACCGCCGCCGGCGGCGACGACCACGACGACCATAACCACGGCGCCAGCGTCCTCGCCTACGGCTGTCATTTGTCGAATACTCCGAGTGATCGTAGCTACTAGAGTCTCTCCGAAGAGTCAGCCAGGAACTTGGCAAAGGATAGGGACCCCAGCCACGGCGTCCTCGTGCATAGTTGTCGCATGATGAACATTCCGACACATCGTAACGACCGCGGCGTCTCAGCGCAGTAGGCATCGGACCCCACCATAGTCGCTCCATGGTCGGGATTGCCCCCCGTGGCATCGTGACATGTAATGGTATTGTCGCTCCTGTAGTATGTAGTGTCGTTGTTGTATGTAATGTTGCAAGTGTTGGACACGTAAACTATGATGGGGAACATACCCGGATGTTGTGGAAGTATATATATGCCAGACATCGTCACCTTCACTCCCATGGCTATACTGGCAATTGGCCTGACACCCAAACGTTGCCTCGGACTCTCAAAGACCTTTCACTAGAGGGCTACAGAGAGTATAACTATCCTGCCTCTGCGCTACGTTACTGGACCCGGGACAAGTCTTTGGGGAGAGGATGGGTGTCTGCATAAAGGTTCAGCACATATCAAGAACTTCATTCTTGATCCCGCACGAATTTCTGGCCGGATGTCATCACGTCACTGCCTGGGGGGATCCGGGACTTGTCCTAGAGTGACTGCAAGTGCATATGTTGGGTATCGAGGTTGGCACGTCGTGCTTTGCCTTGATAAGCCATGATGATCCTATGTAACGTGTGATGAGGCACGTCGACTGTGGGTGGATTGTTCGAGCATCGCCAATGTCACAAGTTCACAAAAGACTACATGTTGTGGCACGTGTGGCGAACGAAGCAGCTTGCGCTTTGGGACGTGGTGAAGGTATTCCATAGGCAGAAGTAGACCTTGACGTCAGTCTATGATGCGATGCGCCAACATCCTCCCGTCAGTCCAAGGCAATGATTCAACTTGCACTTGAAGAAGGCTCATAGCACATTCGAACGCATGTTGTGCGGATGCTATAGATGTCGACTACGCTCCTTCTGAGTCACAGGTGCGGTACTCAAGGTGCAAGCAGATCACAGTCACGGAGTTGAGGAGAACACCACGAAGATCTAATTCGGTGTCCCTAGTGAGCAGTTCTTGTGCGATGTAAAGCTTATATTCACATTCTGTCGCCAGCATTGCTGCTTACCATATCTTAGTCGGCTCATGGACAGAGTCAGATAACATGCCCGACTCTATAGACTCATTTCAACCAGTTTAGCTTCCTAGATCACTTGCTCACCTCTACATCTTTCCAGAACAGGATTGTTAACCTGGCCTACAGTATCACGCACAAGGTCGAGCTATTTACCCACATTCAGTACGGTCTCGAAGTACAGACGGAGTCCGTAGAAGACGCAGACTTACCAGTGGGTGTTCCTTCTCCGTCGACGCCTTTGTGGCCGTCGCGCTTGTTCTCGTTGCCGACCGCGGCTGTGGCCACGACCAAGGTGAATTTGAACGAAGTAGTAACCGCACATGGCACATATCTCGTCGTGAAGCGTATCCTGGTATCGCATTGACGGCCATAGGCAAGTGCGCTCGCCCTCGGGTACTCTGCCATCAGGTATGTTCCGGCTGCAGGGCCGATAGCCAATCTCATAATATGTATGCCTCCTGCACCACAAACAGGTCAGGATTGCGCGAAAGACAACGCATCCGCATGGTCCTTCCTCAAGATACCTAGGGCGTGTTCGTTCATATAACGAGCCCGAGTCCACTTCTGACATGCTGTTGGAGGCTGTACTGTTTGTGGCGTTCTATGTACGGTCCTGTGGCGTCGGTGTTTGTCTGTGGTAGAATATGGAGACCGGAATAGTTGTCGACGAGATATTTATACTCGCGCACCGGTGCCTTCACTGCACACGTCAACCTGACCATACGCCAGCCCCGCAAGCAGTCGAACCACTTTCACCAGCAGCCTACAGAAAGTCAACCTCCGGGAATTCCTCACTCGGCCCAGACAAAAGCGCCTCGCTCTCGCCCTTCAACGTCATGCCGAGAAATGCATCGAGATATGCCCCGAACACGTCCATCGTCCTCGAACCTAGAAGCTTCCCGCAGAACAGCTCAACAAGATCCGCAAGACGCTCATCACTCCGCCAGCCAGCAACATCAGCAATAACGCCCGCATCCCAAAAGCTCCCATGTGTTGACCCCTCTAGACTCAGCTCCTTAACCCACTGCTCCGGATCCCACCTCCTCACCGTCTCCAGAAACCTGGCCCAGGACTCTTCCACACTCGAGTTATGGCCCGTAGACCCCCAGAGCAGGAAGCTCTGCGGTATCCCCGGCCTCCCGATCCCGGCATTGAGCACGGGACCAAACATAATGCCGTCCAGGTTCACGCCGCCGACGACACGCGTGTCATTCAGAATCGCGGCCGCCGCAGCCGCTCCACCGAAGGAATGCCCTACGTACCCGACCTTCGCCTTTCCAGCATCATCCGTCTCGGTGACAAACGGGACACCAAGCTCGTTAAGCACAAAACTCGCGTCATTAGTCCGTATATCGAGCGCATGGACATACTGCTCTGTACCGTTTTCGTGGCCGACCACCTTACCCCCGTAGATCACAGTCCCGTCGGGGAACTCGACAACGTCCGTCTCGTACGGATGGTCGAGCGTGATGACCGTGTACCCCCTGCTGGCGATCTCCTGCGCGAGGATGGAGTAGAATAGCCGCGTGGTGTTCAGCCCCGCGCCCAGCAGAACGATGGGATAGGTGCCTCTTCTAAAGTCTGATTTGGTGGTTGGGCACGTGCAGCAGACTTGCAGCTCGAGCTGGCCGAGAACGCCGACGGGCCAGGTGAGGTTGTATGCCGACATCCAGGCTGAGAAGATGGCGTCTTCGGAGGTGGCCGTGAGAGGGGTCATGTACGGGACTTTACACGACGCACATTTGGATGGGGAGACTGGGTCGAAGCGGGAGACCATCAAACGGCGCGGGTGGGATGCATTCCAGGGGTCTGGACGTGAGTGGTCGACTAGTTCTTCTATTTGGAGGGAGACATTGTATGGGCCGTTGGGCTGTGGCAGTAGCAGAGGGGTGACGAGACTGCCTAGGAGGGCTAGACTAAGGATGCTGCTGAGTCTCATGTTGCCAAGTGGTGACGATATATTGTTGTGTACAGGCTCAGTGGAAAGGAACAGTAGCCCATGTTTATGGGCAAACTTCGCAGCGAAGTTGTCCCGAGCTTACAGTTCCTAGGACGTTTTGACGTTGTATTGCAAGTTGATCTCCTTCCCGTTGTGGTTACCGGCTGAATACAAACTGGACACTCGTATACTGAGATAGGGTTGGCCAGACTTAGCTGGGATACAAACAGTAGTAAAGTTTTCACATACCTTACTCGTACAATCATACGTGGATTGGTATGGCTGCGGCAATCCAAATTAGTGACCAAAAATCATAATATTTTGGCATATAGGTCACAGGCTGCCCCGGCACGCGCCGTCTAGTGTCGTGACGCTGTGAGATCAGTAACCACAAGACACAAGGCTTCCACCTAGAACTTAAATACACCTAACTCCCGCGATCCAACCCTTAGATACTAGACTTAAACCCATTCCCGCCCAGCAACCCCTCCAGCCACCGTCCCACATGCGCATTAACCTCGTCAGCCGCCTCAACCAGCGCCCAGTGACTAGCCACAACCTCCTTCCTCTCCAACTTATCGAAATGCGCCTCCATGCCGGCCGACATCGCCGGCGGCAGCGCCGCATCCTTGGTAGCTAGGACAAACAGACTCGGGGGCGTGATCCTCCCGCGCCCCTTCTGAATCAACTCGAGCTCCTCCTCGTAATTGATCTTCCGGGTGCGGTACCAGTTCAGCGGCCCTCTCATGCCGTTCCTCTGATACTCTCGGACATAGACCTCCACCTCCTCGGGGGTTAGCAGGGGGGTCTTTCCGACCTTATCCAGTCTGTCAAAGATGATTCCCTTGGAGGGAACCAAGATCCCCCCACCGTCCGGCGTGCGACCGCCGAAGATGCCGTTGAAGAACTGCCGCGTGACCTCCTCGCCCTTGATCTTGGCCTCCACGTCTGGTCCGATCAGCTGCAGCTGGTAGGTGAAGTTGGGCAGTCTCTGGACGACCTGCTCGGGTGACAGGTACGCCTTGCTCGGGGGGCTGTACGGGGTGCAGACGCTGAAGACGGCGCGGATGCGGTCCGGGTACCACAGGGCCAGGCGCCAGACGAGGGCACCGCCCCAGTCGTGGCCGCCGAGGATGATGGGTTCCTTCTCCGAGCCGAGGACGTGGTTGGCGAGGGCGATCATGTCGGAGGACATGGATTTCAGGGAGTAGGAGGCGAGATCCTGGGGGGCTGAGGACTGGCCGTAGCCTAGGGCGTCGGGGACTATGACGCGGAGGCCGAGGGAGAGCAGATGGGGGACTTGGTAGCGCCAGCCGAAGCCCAGGTCGGGGAAGCCATGGATGAGGAGCACGGTGGCGCGGGGGTTGGTAGAGGGATTGGCGAGGATGTAGTGATAGGATCTTGTGCTGTTGATGGTGAAGGTGTGGTGGGTGACGCGGGAGTCGTTGGGGGTGAGTTTATCGGGGGCCATGGGGAGTGATATGATGGATTTCCTTGGAAAAGTTTAGGATATTTTGTCAGTGACAAGAGAATATCCGTCTTCAACGTCCAGCACTCGCTAGCTTATCTGTCACAAATGAGGCAAAATGAAAGTATGGAGGACGTCAGCCGCCTATGATATACTTTGCCTGGTGGTGTGTCAGGGATCTCAAGACTCGTGTCCATCCACGTTCACGGAGTTGCAGAGAAGCGGAGTTTGGGGCGTGAGCCTCGGCTTATATCTAACGTCATCCGCACCTTTCTTTTAGACAGCGTGGAACCTGGGAAGCGTAAGGTAGGTACGGAATTGTGCCATGTGCTGTGCTCGACTGAAAACAGCTTGTTGAAGAGGGAAGAAGATATCATCAGCCGAGTCTCTCGGTCGATATAGTAGCAACACCTCTTTTACACTGATCCGTTCTCAATGTGTGTGTGTTGGCTCTAAGGCACGGTGTAGGGTACCGACGCGGTCGCTGGTAACTGAGTTACACTATAAACTCCTCAAATGTGGGGGTACCTTATTCACATCTTGATGTTCTTGGGGTCGGCCCTTACGTAGACAAGCATCTTCATCTTGAAAACCCTTGTAGCAAATCGTATTATTGCCTGAAGCTCATGTCGTGTGAAGCGAAGTTTGCGGAGTCGAAGTAGGACTTATAACACCTCCGAAACATGAAGCAGGGTGCGAAGTAGCCAGTCTCGGGGCTTCCTAGGAAGCTATACTATACAGTGTGCATCGTTGACATCCCCTTGACGTCCAGCGCACTACCTTAGTGCCGGCGATTTGGGAAAGCGGCTACGTGTAGTCTACGCTGATCTAATATTCGACTTGCCGCCTCTTGTATCCTGAACTGGCCCTTGTCAATTCCTCGATCGATTTACCGGCCCTTCCGATACAGCATGATGCTTCCAGCCGCCTTATCACAGAGGAAGCATGTGTGGCTCAAGTTGTCAGCACGCTACTCTTGCCATAAATCTGTTAGGTACTTAGTATAAGCCTAATTTCTGTAGCAGCCGCGGGTTAAGGGTATAAACTGCCGACCAGTCCACATACGTCCTATCCAGACGATGAACGTCTGGTAGTCAGCTTACCCTCTGCTTCGACGCTTCATCAGCCTTATGTAGAACCAAATGCTAGCCTGGGTGTGGTGAATGCTTGATACTGGTGAGGAAATCCCTTGCTAGGGCTAATCGGAGCAAACGCTCAGGCTTTGTCCGTTTGGTAGCTTGCCTGGTAAAAATGAAGCTGAAGAGGTTCAAATCCGGGGATCTGTTTACGTGTACCCAAGTACACTAGACTAGGTAGAATAGCTGCTGCTGTACACTCCAAGAAAGTGGCGCACAGACCAGTTGCAGCCCCACCAGCCACTTCGCCTTCCAGGTTGTCTCTCGACTTTTGTTCCTGGACATCGAAAGGCTGATCTCACTTCTTCAGGACCAGCAAGCCAGCACATTCTCATCCCACAGCCTTCCACAACTGACTATTCGCATCTAACACCTTGATTCGCAACTCCTGGGATCAGACATTCAGCAGCCTATTGATCATGCCGCCTGCCAAGAAGAGAAAGACGACGGCCTCGGGCAAGTCGAAGAGCGATGAGCATGTAGCCCCAGCACCACAGGAGCAACCAGAAGTGGTAGAAGCAGCACCAAGCCAGCAACAAGTAGAAACCCAATCGGAGCCACCAGACGAGCCAAAATCATCCTCAGAGCATGCCCAACAACCAGAACTAGCCACCGCAACCGAGCAAGCGGCCGCATCCTCCTCATCCTCAACACCCCAACCAACTGCAGATCCCTCCGCCGCCGCCCAAGAACGCCTAGCCCGCTTCCGCGCCCTCCAAGCACGCGCAAAGACCTCCTCCACCGCAAACCTTAAAGAAGCAACCAAGGAATCCCAGCGTTTGGCAGCCGCCACGGACCCCACCCAGCTCACCGCACTCGGGCGGAAACACGCCATCGCCAGCCACAAGCTCCTCAAGGCCGAGGTCGAGGACGCGGGCGAGGACTTTGAGCGGAAGCGCGCCTGGGACTGGACCATCGAGGAGAGCGAGGCGTGGGACAAGCGCGTGCGCAAGAAGGGCGCCCACCGCGACGACAACGCCTTCCAGGACTACCGGAGGGAGTCGCAGAAGGTCTACAAGCGCCAGCTGCGCAACATGGGCGGGCCAGATCTGGAGCGGTACACCAGGGAGAAGATGGCGGCCATCGAGAAGGCTGCCGCGGCCGGCACGCTGGAGATTGTCGAGACCGAGGACGGGGAGCTGATCGCTGTCGACAAGGACGGGAGCTTTTATTCCACCGCCGACTCGACGAGTTTTGCGGAGAACAAGCCCGACAAGGCGGCTGTGGACCGGCTGGTCAAGGATCTGCAGAAGGCGGAGGAGGTGTCGCTCAAGAAGAGGCGGGACCGCATGGCGAACAGCGGGGATGATGCGGATGTCACGTACATCAACGAGAAGAACAAGCAGTTTAACCAGAAGCTGTCGAGGTTCTACAACAAGTATACGGCCGAGATTAGGGATAGTTTCGAGAGGGGGACCATGATATAGTGGCGCTTCTTTCCAAACAGGGATGTCACGGCGTTTAGGTGGTCATGGATAGACAGCGAAAGGAGCTGGTATGATACATAATGTCACAGTGTTATACAATATACACCCCCTTTTTTGGGCGTTTAAAGCATCGTCTTCCTCCAGCTCTTGGCAGCCAGTGCCTCCAATTCAGGCACCTCCACGGGTCCTTTTACATTCTCATCACTGAGCGCCTCGACCACAGCCTGCGCGACGACATCCACCTTCAACGGCTTGACGCCCGCACTCCCCATAAAATTCTTCAGGAGTCCGCCCGTAACCCCATTAAACAGCGCCCCCGCAGCCGTAGCAGCCGCCAACCCCACCGTCACAGGCCGGGCGCTGTCGTACATGATGGGCGGCCTGACAAACACGCCTCTCATGGCCGGAAACTCCCTGGCGATGACCTCCTCCGCCTCGCGCTTGGTGGTGATGTACCGGCTGGGCAGCACAGGCGCACCGCCGGCCGCAGACACGTAGCAAAAGGCCTCGGCGTTCTGCTCCGCGGCCTGCTTGGCCAGCAGTATGGCGCTGTCGCGGTTCATCACCTCGTAGGTCAGCTGGGCGCCGGAGGCGGGTGGTTTGAGGTCGGAGACCGGTCCTCGCTCCAGCGGGTTCGACGACGGGCGCGGGGAAGAGGAGAACGCCTTTTTGAGGCCGGAGATGGGGGACTCGCGGCCGGAGATGACGCCCTTGTAGTCTGCTTCCAGCAGGATGCCCATGCTGTGGATCACGTAGTCTGCGCCCTTTAGGAGGGGCACGTAGGTTGCTGGCTTGAGGATGTCGGCGCGTTGCCAGGATACCTTCTGGGACCAGGAGGGGGGTGTATAAGAGGAGGTTACGGTGGACCAGTGAGGTTCGCCGGAGCGGCTGGTGGTTGTTAGATGAGTGTGTTTGTGTGTGTCGAGGAGCAGACTGAGTGAGGATTGTCTCTACCTTATTGAAGTCACGTCCCAGCCGCGGGCGACGGCGTACTTGCATATTCTTGAGCCGAGGAAGCCATTACCACCGCAGACGACGATCTTCTTTGCCGCCGAGGCCATGGTGGTGACTTTGGGTGTAGCTCGACCTCGGTGATAGTTTAGACGGAAATCTGGTCGATGAAAGTATTATAGATCATCTGATATTGTGACAAGAGAAAGAAGCCATGCGCATAAAAATCCCAAGGTTGAATTGAGATTCGAGCTTTGATCTGCTCAGAAGTGCATCAGAGGCTGAGCTAGGTTCCCGATCTGGAGGTCGTGGACTCATAGCATCATGATCGGAAGGTATGCGAGGCTGAAGAGCTTAGAAAGTTCATGACAGGGGTTGTCACTAGCTTGACAAGGGTATTTTTTAGTTCTGACCAACCAAATCTTAAGTCGGATCCACTTCACGGCAGCAAGGCTGAATATCCGTCCATCTCAAATTCCATCTCATCATCATCGTCTTTTTCCATTTTTTTCCCCAAAAGCCACATCACATAAAACCGCACAAACCCGCGACTATGGCACCACCGAGCGGCGCCGGTAAGCGCGTAAAGGGCGTCCAAATCGCCCGCCCCTTCATCTACGGCACCACCGCAAAGCCCTTCGACCCAAAGACCAACCCCAAGCCCGCCGGCGTACCAGACGACCACACCCACTCCTGGACCGTCTTCGTTAAAGGCATCGACGACACGGACATCACCTACTGGCTGCGGCGCGTCCAGTTCAAGCTACACGAGTCTATTCCCAACCATGTGCGCATGGTCGAGGCGCCCGAGCCGGGAAAGCCCTTCGAGGTGCACGAGACCGGGTGGGGCGAGTTCGAGATCACCATCAAGCTGTACTACGCCACCGAGTCGAGCGAGAAGCCGCAGACGCTATATCATTTCCTGAAGCTGCACCCGTTCGCGAGGACGGAGGAGGAGAAGGAGGCGCTGGCGAAGAGCGGGAACGGGGAGGTCATCTCCTGGACGTACGAGGAGCAGCTCTTCAACGAGCCGTTCGAGCCCTTCTACGAGATCCTCACGTCTGGAGCGACGGCGAGTTCGAGCGCGAAGAAGGGCGCGAAGGAGTCGGCTCCGCCGAAACGGAGCGAGGGCGGCGTGCTTGAGCGGAGCGCCATGATACCCTTGACCAATCGGCCCGGACAGCCGTTCTCGCGCGAGACAGAACAGCTGGAGATTAAGAAGTTGAAGGATGCGCAGGCCAAGGTCCAGGAGATGATGAATAAGTTGCAAGTGGAGCTGAAGGAGAAGGAGGAGCGGTTGCGGGTGCTGAGGGCCGAGGCTGCCGCTGCGGGCGGGAAGGCTTAGGTGGCCGACTCCCAGCAGAGCAGGGTGTCCTTGGGGCGGAAGAGGGGACGGCCGAGGAAGGAGAAGCAGAGCAGCGATGAGGACTGGGAGGTCGGCAAGGCTTAGACGGCTGATGCCGAGGAGTGTGAGACGCCGGCGAAGTGGATGATGTGGCGGCCGAGGAATGTCATTCTCGAGGACGACGAGGAGTGCAACTGAAACCAGTCGGGAATAAGAAGCTGCACACGCAAATGAGCAGAGTCATGATGGAAATGAGTTGGCGGGAGTGGCAAAGCTTCTGAGGCAGGAGTATGGGCAGGAGATGCCCTACCATTGGGACTGGCTTTGTTATACTTCGGATTATACGGTATGGTTGGGTGATACCCCTTGGCGTTCTGGTGGCAAAAAAGGAGGGTTCACAAAAGGGGCATGCCTTATCGTCTTGAGAGCAGGCTTTCTCTGCATCATAGGTAATTTTACGGATAGATTACAACAGAGTAGCTAGGCCCACGAAGGCATTATGCAAGGCTTTCATCGCGCATGCTCCCAGATATGCAACAGTCGTGTCCGAAAGTCGTGACAGGTCTGATGACCGCAACACGCAGAAGAAGGCGGCTATTTATAACATATCAAGGCATACACTCATCACTCTGTCCTCCAGATATTAGCAGCATCGTCGCAGAGTAAGCAAGGACGCTCCTATCTTGGAAAATATTCGTTGTGGAATCTTTGTCGATATTGGAAAACTACTAACAAAGGGGGTATACATACTGATCTCCGGGAGTGGCAATTCTGTCATAGAGAATAATGAGAAGCCAACCTGAATAGCGTGAATAAGACTCGAAAGTTGGAAGCCAAGTGAGGTGCCGTAATCGCATATAAAACACCCTCCTCAGCCAGCTCCTATCCTCGTCGCAAGACACAATACCAAGACACCATAAACACCACTGACGTCTCAACACTGAGTAAAGACGCTGACCGTTTCGCAAAGCTATACAGATCATGATGCACCCAGTCAAGCACCTCGCCACCCTCGTAGTCCTACTGCTCGCCTGCTCGCTTGCATCGCCCACGCCGAAACCCCTTCCCTCAAGTCCTGCCACCGACACGCAACCCCTAACCTACAGGAAGACAGCTCCTTTCCGAGGCAGCGACCTGTGCGGCGATTCCACCTTCGTCAACCAGAACAGCGCCGCTTCGCCTCTCGTCGACGACTGCCTCCGCATCGTAGACAACCTTTCCGTCCGGACCATCGGCAGCACCGGCCGAGCCAGCTGGGAGGTCGAGTCATTCGTGAAGCAACAGCACCAGCTCGTCGAGTACGGCAGCTGCGCCTTTGGGGTCCAGGGCGGGATAGATGGAGACGCTTATTTCCTCGTTGGTAACCAGGATATAATTGATATCATCCATACTTCTATCGAGAAGTTTGCAGCGGCGGGCACGGTCGGTGCGAAAGGAGAGATGGTTTGTCGTGCTGGCTCGTTCCCGCCGACGGTCACTTGGGGGATTTACCATACTTAACCAGTGAAGGATTTCCTTCTGGAGGGTAGAGCGATTAAAGACGGGGAGTCCAGAAGAAACCATTAGATGGACACAGAACGACAGCTGTCTCCGTCAGTGCCTATACAGCCCAGTAGCCGGTATACGTGGCTGGTAGTCCGGAAATTCCGTACATTTGACGTCGTAGTAGTAAACAATAACCCTGTCTGTTCATAAACACCACAATAATCATACACCAAATTCACCGATGGGTTCAACCCTCGCATCTCCCACCCTCATCGAGACTTCGTTTCCTTCTTCTTCGCAGTCTCAAGTGTCAGGAACGTCGCTCCAGCCAACAAGCAGTCCTCTGCCGCGGCTGCTCCTTCCCCTCATAGTAACGCCCCTCGATCAACTTCCTTTCCATCTCATCCCAGTACTCCCTCTTAGCAGACCCGTTCTTCCTGTCCAGATCACCCAACTTGGCCTCGACCGGCCGGCTCGCATCGCCAGGGACACGGAGAAAACAGGTGCAATCTCGCAGTGTCATGGTGAGCTCCTGGTCCCGGTCGACCTGTAGACTCTGCAGGCGGGGCAAAAGCTCGTTTGTCCGGATCCAGTGCGACAGTTGGGGTCTGTAAGATCGTATCCGGCCCTGGTCTCCGCCGTCTCCGGACCCTAGAAGGAGACTGGTGACCACTGCGCAGAATTCACAATCTGGATCTTCCTCTTCCCCGTGATTGCAGGCCATGTCCCGGCCGTGTATCAGTTTGAGCGGACACAAAGGCCAGCGGCCGTTCGAGCTTGGCGTGACGCCGGTCTTGTTGGCGCGGTAGGCTTCGCGGGCGCAGTTACGGCAGCGGGTTGCCGTTGGTGGCGCCGCAGGAGACTGGGAGAGCCATTTTGGTTTGAACTCTATTACCTTGTCTGTCGGGTTCTCTACGGTCAAATGTTAGGTGGAGAAGTGGACTCAGGTGAAGCAATGGCGGCCGAGGCAAACAAACGCTTTCTCATGTCCTCTACCAGCATGCCGTGCTCCGCGTCGGCGACCCTGCTGCCTTGGAAGTCCTTTCGTCTGGTGCCTTCATTCTTGGCAAGGATGGCATTGAGTTTGGGGACGATGCCGGTTCCTGTCAGGGGGATGAGGGACTGCTTGACGAGCTGCTCCTCGGAGAACAGCGGCGCCACGGTGTTGAGCCAGTAGTGCTGCAAGTCTTCGTGGGAGAATGCGCTGGTTCCGGCCTTGGGAACGCGCAGGAGTCTGCCTAGTAGCTGGTCAGCGCCTTATCGCTCTATAAGGGGCGAGAGTAGGTACCTGGAAACGCAGGCTGGCCCCCTGGAAATTTTACGTGAAAGACCACATTAGCAGCGCCTTCGCCAATGAAGTCGGCCTCACAATCCGGTGGAAAGGCTGTCGTGTCATCGGTCATAATTAAGAGTCGTGAATAGAAGGGACGAACGAATGTCCATCGTCTTCTGTCTTGTAAGAAGAACTTCGACGTGAAAGCTGGAAATTGGTCTTAGATCAGATATTCAAGGAAGCTACGACTCAAGAGATTGACATGCACTAAGCGGGGTCATCTTGACGTGGAATTCACCTTGGAACTGAGAAATATGTGAGGTGAGAAGCGTGCGAAAGGGCTGAACTTGATTCCATGACTAAAGTATTGACTGGAATAGCAAGCACTTGAAGGCGATAGATACCATGAAGTTGTCAGTAGGCCTTCACCTTGCAGAGTGCTCGGTGAATGCGTCATGTCGTATTATTGGAGACATAAGTGATTCAGCCGCAGCAGAAGGAGCAGTCTGAGTTTGATTTCCGAGTTGACGAAAATCGAGGCCGGGACTGCCTTGAAGCCTCGTACTGTTGATTCCACCTACAGACTGCTATGTTAAACATTTGGATGTCTTCAGGTAAGGTAGCCTCGATGTGCCATCCGTCCTTCGGGATGGTCCGTTGAGCTCTGCATATATCGAACCACTGCATCACTGGCATCACTCCACCACCAGAGACAGCTTTCCTCTTGCACTAATACCTTATAAGGTACTTTTCAAGCAACATAACTCTACGTCTTCCAGCCCTAAACCCGTGTTTCAACATTTCAACATCTCTCTCTCCTACTACCCCGGACCATCTCCGACTTGCCAAAATTGCACAGTAGCACCTGGCCATTAATAGCAAGCATGTGAGTTTACCTCCACATGAACGAGATGATAAAATCATGCATGTGGTTGGACCACAGGGGCTGCTGCAGTCATATGGTGGAGGTCAGCCCACAATTGACCCAGCCGGGGGAGTGCGCTAGAGTCAGGACCCGAAACACCCCGCGTCTTCTGCTAACACTTTGTTAGCAATCTACAGGAAACATCCCAGTCAACTCTAACAAACTCCTAACACCGGCACCTCGAAACCTGCATAAACCGCAGCACGCGACAAGGGAGAGATTTGCGGCAGGAAATTTTCGCAGCTGTGCTGTTTATCCCGTCCAGAAGCGAACCCGGCTTTCGCCAAATAGCGTCATTCACCCACACACCTCTGAACCAAGTCGCCCATCCTCCGAGCTCTCGCGACACAATACGCAGTTCCTGCTCCTGTGCAACCCAAATCAACAACACGACAGCACAGCGACCCGAGTACACCACAGGAATACCGCAACCTGCGATAGTCATCGATACGCGATCGCTTGCGATACAGCTGGGCTTATCGCAGAGCCCAAGCATCTGCCTCCCTTTGTTGCGATGATCCTCTGAGGATACCAGCCAGTTCAACATGGCCTTCAACTTCAACTGGTCGCCTTTGACGGCCGACGAGAAGTTCTACGAAAAAGCCCGCGACCTCCTCACCACCGCGCTGAACAAGTCTCCGAAGCCTCCCATCATCGTCGATGACATACTCGTTACCGAGTTCAACCTTGGCTCCGTGCCGCCCGAGCTGGAGATTCTCGAGATAGGGGACATTGCCGAGGATCGCTTCCGCGGCATCTTCAAGATGTGCTATTCCGGCGACGCCTTCTTGACGCTGAAGACGAGAGTACAAGTACGTCATGTCTCTATCGTCTCTTCCTGGTTGTGGAATGCAGCATTTATTATCGCATCGCAACGGTTGTTTGCTTATCTTTGGCAACACTTCCCTCCGCCCGACGTATGGCGCATGGCGCATCGCAGCTTCGATATCCCTTATCAATTGCAAGTGCCATCTTTTAAGGGGTACTCATATGATGCAGCTCCTACTGTATCTATGCAGCGCGTTGGAAATTGTTTTCCTGATGCAATGGCCATACCAACGTCTGGCTTGGAGGGCGAACACAATTGCGCTGGGCACGCCGAATCTTTGCAAAGGAGTTCTAGAAGCTGGAATCTCGGCTTGCGAAGCTCTTCGAAGATTTTTGCACTTTCGCATTGTCTCCTATATTGCCAAGCAAGGATTCGCGTGCCGGGGGTCATCGCCTGGTCGAAACATTACTAGCGCGCCATATATTATTGCACATATACTGACAGTACATTATAGGCAAACCCTCTCAACACTTCCTTGTGCTCCAAGCCGGACTTCACATCGCCGCAGCCACTCGCAGCAGCATCGGGACTCACCATCCCCCTTCAGATAACACTATCTGAAATCAAGCTGTCTGCCTTCATCATTCTGGTCTTCTCGAAGCAGAAAGGGCTGACCCTGGTCTTCCGAAATGACCCACTCGAGTCTCTCAAGGTCTCGTCGACCTTTGACTCGATCCAGTTCGTCCGGGATTACCTTCAAAGGACGATTGAGGGAAAGCTGCGTGATCTTATGATGGATGAGCTTCCTGCCATCATCCACCGGTTATCACTACAGCTTTGGTGTCCGGATCAGCTTCCAAAGGAGGAAGACCCACTCAAGGAGGACCGGGAACCGGCAGTAGATCCGCTGGCCAGCCCTCCCTTGGATGCTGTTGACGCCGAGGGCCACTTGTTGGATCAGTCCGAAATTGCAGCTCTGTCACTCGATGGCGGCCCAGAGGTCCAGTCGCTCTTCTCGCAGAAGAACATGCTTCGCCTGGCAACACTCAGCAACACCAACCGCACGTTGTCGCTATACACACCTAGCATCAAGGATGTCATGTTCAGGGCCTGGGCCGGGGTGACGGATCGGGTGGACACCGGCCACAGCTCACCATTAGCAACGCCAAGTCTTACCAGGTCGCACTCCTTCCACGGCACTGCTACCACTTACACATTTTCCGATGCGGACAGCCAAGAGCATGGCCACCTTCCCGCGCGGCCTTCCTTGGTTAGCCTCAACTCAGCAACCACCGGCCTGACCCTCGGCTCGGGGAGAAACTCCAAGTCAGGCCGGAAGAAGAAGAACAGGGTGGTCAACTTGAGAAAGAAGGCCGCGATGAACGGAACCATGAGCGAGACTGTTAGCGAAGCCGACGACTCGGCATCCGACTCTGCGTCTATCCAGGCCCCGATGTCTGAACCTCTCATGTCGACAGCCATACCAGAGGAGCCAGAGCTCGAGATGCCAACGATGTCGACTCCGGGTAAGGTCCGGTTCAGGTCTCCGGCTGAGCAGACGCAAGCTCGTCCACGGTCGCCTCTCAGCCCGTCTCCGTTCAACCAGCCCAGTGCTCCCATCACAACCGAGCAGCCAAAGGCTGCCTTTCCACAAGAACAGAAGGACAAACAAAACGCTGTTACCGAAAAGGCACCCATGTCCACCGGACAATGGGAGAAACGCGGCGGTCCCGAATCGGACACCTCGTCCGTCATCCTCGAACAGGCCTGGATTATGAAGATGGCCGGCGAGATCGCCCGTCGGGTGTACGACGAGAAGCGCCGCAACCCGGGCTTCTGGGAGGAGCGGGATGAGATCCCGCCACCTGCGTACGAGGCTCGATAAACCCCTAGACTCTCTTTTCAGAGATCTCTTCTCCTTTGTTCTTTTCCGCCCTTATGTTCCGTGCGGTTTGCTTGCTGTTGATTTGGCGTTTACTTTCTCTCTCTCCCTCTCGAGACGGACATTAAGCTCTAATGTAATGTGTCTTGAGCCTGGACTTGCTTTGCATGGAGTTTGGAGCGGGGCTAAAAAGCTGTTGTTGTTTTTTTTCCCTGGGGAAGCCCTGATCACCGTGGCATAACGGCCCGGCTCGTGTAGGGGGTGGTTCTCACTCTGTACTGGCTGTATATATCCTTTCCCTTTGTCAAGGTGCTTCTGGCGGGACAGAGGAGCAGTGTACAGCATTGTCAGAGTACATACATGTAGGACTCTATGGATTAGACGGGTGGACTGATGTGTAGAATGGAGGATAGGATGGTTCCTGCTGCATAGCGGGACTATGGCGGGATTGGTGAGAGGATTATATCCCAACTCTAAATCAATCAATATCTGCAAAACCCCTGGAGCCCAGTCCCTCTTGTAAGAAGATCGTGTCGCACTGTTTGTATGATCCATGTACATCTTTCCCTCACCAATAGCATTAAACCACCTAGCTAGGATGTTGGAACCTGGGCACCGTGCTGGTGCCATTTATGTCTGTCAAAACTGTACCACGGGAGGATCTTCGTCGTGCGGTCCCTTGTCATTCTGCACGGGTGCGAAACAGTTGCCACGCGCCAACAATTATGATAGAGTTAGGAGGCAGCTATGGGATACAGCTATGTCGCATTTGGTTCACATCTTTGACACGGTTAGAACGCGTTTACGATGTAGGCAGAGAGTACACTTGATGATGGTCTCGACACCACGACTTCTCACCTTCTCATCCTTGACCGCTTCCGATCTCTACGGATACCTTATGCTGAACTTGAGTCTCGTTGATTTACATCACCTGGCTCTGGATATGACTGAAGAACGAATTTCAACCAAAAAATTATGAACCGTACAACATCAGGGATGCCCCAGTGGTCACCCACCCGAGTACTAATCTGACGACTCTCGCGTTACGCCTCCCACCTAAGCCCCTTCCGACGTGACATATGTACGAAGTGCGCATTGCGAAGTGGCTCGAGCTGGTCAGGGTGACCCCGATCTACACACAGCCATCAAGGTCTTTTGCTCTGAAGACCAGTCATCACTGCCTCAAGACTTCACCCACGGATGGAGCTGCATCACATATGGCGGCGAGTCGTGCGAGCTGACCAGGTAACCCCGCGCCAGATATGCCTGCTTTTGACTCTCGGTAAGCGCATCAAATCGTCTGCGGACCTCGGAGGTGAGGTTCTCACAAGAGAGATTGAGCGCGGCGAAATTTGCGTAGTGGTCGGTCCAGAACAACAGTTCGGCCGCGCGGAGTAGCCGTGGCTTACGTGCGAAGACCGGCGCCCCTCCTGCCTTCCGGCAGTAGCGCCTGTTCTCTCGGAAGCTGCTAAGTGGTACGAGATATGCCCAGAGAATCTTGATATACTCGTCGTTGTCCACCTTTTTCTGATCCAGTTGTTCCCCAAGATGCGCCATGGCGGCCAAGATTGCGTCCAGATATCTGTCCGAGCTCCGGAGCGGTTCAAGGCTGCCGACGTAGTCCCTATTAAGTTGTATGAACTCTTCCTTGTCGACTTTTTGGCCGCGCTCCATCATCACCCAAAGATCCGTCATAGACTTAGCAACCGCATCTACACGTTCTTCGTCCTCGTCGTCCTCGATCGGCCGCGCCTTAATCTCACTTATACTCGGCTCCGGCTTCGGCCGAGCTCGCACTCGCGCCTCGCTGCTTTCTTCCCTAAGTCCCGCAAGCGAGTCGAGATAGCCCCGATTGATGGCGACCAGCTCGCTATTCTCCACCTCCCCGAGCTCGAGCCTATCTTGCAAGCGTGCCATAGCGTCTACGATACCACCTAGTCGCGCCTCCCCGCCATCCGCTGCTCTGACCGTCTTGAGCCGAGCGACGATGCCGCTGTAGAGAGTAAGAAACTCATCGGTTCCCACCTCGCCGCCCTCGAGTCTCCTCTGGAACTGTCTTAGAGAAATGACAAGTGCATCCAGATACGCCCCTCCGCTCGTTCTTCCCCTGGCCTGGTGCTTGCGTACGGTATCAACGACGGCCATATCGACGCCCAGCCGTGAACAGACAAGGGATATCGCCTCTTCATTCCCCGGACATCCGTCATTGCCCCAATACAAAACCCACCTCGGCGGCTGGTCCCAGAACCTCTGCGCGATCAGCCTGACCTCGTCGTCGTTCAGATCCTCCTGCAGCCGGGCCCGCTCAATCGCCTCCCTAGCCTTGGCGACAAGCTCCCGCGGTGTGCTCAGCGCTCCGCCAGTGGCCCTCTGGACGAGTGCACGCATCTCATCGGGAGGCGGCCAGCACATGACCTCGTGCATTTCCTCTATGGTGAGCGAGTCCGGATTCGCCAAGGCCTTGCCGAAAACGTCGCCTCGGCTGAGCAAGAGGGCGCGCTCGTCGTCCGTCAGGTCCGCGTTCTGTCTGGCCGCCTTGGCGTACAGCCGGTCGGAGATCTGGTACGCGATATCGGGGCTTTGGTAGCCGGTGCTTTGGGCATCGAGGGTAATGTCCCGGTTTTGTGCTCGCTTCAAGGCGCGCCGCCCCCTGGCGCTGTCGAGATCCAAGTTGAGGTCATTGGAGCTTCCGCCGCTGGAAACCCCGTCGTCGTCGCTGGCATTGCGGCTGGTGGAAGTGTCTTCGTTGGGTATGATAGGTCCAGACTGCATGTCCTTGCTCGCGGCAGCATTGCTGAACGGATTGTCCTCGGCCATTGTGAACCGCTGCCAACTGAAGCCGCAATTCTTCGGACCCATTTAATGCTAAGGTACCTGCACATGTACCCAATTCTAGCCTGCGGCACAGGTACCCCACCATTGAAGCCGGGTCTTTGACAGTGGCACCTGCTGCCATTACGCAGCAATGAAGATGGTTAGGTATAGGGCATCTGTCTCTCCAACTCTGATAGACGATAACCGATTGTAATCGCCGGCTAATCCATGGGAGAGCGGACGGGATCCCGAGTTCTCCGGCATCTGTGGTCGTACGTGGCAGTTGTTCGCTTGGTGCGGTCCATGTAGGAATGAAGGAGCAGGTCATGCGGAAAGGAGTCCGAATGGCCGAAGGTCTGGTCATTATGACGGAGGCATCTTTCCTACGGGGTTACGGCACTGAATTTGGTTCTCAGGTGTTTCTTGATATCACGAACTCTGATAGAGTCATTATTAGCACTATCCGCCGTAAGTAACTACACGGTATCAAATACAAGAAATGACACACCTTCCCTAACCACCACTCTCCCCACTCCGGTCCCTACCCTTTTCAATAACAACCTCCCGACATTACAAGACAAATTAGCCCCCCGCCACAGAAAGCCCAATCCAAGGAGTCAGCCATCCCCGACACAGCGCAGATCTAAGCCCGAGTAGTGGACCGCTTCGTCTGTTTGCGCATCTCCTTCTCGCGCTCCTTTTCGAGGTACTTCTTCTGCTGCTTGGCGTCGAGGCTGGCGAGCTTGGCGTCGCGCTCCGCCTTCTTGGCCTTCTCGCGCTCGATCGCGCGCTCCTCGGCCTTCTCGTCCTCGGCCTCCTTCTTGATGCGGTTGATCTGCTTGTCGCGGACCTCCTTCAGGGTGCGGGTCACGTTGGGGCGGAAGTGGGCCTGCTTCACCAGCAAGTCGGCGAGGGACAGGAAGTAGCTGAAGATGGGGACGAGGGAGGTGTAGTCGTTGTTGCCGGGGAGGCGGTACTTGAGGAAGATGCGCTTGCGGGGGACGGTTTCGTCGAGGCTTGGGATTTGACATGTTAGTTTGTTATGAGAGCGTGTGAAGATGGAGGGGAGGAGGAGTAGCACATACGTCTTGGGCCTCTCAACAGGCTGGTCGGTGATGATCAGGTAATCCAACAGCTCGCCTGCCTGCTCGGCAGCCTTGATCAGCTCAGGGGTAAGCATGGCATCGGTGATCTCCGCGCTCTCAGTCATGACCGTCAACCAGGCCGGTAGCTTGGGGTTATCCTTGGTCAAGGTGATGGACAGGTCGTAACGCTCCTCGCGGAACTGCTTCATGCGCTCCTTGTTGACGATGGCCCAGACGAAGCCATCGTAGGCGCTCTTGCTCTGCTGAGCCTTGAGCTCGGCCGCACCGGGGAGGCCCGGGACGGTCAGCGCCTCCTTGCCGTCAAAGGGATACAAGAAAGCCTCGCACGTGTCCTCAGGGGCCGCAAAGGTGTCCCAGAAGAAGCCGACGGTGGCCTCGATGAAGGTGACGATGGGGTTGAACCGCTTCTTGAGCGTGAGCTTGACATCGACGAAGGCTACGTTCTGGCGACCCGTCGCATAAGTGGCGAACTCGAACAGACTCTTCTCTCGCAGGATGTCGTCTCCGCGCGCGGCATTTGCCTCGGCCAGGGTCTGGATCAGCTCATCGCCGGTCTTGTCGGCTGCGCCTGGCGAGACGGGCTCGAAACCGACGAGGGCAAACTGATCCGCCAGAGGCCTGGCGTGGGCGCGCGCCCACTTGCGGGCCTTTTCACGGTTAAGACGGGCGCCGAAGAGATGAAGCAGGAGGACCACGGCCAGAACAGAGAGGATGATGCCCTCGGCGCGGAACTCGGAGAGGGAATGTCGCTCGTGGACGTTGTACCATTTTGTGTACGGGACGGTAGTGACGGCTGGGCCACGTGCGAGGTTTGGAGATGTGCCAGTTGAGTCGACGGGAGAGACAGGTGGTGCTGGCGCTGGTGCGTCTGCGAAGTCGGCAAAGTCTGGTAGCAAAAAAGGGGGTTTCGTTAGCGTTGCGTCATTGTGCGTTGCGGCGACAATTCAATGTCTGACCAAGATGAGACAAAAAGACTTACCGGAATCCCCTGTTGGGATAGCCTTGGCGGTGGTCTTGCTGCCTCCGAAGAGGTTGTTCAGCAGCTGCGCCATGATTGTCGTTGTGAGTGATGGGATGAAGTGTCGTTAAACTCACTTGCGGAGCTCGAAGAGGAGCTTCAGTTCAATTCGAGCTCTGGCCAGAAAGAAAATCGAAATTGGGTGTCCCGCACTGTCGGATCTGGTCCGTGCGTTGGGGTCCAGATCCTGGGGGTACGTAGCGGAGACCGGTCGAGGGAGTAGTTTGTCCGGGTGGTTGCCCCTCCAACGCGATGTAGCCTCTAAACATCGCCAAAGGAGGCTTTGGAGCACGTGTTACAGGACGGTGATATTGCAAATAACCAGTCTAGAACACACCATTTACACCCAAAAGGCATGCTTTGAACTTCATTCAGGGTATTTCTCTTCTCCGTTATCCGACATATTATTAGAATAATGTCTAGGCCTGTCAGGAAATATGGCAAAGCAAGAACGAAACCCATAGTATCGGAGCAGCTCTTTGCTGAGCTGCCAAGAAGTCCGATCAAGGGCAACAAGACTAAACCACAGCTAGGAGGCTCTATCGGTGAATTGGCAGAGAAGTTCGTTGCCATATCTCTGGATGCTCAGCAGCCAGACCAGGACGATGAGACGCCTAATGTTGAACAACCAATATCAACCCTTGAGCAACCGGCCGAGCCGGATACAGGGCAAGAGAAACTATCATCCATCATCGATTACACGACATCAGCAGAGGAAACCTTACGAATACTCACTTGGGACGATGTCTGCTCCTTCGGAGACCGGATAGAAAAGATAGCAGAAGCATCTTATGCCGAGGTATATCGCGTCACCAACATCAGGGGCACCAGCATCATCAAGGTCATCCGTCTCGAGTCCCCCATAAAGCCACAGACAAAAACACAGCAAAATTCCGGCCTGGTGGACGAAGAGCCACATTCAGAAGACGATCTCGCAGGCGAACTGAGGATCTCAGAATGGCTGGCCGACATACCCGGTTTCGTGGTGTACAAGGAGCGTTATGTCGTCCAAGGCAAAGCGTCCAAAGCGCTACTAGAAACGCACCAGTCCTTCCACCGGAGAGCGAAGAGGCAAGACCCGGACAGGCTGCAGTTCTACCCTTCTCCAAGCAGATACCTAGACAGCACTCGATTTATGGTAGTTGAGCTGGGTGATGCGGGCAAAGCATTGGAGGACTTCGCCCTCGAGAACGCGACCCAGCTCTGGGACATCTTCTTCCACACCGCCATCGCGCTAGCCCGGGCCGAGGACCTCGCAAAATTCGAGCATCGCGACCTGCACGAGGGCAACCTGTGCATCCGCCAGACCGGCCCGCCGAGCACCAAATCCGACAGCAGTCCTTGCCAGTTTGGCTACTCGGGACTCGACATCACGATCCTCGACTACGGCCTCTCTCGCGCCGAGGGGGGCGAGGCGGTCGCCTACGATCTCGAGAAGGACCTGAGTATTTTCACCAGCACGCACGCGCCGCAGTGTAAAGTCTACAGGCAGATGCGCTCGTTCCTGCTCACGGGGGACCGTGTTTGTCTCCCGCCAAAGTCTCACAACAAGTCTTACGATGTTGGAATTGATGGCGGGAAGATAAGCTGGACGCGGTATTATCCTTACACTAATGTGCTGTGGTTGGCATACATTTATCAGTATTTGGTGGATAACTTTGGGGGGGAAAAGAAAGTGTTAACGCAGTTCAAGAAGGCTACCAAGGAGATGTGGTTGCATCTCAACCCTGAGGCGCCGCGGACGATACTGTCGTTTTCGAGCGCTGGGGACGTGGTGAGGTTTGCGGTTGACTGCGGGTGGATTATGGAGGAGCAGCTGGTTGGGGAGGGGAGTTTTGTAGGTGAGGACGGTGCATCGACGACGCTGAATGAGAGTATCATCGAGGCCTCCACGTTACATGACGTGCATCTGCGGAGGTCGCCAAGGCGGAAAACCAGGGCTCTGGATTGAGGGATGAGACTTCAAGGTATTGATGTTATATTCGGGCGCTCCCGTGTACTAGATAACTCGGTTAGGTTGTATGATACCATTTGTCACTTATAGAAGAACACTTATGCCCCTTTGTTAGTGAGAGTTAATCTCGTAGAGACAACGTATGGTGAGAATTCGAATGTGATGTGGTTGCTGTCAGCATAATAGACCCCTTCTGATTGGACCACTTGTAAAGGACAGTCTTCCTTCACGGTGTTACACAGATGGTTGAATTTCACTAGAGGTAGTCATTCCCACCTCCAATTTGCAGCTTCCAAGGAAAGGTACTCGTAAGACCAGTGTCCTACCCAGACATGCATATACGCTCTTCTGCTTGCAGTGTCATTTGTTCAGATGATTGCGGATGGCGTGCTTCGACTAGGCACTCAGTCACGTAACTGCAGGCCCAACTTCTTCTTTGAGCGCGACTGCTGTAGGAATTGATCGTGTAGCCTCTGCTCTTCGCCGTCTGATGTCCGATCAAAAGTCCTTGGCATCGAGAGCACCGAACACGGTCATCGACTTATGTCCGCTCAGCTCTCGGTCACCACGAGAGGGTCACCACGAGAGTCGGCATAGCTTTCACAACTCGCCGATGTCCGAGGTGCCACTCATATGTTCATTGATGGACTTGGCCGAGGCTTGAAGTGCGTCTCATCAGAATCTAAGCCTCTCCATCCGATCTCAAGGATTTTGAAGTCCAAATAAACCATGCGGACCTGTCAAAGTCATTAATCGTCCGAAGATTCAGGCGCTTATGGCAAAGCCCTCCCTATGTCACAAGTCGCTGCAGGAGTTTCGAAGGCACAGAAAAATCAGTTAAAATGCTCTTAAAGACAGTATACTTAATCTGACAACCTTCAGCTGGCAACACCAAATCAAGCTTGACTTGGACTTCTCAGAAACAACGCTACACATAGCATGCAGCGGAGAAGTGTAATCAC
Organism: Coniochaeta sp. PMI_546; assembly: GCA_021432605.1. Classification (NCBI taxonomy): domain Eukaryota; kingdom Fungi; phylum Ascomycota; class Sordariomycetes; order Coniochaetales; family Coniochaetaceae; genus Coniochaeta; species Coniochaeta sp. PMI_546. Next base: position 1,589,496 of record MU271145.1, on the reverse strand, counting down.
GATGCCGTGTAACGTCCATTTGGTTGACATCGGAGCTATATCAGCGGAGCACTTGAGCCCCATACTTTTGTGCAGGAGAGACGCTTACCGGGGAGACAGCGGACACCTGCATGGAAGTTGAAATCACGAAATCTAGCTGTCGGTCAAGATTCGAGTCAACTGAGTTGATCCAAGTGGTACGATGAGCCAAGCTGCCCGGCGGCTGCCTTCTGAGTGAGGTGCATGCTCATTACAATTCGAGTTTGTTCAATTGGCAGACAATGTTGTGGTTGATCCACCGCTCGGGTCTGACCCGCGGACCAGGTCATCATCCCATTCCCAAAATAGCGTTCACGGTAGCAAGGAGACTACACCCCGGCTTCTACTGTCCATCATTCTCCAAGGACTGTTGACGACGTCTGGTCCTTGGCAGCAAATCGGTGCGGTACTACCCGATGTGGCGGCACGTGGCACTTGCCTCATTGTCCTATTGATTTGCAACGGGAGCTCCAATATTGATTAGCATATGTGCTGTACCACTGTGAAATGCTCTCCAGCTGCACTCGATAGACGCCGGGCCAAGACTACTTTAACAGAGACACTGTGGGGTTTCGCTACATCGGCATCTGCAAGAGGGACAAGGCTGACCCTGGTTCCGGCAGTGGGCGTGGGTATCCGAACGTTGCCTTGCGATGGAGGCAAGGGTAGCTTCCACCACTCACCCAGGCACTTGATATTTCCCTCAATGGTAGCCAAGAAGCATCGATCACACATCTTACGCAGAGCCCTCTGTGATTCCCAGGTACAGACTAGTCTAGCACACTATGTGGTCTCATTTGAACTGCATTGTCACAGTCGCAGCGGCTCTATTGTGAGCCTCAACATCCTATGAGAACGACCAGGCATAACGGTCGGAATGTTCACGTCTGATCTATTTCCGGCCAAGCGGGCAACCGCCGATGAACCACAAGCACCCACCAATGGCTTCGAGCGGATAGTTTCGTACAAGGCCCTCGTACATGTCCTTACCGCTGCTTACCGTCTTCGTCCCAAGTATCGTCAGGTTTATGTGGGGAGAGGTGAAGACCTGGTAGGGGGAAGTGGCTTCCGTCTACATCCACAGGGAGACTGGTTCAGCTTGGTCCTCCGACTACACCCAAGACATGTTGGACTCCGGGGCCTCCTCTGCACCAACACAGTAACAACAATATTAGTCCTTGATACTGACACATTTGGACATCATCCTGCAGATCTGCGAGTGTGGAGACTCGTGAGTAGTGGACACAGCAGATGTCCATCGCTTGCCCCCCTCCCAGTTCTCACCCAATCTGCAAGTGAGCATGACCTTCCAAGGCCCGTCCCTTTCTCGCAAGCCTCGGGCATCCTCACACCGAGCAGTCCTTGGCACAAAGGCTGCTGTTTGTGATTGTAAGCACAAAATGCAGTCACTGACATGCGCGGTGCTGTACGAGTGTACATAGGCATCGTGGCTATAAATCGCGCCGAGCACCTCGTATGCTGCGAGAGATATGCAGTTCTGGGCTCTCATTGTGTGCTCAACGTCTTATATTCTGAGCCGAGAGTAACTTCCCAATTTCATCTGGAAAAGATCTGGTCTTTGAAGATATACATACCTTACAGCTCATCTCTTTCCAATAAACGATATCATCTGGATTTCGGGGTGTATAAGCCGAGATGCATTTCACCAAAGTCCTGCCTCCAGTAAGCGCGCTTCTGGTGCTTACAAGCGCTGCGGGCTGCCCGTTTGCCAATCCGGGGCCGCTCAAGGCCCGTGCCGAAGCCGGGGGCAGCAACGACAATATTGCAGAGGCTACGGTAGACGACAGCCAAGGCTTTCTGACGTCTGATGTCGGAGGGCCGATCGAAGATCAGAACAGTCTGAAGGCTGGCGTGAGAGGACCGACTCTACTTGAAGACTTCATCTTCCGCCAGAAGATACAGCACTTTGATCATGAGAGGGTCCGTATCCCTGCTTTCTGGATTCCAAGAGCATCTTCTCGTCCTAAAACCGTTTTCCATCTAGGTACCTGAGCGTGCTGTGCATGCCCGTGGCGCTGGTGCCTTTGGCACTTTCGAGAGCTACGCGGATTGGAGTAATATCACAGCTGCCTCGTTCCTGGGTGCCCCAGGAAAGCAGACGTCGGTTTTCGTTCGCTTCTCGACTGTGGCCGGCTCGCGCGGTAGCGCTGATACTGCTAGAGATGTCCATGGCTTTGCCACCAGGTTTTATACTGACGAAGGGAACTTCGGTAGGTCTTATGCGCCCGGGTCTTATGACAAGACAATAAGAGACTGACTTACACCACACCAGACATTGTCGGAAACAATATCCCTGTTTTCTTCATCCAAGATGCCATTCAGTTCCCCGATCTGATCCATTCGGTAAAGCCCAGCCCGGACAACGAGATCCCGCAAGCAGCCACTGCCCACGACTCGGCTTGGGACTTCTTCAGCTCCCAGCCAAGCACGTTGCACACGCTATTTTGGGCTATGTCTGGGTCCGGTATTCCTCGCAGTTACCGCCATATGGTGAGTAACCCTGGGCAACATTGACATATCACACGAGGCCGCTTTACTAACGACCAACAGGATGGATTTGGCGTGCACACCTTCCGCCTCGTCAAGGACAACGGCGACTCCAGGCTTATCAAATGGCATTGGAAGACCAAGCAAGGCAAAGCCTCCCTGGTCTGGGAAGAAGCCCAAGTCCTGGCAGGCAAGAACGCCGACTTCCATCGCCAAGATCTCTTCGACGCTGTCGAGTCAGGGAACGGGCCGGAGTGGGAGCTCTGCGCGCAAATCATGGACGAAGACCAGGAACTAGCCTTCGGCTTCGACCTGCTCGACCCAACCAAGATCGTGCCCGAGGAGCTCGTCCCCCTGACCAAGCTGGGCGTCATGAAGCTCGACACCAACCCGACCAACTACTTCGCTGAGACGGAGCAAATCATGTTCCAACCCGGCCACATCGTGCGTGGTATCGACTTCACCGAGGATCCGCTCTTGCAGGGCCGTACCTTCTCCTACCTCGACACGCAGCTCAATCGGCACGGTGGCCCCAACTTCGAGCAGCTGCCCATCAACCGCCCCAAGGTTCCAATTCACAACAACAACCGCGATGGCGCGGGCCAGAACCTGATCCACAGGAACAAGTTCGCCTACACTCCCAACACGCTGAACAACGGCTTCCCGGCGCAAGCCAACGAGACAGTGGGCAAGGGCTTCTTCACCGCTCCCTCGCGCAAGGTGTCTGGCGGTCTCAGCCGCGAACTGTCGGACACCTTCAACGACCACTGGTCACAGCCCCGACTGTTCTACAACTCTCTGCTTCCTGTCGAGCAGCAGTTTCTCATCAACGCCATCCGTTTTGAGGCGAGCCACCTCACCTCTCCCCAGGTGAAGCAGAACGTCTTGACCCAGCTAAACCGCGTGAGCAACGACATCGCCAAGCGCGTAGCGGTCGCCCTGGGCCTGTCCGCCCCGGCTCCGGATCCGACGTTCTACAATAACAACTCTTCCTCCCACCTCTCCATCTTCAACAACACCCTGCCCACCGTCGCCACCCTGCGCGTTGGTGTGCTGGCTAGCACGGCGTCGAGCTCATCCCTCAGCCAAGCATCGGCGCTGAAGAAGCGCCTGGCCCAAGACGGCGTGGTGGCTACCGTCGTGGCCGAGTCCCTCGCTCCGGACGTGGACCAGACGTACTCCGCGGCCGATGCTACCGGGTTCGACGGTATTGTTGTCGCTGATGGCGCAGAGCACCTGTTTGATGCTACTACGCTGTCGGCGCTGTATCCGACTGGTCGACCCGGGCAGATTCTGCTGGACGGGTATCGGTGGGGCAAGCCTGTTGGTGCGCTTGGCAGTGCGAGTGAGGCGTTGAGCAGAGTTGGTATTGAGGTGGCGTCGGGGGTGTTTCTTGTGGATTCGGATGTTGAGGATTTCGTGGGCCAGTTTGAGGGTGGTCTGAAAGTTTTCAAGTTCGTTGATCGGTTCCCGCTTGATTCTCAAATCTGAGCGCGAATACGGAGAAAGAACAGCATGAAAGGGTCGTATGGAGCACGCGGTTCGCCGGTGGTTGTGGAGGGAGTTTCAGACTGGGGCCAGCATATACCTTGAGCCTCACACTTCTTTTGTTTATATATTCAAACTTCGAAACAGCAGTATCAATAATGCACGACATACTTGCATGCAGAGCACTTCAATCATGTGGGTGGTCGCATATCTGGCCTTGACCTGTGCCGATTTCGGCATGGTGATATTGTATCATTCGGCTATCCGAGAGAGTCTTTGACCGTGATAGCACTGTAATTCACGCGCAGTTCCCGTGAAAACCTTCCAGCCGTGAAGCCAAAAGTCAGCCGCGACTCGTCTCCACGGTGTTTGACCCTCGCGACGGTTGAGGTCGGGAACGGAGATCGCCAAAACGGAGCGACTCGGGCGGACTGACGGCAATCGGACGGCTGCGGCTCCGCAAGTGTGGGGGTCATTTCTGCGCTTTCCCCATTTCAGCCTAGACTGTGAGCGCTCGATCCCGTGTCCGGGGTCACAGTCATGACATCCACGTCCGTTCTGCGGACTGCTCCGTTTTCCGTCATTTCTCTCCGTCATCCCACTTCATCACTTCATGCCACTTGATCTTATCGCCGTGTGACCCTCACCTACGCCCAACGCATGACAGCTTTTAGTTGAGTTGGGCTGCTTCTGAAGGCCACTCGCGTGTGCCTAGCGCTATCTGCTGCGCGTTTTTGGCGTCTCGGTGACCTGAGGCTATTACCTAGCACGTTTCCTTATCGCGATATAACATCGACCACTTCTCGCACGACCTCTCGCAGCGGACTGTTTCTCGATGACTGCTACTTCCTCTACAGTGCCAAAGCCGCACATGTCAGCAGCGATGGAGCGTCTCAAGGCAATGTTCACGCCGCCAAAGAAGGCTGACGAGGCGGAATACGAGCCCCTCACCGACGACAGCGGCACCATCGAGGGTTCGACCTACACTCTCAGCGATGGCGAGGTTGAAGAGGTTCCCTTCTCGTGGCTGGAATACTGCATCTTCGCCCTCCTGGGCGTCGCGATGCTATGGTCATGGTAACAAACCATCCCCATCTGGTCCCCCAGTCCGCAACCACTCTAACCTCTTCGCTCTCCAGGAACATGTTCCTCGCCGCAGCGCCCTATTTTCAAAAGCGCTTCGCCTCCGACCCCTGGGTCCTCGAAAACTTCCAGAGCGCGATAACCTCGACCTTCACCTTCACGACTCTGGCCGCCATGCTGCTCCTCACCAACATACAGTCCTCGGCCTCGTACCCCTTCCGCATATCCACCGGACTCCTCACGAACACCCTCGTATTCGCCGTACTAGCCTTCACGACGAAATACTTCCTGTCCTTTTCAGCCGGTGCTTACCTGACCATCATCCTCATCCTGGTGTGCCTGTCGGCCTGGTCCACGGGGTTGATCCAAAACGGCGCCCTCGCCTACGCCGGCTCGTTCGGGAGGGCCGAATACACGCAAGCCATCATGACCGGGCAGGGCGTAGCCGGCGTTCTCCCGGCCATGGCGCAGATCTCCTCCGTCCTCTTCGTGTCGGCGCCCAAACCCGAGCCGGCTTCTGGCTCGGACGACCAGCCCGTCCCCATCAGCAACGCGGCGGGCATCTACTTTCTCACCGCCGTGCTCGTCTCGCTGCTGGCCCTGGCCTCCGTCTTCCCGCTCGTGCGCCGGCACAACACCCTCATCGAGCACCGCATGGCCGCCCAACTGGCCGAGTCGATAACATCGGTCGAGGAAGCCGAGCGCGCCGCCAGGCGCTACGTCAGCATACCGCGGCTCTTCCGCAAGCTGCCGTTCGTCTCCGGCGCGGTGTTCATGTGCATGCTGGTGGCCATGTTCTTCCCCGTCTTCACGAGCAAGATCCTGTCCGTGCACCAGGGCGAGGACCCGGACAGGAGGCTGTTTACTCCCGGGGTGTTCATCCCGCTCGGCTTCTTCTTCTGGAACCTGGGGGATCTGCTCGGCCGCATGGCGGCCGTGTTCCCGCTGTGGGGGCTGAGGGACCGGCCGACCGCGCTGTTTGCGTTTGGGGTCGCGAGGACGCTCTTCTTGCCGCTCTATCTGCTGTGCAACATCCGCGGCAGGGGCGCGGTGGTGGATAGTGACCTGTTTTATCTGTTGGTCGTGCAATTTCCGTTTGGGCTGACGAATGGCTGGCTTTGTTCGGCTGCCATGATGGCGGCGGGAGAGTGGGTTGATGATAGCGAGAGGGAGGCTGCAGGAGGCTTCATGGGACTGTCTCTTGTCAGTGGGTTGACGGTGGGTAGCTTGCTGAGTTTCAGTGCAGCTGGGATATAGATGATGATGATGATGAGTCTGGCATTTCTTGGCGTTTGGGGGTCTGCATTGGCGCTGGAGGATACAGGTATGAAGCTCATGCAGAGAATAGACGCGATATGCTATGCAGTAAGGACTGTGGCATGCGCTGAATTACAAGCTTGTCTACATGAAAGAAACAACCGACCAGACCTCGGATTCCTTACCGCTACGCAAAATGTGCGTCTCTGCAATTATGCTGAACTTTCTCGCTACATCAGCCTGTGATGGCAGAGACTCCATCCACCTCCAGCCTCCTTGGATCGTTCTCTTGCAGTAGACTGTTTGACTGCAATGGGAGAACCGGGCCAATTCACGTGGCGGACACAGACGTCCTTCTTTCTCACATGTGTAACGCTCTCTATTCCGCCTCCACATTCGCTGTCGATGGTATTACGCGCGTTAACATCTTCGAGACGCGGAACTCGAGAGTAGAACATATATCGGGGGACGATATGCTCTATACATTGAGTATTGAGTATGATCGGTTTCGAGCCGTGTGTCCTGGACTGCGTGGTATGGATGGAGGGTTATAACCGATATGGAGGCGTGCGGCGTGTTCTCGCAGGACGTGGAGGCGGCGATGGAGATTTCTTTCGAATTGCTTGGTGTCTCCGCCGTGGGTGGTCTCACTTATCTCGAAGCACATGATGCCTGGATGGATTGTGGCGTTTTGAAAAGGAAAGCATATGCGGGAGGAGAGGTTGACTTGAAGTTGCGCCTTCAACTAACGCCGTAATCATCTCTGGTCGCGGGATCTTCACCGATCATATTATTCATTCGCTCATGGTTTAGCACAGACCTGTGATATCGGTAAGCCGGCGTGTTTGAAAGAAGCCTCATCAGGAGACGCAGTACGGTCGTGGCAGAACCGTGAACAGTCCGCGAGAGGAGGTTATGATGCTTCGAGACAAGTGCGAGGTTAGCTTCAAGCCACGAAGGAGCGGTGCCAAGAGCGCCAAACCAGCCTGGAGAACGGCCCGAGCCTAGCGTCACCGAGTTCACCAAGCCAACAGACATGATTCACAATCAACATCTTAAGCATGAAATTAAAAGTCATTGAATTAAGTTCAGGTAAGCAGGCAGTCCGTTCGCTTAGCCTGACCTTCTGAAGATTTTGTCCGATCAACTTCGCCTGATTAACTATTACTCCTCCCTCGCGACCCTTTTACACTCCCGCCTTAAGCTCCATTGTACGCCCTGAGGAAGAAGCCGGCGAAAGCATAGCCTCCGTCCCAACACCTCACATTCGAGTTGTTGGGAATCATATACACGTAGTATCCCTCATTCGGGCAGGTGCCGAACCCGTAGACAACCGGGTTGCCGTTTGGCGGGCCGCTTGCCTGGCAATTGCCCCAGTAGTCACCGTCGTTGCGGGCGTTGGTGTAGCAGGTGATTGGGTAGTTGGCGTTGGCGTCGGGGACGGCATTGTAGACCTTGTTGTCGGCCGTGGCGGGCGTGGGCTGGTAGTAGTCGACGAGCAGCTTGGTTGGGTCGTGCAGGTTGCGCAGCTGGCCACTGTTGTCGACGTAGAAGGGTGTGCCGGCGGTGATGTCGTGTGTCAGGACCAGGGCCCCGGTTGTGTCGACGGTCACGTAGAGGGACTGGTCGCCGGTGGACTGGAGGATGAAGGCGCTTGGGGTGGCGTAGGCGGTGGCGCTGACTGTCGACGTGCTAGTCACGGTTGTGATGGGAGTGGCGATCGTGGTGGTCGACGCCGTGACGCCGTTACAAGAGCATGCTGAGGAAAGCCTGACTGCCGGAGACGTCGTACCGAGAGCGACGCAAGCCGTGGTGGCGTACGCTGGCAGACTGGTGGGGGTGTTTGTGGTAAAGACGCACGATGAGGCGGCTTGGCGATCTTCGAGTTCAGGTGCAATGGCAGCCCTCCTCATGGGGAAGTTGTTCACCGTGGCAGTTTGGGTCACCGTTGCGGTGGCGGTGACGGTCGAGGTACAGGGAGTGACCGTCACTGCCATGTACGAAGAGCAGCCGGCAATCCTTGAGGAGCTAGCAATGACCTTTCCGGTTCGTTAGTGATGATTCAGCATTGCTAAACTCGGCGGAGGAGGTCTTACACCGCGAAAGCAGTTATCCCTGGCGCAGTCGGCGCGAGCTAGGAGATTGTCATTGGGCATGGCAGTGGCACAAGCAGCCATTGCGGCCGCAATGAGATAGTTTTTCACCATTGTCATGACTTGGGTATTGTCGACAGCCGGGGAGTGTTTAAGGCTGGAATTCGAGGAATATCAGGCTGGATTGTTGCTGTTTACATGCTGTCTCTTGGTGGAAACATAGGTCCTCTTTATATCTGTCGACACCAAGCTGCACGCGCACCATGGCCTGACTCGCTTGAAGTTCAGGATGGACTCAATAGAGACGCACTAGCGACGCTGTATAGGCAATTTTGGTTCTGAGGCCATATCAGGAGTATCGATTCCATCGAGACCGGCCGAACTTTCAACTTGGGTCTAGCTCAGGAGCCACATAGTCTCTCGGAGAGCTGAACTACAGCCCGATGTTACCACTTCACGACTATGGGGCAGAGCTGAGGCGGATCTCAGAGTCATTGTCTGCGAGTCTGGAATGTAGGGGTACTGATGGCTATGCTGGAGGTGAGCTGAAGACGAGGGTTGTGGCATTCCAGCCTCCGCACACGACAATAGCGTGAGCGGCAAAAGCTGTTGGACATAAGCTTCGATGTGACGCCGCAGTAGAAGGTTCGCTGCGCTAGACATAGATTTTACGGTCCAGCCGGAGGGAGCCATCTATCTCATCCACTTCACCCTAAGAAAAGGCTTCATTTAGCCGTGGCTGGGACTTTGGCATGAGGATCTATCGAGCACTAGACCCAAAGCCCCTACTCCGCACGTACAGTGTATACCGGCGCTATTGGATTGAATACGTAGATCCTGGTAACGGTCTGGACCTATTGGCTGATTTCGTAACTTCTTTGTCGTTGCTACTACCATATGTAGAACAAAGGCGAGGCGCATGTGGAAATTGTCCATCCCAGGGGGGTTCAGAATCGGTGGCATGCTGTTCCCGATGTTGCATCTCTGTATTTTCCCCTGCCTTGAAGATTGTAAATAGAAGCTTGAGAAAGTGGGAACACATTGGTGACCTACGAGGATGAGTACCTCAGGACAGTCCTGGCGGTCCAGTCAGGGCTTGCGAGTACAGTATAGCTTGTCTGTGCGTTAAACCTAGGGAACCTGGGCTCTTCCTGGTTTTCCTAGGCGGGTCGGGACGGGTCGACGGGACCGCTTTTAGCTGACTCGACAACCAGGATAGTGCTGTCATACCCCCCTCATTGGCTTAGAACCGATGAGCTAGTAAGTCCGTCCCCCAAACGGCTGCTGGCGGGGGGCGCTTGCTAGCTTGTGCGCGAGCCAATGTATTGAGTCCAGAAGCCGGTGAGGAGCTAGTTGAATCGCGGTCACGGCGAGATAGTTTCTGGACAACCAGGACAACTTAACTGATGGTGACAGTACAGCGGGAATTAGTAAGTGAAGCTGCACTTTCGATGCCGCAAGTCATTGATCTCAGACTAGGTCGCTGAGCTGGTAACATCGAGAAATTGGAAATGATTGGAAAGCCTTGTTGGTGTGCATAACAGTAGGCGAAGCTGGCCTGCCCGTCTGCCGGACTGGAATGCCGACATTGCCGTGTCTTTGGCACGATCCCTGACTGTGGGACTGGGTTGAAATCCTCCACCCAAGGGCATTCTCTCGTTGACGGAGGGTCCTTTGGGTGCCAGTTTCCACGATGTCTGTTCTAACCCTCTAGATCTGCGCAGTGGTCTCAACAACAGCAACCGCATCGGCATTGGCCCTCTTCTTCACCAACCTCATATTCGCAACCCTTGCAGCAGCAACAAATGCACCACCTGCAATCATGATACATCCCGTCCAGACCTGCATAGGCAGATAACTCCCGCCGCCAGCCTGTATCAGCGCCCCCGCGACTGGCGGTCCGGTGAGGGATGCAACAGAGACGATGCTCAGCACCATGCCAGACCGCGTGCCGATCTTGCTCAGGTCGGCGGTCAGGAAAGGTAGACCAGCCATGGCCATGGCCTGCACACCACCGTTGATGAGCCCGAAGAGCACGGCAATGGCGAAGACGCCTCCCAGCGAGTCAACGCGGATCCAGGACAGGTACAGAACACCTGATGCCACTGATAGCGGGATGAGGGTCTTGAAGGGGCCCAGGAAGGCGTCTGATACTAGGGCAGGGATGATGCGGCCCGGGAGGCCGAGGCCGTTCATGAGGAGGAGGAGAGTGATTGAGGTTGATCTTTCGGTCTTGAGGATGGAGGATGCGTAGTGGTTGATCTAAAGACATCATCAGTTCTCAATCCCGGAATCGACCGTGTCGGGGCAGGACTCACATAATAATAGGAAACATAAACTCCCCAAAGTAGCAAAAACACGCCAACCGAGAAGAGCGTATACGACGCCTCTTTGAAAGCAGCGACCTCGACCAGCGGCCCCCTTTTTCTTGGTGGCAGTCGCGCCTTCGCCAAAGTCACAATCAAGACTGAATTGAAGAGCATGACGAAGCCCATGACCCTCACCGTCCACGCAAAGCCAATCTTATCCAACAGCTGCCGCGCAATAATCGGAAACACCACACCACCCGTTACACTGCCGCACGTAGTAACACTAATTGCCAGCGCCTTCTTTTTCGTAAAGTACGTGGACACGTTTGCCAGTGCCGGGGTGTATGATATCCCTGCGCCCAACCCTCCACAGATACCCTGAGCCAGAAAGAGCTGCCAGTATTCTGTACAGAGGGACGTCATGAATACAGCTAGGACTTGCAGGGTACACCCGACGATGAGTAGGGAGCGCAGGTGGCCCGCGTCAAAGAGTCTGCCGGAGAAGATTCCGATGCTAAACAGGAGAAAGGCCTGCACGCTGCCAGTCCAGGAGATCTCGGAGAGGGCGAGGTGTAAGTTCTCATGGTAGTAGGCTTCGAAAATGCCGTAGCTGTTGATATAGCCGAAAGTGTTGAAGAATTCGAGGCTGGAATGTGACTCTGATCAGTGCGTGGACTTGAAAGGTTGTGAGCAGGGAACTTGAACGTACTGGCCTACGAGGACTTGAATCCAGGCGTGATACCCGTCTGTCGGGATAGTAAACTCTTGGACCTGGACGTCACCGATTTCCTCGGAATCAGAGCCATTATTGCGACGAAAGACGTGTTTGAGCTTTCCCATTCTGTAGTACGGAAATGGTCAAGAGATAGGAGGTTTGTGTCGCGAGTGGGTGAGTGTTAGCACGCACTCTCGCTGTTGTACTCCAACTTTTCACAGCCATCTGATGCTGGCCACAGATAAACACATATAGTCAGATTAGCAGACAGATGTGCTATAAACTAGGTACCTCTATACAAACTCACGGCTTTTACACCTTCAACAGGCGACGTGAAGAGGGGATCTACATAGTACTGATCTGCAAAGGGCGCACCCGACATCGGTCCACTGGTTTTCCACTGGTTTTCAACTGCTGCTTGGCATAGGATTTTGGCTGGTAGTGTGGTTCGGATGCACCTTCCGTCCTTGAGCTAGTAGTGTCCTCTAGCGGTTGCTTACTGGAGACCTGACCAACAGTGGATTATTCCTACTATGCACCGAGGTTTAAAGTACCGACAGTGTCTCGGCCGGTGTGAGAACTTAAAATATATATTATACGATCCGTGGCAACTGAGTGGTCCAGAACTCACTACAGATGTGTCATACACGCACGAACCATAGGGATTTCATATTGGTCACGGCTAGATAACGATCTTTTATAGGTGAAGCCACCTACGGGTGAAATCCTCTCGTAACTTATTCACCCAAGACTCCCTATAGCATACCTTACTGTAACAGACATTGATCATTGCTCGTTCACGATACTCGTCCTCTCTCACTCCTGCATAACCATCCAGCAGACGAGGTAGCTTATTTCGCCTGGCTCAAGTCCTTGACCACACCCCTCGCAATCCAGTCCGCAATAGCCATGTTTGTAACCATGGGATTAACCCCACTGGCGCTGGGAAACACACTCGCATCCGCAACGTACAGCCCCTCCGCCTCCCAGACTTTACCTTTCGGATCAACAACTCCCGCTCCTGCGTGGCTGCTCATCCGACACGTCCCCATCTGGTGCGCCGAGCTGTACGGCGCAAACGGCGGCCTGTTGCCCGCCTTCTTGATCTCCGCCAACCACGCCACGAACGCCGGGTCCGCGACGCCGAGCTTCTCGCTCTCGGGCGACGCCGTCTGTGGCCTGACAAATGGCCTCGTGCCGGGGAGGATCGCGCGGATTTCCCGCGCGCCGGTGATGTAGCACATCTTTGCTAGTGCAATGACGCCCTCCAGTGTGTTGGCTGCGTCGAAGGGGGACGGCGTGTAATCGATGCACGGCGCCCCTGTGTCCGGATTCGCGTAGACACCGCCTGAATCCCGATCGCGCGTCAGCGAGATGAAACCTGCTGCGTGCCGGAGGCGGGCGACGTCAAGTTTGAAGTCGTGGCCCGAGATCCAGGGGAGGTTCGTCATGATCGTGTAGGGCACCATGCATGTTGGCTCCAGCTTGGGACCGTGGCCGTTGTTGTCGAGATTCTCGAAGGAGGTGCAGACGCTGGTGATGATGCCTTCCTCCCACGGTTTGACGTCTTCGTCGTAAAAGGCAACGACAAAATTGACTGGGTGCAGATGCAGGTTGCGCCCGATATGACGGTTCTGTATCTCTTAGTTAGACATGCCTCATATCGGGTCAGTCACAGCCAACAACGTACCTTCAACCCACTTCGCTTGAGGAGTAGTGGGCTGTGCAACGACCCAGAGGAAACGATGACTCTCTTCGCCTTGATCACCACCTCCCTCGTTATCCTCTCTGCCTCAGGGCCGATTGTACCACCATTCTTATCACGCGAAGTCCACTGCCCCACGACGCCAATAGCCCGTTTCTCTCCATCCTCCTCCTCAAACAACACCCTCTCAGCATTAAACCCTTCTATGAATTGCGCGCCATTTCTCGCAGCATGAGGCAACCAGCTCACCGCCGGCCCCTGCTTATTCCCACTCCCACACCCAAGATGACAGTGTCCACACGGATGCTCCCGCCCCCCACAATTCTGCGGCGTCGGCCTCGCCTCCCACCCCAGCTTCCTCGCGCCATCCAGCACAACCTGTCCCCTGTGACTCTGATACTTCGCATCCGCGACGCCCATAAAGTCGCACACCCCGTCCAGCGAGTCCTGGAACTCCTGGGTCGCGAAGAACGGCAGGCCGTGCTGCTCGGCCCACTCCCGCCTGACGTAGCCCTGCGTCTGCAGGGCGACGCTCCAGTTCACCGTGCCGCCGCCGCCCCAGCACGAGCCCGCCAGCACGTTGATGGAGTTGTCGGCCGAGGCGACGAAGCCCCTGTTCTCGTACAGGTGGTGCATGGCCTGCGCCTGCGGCATGGGCAGCTGGTCCGGCGTGAAGTGGTACCCCTTGTCCACGACCAGGACGCGGTGGCCCGCCTCCGCCAGGACCTTGGCGCAGACGCCGCCGCCGCAGCCGGAGCCGACGATGACGATGTCTGTCTCCAGCGTTGCTGGCTCTGAGCCGGACTCGAACTGGAGGAAGGAGTAGTCAAATCCCTTGCCTGGGGTCCAGTCGTGCGGTATGTCCGGGTAGCCGCTTACGGTCTTGTAGAGGGGGCTGGTGATGAGGAAGCTGGATTGGGCGAGGAGACACATTGTCTTCGCGAGGAGGCGGAGGGTGGGGAGCCACGAGGCCTGCCAGGACTTGAGGATGGTCTCGCGGATGTGGATGGGTTGGAGATGGGCGGGTGTTGTGTAGCCTGTTAGGAGGAGAGCACCCGGTCTGGTAGAGAGGGCAGTGAGGACGCCGCCAAGCTGGTTCCTCACGGAGGCTGGCACGCCGCTTAGAGACCGGCGGATCGCGTGGAGGGTTGCTGGGTTTTGGGAGGGAAGTTCTGATAAATAGGCTGTAAGAGTGGCTTCATCTGGAGCTTGGGCTAGAGTGGTCCGGGTGGTCGTCACGACATCTTGATATTCTGTGTCAGGTATCGCTTTCTGCATGGTTTTGTCCGTGGCCTTCGATTCTGGCACAGTTGCTGGCAAGACGGCATCAATTAATGACATGAGGACTGCCCACTGTGTCTCGTTGAACCAGTCGCCAGAGGGTGGTTCTGGCAGTCCCGGCCACCTAGGTGCGGTTATGTTTTCTGACGACGCTGCCATCGTGACTACTCCGTGGTATGTGGCCTAATCGCAAAGCTCGAGACGATATATATGTTGAATATGTAGGAGGATGTGTGCTACACTCGAGTGAGGAAAGGACTAAAAGAGAACCACGAAGAAACCGTCGCTGCAGAGAAGGAAACATGGAGCCACCTCGTATATTAAGGCGTTCATACCAAGGGATGTATGACCACTACTAGTCCAGCCCTTTCATACTAGTATGCTCTTGGACGCTTCTCCTCCCAGGATCCCAGACTGCCACGATCGAGTCGCATGTTTTCCATTGTGTGACGAGTCGTCGACCGGATTGGAGATCTTCACCTCCCCGCTTGCCACCTTCCCCTATCTGGACTGGCAGCTGCCACGCTGTGCGGAGAAGTGGACACCACCCAATCTCGAATTCAGAGACAAACAGAGTCGACAGATGAAGATTCACTCGCGTGGACAAAACAAAACCTCGAGGTTTTCGATTCATATTCACTTCAAGTTCGAAACCATCTAGTCTCGATTATGTGAACACCGTAGAATATCAGCCCTGCGTCTTACGAATTTAGTTGAAGCGATAAGGTTGTGACCGCAGATGACATGCATACTAGACCTAGTGGCGGCACACAGATGGCTGTTGGAGATGGCCCGTGTAACCGTGTTTTAGTGTAATGCGGGGTTGGACCTCGGAACTTTGGACACCATGAATTCTGAAGCTTCTGATTGTCTAGCATCACATGAGGGGATTCCCATGGTTGAACCAATTATGCCCGAAAGGGAGCCACGATTCAACTCAAACATCCTGACGTGCAATGGCCATGGTGATAGGTGATGTCAATGCTCGAGTGTCCTGTTGGGACGATCTCGACGTGTCTTCCAAACCGAGAAGAATTGAGTGGTAAAGGATAATGCTCACGATACGCGGGTAAACGAGACGAGAGCCCCAAAAGTTAGCGTTAGTAGTGTGCCAAAAACCTCATACCGGTCAGGGGACAAAAGCTCCGACCTCTGACCGACTATGGTCCAGAATTAGTCGGCAAAAAAACCGAACGGCGCCGGAGGGTCGACTGCCGGAGGACGGAGGTGACCGCCCCACTTGAGGCTTAAGTTGCCGGGTGGGATAGCGGGACCCGTTCTGCCGTTCCGGTTTCCAGGACGGCATCCGCCTGCCCGACACGGCGTTCTGTCAATAGTCGACGGCACATCGGGCATAAAGTCTGCAAAGAATCAAAGCGCACAGAAGACTAAAGCATGTGAATGTGGATTCTCGGCATGTGCAGCGACTTTTTGAACCGTCAAATGCCGGGGATCTGAAGAAAGCACATGGGAGGCCACTGAATTTTGTTGAGGACGGACCAAGGGCAGCTTCCTGGTCTAGACTGAATGGCTGTCAAAAGCGCTTTTCGCACGCGCTTGAACTCTGGAATTTCTCTTTCAAAGTCGCGAGATGGCTGTTGGTTCATGAAGTTCTCAAGGCCTTATGATCCATAGCAACTTGAGAGGCAGAGACTCTCATCGGTAATCTTCTGGAAGCTTTCAGCGGGAAAGAAGTGGTCGAGCTGAGACTTCCAAAACCGTGATGGGGGCTGCATGAGGTGCCATGTTGGACCCTGTGCGACGTCATGGCTGTCAATCTCATTGGCTGCCTTATTACCCCCAATTCCCAACAAAAAATCAGGGGACCCCACAAATATCGGTTTCGGCTCCGGGCAGCTCTCGATTGGCGACATTCCGTTCAACTGCAACTCCCAACCATGATCACACTGGACCCTGAAAAGCTCAAATCAATGTTAACAAATGTCTAAAGAGTCCGCAATCCTGACGATGGGAGCCTTGCCTTGCCTTCGCCATCAACAATTGCATTAGAGGCTTCACATGATAGAAGTGTCTTTTCGAAGTCCAGACAGCATGCTCCTTCCTCATCTGAAGCTGTCCCGAGATGCGGGCTATACCGCCGATTCAAGGCGTCCAGGGACCCTGGCTGTTTCACGCCACTCGCCTCTGGCAAGCTTTCAGTCAGGGCTCACCGCACATGTTTCCCGATTGTCAGTTCGATGTCATCTCTCGACCCATGCTTTGCCAAGTCGGTTGCAGCTTGATTGCTAGGGGACAAGCGTCCAGACAGCCCTAAGATACTAGTATATACGGTGGTATGTGACGGTGCCCACAACCCACAAACCGAGGCAGTCCGTTCTGCCCGTCCGCCGTCTGCAGGTCCCTGTGGATCCAGATCAACAAGCTTACCACAGTAAAACTGACATACCGTGGTCCAACAAAAACTAGACTGACAAGTAAGGACTCGCATGACAGTGTTGCATAGACCGCATTCCATCTTTGCTGTCTGTCAGTGGCGGCAAGTCTGCAGTGAACCTAATTCTACATCTGTTACTGCCCTCTCTCCTTGTCTTGCCCGTCATCATCATCCTTCGTCCTTCTTGCCTTAGAAAGGAACCTCTCTTCGATCGCCTTTAAGGCCTCTTCCTACCCTTGATCACGCAAGCGGGCGATATCATCATCATAACTTTCCATCATGGCTTCCTCAAGAGCATATCTGTCGCTTCCAAACGCATCGCTCTTCTCCTTCCCTCCTACCAATGCCCCGGCCTTCATACCACCACCAAAGGCAGGCTCGATCCCGTCCGCGCCACCCTTCGATATCCCCGAGAGCGTCTACCAAGCATGGCTGGACCCCGTAGTCCCCATCACCATCGCGACCGTCTACGCCGTGTCCGCCAAGCTGCTCAACGCCTACAACAGGTCGAACGGCAAAAAGCCATGGGCTATCAGCAAGACACGTGCCTTCCACGCTTTCGTCATCTTCCATAACGTCTTCCTTGCAGTGTACTCGGCATGGACGTGCTGGGGCATGTTCGGTGCCTTGCGCCGTACCATGGTCAGTCCCTTTGGGCCTGCGGGAATTGCTGGCACTTTGGACTCCATGTGCAGACTGAGCGGTCCATCAGGATACGGCAACGGTGTTTTCTACGACGAGGCCAGCCGGACATGGCAGACCTACTCGCCTAGTGTCGCTCTGTCAAGCGACGGTCAGCCGTTGAGCACCGACACTGGCCGTCTGTGGAACGAGGGACTGGCATTCTACGGCTGGATCTTCTACCTCAGCAAGTTCTACGAGGTCCTCGACACTCTCATCATTCTCGCCAAGGGCAAGTTCAGCTCGACGCTGCAGACATACCACCACGCTGGTGCCATGATGTGCATGTGGTCAGGAATGCGCTACATGTCGCCACCAATATGGATCTTCGTCTTCGTGAACTCTGGAATCCACGCAATGATGGTAAGTCAACTTCCCCCTCCATGCAGTCATGCGGAAATATATCGGATCCTGCTCGTGTGCTTCTTCCGGTGCATTACCACAGTTAGCGCGGGGTGTTGTTGAGCTGCGCTACTGTGGGATGACGATTGCTTGGCGTTCCTTAAGTCCGATCACTAACACCACCCCCAGTACACATACTACACCATCACGGCCCTCAAGATCAGGGTACCTATGTTCATCAAGCGTAGCTTGACGTCGATGCAGATCACCCAGTTCCTCCTCGGTGGCTCGCTGGCCATGATACACTCTTTTGTCAACTACGCCGTCCCGGTCGTTGTCAATGCCACCCAGAAGTCGACCCCCTCAGCGCGCGTATCCTCCGAATCCGTCTCAGGGGCCGACATCGAACAGCAGAAGCAGCTCATCTACACCCCTTGCATTACCTCGGCAGGCCAGACTTTCGGCGTTTGGCTCAATGTCGTGTATCTTGCACCCCTGACGTATCTGTTCATGAGCTTCTTCGTTCAGAGCTACATCAAGCGCTCGGCCGCCGCGGAGCAGAAGAAGAAGGACAGGCGCTACAGCGATCTCGCTGTCACCGCCGAAAAGGCCGGCTGGGACGCTGCCAAGGGTGTTGAGCGTGAGGTTTACGGTGCGAGCAACGAGCAGGCGATTATCGACGACACCGTCAATGGCCATGCCATCACCAGGGCTCGCGCCAACGATCGGGTGCTTCGGAGCCGGCGTTGAATCTGGAGTGGCTTACCTTGAGTGTGTCCAAGCCAAATGCCTTGTAAAACTCCCTAACCCATGCACAGTTCCTCGCTATCCAGGACGGGTTCGAGTCGGTGTATTTATACTCTTTGCATCCCACGAGCCTTCTCTTGCTGCGCCGCTGTTGCCTTCTCGTGCCCTCATCGACTTTTTGTGCTGCTTCTCAGCGTTGCTTGCCATGTTCGAAATGATGATGTTATATGTTTTTTTTCCCTTCTTTTTCACGGCTAGGGCGCTCGAGAGGGCCGCCACCGTCGCACACTCCTTAGTGCCATTGCAATCTAGAGGATAGACACTTGCATCACTCCGGATTCGAGGTTGCAGGAGACATGTACGCGAAACGACGCATAGAGTCGCATACTACATCAGAGAGAATGAATGAAGATCAGTCCCATCGAGCTTCCAGGCATGCGATCGTAAACGGGTCAACCTGCAATGCAACCATGAGCCAACATATTGCTCTTTCAGTGGCTGACCACCTTTTCACTGCTGGACATCTGCTACAGGACTTCTCAACGTGTATGTCTTTGCACCGAATGTTAGCCAAGTCAAGTAGTGGATGTTGAGGCCATCGACGAGAGAGCGTGGATGGGCATGATTATACCTCATCAACACAGACCCATTCACACATGTCAAAACCAGCATTGATGAAATCCAATCACAGCGGCTACAGCAAGCCAAGCCTTAAACAGGTGTTCACTGACTAGCAAGCCTCATCCCGCCTTCTCAATGCGGAAGTCATCCGTGAGAAAGGTGGACACCGGGCTCACCGAGAAAACACCCAAGATCCCGAGGTGGCAGCGGCAAAAAGTGTGGATTCCAGGGAACCTTGGTTGTCAAAAAGTCCACATTCATCATTCCCGCAGCTAGGTTACTTATGTGGATATATACGCACGCTACATTACCCGATTAGGGACTTGCCTTTGCCTCTCCCTTCCACAGCGACCCCGTTCCCGGAAACAGCGGGAATGTCAGTGGTCGGCCTCCTCTCCGACACCTTCAGTCCAGACTTAGACGTAAGAGTGCAAAACTCCAGTTCGGCGAACACTAGAGAGACCCTTAAAGATACTAACGAAAACACCAACGTGGGGTCCACTCTATTACCAAACGGAAACTACTTCGTCGTCGTCGTCGTGATGTTCCGATATCCTTGTGCAGTCTGTAGCAACGCCGGCAACAAAATAAAAAAAAAACCCCCAAAAGTGCAGAATATTAGCCTCCAAGCTGAAGGAAAACCCCAGATCCCTTAGACGCCATCCTGTCTAAGCGCCTTTGCCGTAAATCCAAATGCAAAATCGTCCAACCGTCCTTCGCCTTTCCTCAGTCGTAGATGTCTGTAGCCCGCAAGCAAGTCTTGGGTATATCGCAGCCAAGCAAAAGTCTATAGCCCTCTTTCCAACCTCCCTAATCGACGTGGTCATTCCGTACTCGTCCCCGGTAATCTATGCTGCGATCGTAGTCTTCCTGTCTTCCCATGTGGGCGAGCAGTCTCAATTGTCCGAGCTGCCAGAGCGGTGATACACCCCCCTATCAGCCTCACGACCATGTGTCTGAGAGCATGACTTCGTGATCGTGACCCATTCAGGGCCACGCCGTCCGCGACTCGGATATCCCATCCTCCTCGCTGGGTTCGACACCGGCAATCCTGCCGACGGGATAGGCTCATCCGCTTCGAACGCGAAGGGACTCGTAGTAGTAGTTTTCAATCCCACCATCACTGCACTTCAAAAGGTACTCCAGTTCCAGTCCCTCGGCACACTGACCGCCACATCCGCCACGCTCGGCGACGTCGGCTTGCCCTTGCACCCGATGGGCGAGGTCGACAGCGGGCTGTCGCCGGGAGTGCGGGTGCCGCTGTCAGAGGTGGAGATGGTGCTGGAGTCCTGGCTGTTGGCGCGGCTGCGCCACTCCTTGAACTGGCTGTAGCAGTGCGCGCACGCCCTCACGGGGACCCCGCGCGGGTTGTAGTTTGCGCCCTCGTCGAGCGGCACCTCGTAGGCCGAGTGGAAGTCGCAGAAGATGTTGCCGCAGCGCCTGCAGTGGTGGCGCCGCGTGAAGTAGTTGAATGTGCGCCGGCAGGTAGAGTGGTCGCAGACGGTGGATTCGTGGTCAGGCTTGGAGGGAAATGTTAGCACCAGTATTTCAGCACCAGTATTTTAGATATAAAAGCTGGTAAGAGCATACCTTCCAGTGTTCGCGAGTCGGCATGCCGGTTGGCTTAGCAAACGCCTCGAGGTTCCAGTTGCCGTCGACGCACTTGCCGCTATCACCCGTCGAGCGCCGGCTGATTCTCCCTAGTGCGCCACTGAGTGTGATGAAGCTGCTGTTTGACCTGAGCGTTCTGTCGTCCTCGTCATCTGAGTTGTCGACTTTAGTCCTTGTCGGCGGTGCTTTGGAGTGGTGCTCGGTCGGTCGCAGGACGGCGGGCATGTAGAGCGGCCTTATCTGTCTCGTATGGTACGCTTTTGGTGAAGTAGGAGACGCACTGCCAGATGTGCTGAGAGGGGAAATCTTCGTGCTGCTCTGACCCTGCTGCTGCGGAGGAGGCGCAAAGGTGGGCAGCACTTGCTGTTGCTGCCATTGCGGCGGTTGTGATTGTTGTTGATTCTGCGCCGGGAAGAATGACGATTGCTGCTGGTCCTGCAGCCGGGGCATGATGAGTTCAGTTGCCATTTTTGAGGCTCTCGCGTAGTCAGATTAGGATTATCGGTGTACAACCGTCGTTATCGCGGATCTAGAATCCGGGACGAGGGCGGTCACAATGAGGCGGCGTCAAAGCGTGGGGGGAATCCCGCGACCGAGCTGGGACACCGAAGTCGGCTGGATGGTTTATATTCCGAATGCAAGGGTTCTAATACCAGTAAACAAACACGTGGCGACGAGGCACGCGTGCTTGAGTTTTCTGGTGCCCGGAGTGTTTGTTCCAATAGTGCAAGTTGAGATGGAGGAGGGAAGGTGGCCAACCTTGACCTTCGGATCTCGGTTTTCCAAAGGGGGGGGGGACGTGAAAGTATATGTTCGGCGGCAATAGGCGGGTGAGCGGGCGTGCTAATAGATACGCCAAGCACAACTGAGTGATAGAGAAGAGCAAGCCACGCAATGCTGTATCTAAACCAAGCGGAATCAGGTATGACAGTATCACCAAAGATTGCCGAGGAGGTATGAGAGGTAGTGTCTGGGTGGTGTGATGCTGGCACCTTTTGAAAGTTTTTGAGGTTATGTCAAAGTCAAGGTGAAATAACAAGCAGTATGTATGTATGTCTAAGACGAAGGTGGTGGAAGGGAACCAGTGGGACCTGTTGACGTTGACGAAGGGGCATTCTCGAGTTAAGTTAAATGTTACCGGGGTAAACCTCGCCGCTTCTGGATGCCGTTACAGCGTGCCAGCGAGGGCGGCTGGGCGGTGTTGATACGACGATTGTGGAGGCCGTCTAGAAGGAGAGGAGACGATCTCTCCGCGCTCCAGAAAGCAACGACTCGAGCAGAATCCACTTCGGACTGGGGAAACAAGCAGGTCGAGAACACCACAAGCAAGAATACCACCCATCACAGGCATATCACCAGCCACACACTGGCTTCATCAGACGCAGCTCGCTTGACCACGACACGCTGGTTATCTTGCGGTGTAGCCATCACTACCATCCAACCCGGCTTCTCCCCCCCCAGAGCCGTCATCAAAGGCTAATTCCAGCGACAGTGATGCAGACGGAAAGACGACCGGGAGGGCTCGACGTAAGACAGGGATTGCAGCTTCGGGATGACTTAACGGACGACAAGGGTCCATGGGTGGCCATCTGCTCAGTTACCAAAAACAGCAAAGCGCGCTGCCCTTTCATGATCCACCTTATTCTTAGGCCTCGCCTTCGATAGAACTTCTTTGCAAACCAAGCCTTCTGATTGGCTGATTAGATCGAGTCGCGGTTCGCTGATCCAACCAAGCTCATCTTCCGGTCCGAGAGTACGTAACAACGCCGCCCTGCTGAAATCGGGTGTCGGTGGCCATGTCAACAGCACGCGTTGGCTTCACAGTGAGCCCAACCAAGCTCTACGGTGTGAAACAGTATGTGTCAGATGAAAAAGCCCATGCCTACAATCTTGAGATTCCGGTTGTGTTGAAGAACTGATTGTCTCAAAGCCGTGTAAAGCAAAGACTTGCCATTTGCCAATCTGAATGCCCAAAAGTCTTGTTCTGACAGCCAAGCTTCCGCCGAACGGTCTGTAGGACGTAATGCTCCGTGCGCGGAGCGAATAGGACCTCAAGCATGAATCCGCGGTTCTGGCCGTGTTCGAGGCCTTCTGCATGCGCATGCCATCATTAAGCGGCCGCTGATTATACTATTCCAAGGCATCTTGAATCCTGCTATGGTAGCGGTACATATCGGCGTGCTATCGACAATGTCGCAACGCAGCATGTCAACGTCTTCCCAGTGTTGCCACTGTCATCTACATCTCAAGAACTATGCTTCTGGCTCTCGCCGTCGTCGACCATCTGCACCGGATTTGGCAAGTTTGACGTCGTAGCAGTCGCTTTCTTCCAAAGTGCGCTCCATATCGTAGCGATCTGCCACTGGAGACGGAGGTCCAGAATAGATGTGGAGCCGCATATCGGGGAAGGTCCCCTAAAACCGCAATCATCCTGGTCCGTGTAATTTACTACACTAGAGACAATAATACTTCATGTCTCTACACTTGCACGTCTATACACGCGGCTATCCTGTTCATCAGAATGTCAGCAGCTGCAACTGCTATTATACGACGTAATAGCCCCGTGCTCTCGAGTCAAGACCTCAACGTTGTCCCAAGTTCGGAACTACCTGAGCAACTTCTCAAGATCAGCATCGCGGCGAGAAAGTGAGCGCAAATCGCTAGTGCCTCGCCATTATTCGTTGAATTTACTAATTGGTCCGAGTCTTGAGGCACGAAACTGACAAACCTTGCAAACCTAATTTGATCTGCAGGCTGCCATTGGCCAAACATTTTGCTTATCGGCGCCTCCTGATTGGCCATTTCGATCGTCTCCAGACTCTTGGGGTGCAACGGAGTTGTCCGAAAAGGTGATCTGTGCGTCGCTACTGCGTAAACTTCGGCTGAGCCAATGATGCCGGATGTAACGTCATTGTATGGAGCCCGAAGTCTCTTGCCGCGTCCGGAGCCGATTCGAGGGTGACATTGTCGGGCGCCATACCGACAGAGATCTGCAGGAGGGCCCGTTGATCGCTCCCAAAAGGTGGTTGCCACGAAGCACATCAGGACGTCAGACGCAAGATGGAATCTCGATCGGTACTGCTTACCACAGTATACCTGCTTCTATCATCCTGCGTGACGACAGCATAGCCGCTCGCTCGGCTGCTGTGGGTGATCCAGCATTGGTCTTTTTGAGTTTGAAAATGCATCTCACATGTGCCAAGTCTGTACGATCGATAAGGTGATATAAGCCGGTTGATCCGTTGGAGTTTCGAGGCTGAAAATGATAGATACAACCGTTGTTATCGTAATGCGACTTTAGTACCGTTCGACGCTATGTTAGGGTTGAATTCTAGTGCCGTGATGATTGCGACAGAGCAGAAGAAAGATATGAGAAGCTACTATGGGAGAGTCTGGTCCGTCTTCGTACCCTCAACCCACCTCCCACTCTTCCCGCCCTCTTTGAGCACGACCCTCAGCCCTTCAATCACCATCCCCTTGTCCACCGCCTTGCACATATCATAGACCGTCAAGGCAGCTGTAGACGCAGCAGTAAGCGCCTCCATCTCGACTCCGGTCTTGCCGTCGCAAGATACCGTAGCCGTGATCTCAATGCTCTCGTCCTCGGCATCCTGGCCAACCTCCACTTCGACACTGACGTGCGAGATGGCGATAGGATGGCATAGGGGTATCAGATCTGGCGTCCGTTTGGAAGCCATGATACCCGCTACGCGGGCAACGCCGAGCACGTCCCCTTTCTTCATCTGATTCTGCTTGATGAGTCTAATTGCGGTAGGGTTGGAGAAACCGACCGTACACTTGGCTATTGCGACGCGTCTGGTGGGTGTCTTGTCTGAGATGGAGACCATGTGTGCCGACCCGGACCCGGAGACGTGCGTCAGCTTAGGCTCCAGGTCATCTTCGTCCTTGCCAAGTCTCCTAGATGAGCTGGTAAAGAGTCGTGCTTGTCGGTAGGTATTCCTCGGCATGCTGAGCCAAGATAGAGGCACACCACGCTTCCTCTGGCGAGCACTGGATGTTGTCGGATTCCAAGTTTGTCCAAATTTATTGTAGTCTGATTCAGATGGAGGATCTATGTACATTGCTTAGCCCTCGTGCCATTATATGAAGGAAAATATGTATTCAAAGGACAAGCTCCTTCATCATCTCGTTGTTATTCCAGATACGCATGCAGATCCCACCAAACGCCGCCGCGCCTTTTATGCGATCCATCCGAAGTATAAGCCATGAAGATGAGCCAAGAGAAAAAAGAGGTTTTTACCCACCGATCAAGATCATAGGCCGGTTTAACATATGCTCCAAATCTCCCAAATCAGCATGCTTCTCCTTCTTGCGCTTCACGGCCATGCCGATTATGTCCAAGAGTTCTGGCGAGTTAGGTGCCAGAATCGGTGGCCGTTCCGAAAGCGGGAGGTGTTTGCTCTCGTCCAGAGCAATTTGCTTCATGGCCTCGAAGACCTCCGTCTCAATCGGCTCGCCATTGTTTATCTTCCGAATAATGTCTCGCAGCGAAACCTCGTCGTTACCAAATAGACACACCTTCAAATTGCCGTCGCTTGTAATCCGCAACCTATTGCAGCTCCCACAAAAGTTGTGCGTCATGCTCGTGATGAACCCGATCCGCCCGGTAAATCCTGGGATCTGGTATGTCTTGCTCGTCTCGTTCTTGTGGTCCTGCACCTTGTGCAAGCCGGGATACTTTTCGCGGATGAGCCCCAGCATCTCCTGGTAGCTGAACATCTTCCCTTGGCTCCACTTGTTGCCATCAAACGGCATGTACTCGATGAACCGCACCTCGACATTTTTGTCGCGGGTCATCTCGACAAAGGGAATAATCTCGCGATCGTTCATGCCCCGCATGACGACGCAGTTGATCTTGAACTTGATCCCGGCACCGGCGCGGTTGAGCTCGAATATGCGGTCGATACTCTTCTGCACGGCGGCGAAGCCGTTCCGGCGCGTCATGATCTGGAATTGCCAAGGATCAAGTGTGTCGAGCGACAGGTTGACGCCCGTTAGACCAGCCTCTACCATGGGTTCCAGCTTGCGGTGGAGGCTCAGTCCGTTGGTCGTGAGACAGAGCTCGCGCAGACCGTGCGGTCTGAGGCCACCAATCTGCTGCATCAGCGGCACGATGTCGCGACGCACGGTTGGCTCGCCGCCAGTGAGTCGGATCTTGGTCACGCCTTGGGAGACGAAGAGAGATGACAGGAGGACGATCTCCGGGGTGGTGAGGAGCTTGTGGGAGGGGCTAAGCTCGATGCCCTCCTCGGGCATGCAGTAGAGACACCGGAGGTTGCATCGCTCCGTAACTGATATGCGGAGGTAGTCATGCTGCCTGTGGAATGTGTCTGTGAGGAAGTCTGAAAAAGGCCGGGCATCTTTGAGGCTGTGGCGTCTCGATGCAGAAAGAGCTCCTCCCACAGGTGAGCTATTGTCCTCCGCGGGTAGGACGGGGTCGTTCTTGGGGGAGGTGACCGGCGGAGGAGTTGCCGAGTGCTGGGCCAATCCGACCGAGGTAACACGCCTGCAAGGCGTGTAAGATACGCCTAATATGCGGCCGGCTTGCAGCCTTCTGCTCTGCAGAGGCGAAGCAAACATTTGACGAAGTGCTGTCATTGCTTCAGCAGCAAAGGACATGAAATTCGGAAGAAAATCGTTGGAGCTGTTTGTAAAGAGCACTCTGCATTGTGCCTCGATGAGGCGTTATGACATGGGGGACAGCGCCCGAGATGTGACCATGCAGGTTGTCCAAACTAGTTTGGATGCATGAGACGATCCGGGATCGATGTTGTCGTCGACATTGAGCTTTATCTCTATGTGTTTGTGACTCTTGGGCTGAGTGATCCGGGAAGGATGAAGCTCAGTGCGTCATGAGTAATCCACCGCTGGTGGCGACGCCCGTTTAGTGTCTCCGAGCGCCGGCGGCAGTCGACGGGTCAGCAAAGGTCGGTGCTCGGTTCGGCCCGTGACCAATCAGAGCAATCGGAACCCCATATGCGTAAGGTAAACATCAACAAAATGATTTGACTGTATCACGACTCGGAGCCTTTTGAAGGATGTGTAAAAGCAAACATCTTCAACCGGTCGAGATCTCTTCTGCCGGTCTTGCGGAATCAGGCAACCCGGTCTCGACCTCCATCTGTTCTGCGATCTCATTATTGGATAGCTTCTTGACACACCATGCGCTTCTCTAGGAGCGTGAGATGTGAGCAAAGGCCTCCCCCCTCCCCCCCAAAATGCCAGTTTCATTCCACTAACGTGACCTAGCCTCGAGGCATTCTCTGCCCAGTCCCAATGGGCTGTTCATTGCTACCTTGTTCCTTTCTGTGATCAACATCCGAGAGGTCAGGACGCTCGACGTCGTCAAGATCATCAGGTTGCCTAGCGAAATGTCTGGCCCCGTCTATGGCTTTCAATGGTCTCCATCATCACGTCTGATCCTGATCGCTATCGGTGATCAAATTCAAGTGCACTCTGCAGATGATGCTATCTTTGAAGCCACTATCCGGAATGCTGTCCCGCCTGCTGCAAAGCCCTCCTCGATTGGTTTTGGCGCATCTGACACCGAAGTTTGGGTGTGTTCATCTTTTGGGCTGAAGCTCACCATCTTCGACCTCACCACGTCAAAGGGTGTGGAGATCAGCAACCCAAAGTTCTTCACGCCAGCGAACACATCCAATGGATTCTCTCTTCGCCCCGTCACAAGCCACTGGGCAATCATGACGCGTTCGGCAGGGAAAGACTTGATCAGCATACATGATCCCGCGACAAAAGATGTACAACGATCATGGTACCCGGATACAGTCGACGCTCAAGGCTTGAAGTGGAGCCCTGATGGGAGGTGGTTGATTGTGTGGGAATCAGACAGCCAGGGCCACAAGGTCATCTTCTACACAGCGGACGGTAATATCTTCAAGACGTGGACCGGCCCTGCAAATCCCCCACCCGAGTACAAACACTATCCCTTGGGTGCGGGTGTCAGGCTCGTTCAGTGCTCTGCAGATTCTCACCATCTCGCTATTGGCGACCATAGTCGTGGCTTATCCATTCTTGATATGACGTCTGCCAACGAGACTATGCGGCTGCTCCATCCCAGCACTATCGTACCTTGCGAGACTATACAGGTATTGCTGTCTTCTTTGAGGGCATCACAGGTCCTACTTACTGATTCGATTCAACTAGATTTGGCAGGAACAAGTCAGCGTCGTGCAAACTGGGCCGTCGATCCATACCTTCATCAAAGCCACCCAAGCGATCTCGCCCCCCGGCCGGGAGTCCAAAGACAATTCCAAGCTCAAGACTGGAGTCTCCACCATGGTCTTTGATGCGTCTTCAGGTCTTATTGCAACGAGGCTGGATGATGCTCCAAGCACAGTATGGATATGGGACATCCAAGCCTCGGAATTGAGAGCGGTCTTGTTATTCCACTCCGAAGTCCAGAGTG
Source organism: Coniochaeta sp. PMI_546 (assembly GCA_021432605.1). Lineage (NCBI taxonomy): Eukaryota > Fungi > Ascomycota > Sordariomycetes > Coniochaetales > Coniochaetaceae > Coniochaeta > Coniochaeta sp. PMI_546. The sequence goes on along the minus strand of MU271145.1, from coordinate 1,561,195 downwards.
CGACATGGCACCCCACTTCGCGAGAGACGCTCCTAATAAGATGCGATGGTGATCTTTACAATGGCATCGTCTTCGTCTGGGACCCACTCTCCGAAGGGCCGAGGACTATCGACTTTGCCTCCAACCTTCCAGATAGGAAGGTCGAGGGCAAGCCTCAAGCCTCGTGGTTATGCCTTGATGACTCTGAAGCACCCTCACTCTTCTTCTCAGATGGACAGAACTACGTGCTGGCCTCCGTTGCCGAGTCAGATCAAGACGTGCCTTATTGGCAGGATGGCGATGGTGTGGAAGCACAGAGACAAGAGTCACCACTTGAGCTGGTCCCAGCCGCTGGCCCTGAGGGTCCTGGTTTGGATGAAGAAGATGACGACGACGTCAGTGAGCTGGAGGACACGTTCGTACACAAACACTAGGACCCAGAAGGACTTACTAGCCTTCAACCCCCCCTCCGCATCCGGTTCTCACACATCCCCTCGCTTCTCCGGGACCGACTAAAAACGGCACTTAGCTACTAGCACGGCGCGGAACACAGCCGCAAGAAGGTATATCTGTGCCCGCTTTGCAGCCTGCAGGGCTGGTTGAATCCAGTCGTCATCACGAACAGCGGGCGCGTGAAGAACTAGGTAATAGGTGGAAGTCCGAAGGACAATGGGATGTGGGTGCACACCTCGACGACCTCGTCATGCACAACGCTCCGGACCTTTTGGTCAGGCCTCGGCTACCGACCTGTATCTGTCCGACCTGTCAAACAGAGAAGGGTTGCGGGCCGCGATTGTAGGTTACACGACTTCATTTATGCACGCATTGTAGTTTCTTGACTGCTTTTGGCCACAGCCATTGTCGCCTTTAGCAGCCACATGGCGAGTACAGCCCCAGTCCACCTCTTGTTCCAGCCCGAAGCCGCGTTCTCTCTGCACACGTTGCCACTCAGTTGTCGATGCAGGGTTATAGTGGTTGCTTCGAGGCACGTAGAAATGCTTATTGTGGCATGCGCTAACATTTTAACAAACACCAGATACCCTTGCAAGCAAGGATCTCTGTGATACCACACCGAACAACCTTGGGACATTCAGAATATTCCACGAAAACCATTGGCCTGCAATTGAAGGAGCAAGGTTCGCATGAGCCTCTTTACGGCTAATGCAGTTCCACGGGCCCGGTTACCGTCACTGACACCTTCTACTATGTCAACCGCCTTGCAACAACTATCGACGCCGCATCAACATATTAGCCTCCATCCCCGGCACGAGCCTTGTCATATATCTCTTGCAGGCCAGCAGACCAAAGCCAGGTTTTTTTTCGCATCAATGTACCCGTAACAAGCGTAAAGGCGTCGCCGCTAGATGTTGGTTGGTTCGGACCTTCGCTACTTACTACAGCATCGATAGACTTTAGCTTTAAGTCGTCAGTCAGGCATACAAACCAATTCACTACTTCCTCTCCAGCTGGAGGTACCTCTTCATCAATCGAATCCTGACGACTTGATTTTCCCTTCGGCATAATCACTTGTCTTGTCTTACGAGAAGTACAATGCAGCATTGCTCCTAGCTGCGCACACTGCAGCGCGTGCCCAACTGCAATGTGAAATGCCCTAGCAGGCTACCGTTTGCTAGAAGTCTGCACGAGCTTCGTCCGCCCGCTACTCTGACTCTGAAAGACACAAGGGATTCTGAGATGGCTGCTTCACACCTAAACAGAATGCTCCAGTTGAGTGAATGTATGCCGTTTTGAAGTGACTCCATGGTGCCCAAATCCTGTCTAGAACGGATAACAAGCCAGGTCGTGTATAAAAGGTCTACAACTGACCTTCTCTTCCTTTACACACATACCTATAATTATAACCATTACTATTATCCAGTACTCATATTAACAAACATTTCTTCCCCATACCCTTGTCCTACGCGTGCACAACCGCAAACCCGATAAGGCTCTGCAACACCTTTACTTCCAACTCTAGTCTACTGCTATCCGACTTGGACCGTTGACGGGTTCTTGCGTCCTGTGCTACTTCCACCACGTGCATAATCGGCCGCCCATAATGTCTCACCGGAAACATTCCAATACCGGCCCAGCGGATCAGGGGAGTGACACTGGTATGGTAGTGCAACCTGGGGACGTTACGGGCTGTTACTACATCTTGTTCAGTGGAGTATGCTACACTACCGTTTCTTAGTCTCCGATGCCTTACTGTTGTGCTCACACCCGTCACAGCTGCACAAGGACACCAACTGGAGGGACGTAAAAGACTTTCTGCGTGATCATCAAGTCAGAGAGTTTGACGAGGTGCAGGTCTTCCGACAGTCCACCAGTGGCTGGGTCAGGATTTATGGCAGGCAGAACTTCGATGCTGCTATGAGTATGTCGTAACCATGTGTAACTCTCCTGATCCATGACTGATACTGGCGCAGAGCTATTCCAAACAAAACCTTGTGCGGGTAGGTATGTCATTGTCGACGGCAGGAACGCTCTCCGTCCGACATTCGTGAAGAACTTGGAAGCCGCACCACTTCAAGCTCCTGCAGCGTCTACTGCTACCTATGGAGCGGCTTTCACTACCCAAATCCCGCCCCTCCAAATGAGCGAGCAATCCGTAAGGCCTCCTTCTGCTCCTCTGAGGAGAATGATAGCTAACATGTATCTTCCTTTCAAGGGGTTTATGCCCGCCAATGTGGCCATGTCCTACACAAACCCTCATGTACCTGCACCGGGAACGGCATACGATGTCTCGAAGGACTATGACCAGAGCAACCTTGAGTACTACAAGGCTCATCCAAGCCAGTACCATGACGCTGAACCCGCAGAGAGGACCGGCTACGAAGGCACAGAGATGTACGCTGCCTCCAGTCGCGCCTTCGTGGACAATTTCGCGGCAATGTCGTTCCGAAAGCCTGGCGACGACAACCGCGTCACAGGCAGCGCCGACTTCAAAATCTGCGTCAAGCGCTACGCCGAGGACCCAATTGATCAGGAGATGGTCCTGGACTTTGTCCGTAGCTGCGCCCCGGCAGCCGTCCAGTACATCCTCCGCATCGACATACTCAAGGGACGGTTCAAGAACCGGCCATGGTCGAACAAGGCCCTGATCGTGTTCAGCAGCGCCGACGCCTGCTCCCTGGCCCGCGAAGGCCTGTTCGACAAGGAAGTCAACAGCATGAAGCTCGTCCAGGGTCCGACTGATGATGACGAGCCGGCAGAGGAGACCGCTGCTAGCGAAAAACCACCACCAAAGGAGCCGCGGCCGAAGCCTGAGGGAAGCGACCAGCGCACTCGCAAGGAGAAGCTTCGCGACCGCCGCAGGGAGCAAGAGGCGCAGAAAAAGGAGAGGAGACATCAACTTAAAGTTGCGGCAGCTGGCCAGGGCCCGTCCGACCCCGGATCCGGAGGGGTTTCGTCGTCCGGCCACGCCGTACCCGGGGCGCTGGGTTCGTCCTCTGGCAGCAAACCTATGAACGCTGCGGCTGCAGGGGAGGGCGCGAAGGGCAAGGGCAAGGAGAAGGCGCATGATGCCCATGTTGTCGATGGGACTGCCCCGCTCCATCACAAGCAGAGAGATGACGAGAAGCAGGGGAAGCCTCTTATTGTTGACGGCACTTCCCAGAACGAACGCAAACAGAAGCGTGATCAGAAGAAACAGCAAAAGTGAGCCAGCCATGTCAGCAGATAGGACTTTTGGCACGACAACATGTCCTGGTTGTTGACAGGGCTTCTAAGCCCCGTCAAGAGCATAACATGGCGAGAAGTGGCGGCTGGAGTAACTCCGCACGGTTTACATATGGATTTCATGATATGAATTGCAGAATTTTTCTGGGGACAGCAGCACATACGTATAGTCTATAGCTTCCCGAGCGTATCTCTCTTTTATATGAACGCTTCTTTCTTTTCCCGCTTTGATCATGTTTCCCCTCCTCGCATCCGTGTTTGGTCCTGTCTTATTAGACACCAAGGAGCATGTTCATTCATGTGCAACACACCCAGTCGCTACCACGGCATGATATGTATGTACTACCGCTTCAACGTGCAGTCGGGAGTCACAGTGAAGGTTAAGTATGAATCCGACAAGCCATTCGACCTGTTCCTAACGCAGAGACCTAGAACAGCATCTGATTCGAGCAGTCCAGCGCGCAGATGTATACGTGAATGGATTGATACTCTGCATCAGTGTCTAAGCACTCATATTGCTACCTCAGCTCCGTCACTTTTGAGTTCTGGATATCAGCCACCTCGAGTTATCATCTGGATTCGGCAGTTGATTTCAACCTCCCACCTATTGTCAGTTTAGCTGTACGCTCATCGGTTTCACTGCAAATTTCCTTCGGCGGCGGATGGTGTATCAAATGTTGACTGTCCAGCTGCCTGTGAGAGTCGAGCCACATGGGGCTGGTGTGTTTTTCTGTGGCTGCCAACGGCGGGTTGTGATTGACCAATAGCAGCCGGCTCAGGGGGTTGCACTTGGGAGTCTCCAAACGCACCTTCCAGGAGTTGTTTCGTTTCAAACCGCAATCCTCGACGGCTGTTCAACGTCATTGGCTGTCCAATTCCTTCGTTATCCCTATTCGAGCAAAAGAGGAGAGCTGTGGCATCATGTTGAAACAGACGACGAACCACAAACTGAGAAGGTGATTGTCGATGGCCGCTCTTCAACCTGTGACTGGTCTAGGTACCATTGAGGGCGGATCCCTTGATGTCCTTACCCGTCTGTCATGTTGGGTCGCGACCACATATATGGTAGCGGTCAGTTGAAGGTAGGGAGGTACTCTGAGCTGTTGTGTGAGCTCAAAGCATTCTGTCGAGGCCCATTCTTCCTTTCCATTCTTGTTCAAACGCTGCAGTTACTTTCTTCTCATTCTGGCGTTTGCATACCAACAGAAGCTGTGCTTCATTCTCTTCTTGATTGCCGCTCTCTTGTCGTACCATATCTTGACCATTGTCGGCTGGTCCAAACCGCTTGCTTCACTACCAACGAAATTGCCCATTCTCTTCGCTTCCGTTTGCCCGCTGTTTGAAATTGGTGCCGCACACTGTTGTTGGCAAGATTCGCATCCCACCTGGTTCTTTGACTTAAAGCCGTCCAGGTGACGATAAAAAGGGGCACGCGGGGACGAGGTGATCTTCTACTTCCGCTGAGCGGGATCTTTTATGCGACGCCGCTTCTCAGCATCCATCGCATGAATCAGATCGGCCGAGGACCGTCATTCAGAAGGATCGAAGCGATCCGAGCTACAGATATATACGCACTTGAAGAGGACAGCCGCATTGACCCCGGGACTCAATCGTGAGGGTTGATCAGCGATCTGACACACTTCGAGTTTCGCCCGCTCCCAACTGGTAGTTGGTACCACGGCCTACAGCCCTAGACAACAGATTCGCTGCTACGTCTTTGAATTGAATCCTTGGAAGTTTGCACATCTCCAATCAAGATACCTCTCAATTCGACCTCTGACCACTTGGTTACAACGAGACGATAATATATACGATCGCCCACTTACCAATCAGGCTCATACAGTATTCAAAGGTCTCATAACAACAATCATCAGTTCAGATCAGTAGTGAAAGAATTGTTGCCATTATGGGGAGGCAACAAATGCGACGCCGCCATGCTCGGGTGGTCAATCTGCTGGCCATGGCGTCGACCGCCTCGGCCATGTCGCTATCCAACTTCCAGCTCATCACCTCCTCACAAGTGCCGCTAGGGTGTATACTCGCGTACAACGCCCCGATAATAGGCTGCTCGAACACCGATTTCACGCAAGGGAATACATGCTCGGCAGGCTGCGCTAAGGCGCTGCAAAGGATCGAGGACGCTCTCATCAGTGTCTGCGGGGACGCAAGCGTACCGTCGAATTCGGTGTTGGGCCAGGCGCTGTCCGGTGGTCTCGTTGAGCTGCTATGTCCGTCGGGCAAGACGACCACCACAACATCGCGCCCTAGCGTCAGTCAATCTTCGACCGCTGCGATAGTCATAACACAGACCACGCGGCAGATCGGGACTTTCTCGCCTATACCCACACCTACCACTCTGCGGACATCGACAACGTCGTCGGCGTCATCGACCGAGGAAGACTCGGAGACCGAGGCGCAGACGTCTACGTCGAGTTCTGAAGCAGAGCCTCAGCCGACGGAGACGATAGAAACAACACAAGTGGCGCCAGCACCAGTCGTGACAAGCGATTCTGCAGGCAGCCCGACACAGACGACGGGTGCTCAGCAGACCAAGACTCCGCCACAGACCACGTCTGACAATGTGCCGGGAGGAGGAAGCCCATTTGATATAGCGACTGTGTCTTCGGGGTCGCAACAACTTACGGTTCGCTGGCTGGACGTGTTCCTGGTTGCCAATGCCTTTATGTTTCTATTGTGGAGGTAGTCTTGGTGGGTGTGTCAGGGGCGCGTAGTAGGAGAAAGAGACATGGCTTTGCCTGTGCCAGACATTCGGCCATACGACTTGGCAATTCTCGCAAGCAGGGATAGAAGGCCTTCTCGTGGATTGGGGATCCGGGAGTTGACAATATTGGTTGGGTGACGGTTGAAAACGATCCCCGTCGATTCACATCTTCGTTGCTTCTACGAAGCTATATCCTAGTATAGTAATAGAAGGGGCCATTTGCCTCACAAATCATAAACAAGATACCACATTTCATTCGTCTCGGTATATGCCGCTCATCAATGTCTTCCGCTCGTGTCTAACGAACTTCACTTTTTTTTAATGCCTTGCTGTGACTCTTCATCGTCCTCAGCACCATCATACACGGTTTCGGACAGGGTCATCCTCAAAACCCACTGTCAAATGTCGCCAGTCAAGTTTCTTCTCCCAAGCCAGCCATCTAAGCAGTCTCCCTCCACAGCTCCGCCATCTGGATGACACCCGGCACGCTCGCCAACGCGCCAACCATCCAGTCGCTCACAACCCCCTTATCGGATCCCCAGTGCACCGTCAGCGGCGCCCAGGCCAGATTCCGCACGACGGCGCTCTTCCACGCCGCGGCGGTCTTGACATCCCTCGTCGCCGCGCCTCCGACGCGCTCGGCGGCCAGCTTGCCCAGCTCGATGCCGACGTAGAGCCCCCAGAGACGGGCGGACCACTTCATCGCCCACCCCTGCTTGGCGGGGGACCAGCCCATGACGCCCTTGGACGACAGGTAGGCGCCGTTCTCGAGGGCCTGGAAGACGATGCAAGTCGCCAGCTGAGAGTAGGAGATGACGGTGTCCAGGGTGGTGGGGCGGGGTTGGTCCTTCTCGGTCTCGGTCTCGCTCCTGGCGGCGGAGAAGGTCTGGGAGAGCAGGCGCTTAGCCCAGAAGTACATGCCCAGCAGACCCCACAGTCGCAGGATGGTGCGGGCTTCCGAGAGGAGGTTGGAGAGGTTCTTGAGGCGGTCGGCGAGCAGGAGGGAGGCGGCGGCGGCGGCGGTGGAGGGTAGCTTGGCGCCGTCGGTTATGGCGACGACGGTGGTGCGGGAGGCGGAGACGAGGGCGATCCAGTCCGAGGCGGAGCGGTGCAGGGCGCGGGTCGCGAGGGTGGTGAGGAGGGAGGAGGAGAAGCGCGAGGTGTAGCAGATGAAGAGGAGGACGGTGTCGATCCCTGAGGGGGTGGAGAGGCACCGGTTGAGGTGGGCGAGGAAGGCGTCTAGGTTCTTGGGGGTGAGAGAGAGGAGGGTGCGGAGCGGGATGGAGGGTTTCTTCGAAGGGGACGACGAGGAGGAGGAGGATGGTGGTGGTACGGGCGAGGATTGCGGAATGGGTTCGCCGGTGGGAAGGTCGGCGATGGGGTTTGTTGTGGGGTGTGCTGATTCGGAGGACATGTTGATTGATTGTAGAATGAGTGTGGTGGTGGATGTGCGATAAGGATGTCGACGGTGATATCGAAGTGGCTATCTCTCGCTGATATGGGCGTGTTAAAGTATTGTGTTAGAGCTCGAGATGGTGGAAGTGGTGCCGATTAGATTACGAAGGATATCAATTGCCGAACCTCGGCGACAGATTTACGAATCAAAGGGAGAACGGGAGGGGGGACTTGGCACTGCAATAACGCTGCTTCTGGAACTGTTCTATATGACGACGCTCGTGAGGGTTATGCTAGCAAGATGAACCTGTCTAACGAGCGTCTGCTAGAGGCCAAATCTCCGTGAAATTAGGCTTGTTTATGCAATGCCATCATGGTGTTGCTCGTGGTTGAGTTCGTTGCCTCGGTCTGCCTCGGTCTGCCTCCACCTATTAGGATGGTACAGAACCCTAACCCTCACTCTTCGAGTCCGCTGGACCACGCCAAGGCGCCAACGCAGGGGTAACGACTCTACCTTAGTTAGACGTCGGGATAGACTCAATATCTCCCTCCTCCCATCCTAGAATGGTTGCCTTGGCAGATTTCAGGGCTTCTTACTCCCTTGTAAGCACAATAGCACCGGAGGCGGTATTGCTACTCATTATTAGTATGTGCCCTTTTCCGTCGCCAGACATAAGCTCCGTGCCTGCCATAAGCGTTGCATTTCGAGTATGCAGAGGCGGATGCGGAGTAGTATCCGTCTAATCTGAACTACCTGCTACGTATAGACGTTGTAGATGGCTATACAGTAAGCCCGAATAGTATTTGGATGAGACAGGGCCAATGGGTATCTCAAGGCAAGGTCTTCATGCGTCTGCTATCTCTACTGAGCCCAGGTCACAGGTACCACATAGGGTATACATGCATATACCTGCCATCATTGTCAGTCAAATGCTTTGAATTGACCTCCCTGCGCTTCCATGAGACTTCATCGACATTGTCAGCTGCCGTAGAGCGCTGCAACCTGCCACTGAAGCTGTGGCAGACGATATCTATGTTCACCAGCCGTCAAAAGCGGGATCATGAACCACGGTTGTATATCCTGGTGACGGTTATGATCGATTCCTCAAGGTAGCATTATGCCAGCTGCTCTCACGTCAGGTCAGCCAGAGTTGAAGTGCGTATCTTGTAGGTTCGGGATATTTGTGCCCATCACTCATTCAGTTGCCCCGAAGCCGAGTGATTCTTCAGATGCGGGGGACATAAATACGGCGAGGAGCCGTGCCGAGTGAATGGGATAGAAGTTGTAGAGGTTATCCACCAAGGCAATAACAGGTACAATCAACCAGATCCTGCAATTTGAGGCGACCAGATGAAGATCGCCAACGTTCTCCCGCTTGCTCTGGGTAGCTTCCTTCAGCTCGTAAGCGCTCCAAGCGATGAGGGAGAGGAGAAGGCGAATCTCGCTTTAGAGCTAACAATATCACAAGGCCGTCGCCGATGTGGTATTCCAAGTTGGCGGACCCAGCGGCACCTTCGCTCTGGCCCAGGTTGACCAAGGCGACCAGGTCATTACCTCTCAGAATACGCCTCCTGTTGTTGTAGATAGACAGACTTCAGCTTTTAGTGACCTCAAGTGAGACCAGAAACAGCTGACACATTTGACAGAACACAACACCCTCTTCAAGAACGCCATAAATGCCTTTGTTGTGAATGCTGGGGAAGTTCTCGACGGCAGACCTCAGGCCTGCGGTTGCGTCGCGTTTGTGAGCCCGAACTGCACTGGCAACCCGAGGTTCGCATTTGGCGGGAATGTCACCGACGTGCCGGGTGACATCCTTGGAAACATTGGCTGCTACGTGTGCGTTTGAAGGGCAATGGCAGCAGCCTGATCTTCGTAAATAGTAGTAAAGACTCAAGTCTCCATCAATAACATTGAGGTGCGATCCTCGTTCTGAATTACAGCCTCCCCGCTGACGAATATAGCAATTCTCTCCATGAGACTTGTAACCTGTTAGCCTGCAAGCTCTAGCCATTCGTGATCAAGTTTGTAACTTGAAATAAAGGGGTTTAAGAGCTAGTTTGTAACTCATACTGCTGTCAACGTGATAGCAACGGGACCGTTAGCTCCGATATGATTGGTATAAGACGTAGCGATGTCTCTACGGTCTTGTAAGAGACCTCAGCTGCTCCAAAGGCTGATTTGAAGGTTTGTATCATGTTCTCGTGGGAGTCTTGATATGATTAGTCCATTGTCAACCAGTTAAGGATGCCGTTTTGCAAGGAGAACAGCAGGGAAAAGCTGGTGTCGGAGAATAGCCGGTACCACCTTTTGTGACTCACAAGGTGAGGCACTCACATCCAGCCCAGCTGCACGCCAGGGGGTCTTACTGGAAGACCACAATGAACATATAACCCTACAGCCTTAAGTTTGCCTACATAGAGGAAAGCAGACCACAGAAATAGGCCGGTTGGTGAGAGCTGAGGTGGTGGTGGGAGAGGTTTCTCTCGCAGGGCGACCTTGCCTGCTGCTAACGGTTACCCACCTTGTCTTCAGATCTGTTCCCAGCTGACTGGATGACAGGGAAGGACTGCAGGCCGCTAACAAGGACAACGGACCCTTGCTGCTGCAAGGGGCCGGAATGACATTATAGAGAAGCCGCGGGCACGTAGGGCATGGAAGACGAGACTCGACGAACATGCCACGTTCGTCACGGGCGAAAATGCGTGTCTTCCAGGCCGCAATCAGCTACTCACCGGAAGAGGCGTGTCAATTCCGCAATTCCGGTTTTGGGACTCCAAGGGGGGCGGAAAGTGGTCAATGTGCGACAAATGAGGTGTGGCAGACAACCGAGCTCACGGACCTTCGATGGCTTCCAGAAGGAACGGGGGAGAGTGCGAATCCAAGGAAGATCACCGCGTGGTCTATCATTGCCCGATGATCATGGACAGTATTTCCGTCAGATTGACAACTCCGCGTGGCCTGACTGCACTGACTGCGACCGGTGAACATGGGACAGGGTTCTTTGGGGGACACGGGAAGAAAGGGTGTCTGTCACAAGGTGTTGGGAGTCGAGATCTATCATGAGCGCTGTTTGTCCACTTTCTAAGGGGTCGGTGGCCAACGGTCAGACACGCTCAATCGTGCGATTCGTGCCACCGCTTGCTGAGATAGCTCGGCTTGCGTCTCGTTTACAGTGTCCCTCACCTCTTGACTGAATTGATTGGTTGTTCCTTTTTGTCCAAAGCTGAGATGGCCTCTCCTGGCGTCAGACACACGGAACCGTTTCCAATTCTTTGCGAAAACGGGCAGGCCCTGACAAAGTCGTCACCCGAGCAGCCTCGGAACATCCAAGGCGAACACATGCGTAATGGCGTCTAGGGTCTGGGGTCTTTCTTTCAGCTTGCTCAAGAATAGAAAGCAAAAAAATTGAGTGCAAATCAACAATTTAAAGCAAGGCTGGCACCCCTGTTGGAGATGAGAATTTGGAGGTCAGCTATGGCCAACTTTCCATTCTTATAAACGAAGTACCAGTGTGTCAGTTTGTCTCACACAAGCCACGGTTTGTCCCCTCGAGGCTTTCAAGTTGTTTTAACTTTTTCAAACTTTAGACTTCCCTGGACACTGGCAAGTTGTCGATTCTACGTGCAATCTCGGAAGAATAATAAAAGAAGGACTGCTGAGCGACCAATGTGACTCTGCAACGAGGAGGGCACCGCCGTTCAATGCAGCTGCAGCAAATACCAACCAGACCAGCAATTGCCGGCCCAAATCCGGCACCCGTCCGCGCCTGTCAGGGCCGCCGCCGCCGGTGCAGGAGCTCTTATTACTCACCGCTGCACTGTTGCATTGTCATTGCCAGTGTCAGTACCAGCGCAGGCTCGCATAACGCGCCCAGACCACCAAAACTCGCGGTCGCTGCTTCCCCAATTTCTATTTACCGAGACACAGCGAATCAAACCACAAAGTCTGTCGACGGCCAATTGAGCCTATTTTACTCGAGAAGGAGCATCTGCCAGAGCTACAGTCGACACAGCAGGAGCGTTCGCAAGGAGAAGAAGGACAAGAAAGAGGTCAGACGCGTGCAGATATCCCGCCTTTCATCAATTGAGGAGGCCGTCTCGGCGGCCACCATTCACCGGTTGCAACGGCTTCACACGCAGCGGAAGCCGCCAGTCCCTCGACATCGACTGAACCGTCCGCCATAATAAATGCCGCCATATCAACCGCTGCGAATCCGCGTGTGCATCGGCCTTCTCACCAGCCACCATATCCCGGCGCCTCGACACCCACACCAGATCCTCGACCACTACCTTCTGTAGCCGCCGCCCGTCAGCCGCGAAGAAATAGCCTGCTAAGAAGAGGCTTCCCTCCCAGCTGGGACTCAATTCCCCAATCTCCCTTCCGCAACCGTGCAGCCGCCGCATCCAACACACCACGCTGGCCACTACGACGGCTCTCTGCTGCCCGCCTCTGGAACCCAACAAATTCTACACCCCGAGGTGCAACTACCCGCAGACGCCGTCCCTCCACCCCGCCGCCTCCTGTTGTACCCCTCGAACACCCTGCTCTTGACATCTCCCAAGACCCCGTCGGCACCGGCGCCGGCGACTACCCGCTCCTCACTCTTCCCGAGCAGCGCCAAAGCCGCCACTCGTTATCTACACGAGCGAGCCTCCACCTCGAGACCAACGAGCGGCGCATCAGCTTGCCCGGGTCCGTGCGCCATTCATACGACCAAAAGCGTGTGAGCGTCGCCCCATCGCCTGTCGAGGAACCTGAAGCAGGCCCTTCGCAACCGAAGCCGGTACTCTATCCTCGAGAGGATCTACCTCGAAAAGCAACGACAAGCGCAACCAGAAGGAGAGGCCAGAGCGTAGTTCTCCCATCTACAGTTGGACTCGTTGTTGACCGTACCGCACGATCAAGTACCCTCGACAAGGGCAAAGGGAAGGAAACCATGGCATTGCCAGATAATGAACCAGACAAGGACCGAGGGTTCTCACAGGACCTCGAACGTGGTCCCGATGTGCTCGACCCCCGTCGTTCCACAGCATCAAGGGTATCCGGCATCGGCTCGGCCATCTCCTCAGACGACTCCTCGATCATGGGCGATCCGGACCAGCAACCCGCAGACGTAGGCGACGAATGGGGGCCCCAACATCCGTGCTATCCTCATCTTAACCCCCACGTGGCCGTGGACTCGCCAGAGTATAGCAGTACCCGCATCATCCGCATCCGGCGAGACTGGCTTGTCGAAGGCGACCTGGCACCGACATTCTCGAATTTATATCCCGAAATTTTGGATCCAGCCGGTCTGTCGGAGCAGGAGTTCCGTCGCATCATAGAGAAGCTGAACGGGACGCTGATACCGACGTTCAGTCCGTACAACTGGAGAAATGTGGTCGACGGCGTACTCGGCCTCGCCACTGGCTGGTTGTGGGAGGACTTTGGACTAACTGGGATCAAGTCGCGGCTGAAGCACCTCGAGCAGTGGATCGAGGAGTGGAACGCCGATATGGCCAAGTCAGTTGGCCGGGAGCCGGGTGCTATACCACCCAAGATCATACCACTCAGACAGACGGGATATATGACGGTAAGATCTCCCACACCCATGCTGCCCTGCGTGCAATTGCTGATATGCGATTCTAGCTCGACATCCAAATCCCTGACCCTGAGATTGTCGGACCGTCGAGCACTCCGGGTGCCTCCAGGTCCGGAATGCCTGTAGACCGGGAGACGCCCGAGCCTGCAGCTGCGACATAAACACTCTGAGAATCAACTACCCTTCTGTGCCCCTCATCATCCAAACTATGACATTTAATCGCCTTGCTTTCGACTCGACCTCTTCACTCTTACAACCCCTTTAAAAGGTCTATCTGGAATGACTGATGAACGAGCTGTCACACTATACCCGACCGCCTTCGCACGGCACTTTTCTTGCTACTCCGCAGCCTCATCCCTTCTTCTACACCTATACCAACTCATCAGCACGGCGTTTCGGGCTTGGGCTCCTCTTTTTTTTTTTTTTAGGCCATAGAGATTTGCAATTGTCTGGCAGCGTAAAACTGCAGCGGTAGCTGCGCGACGGATGTTATATGTGGTACTTTTGGGATGGAGGATCTGTTCTTGTTGTATTCTTAGCGTCGAGACACATCTGCTTGGACAGAAACATATGGCTCCAAATCACCAGGAATAGAACACCACCGCCATATACACTAGGAACTCCTGCAACTGAAGTGATCGGCCATGAGCCGTCATTAGACCAGTGTGACAGTTGAGTCTTCTCCTTTACATTCTGAGGATAGCTTAACCTCGCTGCACAAGGCTTCAGTAAAACGACACGTCTAAAGGTGGTCACTGTTGGAATAATGGTATTTATCCCCTTACTGTAACGCCCAAGTCAAAACACCGTGAACGCCATGCCCCATGCCCAATTTTTCCGTAGCTGAGTCTACCTGACATACTTGCCCATAAACCTCTTGTGAAAGTCTGACCGCAAAAGATCCTATCCATCATGTTAGCCAAAAACATTCAAAGCACGACATAACCATCCCAATCCCAGAATATTAGGAATACTCACATTGACAAACTCCTTCTTCTTCCCCTTATCCTCGGTCCCGCGCGCCTGGTTCTTGAACACCACATCGTCGTCCCAGCGGCGCTTGATGTTGAAGTCCGTCTTGTTCAGCAGCGGGTTGCCGAGGGCTATGTCGCGCTCCCTCGCCTCCTGCTCGGCAGCCTGCTTCTCGCGCTCCTCCCTCTCCCTCTTCTCGGCCCTCTCCCTCCTCACGCGCTCCAGCTCGCGCTGCAGCTCGGCCTCCTCGTCGTCCGAGTCGCTGTCGTCGTCGCTGTCCTCATCGTCCTCGTCGTCTTCCGAGTCCGAGTCGTCTTTGTCTATGTCCCTCGTCTCCTCTAGTATCTTCCTCCTCTTCGCCTCGGCATCCTCCACCTTCTCTTCCCCGTCTGCGCCCGTGAGTGCCAGAGGCCGTTTGGAAGATGTGTCCGGTTCGGAGGGAAGGGGCGTGCCCTTGACCTTGGCGAAATGCGCTGCCTCGGCGGCTTCTAGCTCCGCGCGCAGGTCGCGAGAGTGAGAGTTCGCGTCCGGTGCACCGCCCTGCCCTGGCTTGCGGAATTTGAGCTGGGTGTGCGCGGGGAGGAGGCGCTGGTGGTAGGCTGGCCCTTTGAGGTCGTCTTTTCCTCTGGCGGGATCGAACGTCGGCCTGTGGGCTGTGGTCATGGTGGGTGACGAGCGATGGTCCCGCGGCTGTGGTGTTGCGTGGTTGTAAGGTTGTTAGGTCGTAGATGCTGCGATGATGTTGGACGTGGTTGAGTGGAAACGTTCGAAGGTGAAGTTCCGAAGTACCCCGGTACCTGGACTCACCGCCCGGCAAAAACGGTGGAAATTTTGGCGGACGGTAACGGCAGAAACGGAAGCACCCCTCCAACCCTTTCTTGCGCCATACAAGCTTCCTCTCTGCAGCCCAAAACAAACAAGCAAGGCGATGAGGGTGGTGGGCTATCTTACGATCCAATCAAGATGCCACGGGAAGCTGAACCTTCTCTGAATGAGAAGCAGTTCGTGCTGCAAGCTCTGAAAGAGAACTTGCGACAAGATGGTCGGGAGTTCGACGTCTACAGACCTCTCGACCTCACATTTGGCGATGAGTATGGCCATGCGGATGTCAAGCTAGGCAAGACGAGGTATGTACAAGCTTTTACCTGAAATACTGGGCGTGTTTGATCCTGACAGCCCCCACAGAGTCCTCGCCAAAGCCTCCGCCGAAGTAACAGTCCCCTACGCCGACCGGCCGCTTGACGGCATCTTCACCATCGCCGCCGAACTAAGCCCAATGACCTCCCCTTCCTTCGAAGTCGGCCGCCCGACCGAGATAGAAGTCCTCCTCTCCCGCCTCCTCGAAAAGACAGTCCGCCGATCCGGCGCCCTAGACACAGAGTCGCTATGCCTGGTGGCCGGCCAGAAGTGCTGGTCCGTCCGGGTAGACGTGCACGTGCTCTCCCACGACGGCAACCTCATCGACGCCGCCTGTTTCGCGGTCGTCGCTGCGCTGCGGCACTTCCGCAAGCCGGACACGAGCATGGAGGCCGGCGTCCTGACGGTCTACACGCCTGCCGAGCGGGAGCCGGTGCCGCTCGGTTGGCTTCACTCGCCTTTCTGCGTGACGTTTAGCTTTTTTGGGGAAGAGGGAGAGATCTCGGTGCTAGATGCGACGTGGTTGGAGGAGCAGGTGCGCGTGGGCAGCTGTACGATCAGTCTGAACAGGCATGGCGAGATATGTCAGATTGCGAAGCTGGGTGGCACGCCTGTCGAGGCGGTGGCGCTGATACAGTGCACGCAGCTGGCGCTGACGGCGGTCAAGTCGTTCACGGAGTTCCTCGACAAGAAGCTGGACGATGATTTCAAGCGGAGGAATAAGGGCGGTCTACTGGCTGAGCTGTCGGCGGAGAATGATAGATAAAAGAAAAAAGATGCCATTAGAATGGCCGGGGCTTCTGGTTTAGAAGTTTTGCTGAATCAAGAATCTCAAGAGATACCCATATCCTTGAAAAGAAAAGGGTAAATACCTCTCCCCAACGCCGGCAGACTGTTCCCAAGTATCACCATGTAGCCAAACCAAAGCCGGACGCCCGCTGTGCACATCAATGCTTTCCTCACGCTTCAACGAATCACCTCATGACCGGTGGTCTCGACTCCTTATTCCACTTGACCCTTGACCGAATCCACTCTATCGCCTCCCTCACACCTGTTCCCGTCAGCGCCGAGACAGGCAGCACCCGCGAGTCCCTTATACTGCTCGCCTTGTCCCCCTCAAACACCTTCTTGACCAGCCCTTCTTTGATTCTGACCACCTCCACACAGTCTTCTCGATCCTGCTTGTTCGCCAGCACCAGCACTGGCACCCCCTCCGTCTCGCTGTTCTGCAACACGTCCTCCAGCACGAGCCTGCACTCGTCCAGCCTCCCCGTGGTATGTTCGTGGTCTAGGTCGCCGTCGCCAATGTCTGTGCTGTCGATGATGAAGACGATGGCGTGGCAGCTGGCGTAGTAGCTCTGCCAGAGCTTGCGCAGACTTAGTTGACCTCCGACGTCCCATATCTTGAGGTACATGTCCGGTAGCGTGATGGTGGACACATTCTGCCCGACGGTGGGGACGGTCTTGAGTTTCGGTTCGTGGCCGTCCGGGAGGAAGAGCGCTTTCACTTGCTCGTGGAACGTGGTCTTGCCGGCGTTGTCGAGGCCGAGAAGGATGACAGAGTATTCTTCTTTACTTGTGGCCAGGCGATAGAGACCCTTGACGAGGTGGTACATGTTTGTTTGGGGACTCCCGCGTCCGTCCTGGTGCTGTCGCGAAAATGCAAGCGCTCGTAAAGACCACGGAACGGCACCGGGGGCCGTTGAGGTTACGGGAACGACGCCGTTCCAAATCCAATCGTACCTTAGAATTGCCCCACTTCCGTTCCCGCCGTTACGGGGATGCGATAAGAACCGATAAGGTGCCGTTTGGAGGCACCTATGAGGTCACTGAGGGCTCAGTAGCAGCCAACTCATGCAAACATTCCAAGCTGAACAACAAGCTTCAGCTTGAGTTGCGCGAAACATCCCCCTGGCGCGTCTCCATTGCCATAATCTTGCGAAATCACTGAAAATAAAGTAGACCTTCACATATTCGCGGCGGCTTGATGATCTGAACATCCAAGAACCTCAATATGGCGCCTGTGGCTCACCAGCACGAAGTGCGGTAAGCACCATCACATCTTGCAAAACGGTAAACATAAACTGATCGCGACAGCTTTGTACCTACATTCGTAGCACTCTCGCACGTCGCCACAGCTGCCTACCTGATATACACCGTCAGTCGCGGCCTCTACCAGTCCTACAAGGCCCTGCCCCCAGCCCAAGACACGCGTCAGCGCATCCACAGACGCCGTATTCTTGCACCTATCTTTGGCGGTCTCGCACTGCTGGCCCTAGCTACAGATGTCTACTACAAGCTGGGATACCTGACGCTGTCCTACAGGGTCTGGGCCGACGAGCATGGTATCGCTTCGCCGGATAGGTATGCCTCAAGATCTCAGAGGGCGACAATGACACATAAGTAGTCACGAGTAACTGACACGACGTGCAGCCTGTTTATAACCACCTCGAACGGCACCACCAGAGCGCCGCTTTACCTTACTCAGTGGCTGACGGACACGCCCATCTACCACGACGCGGCAGAGATCGTCGCCGAGAAGGCTCGGAGGTTCTGGTGGGGTAACCAGGCCGCCCTGGCGACCGTGCCGTGGAGTGTGATGTTGGCGATCGAGGGCCGTAGACGCAACATCCCGTCGCTTTGGGCGTATATGCTGCTCGCCCACCTCGTCAACCTGTCGTTTGCGCAGAACCTATTCTACCTCGCTCTATTGCTCGCGCCTTCGCCCTTGGGAGGCAGTGTGCCAAGATGGGCGCCGAGGTAAGTAACCCACCTCTACCCCTTCGTCGACGGGAGAAAAGTCAGTACTAACACACAAGACCCAGACTTACCGGCGCCGTAAACGCCCTCTTCCCGCCCAAGCCAGCAAATTGGTGCCCTCACCCCATACTCTTCCTCATAATCCTATCGGCAACCTACCTCAACCTCTCCCTCCTCCCTTACGCAGCCAACACCCCCTCCTTCTCCACCATCGCAACCCTCTCGCGCATCTCCTCCTTCGCCCCCTTGATCTTACCGACCATAACGCCGCAGTCGTGGGGCACGGTCCACCCCCACCCGCACGCGGCGTACGCCGTCTACACGCGCGTCTTCCGCTTCATGTCCGCCGCCAGCACGCTCCTCTACGCCAACTCCACCGTGGCGGCGGTGCTGTTCAATCTACCGGGCGCCTGGAAACACCGCCACAGCCTGCGCGTCCCGTTCGACGTGCAGCACCGGTCCAACTGGGAGCGGACCACGACCGCCGTGGGTAAAGTGCTGGGGAGCATGAGCGATCACCCTGCCGTTGGCGGGGTGGCGGTGGACGTGGTCCTGTCCGCGGTCGGGGTGGGGCTGTGGGCGGCGGTTAGGGGGGTGGGGGTGGATGAGATACTGGGGAGTGCGGTGCCGTTCTACAGGCCTGCTGTCACGGCCGAGGGGTTGATGAGCGAGGTTGTCAAGGAGGAGGAGAAGGAGGAGGCGGCGGCGGAGGAGCCGCCTACGGTGAGGAGGAGTGGACGGAAGAGGATCGCTAGCGGGAGTGTGGGCGGCGCTAAGGAGGCCGACGACACGACGGGCACGAGGAGAAGGGGCAGGCCGAGGAAGGTGAAGGTTGAGCCCGAGCTGGCAGCGGAGACGGAGGCTCTGGCGACGAATCCGGATGCTACGTATGTGCCGGAGCCGAGTGTCGCTGCCGAGGTCGCGGAGGGGGATAGGTTGGAGGTTGAGGATGACTGGGAGGCTGCCGCTGTGGCGTGGGGGATTACGGCTCTTGGGGGACTGGGGGCTGGGAGCGCTGGTGTGTTTGGTGGCGAGTGTATTGCGCGGTAAGCAAGGAAGGTAATGGTGCTGTGACAGTCACGGTAATGGAGGAGGAGGAATTGTTGTGATATGCTCTTGAAGTGAGTGTGACTCCTGTACACTGCGTGTACATACAGGATAAAGAAATACGGGAGATATCGGTCTGAGACATGATAGAGGAATTGGAATGGCGGGGACGGCAAGGGCCGACGGACTAGGTACCGTAGGGAGTGCCGGGATTAGGTAGTCTCCAGGACACAGACGAAAATATTAAAATGTGTCCCTAAAAGATAAGTTTATATTATACGTAATAATATATTATATTAAGAGCAATCCGTATATTTGTATTTATAAGTCTCTTGAACAATATTTATTTATTATTACTTATTTTATTTAATCTTATGTAACATAAAAAAGTAATATTTGGCTGGCGCGTGTCATCGCAGCCGCGAGATTGTAATCACCCCTGCTGTCTCAAACTCAACATCGGGGTATTTCCTCTCAGCAACACTGAATTCAACATCCAACATGGCGCGGTCCAAAGCGAGTGCCGCGGGCCGACCTCCTGCTGACAGGAGCCGCTTCATCCAATACCAGCCCTCATTCCCCCGCCGCTTCCCGCCCACCCTGCGCATAAACTTCCTCGACAACGAAGTCGACGTCTGGGGCTGGCCCTCCCGCGGCGGCGTTATAGTCCTCCGGGGGGTGACGGCGGTAGACTTCGACTTTCTCGGTCTGGACCCCGTCGACCCGCCCATGCTCCGCAACCGCGACCAGGATGCCGAGGACGCCTTCTGCCAGCGGCTGTTGCTCCTCGGCGCCAAGTGGTTCGATAGCGACGAGCGGAGGGGCTTTATAGCGGGCCTGGCGGAAGACGACGATAGCGACGTCGAGGCTTTGAGGGAGGGGGAGCAGCCGCCGCCGACCTTGATGGAGAGGCGGTGGGTGGCGGTTGCGTACCCGGACGGTCGGGGTCCGGAAGGAGGCGGGCTGTGGGTCGCCGAGTTTGATACCGTTATGCATGGGGTGCTGGAGGAGGACAATCAAGTCCCTACGAATACACCGCAGGTCCAGCTAGCGAGGAATATGGCTGAGAAAGTGGAGATCCTAAAGCGTATGCGGGGGAAGTTTTATGCTAGTCTAGAGGCATACGAGCGTGGAGGAGGTAAGGCTTGCTTGAACAGCTGGGCGACCAAGACGACAGGCGAGGTTGGGCCGCTCGTCAAGACTGCTTACCCCTAGACCACAACCACGCCGAGTGGCGATGGTTAAGGGTGTTGCAGGAGTGATGCCAGGAAGGCTCGCCGATTGATTGATCCGATGATTTTCATGCCGGACATCGATACGAAACCGGAGCCTTGAATAAACGACTATCGCCCGAAGTCATGGGAAGCAAGGCAGTGCGGAAGCGGAATCCTGCTGGGGCACGGGAAGCGCCTGAACTGTGGTTCGGTTGGAGCTGGCGATTTTCGTGTTTTACTGTTGGGATCTATGATAAGGGAACATCAGCGATTCCCTTACCTTGCCCGTATAGTGTACACTACACTAGTGTAATGATACCGGGTGTCGCCGTGGCGGACAATTCCTCGCTTTCCTGCGTGTGTTGCCGGAGCCGCCTCGCGACGGCAAGACCGGGAAAGGGTCGTGTGTGGCACTCATGTCCCACCTGGGTGGCGGCTTCCTCTGGGTCTGACGAATGACGTCGCGACCGAGTGCGACCGGGGACCCCGCGGTCTGGAGGCGCCAAGCGGGTTGTACTGCATTTTCGGTGTTGTGGGTGTGCTATGTGGGTGCTGTGGCCCTGTGGGGGCTCCATGTTTCTCAAGATTCTAGTGCAGATTGGGTAGGTACTACTCAGGGTACTGTGGGAGCTCGGTCATTTCTGCACCCTCCATTTAACAACTGCACCACAGAGATTTCCAGCCTTGGCCCCGGAAAACCCTGCATAAGGTTGCCCATTGAATATTGGCGCAGTTTGAAGAAAGAGATTTTGAGCCATGAAGGGTCCAGAACGGTGGCTTGCAGGTTCTGCAGCTGTCTCGGTTTCTTGGAAAGCGTGAAATCCCGTCAGACTCGTGGAAAGTGGTGGGATTTCGTTGTTAGCGTATTATCGGTCCTTTTCCCCTTCACCCACTCGAGTCTGGTGGGCAAAGGTGGACCGTTGAGTTACAATTGTCACTCGACACAAGGGGTCCACCGTCTTGTTGTCTCCAGTCGCTTCGTGCGTTCGTCAGGTTAATATAACGTTATCAGTCCCGTCTCCCTGACTCTCGTGATAGCTATCGTCGTTCTCATAATCGCTCGTTCACTCCAAACCTCCAAACCCCCACAAACATCCCGATCCAACTCTCACAACCTGGGGTGTCTCCTGTCCTCAACAAGCAAGCACTCAGCCACGAACAGGACAGGATATCTCAGTAGTAGACATAGCAAAACCATAAACAACTCACACCAAACTAAACCACACCAAAAATGACAATCAAAGAGCGCTGGCAGCGCCTCCTCTCCCGAAAATCTCTCTCATCCGGCCACTCCTCATCCTCCTCAAACTCGGACACCTGCGATACACCGCCAACCCCGTACTCAACCTCGGGCACATCAACACCCACATCCACCATCCCCATCTCCAGCGCGCCCCCGCCGCTCAGCATCTCCCCTTCCGGCATCTCCGCATCTCTCTCCAAACCCTCGCCCACGGGCAACAGCTTCCAGAACAACTTCCTCTCAAAGACGCTGACATGGCGCTCCAGCCACGGCGCCTCGTCCGGCAACAAGGAGAAGAAGAGCTCGAGGTCGTCCGACAGGAAGGACAAGAACGCGCAGCCGCCGAGGAGGAGGGTGCATCCCAGCGAAAGGCCGTTGACGGAGGCCAACCTGCGCCAGCAGGAGATGCTGAGCCAGTTCAAGTGGGAGTTTGGCCGGAGCCAAGGCAGGAGGGACAGTTTGGGGGGCTGGAGCGTCGAGAGCGGGATTAGTCCTTGCTGCTCCAGGAGGGGAAGTTTGGTCCCTCCTCCTGCTGCATGAGGATGAGTGGAACGTGCGATTATCGGGAGGTTTTTTCTTTTTTTTCCCTGTTGTTTTGCATCGTTAAGAGATGTATCACGAATGGTGCATTGGGTCTGGGTGGGTTTTGTCCGTCACGGCATTTCGACTAGACTTCGTCTATACCTCACGGTTCTGGATAGACTGGCTGGCGTTTTGCTCTGCATTGTTTGGGGATGCATTGGTCTTTCCGTCCGAGACTGGTTGGGATATTTGGGTAACTCATGACCTGGAGGTTGGATATACTGGTTCCAAGTCTGCGTGGCTACAGCTGGTAGACCGCGTCATGTAGACGGCATGTTGATGACACAGTACGATTAGATGTATATCAAATGGCATCAATACTGACTTCTGTCATCGGTTATTCGTTGCCTTGTAGAAGCCTGAGTTGATGCACGATCCAAGTTATCAAGGCCGTGGTTATGCGAGTTCTCAATTGGGCGCTTCCCGTCCTGCACGAAATGCTGCAGGTGCGGGAATGCGGGACAGAATCTCGATTGCATCACACCTTTCCACACCTGACGGAAAGCTTGACGACACACCATCAACTTCATCCTCAGGCTAAGAACTGTGAACCAGAAACTATAGACTGCTCAAATGAGTGCACTTTTGCGACCACGCATCATCACAACAGCAGTTCCGGTTATCCGCAAAACACGATTTATCACCAAACCAGTCCTCGCCATGAATTACTCATCCATCAAGACACCAGAGAGGTGCTACGCAGACTTCTGCCTCATCCCTGTCGGCACAGGCAGTCTCTCGGTTGCAAAGGAGATCGCCGAGGTGCAGCGTCTTCTCAAGGCCAGCGGGCTGAAGTACACGATGCATTCAGCTGGTACTACAGTCGGTATGTCCGAAGTCATACACTCCAATCTCACTTTTGTGCCCGGGTCACGACTGACGCCAAAACAGAAGGAAGCTGGGACGAAGTCTTCAAGGTCATCGGTCAGGCCCACTCGCTTGTGCATCAGACCGGTGTGGTCAGGATACAGACGTCTATGCGGGTTGGAACTAGGTAAGAGGGCCGGGTGAAGCGAACGTGGAATGATTTACGGCGTGTTTGCCTCGTACTGATGACGTATTCTGTAGGACGGACAAGAGCCAGACGGCCGAGGACAAGGTGAAGAGAGTCCAGGAGCTGCTGAGCAAAGACGGCGGTAAGTAGGTTACGAGTCGCAAGTATGCCTCCCTAGCGTCTCCTGCTGCCGCGGAAGATTCTGGACAATGACGGCGACAAGTGGTACAGTAGAGGGCTCACTGGTAGGCGGACGTGTCTACGGCACGGAAGAGGCGCAGAGAGAACTGAAGTGCAAACATCTGGATGGTTATGCAGAGTATTGGGACTATGGCTAGATGCTTTGGTATATCTTTCGGCAAGGCCTGGCTACAAGACTTGCGGCGCATTCATGATGGGCAGCTCTATTCCTTCCGGGGTGCTGTGTCGGTTTGTAATTGTCAGCCGCGGATTTCTACTTGGCCAAGAAGAGAATATCGAGGACCTGTTGGCAAGACCAGGCCAAGGAGGTTTGTTGTACCGTCATCTACTCGGGGCTCCAAGGTACAGGAAATGTGTGAGGCCTCCATCGTCACGCATTGGATTTTCTTTTTCGGAAGCTCATGTGCTTTGTGGAACTACAAGTCGCCAATCCTAGTATTTCTAGCTTTGCATGCCCCTGTATCTATGTCGGGAAGATCTTCTCATAACATGACCTTATACATTCGTCTCAGGTACATACGAATCCCTAGCATGAAGACATATCTGACAGTAGCGTGCGTGGTAAGGGTCGCGTTACTTTGAATGAGGTCTCGACCTTTGGGTTATCAGTGTACTAGCGGGCATGCTGTTCAACCTCCTCATCCTATATTTTCAACCTTGACTGTATCCTACCAGATCCCGTTTGTCCCATACAGACATACTCTGGCTCACATAATCGACGTAAGACCAGCCATGACTTTTGCTGTATTTGGACTGCATGAAGTAGATAGCAATGTATCAGCGTTTAGACAAATGATGTTGCTCAAGCTATACTTCATAGTTAGATAATCCAAGATCGTGCTCATAGTCTAGCAATGTCCTGTGGCGAAACCCTCCATTCACCTCGCCATTCTGAAACACAGACAACTGAAGAGATAGACAAAGTTAGTCACAATATCACATCTGACTAGGGGAGTGAAAATCAAGTATGTCCCGGCGTCTCGTGTCTTCCTATTATGAATAGCTATGGAAGTAACACAAGATAAGTATTCATTGGCAGCTCATAACCCAACACAAAAACAAGCCTGCTATCGCCATGCATGTACAGAACTACCTCCCACGCACTCTTTATGCTTGCTTGCTCGATCAACCAAACCCTAGCGCCTCACGAACACCGTCTTCAAATCCCCGACACCTACTCGGGCAGTGTTTCAGCAACCTTCTCCGCCGCAAGCCTCCCCAACTTTGCAACAAGCATAGTGTTCTGCGCCTGGAGCTCGCCAACCTGGTCTCTTAGTATCTCCATCTGCTTGAGCGCCACATCCCTCTCGGCGCGAGTGCGCTCTAGCTCTATCTGGATGTTAGCCCTCTCCTCGCGCTCGAGCGCCTTCCGCCGTCTCTCCTCCTCCTTCTTCTCCTCCTTCGCCTTCTTCTCCTCCAGCTTGCGGACTTCCCGGCGGTACTTCTCCTCCTGCTTGGCCAGCTCCTTGTCGTGTTTCTCCTTCAGCCTCTGCAGCGCGGCGACCTCCTTCTCCTTGTCCTTCTGGCTCTGCGAGCTCTGCTGCTTCGAGAGCGCCTGCTCCTGCATCTTGGCCATCTTCTCCTCCGCCTTGCGTTTGCGTTCCTCCAGCTTGCGGAGTTCCTTGTCGTGTTTCGATGCCGCGGCCAGGGATGGCGCTGCCGACTCTTCCGACAACCCTGACTTCGTGGACTGTGCGGACGACACCAGGTCGTCAAAATTCGCTGTCTTTGTCGGCAACGGCGTCGGTCCGCCTTCTGCTGATGCGTAATCGCTGTCGGACACGGTGGACTGGGTGTCACTCGAGGCGTAGTCGAGCGTGTCGACTTCCGAATTGGTGTCACGCGCTGATCCGGTGAAGCTCGCCACATACGAACCAGCGACACCGAGCGCGTTTGTGATCATGCCGTAGAGACCGCCGGAGGCATTACCCCCTTCCTCTTCTTCGACGTCGTTAGGTATAGCATCGAGCCTCCTCGCCACTGGTTTCCTGGGAGGTTGAGACGGCGCCTTCTCACTCCCGGTGTCTGCAGGTTTGCTTCCATCGCCCTCAATACTCGCCGTGGCGTTATGAGGCTTGTCAAAGTCTTCAGAATACAGCCACTTGACGAACTTTCCAGCATCAGTGCAAATGCCAGGCGGCGTGCCTTTCTCGACCATGAATCTCGGCACGCTGCCACCCGGATCGCTCCGTGTGATCATCAGCCACTCGATAGCATACTCCGGCTCATCCTCCTCGTCTTGTGCGCCAACATCGCTCTTAGCATGCGGCACGGAAGGAGCGGCCTTGTCCTCCACCGCAGGCCTCGCGAAATCATCTCTGCTTGTGTCAAGCGACGATCTAGTCCTCCTCAGCGGCTTGTCAACTGGCACCTCCCTAATAACCTCTACACTCTCATACTGCCCCCTGATAAAACCCTGCCGCTGAGGAGTATCCGGATGCTGGCACGGCTTGCTCAAAACCATAAACTGTCTCGGCTTCCTCCCCTTCTTCTTCTTTCCCCCCTCCCCATCCTTGTCCTTCTCCTTATCTTCCTCGTCCTGACTAGTGATAAGCAGCGTGACAAAGTCCCTCGGCGTAGTCGGCCCCGGGAACCGCACACTGAGCAGATAGACATGCAGCTTCGCCACGCCCTCGACGCTCATCTCCTCCACCCTCCTCTCGGCGCCGATACCCCGTATCTTATGCGCCCCGATCTCGCCCCCCTCCGCCCCCTCGTTCCGCCGCAGCGTCTCCTCGAACTCCCGCTCCAGCCCGGCCTTCCACTTCTCGTACGGCAGCTCCTTGTGCACGCTCCGCCGCGCGAACCAGGCGCCCTTGCCGTCTTTGGCCGACAGTTTCCACACATTGATGCCCATGGGGTTCTCCTTTGCGCCGACCTTGACCTCCTTCCAGTCCTTCTTGATCTTGGCTGCCACCTCGGCGTCGCCGGTTGTTGGGTGTGGGGAGGCGGTGTTGACGTGCGGCGCGAGGGCGGCGCTGTCGGTTTGTGCCCGGGCGCGGCCGGTGGAGGTGGCTGCTGATTTGGTGGGCTCCGGGATGGAGTCGACTAAGGTCTGGGCGGAGGCGAAGGTCTTGGAGAGGAAGGAGGGGAGGGTGTCGGACGCCTGCTGAGAGGCTATCTCGGCCCAGTCTATGGGGCCTAGGGCCTTGAAGGGTTCGTGATGGTGGCCCATTGTTACGATTATAAATGGTGTGGAAATGTGGTCGATGGTCAGGATTGCGACGAGGCTGATACCTCGGACGGGCTGGGGAGCTTTGACTTAATGAACTGAAATACAGTCTTTCGGGTGGTGAGGGGTCGTCAATCGCGGGCGGAAAGCATGGTGACTTTAATCATGTCTGCAGCTGAGTAAAACCCCAGATTCCAGGTTGGGCAATGCGTGCGGTGGTTCCTGTCCAGCCTAGGAAACCTCAGAACGGTTGACGTCATCCCGTAGCACCCGTTCGGCGGGTCAAAGAGCTGATGGCGCCCCTAGCAGGCGCTAACAATAAGGCACAGGGGGTCTTCAGCCAGCTTAGACGTCATAAAGACGACAGTCCGAGGCATCGTGATCACCGAATGCGACTTGACATGGCGACATGAATTCGAATACGTCGACCAGATTGACCGGATTTTTACCAAGAATAAGAATACAGATTTAGCATCAATTCGTATGTACTGTTACCCCCTATTTCTTACACCTCCGAAAGGGATATAAACACATGCTATCCATACAACAAGGAGGTTAATCTTTCGTCGACGGCTCAAACCAACGAATTCCGCTCCGCCAGCAGAGCCTGTCGGTCAGCGCGACAGCTCCCGCAGTATTCTTGATGCCACTTGCGTAGCGCCTCCATCCTCTCCGGCCCGACCGGCCTGTGTAGAACTCCTTGTAACAGCTGCTGCTGCTTCTTGGACGCCGTTTGGTCTAGTCCGTCCTTATCTTTCTCGCCAGACTGCTGTAATATCGAGCGCGCCTGCTCGCACCGGACGTTCTCATCTGCCAGCCAGTTCTCCCACTCGGACTGGATCACCTCCCTCTCAACGCCGTTGACAATGCGCATAGCCACCACGAGGTCGTGTCTGTATGACCCGAGGCGCTGCCGTGTTCGTCTCAATCGCCGAGCAGTACCCTCGCTCGCGATAGGCAGAGATACCGCATCGTATGGAGCGTCCATATCTGTTGTGTTGACGATCGCCTGATAGGTCGAGTAGCTGGATCCGAGTTAGCAACCACGTATCCTTGTAGTATCAGACAGACCGGATGACGAAACTCACCACACGCTATCCGTAGGCACCGCCAACTCGAGCGACGTCCCTCGCGAAGCCTCCTCCAAATCCACAAGATATACAGCCTTACTCATCATCACGTTCGGCCCAACCCCAAGGCGGCTCATGTACCGCGCTGCCTTCCTCTCACTCCACCACGCGGAGCCAACCTGACTGACAACAACCGTATTATACAAGACGCTCGCGCCCAACATCAACAATATCACCCGATTGGCAGTAAGCACACTGAACAGTGCCTTTACCCCGGCAAAAGCCCACATCATCACCGACGTGATAGCGCTCTCCATGAAACTCCTCACCGTCTCGATCATCATGTCCGTCAGCGTCCTTGGCTCAATCATCTGCTCCTTCTTGTGCAGATCCGCCTCGCTCGGCGTAAACACGACAACCTGCGTCTGCTGCCCGACGTTGCCGTACACCTGGATGGCGCGCTTGGTCCGGCTGTGCGGACCTAGCCTGCGGACCTGGTCGGTCGCGATCTCGGCCAGCTCTTCTGCGTCATTGACGGCGTCGTCCAGCGCCTGGCGGTTGACCATGTTCTTGGAGAAGGCGGGCGCCTTGGACCAGTCCACTTTGGTGAAAATGGCAAGCTTGCACTTCGACTTGGCCACGTGCGTGATGACGATTTTCGTGATGATTTTGAATGCATGCGAATGCGGCAGGTGCCAAGGTGTCTTGATGTGCGTCACCACATAACTGATATGGTCGCTAAACACGTCAATGGTCTGCGTGTCCGTCACATCGCCGGGCTTCTTGCGTCCCAGCAGGTCGACATAGTCGACCTTGAACTTGAACTGTCGTCTAAGAGTCCCGTGATCCTGCAGTTCCCACGGTCCCTGCGCGATCTCGATCGCTCGGCGCTCAAAGTACAGCTTGGGGAATATGAAGCTCTTGTCGCCGAACAGGACGTGGAAACAGGCCTTGGCGCTGATCTCGAAGTGGCGCCCTGCTACGGCCTTGCCCATGCCTTCCGGTTCGTAGATGATGGGTTGAGCTGGCAGCTGGAATTTGGCGACGTGCGGTCTCAAGGCCTTCGGGGTTCGGTAACGGTGTGCCAGTTCATGCACTCTGCGAGTAACCGGCTTGCCGTGCGCTGTTCCATCGTCGATGGGTGTGTTGGATGCCACCTCCTCCCAGCTCTCTACACTCGGACTTGGCTTTTCGTATTCTTCCTTTTCGAGGTTAATCAGAGCGACGATGAGCTCTGGTAGATCCATCGGCTCTTCGGCCTGGAGATCGTCAATGAGCAGGTTGAGCCGTGAGTGGAGAAGACCCAGATCTTCCAGGAAGACTTTGATAGTAACACGCGTCAAGCCCGTGTCGTTCATGTCCTGGCCGAGGTGGAGGAAGATGTAGTCGCAATCTCGCCCGGGAGCAGCAGTAACCTCCGTGATAACGTCCAGGCTGATGGTATACGCCACGATGAGACCCATCTGGTGTCCGTAGAAGTACATATTGTCGGGCGTCACATATATCCTGCCGTTCCCGGCGAAGGACTTGACTTCTTTAGAATCCTCAGACGCACTAGACCAAGCTGCATTGAAGACAAGAACGAGCTTTTCGTCAAGTGGTGCCGATGGGAAGAGTAATCGAAACTGCGCGGCATGCGCTTTTAACTCGTTCGGATATCCCTGCGGAAACTGCTCCATGTTCTTCTTATCCACCACTGTCAAGTCGCCAAACTTTGCGTCCGCGCTCATAGCCTTTCTGTGAGAGGGTGTGATCGGTGTGATGGGACTAATTGGCGTCTTGAGGTTGCCATCGGTGCCCAGCGTGATCTGAGTACCACTCTGGACGAATGGATCATCAATGTCCAGAAGTGGACCTTTGACCGTGTCAGATCTGTCATTGTACATAGAGCTCCACGGGTTTGTTCCCCAGTAGTTGGCCAT
Organism: Coniochaeta sp. PMI_546; assembly: GCA_021432605.1. Lineage (NCBI taxonomy): Eukaryota > Fungi > Ascomycota > Sordariomycetes > Coniochaetales > Coniochaetaceae > Coniochaeta > Coniochaeta sp. PMI_546. Next base: position 1,531,519 of record MU271145.1, on the reverse strand, counting down.
CACAGCGGCAGCAATACCCCGTGGACCATCGTTCGCTACCCCCCGCTCGGCAGCAGCGGCAACGGCATTTTTGCTGAGATACGTCGGGACGGGAGAGCGTGCCATCGTGTTTGGTGCCAGGCTTCCTGGACGATGTTCCAGGAGCAAAGGAAGATTCGCAGGTGGCTGACGAGGAGAAGGCGCTGGCACTAATGCCGGAGTGCCGTAGTTCGGAATTAAAGTGTGACTGGCAGAGATCAAACTCGCAATACCTCCTGCTCCTGCTGACGGGCCTTGCCCTGCCTCACCAGCATTAGATGAGCCGCTCTTGCGATGCAGGTCTAGCTTCTGCATGAGTCTAGCAGCGTGTTCACGGCCACTCTCACCCTCTTCGCGTGCCAGTGTTGTTCCCAATGTCGTGAGAGACCGTCGCGGAGCGGTAGCGTTGACGTCGAAGCTAGCACGTGATGCGAGGCTTCCATCCGGACCGGGAACTGGCAAAGTGCCCATCCTCTCTGGGGGATTGATGCCATCATCGGGGCCCTCGAGCGACTTGGCGGAAAACTCGGGAATCGAAGCCGGTGTAACAGCAAAGGCAGGGTCGACGCCGCCGGGCATCGAAGCATTATCCCGTCCCATGCTCATCTCAAATGCCTTCTTTTTCGCAACTTCGAAAACCTCAAGCCACTCGATCAGCTGCGCTTGAGTTTCAGCCTGTAGCATCAGAGTCTGCGTCTTGGTTTTGACCTCGAAGCAGAACCGCCGATCTTCCTGGACCGCAGGCTTCACACTGCAGAGAAGCACACCGATCTCGTCTCCTTGGACGACTCCAAGCGGCGCCTGAGCCAGCCAGCCGAAAGTGCCGTCACGGCAGTAATACCACCTGCGTATCCAGCTCGTCCGCACCGGCTTGCCCGACAAGACTCTCAGAAACAACCACCCCTGCTTCTCAGATATAACAGCCGCCTGGTCCTTCCTTTGCACGCTCATCGGCCCACGGCTCCCCAAGAATGGCACCGTAGAAGCACTATAATCATCCAGCTCCCTGCTCGGCTTGTTAGCCACCAGCGTGCTCTCCCCAATATCCCGCCTCGCAATCTGCAGCTCCCTCTTGAACACCGCCTCGCTGGCCTCCATCTCCTTGCTCCACCCCCTAATCCTCTCCATCTCCTCGCTCCATTTCATCGAGCTCAAGGCCACGTCCCGCGACCGCTTCATCTCCTTGTACACATCCGCACTGATCCTCACCAGCAGCTTATCCAGCGTGAACCTCAACTGCGGCGCGAGCATACAGAAGTCCATGCTCGCCTTCAGGTAAGCCTTGCGCGTCTCGTACACAGCGAACGCGTCCTCACGCAGCGAGCTGGGCTCTTTGGTCTTGCTCTGGCCCACGTACCGCGCAAGCGTGGTATCAAACGTCTTCTGCGCCGCGTCCAGCGTCCGTCTAAGCTCCTTGAATGTCTTGAGGTCCCCTCCGATAAAGGACCTTATCGGCTCGACGCTGATCCCCTCCAGCTTCCTCATCGAGGAGAGGATGCTGTTCCACCACTCCCGCGCGCCGTCAGCCGTCCGGCCCAGAGCAAGGAGGGTATAATCCGGATCAAGCAGGGCGTCGACGGACCCTACATTGGGGGTTGGTAGCGGTGGTATGATTTTTGAAAGGTAGCTGTTGATTGTTTCCTCGAGCGCGAGCATGTCGTGCGTCAGCTTGGAGGTGGAGCGCATGTAGCTGTCGAGCCAGCGCTCGATGGCATCGATCTGCTCGGAGAAGTGCACCGTCACGGCGCGGAATGTGGGTGAATCGAGTGAGGCTTCATTTAGGGCGACGGGAATGGCTGGGCTGGCGGATTTGGGTTGCGATGCTGGCGGCGGAGCTGGGGGAGCTTCTGTCGTGGATGCTGTCGGGCCCTTACCCGCAGCTGTTGGAGCTGTGTCCACCATTGTGATGGACTTGAATCTGGGCTTGGCTCGCTGCCTATTTCTTGCTCATTCTGTGGTTCCCATTTTGCTTTGTATTTATTGATTCGGTGCAGCAGCTTCGGACTTGACGTGTGATGTTGAGGAGCGTGTCGTTAAGGTTCTCAAGCCGAGCAGTGTTGGGGAACGATGACGTTGAAACGCTCCGTTCTAGCCGCAGCTCAGGTCTCCAGACCCGCGAGGTCCCGTCGTCATGGAACGTTTAGGTGGTGGCGTCTCAAGCTGCGGTCCCGTCATTGTGTGCGCTGCTCAACCGTTTTGGCGCAACGTCAAGTTGGACCCCTGAACCCCACCAACGCTGGAAGCTGGAACATCAGGACAGTCAATTCCCTGCATGGACAGAAAATGATATAAACATGGGAGGACACAGTGTTTGCTGGCGTCTTCACCAATCTCGTTGTAGTGGCTGGGTACATTTATTCTAAGTACTGTCATCTGCTACTGCACCATGCTGAAACATAAGGTGCCTTACCTTACCCTTTAGGTACCTTAGTTCAGGAAGCAATGCTGCCGGTGCACAATGTCTCCGTTTCCTCCCCTTCCCGTCATTCATCCATCGTAACGTCCTCTTGCAGTATGACATCCATCTTCGGCTCCCAGTTCCGCGGTAAGGCATACACTTTGTACGTGACTTTGTCCTTGCCCAACAGGCAGACCCTCGCAGGTATCTCACCCCTTTGGGAACTTCCTTCAACAACTTCCATATGTATAGGCTGAAAGCCTGCACTGGTGGGGACTTTGGCAAGAGAAAGCGTATCGTCGAGCTTCTCTGCCTCAATTCGGAGTGCTTTCAGATTCTGGCTGTGTGCAATGTCTTCATACGGCAAGGCTTGAAATGGTATATTCAATAATGAGAGGACAGAGCCTGGAACAATGTTAGCTGGGGTTAACTCCGTCAGGACAGCGAATTTACCTGAGTCAGCCCATAAGAGGAGGAGGGAGGTTGCGTCCAAGAACTTGAAGTCGACTATCCTACCCCCCGAGATAGAAATGCCAGCAACGCCTGTTGAGACTGGTCTACTGATACCATTTATGATTTCGAGCTCAGTCCGGAATATTCGAACTGTTGTAAACGATCAATAGCCACGCCAACAAAAGGGTACCAGAAGCCTTACCATCACTTCGCGCGTTGTCAGAAGCGAGAGCTGTGTACACAACGCCGTCTTGACCATCCTATGAAATTGTATCAGTGATAGTCCAGGGTGCTCTATCATAGACAAACTCACAGGTTTCTGCCGAGCACACATCCGAATATCGTATTTAGAAATAACGCCATCCATCTCGAGCCTTGTCGTCGGCGCAAATCGCACCCTCCGTCGCTGGGTCTCGGCAATGGCTGCCAGGACGGTTGCACTTCTGCTCGTCAGGTAATTGACAAGGAACTCCAGTTGCGGCAGCGCCTTCATATAAGGCTGGCCAGCCTGGTATCGGTTGATCTGCTTCTCTAGCATCTCTCGCAGCGAAGCACCGTCGTCAGCCCTCTCCCAATCTCTTGTATAATCCTCTTTCTCCACGTCGCAGAAGAATATGCTCATAGGGCTAGACGTGAGGTAGTCCTTGATATACTTCAGGACTTTGGGACAGTCGACATTGGCCTGCCTTTCCAGCAGCTCGTCCGTTACTGTTGAGGACGCGAGCTTGTCAATCTCCAGCCGGAGCCACGACGAAAACTTTGCGAAGAGAACCAGCTCCTTCATGACCATTCGCAGCATTTTATAGCATGCCGCATATAGAGACTGCACGATATCAATCAGTTTGGTGATCTGAGCTGCCGTGAAACCGATGTCGTTGCTGCACTCTTCGAAGCGCGCGATTCCTCGCAGACGGCTGAGTATGATTGCAGCGCGCTGTAATGCCGGTATCATGTTCTCGTGGATGAGAGCCCGCAGATTTTCTAGACCTGATGTGACTGCTTTATCCCACCGTTTGTGGCCCTAGAGTGGCATTAGCAAGCTCAACTGGCGAGTGGGCATTGCAGTGGTCTTACCCTTTCTGCGAGACTATCGACGAGCCATTCCTTCACTGGCTCATAGACATGACCCGTTACAACCGTATGATATAGCGCCTGGACTATCGTCCTACATTTAGGAAGCTTTTGCAGATCCTCCTGGATCCCGGCCATGAACCGAGCCGGTAGCTCTCGAGTCGACTTCCATTCGCCGACCATGTGAACTTGTGTCTGTTTGATATATCGCAGTATGTTCTGCAGCGTTGTAGTCTTGGATGCCAGCAGAGAGAGATTGACAGGCGATGAGTGGATGAATGTCAAATCAACCGGGACTAGGTATACAGCTCCTGGCTTGTCAATTTGCGGCTTGAAGAGGAGAGCATGTGTAGATATTTCCGGATGGGAAGAATGGCAGCATAATTCCGCCGCTACCGCAGACTCATGCACGTTTGGTATCTGGTACTGAAAGCCTCCAATAGAGAAGGAGTCGTATATGCTGATTTGTATGCGTCCATCAGTCGTGCCAACAATCGTGACATCAACATTGCTCGCGTCATCAGGTTTGAACGGACGGAATATGAAGTCAATCGCGTTTCTTGTTGAGAAGACGAGCATATCGGTACTGTTCAAAGCGTCAGCCATGATCGTCCGGTGAGGTTGATGTAGTGCGGCTCCCACCCTGAGCCCCCAGACACTGGCAATGGACTAAGCTTAGGCAATGCCGTGTCGACCTCAATGAAGGTCAGCTCCGTAGGAAGGTCTAGGACATTCTCCTTGTCTTGAGGGTCAGTCTCCTCGTCGATAAGTCTCGTCCATGAGCTGCTCTCTGCTGAAGATCCATTTTTGCCCCGTCTATTCCCGATCCGGTTCCGTGACCATGCGATATAGGCGAACCTGGACTGGCCTTTCTCGACTACGGCGATCTGGTGAGCTGCTTTGGCATTTTCGAATCCAACGAGCCGAAGTACTCCATCGCTCCAGCCAGCTGCGAGAAATTGTCCTGTGCTGAGTGAGTGCCTACTCCTATTGATAAAGAACAAGAAGAAGAGATGGAAGGTTGCAAGGGATTACCATCAGGTTTCCATCTAAGCGCTTCTATCTTGTTGGTCCTCTCAACATGCTTGGCAACCAGTTGTCCATGGGCTCGCCAGATGTTCAAGACGTTTGCATCGCTGGCTGTTGCGAGCAAGTCTACCGTTGGGTTGCAGGCTAGTAACCTCGCAGTGACAGGATTACCCAAGGTGCCCTCACTAAAGACCTCCAGCTCGATTGAAGGCGCCATTCAAGATGCGTGGCAGCGGCGAGCAGAAAAAGCCACCGCAGTTTCAGTAGAGTTGAACGAGACTCGAAACCCATCTACCCCATGTCTTATATCATGTCATCATTTTTGAACAAGGAGTTTCAGTCACGAACTACTTGACTGAGGTGAAGGCTCCTAAATAAGGTAGTAGAGGTAGTTATTCTTCGACGCGACTTCTGTTTCTGTTTACAGTTATAGTACAGTGTGTAATCGACGGAATACCCCACCAGGTTGTGCCCTCTCACTGTGATTTGACACTGTTCGCATATAGCCACAAGCATGGAAACGGCAAGACGAGAGTAAAGGATTCGAGACATAGGTCAGAACAGTTCAGGGTTTTGTGATAATGATCAACTTTCAACTTAACAAGTAGCCTGTGCGACTCATCAGACATTAAAGGACGTAGCCGGATCCAGCTTTTTGCCTCCTTCTGCTCCGTCTGTCTAAACAAACCCGGTCTACTCGATCAAATACGAATCTGCTACCGACTTGATCTCCCTTGAGAATGACACATCCGAGTCCTCCTCAATCAAAGCCACCGTGTTCACCTACAGTGGTCAGCGTCAAAGTCGACTCCAGTATGTCGAGAGCACGAGAACTTGAACTTACATTGACGTCAACCCATGGAGTCGTCTTGGAGAAACGGACATGCATAGGGAAGAATTCGTTCTCATCGTCGGTCTGGGCCTCGAATTCAAAAGCGCCGTTCGGGTTATCCTCGTCCACTGTGCCAATGGTCCACTCCAGGCTGTCACCAGAGACCTCGTAGGTTGCGTCGAAGCTGGAGACCGTCGGCTCGCCGCTCGAGTATGGTACAATGACACTGACATCCTTCAGTGTCGCTCCTCCGGTCAGCTCGTACTCGATCGTCAAGGTGACGTTGCCGTCGGAGCTCTTGTTGGTCCAAACAGTAAAGCTGATCGGTAGCGCACTTGTGTCATCCACTTTGGGTGACGCTCGCCATCTCAGAATGGGGACAGAGTTGTTTACGGGGAAGCCCTTGGCCACGTTGCTCATCTGGATGACCTTGGAGCCATTGAACAGGTTCCGGTCAACATTGGGATGGGTTCGGAACTGGACGCCGTGGCTGGGATTGGCCGTCAAACCCAGCTTGAGTTTTGTCAAGCTAGGGTCTGATACTCGCAAGTTCAGATCTCCAGTCACAGCCAAGGAGCTGACACCGCCCTCTCTCGTTAGTTTGGCGCTGATAGATTCGTTGATGGTCACATGGATGGCATCGCGATCCAATGTCGAAGACAACCTAGGTGCTGCTGGCTCCGCATGGGCTGGAGCGGCAGCCACAGGCACGAGTGGTTCCTCTGCCTCTTGTCCCATATCACCCCGCACACGCTCGAACATATCGGTTGTCTTAGATTTCTTGCCGAGCTGCATGCCCTTGCCCTTGGGAGCGGTGAACCTTGATTATTGTCAGCCACGAGAACGTACAGAAAGAGGGCTGATTGCCAACGCACTTTGACTTATTCTTCTCGGCCTCGTAGGAATCGTATGTTTCGGTAACGGCAGGCCGCGACGGGGGAGTATATGTTGGGTAGACGGGTGTCCGAGGGACGCCACCAGCACGTCCGCTTCGTGCTGACTCCTTCCGTTGCATCTCGAGCTGCTTCGCTTTCCTCTTCCGCTCTTCGGTGGCTTCCAACTCCTTGTTCTGCACCGAGAATTAGCAATTGCCCCGCCAACATCGACTGCCATACTTACGCGAGCAATAATCTCCTGGATGCGCTCCTCGTGGCTCTCCATCTCCAGAAAGGTCTTGATCTGGCTGATAGTCAGGTTCTCCCTATAGCCGAGAGTGACCAGCTCATCAAAGGCGCTGAGGAGTTCGTAGGCATTCTTGAGGATCTCGCGCTCGTCTAAGCTCTTGCAGGTGCTCGTAACGACCTGGGCAAAGAGGTGGAGCGAGTCGATGTCCTGGAGGATGTTGGACTGTCTGTTGGTAATGAGGACCATGTATAGCTCGTCCAATGGCTGGTAGACGAAGCGGACATTGTCCTGCTCGACTGTTGTGTGCTGGGTGCCGCTGTCGGCCAGCTTGGGAAAGGACAGCAGGAGAGTCTCGAGTCTCGAACGGCGCATCTCATGGAAGGACCTGGCCAGGACGGCCTTGCCGCCTCTTGTGCAGATAGAAGCTGCTAGGACAACCATCTTTCCTGCTGGTGGTGGTACTTGTGGTGGTCCAGGGAGCTCTTAGCACAGCGAATGTGACTTGTTTGGCGGGTTTATGGATTTCTGGTGTTCACGTCCAAAGTGCCTTGCTGGCCGCCAATCCGCCTATCTGGCCAGTCGCTGCCAAGCCCAACCACTTAGCAGGAATGGTCCGTGCACACGCTTCGCTTCTCTTCAACCTGTGGACGTACCGTGCGAAATAGGCAGCACCACACCGCTGCACAGTGTAACCTGGATTGGGGGGAGTCACGCTACCTGAATGGGGAGCGAGGCGCTAGCAGGCAAGCTACCCGTGCCTGCCTTATTATTTTCCCATTTGACCCAATCTTCAACTACAACTCAACTTCCAAGGCTGCCTTTCTCGAACCTCCCGTCCGTCCTCACAACGACAAACTTTACAAGTCAGAGATCTCTCTGCAACCTTTCTCATCAATTTCACCTTACTGCCGGGCCGACGTGATATCCATCCACATCCCTGTAGTTCCGAGACCGCCTCCAATACTCGAAACCGACTCGAACTCCGGCATAATTACCTTATCCGCGGCGATGCGGAACAACTGACTTTGCGCGTTCTTCCGACGGACAAGTGCTGGCTCATCGAGTTTTGAATTTCTGTGACCTGCCAGCAACATAAAACTTGACGAAATGGCGGATGCCATCGCAGATAGCGGCCTTCTCGGCCGTGAAGACGACATGAGCTTTCTGGAGATCGATTTCGATGAGGCAGCCGGTGCGGCAGGTTCAAATGATGACAGCCATGCCGGTATAGCCCAAGAGAATGAAGCACCCGCCGATGACTTTGACATTCAGATCGATGAGTTCGAGGTAGTGGAGAACGCAGGCGATTATCGCGATAATGGTTCCATACCATCTGGCGACCCTACACATGCCGACCTTTCAGTTCCACAGGGCAATACCGCCGAGTCGGAGATCGGATACGAGGACGAAGAACCCCTCAAGGCTGAGACTACTAGCCAGAAGTCTAAAGCGGCGCCCCAAGAGCAAGGCAACGACAAGATTGTTGGCTCTACTGGGAATGTCGACGAGATCGATTACGACGATGGCGATTTGGAAGCTATTCATGAGGATCACCCTGCAACCGAGCCTCGACCAGTCCTGGAGACCCTTAAGCAGCAAGAAATCGCCACCGCCCCAGTGCCATCCCAGCAAGTGTTGGACGACACTGTTGAACAGGCGGAATCTGCTCAACACGATATGGGAGCAGAGGATGGATCGTCTGATGAGCCCTCCGAGGCCGGACAGGGCGTCTTCGAAAAAGACGAACGTATTTTTCATACAGGAGGCTATCCCGAGGACTCCCTCACTGGTGCGCCTGCCAGCGAAGTTTCGGATGTGATGGTCTTCTATAACGGGATCAAGTACGAGCTTTGTGCTAGCGTGCACAACGATGACCCAGAGACCTACTTTTTTGCTTCCAATGCCGAAATGGATGTACCGCTCTCGCAGTTCTTTGGTCTGCTTCGAGATGTCATTAAGGATGAGATTGAGCCCTCCGATGATCTGGTAATCAGAGTTCCCCAGCTGAAGCTCGAATTTGGCGAGGTATGTCCAGTCGGCGGCACCTTTCGACGCCATCTGTGTACTGACCTTTTACAGGATTTCAGCCACGATTTCCTGGAGAAACACACTATCCGTAACATCTTGGATCTATATCGTCGGTTTAAGTACAACGATGGCCAGGATGCTGAGCACTCCCAGCTCGTTGTGCATCTCGTGGCAAAGCCCAACTGCCAAGAGCGCTTCGCTATGTTGTCAGAAGCCGCTGATGCAGGGCGTGGTTGGAGTGAGTTTTTCGATAACTCGGATGGATCAGACAGCTCCAGCGGTCACCATTCTGATGAGGAACCTGACGGTGAACAAGCCGAGAGTGGCTCTAGAGAGGACCAAACCAGCTTCACGGGTGATGATATGCAGCATGAGGCTGTGGAGATTGTTGAAGAAGCATACTTCTACGATGACACTAATGACGCTGGTGAACATGATGCCGAACATCTGTTTAACGATCAAGATGTTGAGGACCCTGGCCACCATGCCGATAACATTGATGACCTTAACCAGGGATATGAGCTGACTGACGAGCTTGTGGACAATGACGAATTCGACCAGGTGCCAGGCGGTGTCGACAATAGCATGGGGTACGATCATGATGGTTCGACTCATCAGACGTATACCGACCATGACGGAAATTGGCCGCTATCACATGCCGATGCTGACACCGAGAACATGTCAACCGCAACCGGTGCATTTCCCGGGGTAACAGGCGAGTTCACTGGTGGTAGTGAACATGAAAGCTTTAATGAAGAGGCTGGGTCGGCCTTGGAGCAAGCTAATACCTTTGCAAACGGTAATCATTCCTTTCCTTACCGTCCCCCTGCAGAATCAGTGCCTCATACACAGCACGAGTGGATGAAGGAGTTCCTGGAGCGCGATTCAAAGGACATAACACCCGAGATGTGGAAGAAGTTTGATGCACTACCGCACTCTCCCTCAAACCCTGCCGCTGGTGGAGCCGCTGGTGGTGACGAGGACCTCATCGACTACTCTGATGATGAAGATCTCTCTAGCCCACCTGCTGCTACTCAGTACCTGAGACGTTTCAGTCCGCCTCCGCATTTTCCTCGCCGCCATGGGAAGTCCATCCTTGATGTTCCTAGTCTCAGCAACCGAGGCTTCATCAAGCCTAGGTCTGATGATGACGGTCATGGTGAGCCGGATGACGACTTCGTCGACTATGAAGAAGTTGATCACCAGACCTCTTCTGTTGTACCAGGGGAGAACATCATTCCCTCGATAGAGATGGACGAGGATGTCTTTGCCGGTGGCGAGAGTGGCATCACCGTTCCGTCATTTGGCTGGCTCAAGGAGGCAGAGGCTGTTTCTATGCCTTCAGCCTCATTGGCGCGACACACTCCGTCCCCCATGAAACCAGCGAGTGGCGCTCGCAGACCAGTTTGCAAATACCGTGGCGTCGGCAAATCAAAGCACCCTGTGGCAAGCCAACAGACAAGAAGTTCTATTTCACCTGGTCAGGCTGCCAGGATGATGGAACCTCAGACTGCAGCGCAGTCGGCTTTTGCATCTTCCTCGAATCACAGCCCCCTTGCACATTCCACCTTCGCTCTGGAATTAAGCTCCAACTTTTCACAGAGCATTGGCGCTAACTTGTTAGATTCCCAAGATCACCTCGAGTCTACTATCCAGTCTGACGACGGCGCGGACGTCGAAACGACGCATGCTTCGTTGGCTCAGAACGATTTTGAGGACGATGACGGTGACGATGACGATGACGATGACAACTTCGCCCCTAATGACAATTCCATCGACATGGAAGGACTTACGGCATACGACGAGGCGGCGAACAACGAGCCATTGGCAGCCGAGTTGGATACCCGAGCAACCGACTCGCGCGACACCAGTGCTACTTCCACCGTCAATGGTGACGAGATTACTTACGAAGATGAGAATCTCGCACTTGCCAATACCGAAAACGGAACCCATGAAGCCGGAGATGATACTGCAGACAACGTTGACGAGATTGATTGGGAGAATGATGGTGCAGAGGACGTTGCCGTAGCTGCGGACCCAACTAACATGTCGTCGCCTTCGGGCCTCTCCACCAAGAGAGGCCGAGAAGATGACGAGTTGATCAGCCTGGATGATGAGAACGGTATGTGGACTCCAGCCGGGCGTAAAAGACTATGCACACTACTGATGCAACCAACAGATGCGAAGCGCCGGAAGATTTGAGCTCTATTTGTTGCTCACCTTCCACAGGCCATCACCACATCCAGTGCTGCTCCAGCACTCATGTCGGTTGTAGTCCAACCGCTTTGTACTCTAGCCACCTACGACCCCCCTTTTCCTTTCTATCTTCCACCGTCAGTGACTTAACCACCAAAACAGGCAACTTCCCAGGAACAACGGCCAGAATCGGTTTGGCCCATCACTAAACTCTAGGTAAGTCCATCTTCACGGTACGACTACGCGTTTGACCGACGGAACTTTCTCCCCCCTTCGGTACACTGCGATGCTTTCCAACCCTTGATACAACACACTTCGAAATCCACATCTGTGTGGACAAGTCGGGAGTATCTACTACACGGTTTAACTCTTTGATCGATACGTATCCACTCATGCCAGCGTTTATCAACCGCTGTGCTGGATGCTAGGCAGGATTTGTGTCTTTGCTTTTTGGCAGCTTGTTTTGCTTTTAGACTCTGGTACCTGTGGTTCGATGGAAGGAATTGCATGAATGAGGCGTTTGCCGGAAAAGGCAGGGTTAAGAAGGGTGATACCAGCAGCCCGGTGATACCCAGGGATTGGTATTTACCAAACCATGTCGGCGGTTTTTTTCCTTTTCTCTCAGAGAACTCGGTGGTTTGTGTCTTAGCCGTCGATTGTACACTTCTTCCGTTCGTCAAAGCTTGATATACCCTCGTTGTCGTCGGGTTCATACTGTCTCCTCGATGCAGACTACTCGCACTCGAGATGTGTGGAACCGGTCGCGTGCGGTCGATAGGGAACTGTGCGTGGCTTTGGTTATGCGCGGTTGCTGAGGATAGGAGGTCTTACTGTAGAGACGGCGTTACCGGCGATTTCGACGGTTAACGTGCGTTAAAATAACCATGACACTGCTATTCCCTAGTGATGTCTATGTCTACAGTAAATAACGTGATTTATGTATGTGAGCTAACAATAGCTAATTGCTGACTATCTTTGGAATCGAGCAATTACCATACCCCTGGCTCCCGTCGTCATCAGTAATGGCGAACACGCAACACGACCCATTGTTTTCCGCAGCGTGGCTCTACCCTTTCGTGTTGAAAGGAGACGAACGACAGAGCTGCCAAGTGCAATACGAGAGTCCGCTGACTTAGAAGTAGAGAACAGGCTCCCTTGAAACGTATTGAAAAGGCACCTGAATGTACTCAAGCTCGTGAGGCCGACGGGGAGTTCAGGGATAATAGGAATGAAGGGATAGGTACCTGCCTATCCCACGGACTGCCCTGGGTTTGTGAAGAACCTGAATATGTACAAAGCAAAACGGTCACGCAAAAGGTGCTAGACGGGATCCACCTGGGACTGGAAACTGGAATGAGAAGAGACGGGAAGTACCTTGCCTGACCTTCAGATATCAAGGCGCTAAGCCTCGGCCCGCTCAGACTCTAGAAAGTTGGGGAGAGAAGGGTGAGGCGAGGCAAAAAGTGCTCATTCAAGAAGGTCTAGATATCTCCCATTTCAGATGCGAAATCTTACTCACTCATAGTAATAGCCTTTCCGGGTGTACACGTGTTTTTAGAGTTACGAAGCACCATTGTGTGACACAGGGTACATTCACAATATCCGTAGGGGAAGTCTGCCCAGGGTCAGGGGGATCTGAACCTAAAAATCAGCCACTCACATGGCTGGATCTCATTAAACAAAGTCCGTTAGGTTCCCCAGCCTCCAGGGGCTTGAAACGCTGACGCTACTGTGGTAAGGTAAGTAAATGTTTTCTCCCTGACACTTTGGCCAAGACACAAGAAACTCCATCCCTCGAGCCATTCCCCATTTGTTTTATCGCTGCGTTGGCATTAATTGTGCTCGTGCGCGCGCCAGACCCGAATCCTGGCCTCGAACTGTCGACGGACCTCTCCGTAATTCCTTCCCTCCGTTTATCGCTGCCGACGTCCAACACGACCCTATCACCAAGATTGAAGTCCGCCACCGACGAAACGAACCTTGCTTGTCACCGCCGCCAAGCATCGCATTCATGTGTCGTTGCACTTTCTGGGCCTGAACTCGTCACACTCGCCCGGCGCGGGTTCTCAACCGCATTTCCTTGACTCGTCGCTCTCTGCTCGGAACATCGCCCGCATCCCTTGTCCGGCGACTACCTAACCCCCTCCCACCTTCGTTGAAGAGATCTGGTTCGCAGCCATCGGCCATCTGTCGCTGGCCTTGCGCTCCTTTTTCACCATGATGCTTGAAGAGAAGTACGCGCCCCTCTCTGCCACCGGATATGGTGTCTGGTTCTCGATGGAGGAATTACAAGGGCGCAGCGCTGACTTGGTGTTCCTCTTGACAGATATATCGGCTTGGCCTTGGCCATAAGCTCGAGTTTAGCAATCGGTATGCGCACCAGGATTTGACAATACCATTATGAGACGGCGTCACTAACAACCCGATTCTCATAGGCACCAGCTTTGCCATCACAAAAAAGGTACGCCGCCTCGACATGCCTCCGACTCTCCAACCCCCGCCAACTCCTACGATTACGTCCAGCGAACCGCGCAAAGCGCTTGCATGCTAACATTTTACCGCATGCATAGGGCTTGATGCATGCCGAAGAGCGGCATGGCTTCGAAGGAGATGGATTCGTGTATCTACGGAGTCCGTTATGGTGGGCAGGAATAGCGACATGTGAGCATCACCGCGATAAACACAGCCAACATTGAGAACCACCGAAGCTGACAAAGAGGAACACTGCAGTGGTGATGGGCGAGATTTGCAACTTCGCCGCATACGCATTTGCGCCAGCGATTCTAGTAACGCCATTAGGTGCCCTGAGCGTGCTGATAGGTGCCGTTTTGGGATCATACTTCCTCAACGAAGAGCTCGGCACTTTGGGCAAGCTCGGATGCGCCATCTGCTTGTTAGGGGCTGTTATCATTGTCCTTCACGCCCCTCCTGATGAGGACATTCAGACTATTGACGAGATCCTCCACTATGCGATCCAGCCAGGTAAGGATAGCTGCGCCTTCCCGATGTTCGAATATCTGCTGACCAGCTGCATTGTAGGTTTCCTTCTATATGTATCCGCCGTCTGCATATTTGCCGTCGTGATGATATACAAGATCGCCCCCGTTCACGGCAAGAAGAACCCCCTTATCTATCTCGGAATCTGCTCCCTGGTCGGCTCGGTGTCTGTCATGTCCGTCAAGGCGTTCGGCATCGCCCTCAAGCTCACCTTTGCCGGGAACAACCAGTTCTCGCACCCTTCGACATACGTCTTTATGATAGTCACAGCGGTCTGCATTCTGACACAGATGAACTACTTTAACAAGGCGCTAAGCCAGTTTCCAACCAATATGTCAGTTGCCGAACACAAAGTCAATTTGCCAGTCTGCGTCTTGCGCTAACCAAACTCGTGCAGTGTCAACCCCCTCTACTACGTGACCTTCACAACAGCCACCCTCTGCGCCTCCTTCATCCTTTTCAGCGGCTTCAACACAACCGACGCCATCAACACCATCTCCCTCATCTGCGGCTTCCTCGTGACCTTCACGGGCGTCTACCTCCTCAACCTCTCCCGCCACGACCCGAGCGGGACCAAATCCCTGGCGCCCCGTCGAGGCGGCGACGCGACCGGCACAGACATGATATCCTCCATCCAGACGCGCATCAGCATGGAGAACGCGCGCAGGTCGCTGGGCCACAGTCGCGGCCACAGCATAGGCAGCGACAGGGCGGGGCTGATCCAGGCCTACGACGAGGAGGAGGCGGCCGGGTTCGGGCTGACGGATCTGGCGGAGGAGAGCGACGAGGACTCGGACCCCAGGAGTCCTATGATCGGGAGTCACGCCAATGGCAGGCCAAATGGCAACGGGATGGCCAAGGGGTTCGGGGAGCCGATCGAGTTGCAAGCAAGGAAGGGCTCGCCATAACCGTGGGATCTTCCTGGCCCGGTTGCGGGCCCCTTTTTTTTTCCCCCTTTGCTATACCATCTCATCATACACTCTTCTGTACATTTCTGGTCGTCACATGCATTGGGGAATCCGGCCTGGGGTTTGAGGCCATCTTCACGTTCTGCGGCTGAATCGGAGGGGAGTTTGGCAGGACGCCGACCAGTGGTCCCGACATTGTCTGGCTCGTCTCGGCAGACTTCTCAGATACGCTTCGCCATTTCGTGGAAGTAACGCCTCATGAACAAACGCTGGGAGGGAGGGATCAAGGACGAAAAACTTTCATGGAGAACACGGCGTTAGAGGCGAGGGGGCGGGTATACAATCGTCATTGTACCATTTTCAGATTTTTACTCCAGAGCTCATCAGAACAGGACGCTGCGGCGCTGCGGCCCATCTGTACGATATTATCCGTGTTAAACTTTGCGATGTGATGGGACAGAGCACCTTTGACGTCAGATATGTGAGATAGGAAGCTGGCTCATTGTTGATCTTCAGGAGTCTTAGGGGCTCAGTTTTTTTCTGCTGCTTCCTGGCTTGTAAGTCTAGTCGGCTGTTAGCAAGCGTTAGCAAGAAAGTCATGATCACATGCGGCGTGGTTGGGGAGACGTGAGTATTGATCAGGTGAGATATCTTGAGGAGACCTCCTTTCATGTTGACATTTGCTCTTGATTACACTGTTGGAAGAAACACTTTAACGCCAGGTTGCCGCGAGAAGTCGCTGGTCAACCCTCAACTACCACCCGAGAGAGTCCACGGAGATGGAGCGACATCCACAAGTCAAGTTACATGAGATCGTCAGGGTCGGCATGCCCTGCAGAGATGGTCCTGATACAAACGGGGGCTCCACGCAACATAACATCGGTCAGCTCAGGGAGGCGGAGTTAATGGCATCCAAACTAATAGTCTATCCAGCCGCCGAGGCCGTCCCGATAGCCTTCCAGAGGACCATGATAACGGGGGAAAAAGAACCCTCCGTCCGCGCAGCGATAGAGTTTGCGATGAATTACCCGCATACTCGAGACATAGTGCAACAGCGGTACAACGCAAAGGTCATGCTTACAGGGCTACGTCTGGAGGTCCGGGAGTATCTGGCGTGCATGTTCCAGACATGGAAGGCCATGCCCGTTTTGTATTACTGAGAAAGGGTATATGAGCATGTGCACCGACAAATGCGAGAGTGGGGGACGTCATTTATATTCTGCGTGGTATTCAGACGCCGTATACCTTGAGGCAGACGACCAGTTGTGGCGAGCAGCATTTCAGGCTGGTGGGACAGTGTTATATCCACGGGATCATGGACGACGAAGCTTGAAGTCTCCCTGGATATGAGCCTCGGGACGTTCACATTTGGTGACTTACCCTCCTGGAGTCATTATGGGCGTAACTGATCGACCCACGTCAACCGATGGTTGTGAGCCGCGAAGAAAACGACATTTGACAAGAATGGTTCACGAAAGGTGACCAAAGGTGTAGCTGTTGCTCGAAAGTTGTGGCTGGAAACATGAAGTAAGAGCTCTGAGTTCACATGGGCATGCCAATGACATACCGGGCTGGAAGCGTGGTCCTACAGTAGGTGGCACACTATATTCATCAAGCAAGGCATCAGTTGGTTCAAGTGTTCGTTGCTGTCTCATATCACGACTACAAGAACAAGCAACGAGTCCATCCCTTTCCCTTTTGGCAATTTTCCGCAATGCAAATGTGATGATCATTCAAAGCAAAACGACGCCGTGTAGACCCCATTTCCTTTCCGCCGTTGTAGTGCGAATTCTTGCCAACGTGAGAAAAGCTTTCCATCCACTACCAAAGCCTACCAACAAACACTCCCCCATCACATTCCGTCGTCATCCCGTCCCTTGGTTTTACCAGCCGACAAAGTCATTCGCGGGCGCAGGGCCATCATTCTGCTGATAGAAGTTCTGCTGCTGCTCAGTCTGGAGAGTCTGAGCCTGCTCGAACATCACAGCAGCCTGTTGGAAATCCTGAGCCTGGTACTGGTCGAACATCGGAGCGGCATGTACAGGCGAAGAAGGATGGACATCCATCTGCACAGCACCCTATTGCTCCGCAGCAGGAGCTTGACCCTCCTCACCACCCTCGGCAGCAGCGGCACCAGCAGCAGCCTCCTCCTCGGCCTTGCGGGCGGCCTCAGCCTGGGCGGCCTTGGCACCGTAGTCCTGGCTGATGGGCTGGACGACGGGGGTCTCCTCCTTGGGCTCGATGATTGTGACGGAGTCGGGGAGAGTCTTCTGGGGACCGGCCTTGCCCTCGGGGTCGGAGCCGCGCATGATCTTGACCTTGATTCCGAGGACACCCTGGCGGAGCAGGACGTGACGGGTGGCGCTGTCAATGAAGTCCTTGGCGGGCTGACCGCTGTGGATCATGAAGCCGTCGGTGAACTTCATGGACTTGGCGCGGGCGGCGCGCAGCTTTCCGGAAACGACAACCTCGCAACCCTTGGCGCCGGACTCCATGATGAAACGGAGGACACCGTAGCAGGCGCGGCGGACGGCGAGACCGTTGAGGAGCTTGTAGCGGAGGGACTCGCACTGAGCGACAGCGGAGAGACCGCGGTTCTGGACCTTGGCGGCGTAGAGGGAGACGGAGTTCTCGGGGAACTTGAAGCGCTTCTGGATCAAGCTGGTGAGCTCGCGGATGCGGCGGCCCTGCTCGCCGAGGACCTCCTGTGTGTGGGTGGCGCGGATGATGATGTCGGTAACGGTCGGGGTGACGCGGACCTCGACGCCTGAGTAACCCTCCTCAGCCAGCTCGCGCTGGAAGAACTCGTTCAGCTCAGCGTAGAAGACGCCATCAGCGACGAACTTTCTCCGCTTGGAGCTGTGATGTATGTCAGCTTATATTCCATGTCTCTCTCTCGTTCTCGAATATTCCTGCTTCAATCGTGCTGCATGTCCCCAGAAGTCGTAGATGTTTCCCTTCCCGTCCCGTCCTTCTCGCCGTCTCTTTTCCCCTTCATCATTCTTGATGCTCGATGTCCAGCAATTGTTCTCCCACTTTCCCCGCGTTGATTGTAAACATGATGCTAGAGCTTCTACTCACATCTGGGTGCCTGGAACAGCCATATTGACTAGATTTGCCTCTTCGGGTAGTCGGGAGGTTGTTGACTCGATTGGCGGTCCGGAAAGGCGATGAGGTTCTTGGTCGAGGTGGTCGCCTTCAAAAAGTCGTAGGTAGATTTCGGTAATTTGGACTTTTCTCAGTAAGTGGTGAGCCGAAGTGGGGGGGAAACCCTAAGAGGTGTGCGTGGGCAGAAAAAACCCGACCGGGGTACAAATGCGATGTGGGGCAGAATGCCAGCTCGCTGTGGCTGGTGATACCAGGATGAGCCACAGTTCCTGAGAGCCAATCAAAAGCTGAAGCGTGTGAATCCCTGCCTTACCGGCATCTGACATCACTCATCAACCACTGGCACCTTCTCAGTGTTCTCGGTTTCTCAGCCTTGCAGCAAGTGCGCGTCGCAAGATCATTTGTACCTGCCACATGCCATCTCTGCTGCCCAAACAGCTTTTAAGTTCAAAGTTGTGTCTCTGTGACCTACGTCGTGTTTGTTTGTTCATTCATTCATTCTTAGCTTGGGCTGAGGACAAACATCAAAGCATTTGCCTCTGACACGGCACCGCTTGTTTGTTCTCCAGTTTGTTCCTCGGCTTGTTCCTCAGCTTCCGTCATCTACTCCGGCCCGTCAAGCTACCCCTCCGACGTGAAGCGCTGACTGCGCACCCGCCATTTTATATCTACGGTTCTTAGCACTTGGCCTCCCACCAGTTCGGCCCTCTCTACAACGTCCCATGCGATCCTCGCAATAAGGAACGAAGGTCGACAACATGGCCATCCGGGATTACCGGCTGGTACGCACTGATTCTTTGGATGGCACTCAGTAACGGAATCAAAGCTAATCCGTTTTCGACCAGGTTTACAGAGAAGTCAATGCAATACGCGGAGGTACACCGGTCCTCGGAGACCTTTACCTCCAGGACTACCACATGGTATTCTGCTTCCAACCGCCCAAACCTGAGGGTTTAGCTCCTGCCGGCCCTCCGCCTCGGGAACGACAAGGCTGGACGGCTTACCATCTCATAAATTACTGCGCTTTCCGCCCAACCCCGCCATCCAGCGGCATACCATCATCAATACGTATCCGCTGCCGGGACTTCAGTTTTGTGAGCTTCAACTTCACCGACGACAAGGAGGCTCGCGAAGCTTTTGAGTTTATTAAGACCCGGACGTGCCGGCTAGGAAGCATAGAGAAGCTATATGCCTTCAAATATGAGGCACCGCCGCCTGAAAAGGTCATCAATGGCTGGGATCTTTACGATGCAAAGGCAGAGTTCCGGCGTCAGGGCATAAGCGAGAAGGCGGCAGACCGTGGCTGGCGCATTTCATCTATCAACAAGGACTATGCCTTCTCTCCGACCTATCCGGCAACGCTCGTTGTGCCCTCTAAGATATCGGATAGCACTCTCAAGTATGCCTCAACTTTCCGCTCGCGGGCACGGATACCTGTGCTCACCTATCTACACCCTATCAACAACTGCACAATCACCCGGAGCTCGCAGCCCTTCGTAGGGCTCAGGGGAAAACGCAGCATCCAAGACGAGAGGCTTGTCAGCGCCTGTTTCTCGGCCTCGAGAGATTTCTCTGATCCCTTCAATCAGCCCGGCTTCGAACAGAGTCCCCCAACCAGTCAGCCGGACTCTATCGAGTCCGAACAAGAGATATCTGACACAGAGAAGGCCGAGGACGACTTCATAAACAATCCTGACTACGACAAGTCTGGCAAGAGACTGATATATGGTGCTCAACAACACAACCTAATAGTCGATGCAAGACCGGCAATCAATTCCTATGCGATGCAGGCCATAGGAATGGGCTCGGAGAATATGGAATACTACAGATTCGCGAAGAAGGTATTCCTTAGCATAGATAACATTCACGTGATGAGAGACTCACTCAACAGGGTCATCGATGCCCTGAAAGATGCCGACATTTCTCCCTTCCCCCCAAATAGGGAGACACTCGCCAAGAGCAACTGGCTTAAACACATCGCTGGAATCCTAGACGGATCGGCTATCATTGCCAGGCAGGTTGCCATCCAGCACTCTCACGCCCTCATCCACTGCTCAGACGGGTGGGACAGGACCAGCCAACTCTGCGCACTCTCGCAGATCATGCTAGATCCGTACTTCCGAACTATCGAAGGTTTCATTGTTCTTGTCGAGAAAGACTGGCTGTCATTTGGGCACATGTTCCAGAAGCGGTCTGGCTACTTGTCTCATGAGAAGTGGTTTGTCACAGAGAACGACGCCTTGGCCGGATCCACAATCAAGCCTGGGGAGAACGATGGTCGCAGCGATGCAATCGAGAATGCATTCGCCAGTGCCAAGCGCTTCTTCAAGGGGAAGGACCAAGACGACGCTCCGGACGTTGAACCTGCAGCAACGGATGAGCTGAAATCAGCGACAGACACCATGCCGCTCATTGGGGATCATGCCACGATACCCAAGGAGATATCTCCCGTTTTCCACCAGTTCCTCGACGCAACATACCAGTTACTTCGGCAAAACCCAACGCGGTTTGAGTTCAACGAGCGCTTCCTTCGCCGCCTGCTCTACCATCTCTACTCATGTCAGTACGGCACGTTCCTCTGTAACAACGAGCGGCAACGGCATGAGGCCCGGTTGCGGGAACGGACATCATCGGTTTGGGACTACTTCCTCTCGCGGCGTCGCGAATTCACGAACGAAAGCTACGATCCTATAATAGACGACCATACGAAGGGTCGGGAACGGTTGATCTTTCCCCGCTTGGCGGATGTCAGGTGGTGGCATCAAGTCTTCAACCGGACAGATGACGAGATGAATGGGGCGCTGAATGCCACAGCAGCGACAGCCGAACGCATCGCTGCTTATCAGTTTCAGAACAACCCGAGCCAATCATCTACCCCTGGAACACCTCAGAGAACTAGTGAGGCAAGTCCTAGGGAGGGCCGCAGCCCCTCTCGCAGTCCTCAGCCGCCCATTCTATCCAACAGTCAGTCTGTCCTCACGGGCGTGGAGACGGCGCACTCGGCGCTCACACCCCACCC
Source organism: Coniochaeta sp. PMI_546 (assembly GCA_021432605.1). Classification (NCBI taxonomy): domain Eukaryota; kingdom Fungi; phylum Ascomycota; class Sordariomycetes; order Coniochaetales; family Coniochaetaceae; genus Coniochaeta; species Coniochaeta sp. PMI_546. Next base: position 1,510,337 of record MU271145.1, on the reverse strand, counting down.
GAGGTCGGCTTCGTCGCAGCCACCACCTGTGAAGCGCGGGACAAGCCCAGCTGGGGAGCAAGCGCCCTCCGGGGCAGCTATCACGAACACTTTTACGGCACTCAAAGACGGAATAGTAGGACTGAATATCGGCAAGGGCGTTCTGGGTGGGATTGGAGTGGGCAGAGGAAATGTTGATGCCACGTCTGCTGCCTTTGGTGAGCAAGAGATGAAGAGTATGGATTAGGAACCGGCGTCATCAAACCAGTTGGCAGCATCATTACCGTCAACACCACCAACATCGATAGAATCAGACATTGAAGAGCAGCAGCAGCAGGAGGAGGAGGGGGAGGGCGTAAGTCAGGAGTCATCGAGATCATGGGTTGATATTCAGTGCGAGGCACTCTCGAATATGTGCCTTGAGCAAGGGAGAGACGAGAAGGAGAGTACGTCGCACAGGAAGACATGTAGTCTGGGTTAGGCAGGACAAGGGTGGCATAGTCACATGCCTGCTGCATCATCAGCTTGGAGTTTTGTGTTTTTGGGACGTTGGAAACCCGGCGCTTGGAGCTGGGCAGCAGATGGAAATCAGCGGCTTCAAATATTTACCTTGTGTGCAGTTGGTATGGAACAGCTTTTGCATTGCCATCGTAATGCTCCTGGGACTGAGGTGGTTGTATGCCTCCAGTTCTGACCGAGTGATCAGAAAACGCGGAAATGGAGAACAGACCCTCCGTTGAAACACAAAAGGCATTCAAGGTAAGATAACCTGCCTTTTCGGTAAGTTAGAAGCAAGATACTCCGTTGTAGACTGATGAAGATGACAACTCAGTTCTAATCTCACCAACTGTGAACCTGGAGTTATCATTTTGGCATAAGGTACCTATTAAATCTAGAAGTTGATGGTGTTGTGAAGAAAATGGACTGTGACGTCGTTAGTAATGAGGCAAGGCAAGGTCGGCAGGTACCTTAGGTAGTGCCCGTAGCTACGACAGTACTTTCTACCTTTCCGTGTGGCTTGAAGATACCTAGACAGCTCTGTTGCTCCGTTTGGCAGGTGCCAGACAGCCCGTCTACCTAATAGACTGCCAGTGGTCGCCTTGAAAATCAAAGAGCTTCCCCAGGCTGGCTGGTCCCACCGCAACACCTTTCAGCCAACCTCACATTCCCTGACATTACATCAATCATCACCGCCCAGTCTTTCCAACAACCCCTCGATTCTCCTTGCTGCAGCTCCGTACCTTATTATCCTAGCTGCTTCAACCAAAGATTCGTCGACGGCTCTGCTATGACTCTTGGTGACACTATCGCGAACGACTGCAAATAAAGAAATAATTGCTGTGTCTCCGCCACAAGTCCGTCTGAGATCCAAGGAAACAAAAGTCGGTTGGCGCTGCAACCCATTCCACCAATTCATCCCACCACCTGCCCGTCGACCACACCACACGACTCCACCAAAACCTCCACCACACGCGATCCAGCCGCATCGCATTGTTCACCTCAATACCCTCGCCTCTTTCTACTAAATACCTCGGATCCTGCGATTAACAGGGCTTCCCTTCCGATCCCGCCCACCATGGCTGACGCGCCGAACGCGAACGACGAGCTCTATCCCATCGCCGTTCTCATCGACGAATTGAAGGTATGGTGGTGACGAGGCCCAACGATATATTCACCCTGCCATGCCGCTGTGGACGCCCATTTATTAACATCTGCTTCTCTTGTAGCACGACGACGTGTTGCTCCGTCTGAACGCCATCCATCGTCTTTCCACCATTGCTCTTGCTCTTGGACCCGAGCGTACTCGCGAGGAACTGATTCCATTCCTAGATGGTAAACAATTTGCACCCCGAATCGACCATCAGTAAACCCTTCACGGGTACTCTCAGCTAACACTTGTGGCACAGAGTCCGTTGAGGATGAAGATGAGGTTCTTGTCGCCCTGAGCGCCGAGCTTGGCAATTTCATCGAATACGTCGGCGGCCCATCATGGGGCCACGTACTGCTCTCTCCCCTCGAGAACCTGGCGGCTATAGAAGAGCCGGTCGTCCGAGACAAAGTAGGTTGATACCTATTTGCTCCTTCATACCTCGTTGCTTGGCTGCGTTGCTAACCATCCGTAGGCCGTGGAGTCGCTCAACAAGATCTGCGACGAGCTCTCGCCAAAACAAGTCGAAGAGTTCTTCATCCCCCTCACATTCCGACTCTCCAAGGCAGATTGGTTCACGTCCAAGGTGTCCGGCTGCGGCCTGTACACAGCACCCTACAAGAAGGTCTCGGCTGGAACTCAACAGCAGCTACGCAACCAGTTCGGCCTGCTCGTCCACGATGAGACACCAATGGTGCGCAGACAAGCAGCCACCCACTTAGCCAAGTTTGTGAAGGAGATGCCTGCTCCGATTGTTGTAGATGAGATGATACCCATGTTCCAGCACCTTGCTCAGGACGATCAAGACAGTGTTCGACTCCTGACTGTCGAGGTTCTAATTTCAATCGCCGAAGTCGTTCCGAAGGAGCAACAAGCTAGCCACGGTGTCCTACTCACATCACTCCGTTCTTTGATAGAGGACAAGAGCTGGAGAGTCCGCTATATGGTGGCAGACCGATTTGAGAAGGTAATATGACCGGTGTGAGGCTTCGGACATGAGGGCACTTTACTGACTCCCTTCCGTACAGATCGCAAAAGCAGTCGACGAAGAAGTCGTGTCGAGAGACCTTGTGCCTGCGTTTGTGAAGCTCCTGAAGGACAACGAGGCCGAGGTGCGGACAGCTATCGCCGGCCAGATACCTGGCTTCTGCGCTTTGGTGGAGCGCAGTGTTCTCCTAAACGAGATAATGGGAACCATTGAAGATCTCGTATCCGATAGCTCTCAGCACGTCCGAGCTGCCTTGGGCACTCAGATTAGCGGTCTCGCTCCCATTCTGGGCAAGCAGGAGTACGTCTCCGCATTGTCTTGTGCTCATACAATTATATTTGCTAACACTACTTAGGACCATCGACCATCTACTCCCTATGTTCCTCCAGATGCTTAAGGATGAGTTCCCGGAGGTCCGACTGCACATCATCTCCAAGCTCGAGCTGGTGAATCAGGTTATCGGTATTGATCTCCTCTCGCAATCTCTCCTTCCTGCTATCGTGCAATTGGCGGAGGACAAGCAGTGGCGTGTGCGTCTGGCAATCATCGAGTACATTCCGCTGCTCGCAAGCCAGCTCGGAGTCAAGTTCTTCGACGAGAAGCTGAGCAGCCTGTGCATGGGTTGGCTCGGTGACACAGTTTTCTCCATTCGTGAAGCTGCTACACACAACCTGAAGAAGCTCACGGAGGTGTTCGGCGTTGACTGGGCTAGCGAGGCTATTATTCCAAAAGTCATGGCTATGGGTGGCCATCCTAACTACCTCTACCGCATGACGACCTGCTTTGCCATCAGCGTAAGTTCGAGCGCGAACCTGGATTGACGCTCAAGCCCAAACCTGGAATCAGATTACTAACAGGTACACAGACCCTCGCTAGCGTTGTGAGCATGGAGGTCATCGCGAAGCACATCCTCCCTATGCTAGAGAAGCTTGCGGCGGACGACATCCCAAATATTCGGTTCAACGTTGCCAAGACCTACCAGGAGCTGATCAAGGTATTGCGCCGCCTGCCGGAACAGGGCACAATCTACACGCTAGAGAAGGCTGGCGCGCCATTCAGCCCCTCGCCGCTGGGCCAACAGCTCATCGACGAGCGGATCCGGCCGGCCTTGGAGAAGCTGCAGAAGGATGACGATGTTGATGTGCGGTTCTTTGCCACGAGTGCTGCATCGGCTGCGTCGGGCCTGTCGCCTGGTGGGGAGCCGATGAATACGTCACCATAGATTACGACAGAGAGAGACCTCTAATGAAGCAATTCCTCATACCCGCGCCTTTGTTACCGGTCTTTGGTCTCGTCTCCCCATCTGCATGTTCGCATTTGCTCTCTTTGTCGTTCCGCTAGACTTTTGTCATGGGAGGGCACGTTTATTCTACTCCCGAAGTCGTTCCGCAGCTGGATTTGGGGGCTGGAAGGGTCAACAATGAAACGAAAAGGCACGCCCAGGGTTGTGACGGCTTGTGGAGAGAATACAGCATAGAGAGACGTTCGCCATTTCAAACATGAACCCAAATGTCTGATGTGGTGTCATTATTGTCAGAGAGTTCTATCAGAGCGATAAGGGGGCAAGCAATGCTATAAAAGCCTGCGACCAGATCGGATAGTGTAAAAAAGAAGCTTTCCAATGAAGATCAGTCGCCATATAGCTTCGTGTGAACATTGTCTTTCTATCTTGAATGTTGTATCCTCTTGCTAGCGCCATCATCGCCCTGGGTATTTCCTTTTTTAGTTCCGTCCATCCAACCCTCAATATACACACACCGAAGTCAGTCGAGCTATACCTTCATAAAGCAAACAGTACTGATAGTCTGTCCCTTGACTCCACCAAAGCTGAAACTCCTGTACTCAACCCGGTCAACCTGCTTCAATCTGCCCATCTCGCTCTCACCTTCGAACCAACCCTTCAGCTCAGCCTCGGTCCAGTTACAGCTCGTAACCAGGAAGATGCCCTCGGGCCTCAACAGCTGCAGAACGCGATCCCTATACCCCTCACATATCCTCCGACCGGCCTCATCCCGCTGCGAGCTCAGACTAACCGCATCAAAAGTGCCCTTATCCAGCACCACATCCCACCCCGCCGTGCTCGTGTCGCCGTTCTGCTTGTTCGTCTCGCTCCGCACCGCATCCAGCGGGCCGGCAAGGACATCCCACACCATGAAATCGACCTTCTTGCCCCCCGGTGCGGGGGCGGAGACGGGTGCGTCGTGCGCGTTGCCGTTTACCACTTCTTGGTCCCTGTGACTCCCCCTCTTAACCTCACCGTCTATCTCAACCCCCTCTGCTTCTTCTCCGTCTTCTTCCTCATCTTGCTCCTCTTCCTGCGCCCGCCGTCTCCTCCCCTCCCCGACCCGGACGGCGAGTGCCACGCTCGCCTCGCTGTAGTCCACGCCGAGCAACCTGCCATCCCAGCCGTCGTCGCGGAGGGCGAAGAGGAGGGAGCCGTTGCCGCAGCCCAGGTCGAGGAAGGAGGTGCTGGGCTTGGAGAGGTGGAGGGGAGAGGACGGGTCGTCTGCGTGCGCGTCCAGGAAGGAGAGGAGCTTGGCTTCGGCGTCCGAGTCGTCGAACCAGACCGTGCCTTCGTCGGAGGGGTTGGTGGAGTGGTTTGTCAGCTCTGTCGCGTAGAGGGCATCCCAGCTGGGAGAGCGTTAGTGGAAAGGATGGGTGGATGGTGGAGGGTGGGAAGAGGGAAACGGACTATTGCTTCGTGCCTAGCTCTGAGGGCTCGAGGTGTGTGGGCTTGGGGGGCTCGGCCATCTTGGGACAATGTGTCGAGAGAAGAGGGCCTGTGGAAGGAGCAGTATACCGAGGTAGTTGTTGTAAGGCATACAAAGTTCTGAACCCGAGATACGTCAGAAGCCTTAGAAGTCGAGCTTCGTTTCTCTATGGTGGGGTTACCTGGAAATGTTAGAAAGGTGGGGCAACAGCTTTACGGTCACTTATACTAAGGTAGTCTAACAGCTGAAGGTTATATCGACGGTTTTGGAGCTACCGAGGTCTAACACTACCTTAGTAAGGTAGGCCCAAGTTTAGGTCTTCTGCACAATCGCGAGATGCCCTCAAGGTCAAGGACTCAGAGGCCTCGATATTTCCTGATCCGGTGTCACCTCCACGTATGTTGCAACCTCTAGAGTCAGCATCAGGGATTTACAATGTGGACTTCCTCATACTCCCATGGACTCCGAGGTCCTCCTGCAGGGCCGGTGGCCCGCTGCTGGAGCGATCAAGGTATTGCATTTGGGTTGCTGAGGTCTGATACAAGGTGCATATCTTGGAGGCGCTTCTGGAGCTTATATTAGGGGTTACAAGCTGGAAATCCCCGTGAGAGAACGTAGACCAGAACAATGGAATACCTAGGTGTTTCATGACCTCTGCCTATCTATAAGGTCATTACAGATAAGATGACATCGTACCCGCCCTGGGTAGGGATTCATGTGATGACCAAGTCCTAGGTTGCGTACCAAGGACTTCACACTCTGTAGGACTGTTCAAAGAACTGATATGCGAATAAGCTCCTGGAGAGTGGTGGAACATGGGTAGAGACGAAGTTCGTGGAGGGGACGAAAGCTAATCCACCTCGAGATCCATTTGTCCTCCAGGATATCAACCATATTGTCGAAAACGAAAGAGCTTGATCATGAAAACAGTCATCTGAAAACCCCCCTTCGTTGCAATAGCTCATTGCAACAAGCTCGCCTTTTCGTCTCTCATCCGTCATCAGGTCATCTATGCACTCTCCACTCCGGCAAGGCCCTCCCCCCAGTGTGCCACGTGCACATATACGTTTCTAGTATATATACGCAAGAAAGGTATTCCACTCCTGTTCCTTCACCAGCCCGCTTGCGAACTCTAAGCAACCAATCCGTCCATTCCACGTCCGCGTAGGCATGGGCCACAGTGATCAGCCTAGAGTCCAGACCGGTGCCTTGATCAACACCTGTCGACCTCTGACCTCTACTGCGACAAAACCGGCGAATCGCACCTTGCCCGGATCCTTTGGCGGCAAAGCAGGAGGTGCGCCTGTGAGGGATACAGAGTCAGAAAACGCTAGTCTTTATGTGATATAGGAAAAGTCATGTAACGTACCTGATCTCGACTTCTTGCCATCTTTTGAGTCCTTCTCGTCCGCGCCGTCGTCGCCGTCCGCCCGTGTCTCGAGTGGCGGCAACCCCGTCTTTTCAACCTCCATGAGATTCGGCTGGACTGGATCCTCCGGAAGCGGGTATGTGATCGCCACATCGCGGCTCTCCATCGGCATGTTGGTCGCTATAGCGACAGCCAGCTCGACAATCATGCTGGCACTACCGTCGACGCCGGCGGGAGGCGGATCGCTGAGATGCTGGTAGAGACATGCCGTGAGGTTCGACGTTGCCCGGCGCGTGAAGTCCGCCTTGTGGCCGGCGCTCTCCGGGCCGCGGAGGACCTCCGCCAGACCCTCCAGTGTCGTCATGCGCCACGTCACCACCTTGCTCGTCAGGGCGTCGTATTCCTCCTGGCTATTGAGCTTGTAGCTGTACTGCCGGATGTTCTGCTCGATCTGCTTAAGCTGTTTGCTCAGATCCGGGTCCAGACCTGGATGGAAGCAGCGGTTGAAGATCTCTTCCACCAACCACCGAGTGATGACAGCGCGTCCGACGGCCGTCATCTCCTGCTTGCCTGTCTTCAGCGCATCAGGAGTCACATACGGGACCAGCCACGAGGGCAATGTCACCCAGTCCTTGCGGATGTTGAAGGACAGATTGTTGATCGCGCCGTTAAGACGGTTGAATCGCGTAGCGTACTCGCTATCGTCGAGCGATGTCCGGCTCTGCGACATGCGCTGGTTGGCAACGGCGTTCTGCAGTTGCTCCACCTGAGAACTCAAGTGCTCAATGTCCTTCTTGCCATCAAAATACAACCGTTTTACATTCTTGTACTTGGTCACTGTATCGGGACAGTCAGTCAGGTTTGTTATTGCAATAGCGGCGGTTGGGTGGGCCAATGGCTTACACAGGTCTTTGAAAGCTTTATCCTCCGTGACATCACCGCGATCACTACCTGGCTGGGGACTGTTCCGGCCTTGCTCGGTACCGGCTCCATCAAACCCTTGCCTTTCTTGGAGCGAGCTCTGCCGATAATTGCCGGGGGTTTGTCCACCGGCAGACGGTGGAGGGAGATTGCTCAAGTTAGGCTGTTGACTGTGCCTATAAGACGGCGGTGGTCCTGGAGGTGGCTTTTCGGTCTCTTGTGATCGTCTACTCGTTGGCGCTCCCGGAGGTGGCGGCGCCATAGTCTGTTGCTGGGGCGTCTGAGCTTGCTCAGCGCTCTGGGCTGAATGAGGGCTCTGAGAGGCAGGTAGATCCTGGGTCTGCAGGCTCTGAAGAGGGTTCTGGAGCGGATAGTTCACACTCGGCGAGGGCTGTGACAGTTGCACGTTGGTGACGGAGCGTTGATCCGGGTCCGTGATCGGCGATTCGCGCGACAGCTGTGAGACCGTTTCCGGGTTCTGTTGCTGTGGGTTGCCGAGATGGCCTGGGAACAGTTGCTGAGAATTACCTTGATATTGGGCTTGCTGGCCAGCAAACTGATGTTGTTGTTGCTGCTGCTGCTGCTGCTGCTGATCAAAGGTACCCTGGTTAAACTGGTGCTGCTGGAGCTCAGGCGTAGCTCCTTGAAGCTGTATATGACCTAGCTGTTGGTGGTAGGCACCAACGTCTTCCGCGGAGTATGGGGAGTGGTCGGCGTCCGGGGCGACTTGTCGAATACTAGTGTTCTGCTGGAAGTCTTGGGGATTCTGTAGGAGCAACTCTTGGTTAGACTGATTGAACAAAAAGGAGTCCCGGAACTCCCCAGAACCCTGGTGAGGAGATGGGATGGTTGGTGGGGCCTGGGTTTGCCAGTCGATGGGCTGCTGCTCCAGCGAGACCTGGGAAATACCGGTCCTGAGTGTAGGGGGAGGGTTGCTCACTCGCTTCGAGGGCCTGCGAGCAAGACCGCCGGTATTGTGGTACGCGCTCTGAGGGGCGTGCTGTTGAGGTTCAGCTCCGCGGTTGTTCTGGCCAGTCAAAATGTTCTTGATAAGCTTTCGTGTCGACTGCTTCTTTGGCGGGGGCCCCTGCGGTAGCTGTTGATGTTGCTGAGGTGGGGGACCCTGGCCTACGACAGGTGAGGCGACGTTGAGGGTGTCGTGAAGGTTATCTACGGAGCCAGAAGGGTGTCCGTATTGCTGCTGTTGTAGTTGCTGTATTTGCTGCTGCTGCTGGGGTTGGATGGGAGAGATCTGCTGTGGGAAGCGTTGGGATTGCGACCGTGCCACCAGGTCAGCGAAGTCGGCGTCCTTGCGGCGCGAGTCATAAGCACCGCCGCTGATAGTATTGGAGTGATGCAACTGTGATATGTCGTTGCCGTTACCGTTGCCGTTGCCGTTACCTCCTCCAGAAGCACCGGTGTAAATGTTTACGGTGTGCGGTGGAGGTTGAGGAGGTTGAGGTTGGTTTTGTCTGGAGGTGTCAAAGGATTCGCTGGAGCTGAATGCCGTGTTGGACGAGGCTGGAGGGGGTGCGTTTACAGCTGAGATGGCATCGGTCGAAGTTCCCGGATTGCCAGCACCAACCGTCGGCCCACCAAGGTTGTGTTGCGAACGGTTGTTTTGTTTGCCAGTGCGACCGAAAGGCATTATTAGGTTCTGTGAGAAATGATGGGTTGAACCCTTGACTGGTAGACAGTCAGTGTGACGGCTGAGGTTGCCGCTGGGCGCGCGATGAGATGCGAGCGGTTTGCGCGCAGGTGCTGCGGTCCAGGTTGCTTTGACGCCTGATGAATGGATGGCCAAGGCAGTAGGTGGCTGATGGTTCAGGGATCAGAGGTACAGCGAAAGATCAGCAGGAGGAGAGGGGGATACGCAGCGGGCCGGGGCTGATGGCGTGAAAGAGCTGCGTCTGAAGCGACTCAACAAGCCGCAAGCGAAACAAGCGTTAAACAAGCGTTAAACAAGCAAAAAAAGGTCGAAACGAGGTGCGGAGTGAGGAGCACTGGAACAGCCAAGACTGACAAGACTCTGAGTAGCTCCTTGTGCTGGGATCCCCTTCACTCCACATACACTACTACTAGTCCTGCTAGTACTGCATTTGCAGGTAAGCTGAAAGGAAGATGCGATGGGGGACAGACGATGATCGCTTCAGCCCCTCAGCAAATCGGCATTCGTTTCGCTAAACTGGGTGGCAGCCACTTGACACTGGCTCTCTTTAAGGTTCAATGAAGTCTCCCTCACTCCTATTTTGGCGACAAAGACAGATAGTCGGCAAGAGTTGAGCAGACATCCTTCTCATCAGCCTGGCAAGACTTGGGAGGACCAACAGATGTGATTGTCATTGACGCCCATTCTGCACCTTTCCGCCTTTTCTGCCCCTCACACGTGCAGCAAGGGTACCTCCCTCAGTGGCAGTCACTTGTCAGCAAATAAGTGGACAGGGGGTAATCTCTCCATAGCGGGGCTGTGCAGCTCTCCATTGTCCCATTCTCGGTCTCTCCAAAAGTCCTCGAGCAGGCCGTCAGGGATTCAATGCTGGTCCAAATCCTGTTCATCACACTTATCATGGTTTGGATGAGGAGTGAGCTTTTCCTAGCTGATGGTATTCTGATATGGACACTCTAGACACCTGGAAGCACCGTGGTCCGAATTTGAGCCCGAGGGCAGTGGCCAACTCTTATCCCTCGCGAGCCAAATACACTAGGCAAGTGGCCAGAGTTCGATACTCCTCGGTAGAAAAGAGTGACTGAGTTAAGGCTCGGCAGGTTGTCGACGAACGGATCATGAATAGATCAGACACACCAGAAGTGGACGGTGGGAGACTGAGGTTGGTATGGCAGAATATGAAGCTCCTGCCATGCTCATCATGCTCTCTAATCGTTGCATTTACCTAGACAGCAAGACAGGAGGACAATAAGGCCGTACGTGGGCAAACGATGCCAACTTAAAGTCGGATGTCCATCGCAGACACTCAGGCTAGCTACTCTCCGAGCTTCCATCTCGCCATATACGGGTAGGCCCTGCCTGTGCTGATATGGGCCTTCACAGGTCATCATGCTTCTCGCTTCTAGTATAACGGCATGCTGGTCATGGTGAGTCCCGTCGAGAGATGTCTCTAGATCCACATCCTTGCCACAGGTCCGACTTACCAACGAGAAAGTAGCAATGTTATTTGGCCGAACTCCAGACTGTAACTCTCGCAGAAGTCCAATCCGTTGCATCCTTGCATGACCTACGCGGATTAACATTGGAAAGAAAGGATGGCAGTCTGCTGGTCCACCTCTTCATGTTGCGCCCTCTGATGGTTCGGTCAGGTGTCCCAACGTTTTCGTGCGACCAACGGTTCCATTCAGACAGCATCGCTCATGCTGATGCCCCGCATACCTTACACAGTATCAATGTACCTGAGGTAGCTGCGTCTAAGAATAGCAGCCGCTACCTTAGCTGCAACCGCCAAGGGTCAGTCTGTGGCACCCGAGAACTCGAGATGGTCTGGGTAGTAGCTAAGGCAGGTGCATTTCGTGCCACCTACCTTCCCAACCTTCTTTCACAGCATAAGCCTATGGCGGCCTTCTCAGATCTCAACTTCGATCTCCATGAATGTCCACCAGTCTGCACCTGGACGAAAATGACAGAGTTCTAGCAGTTGACAGTTCAGCTTCATACATTATCCTCCGCTTATTGCATCCCCTCTCGTATTTGAAGAGTTTGACGAGGTGTTGCGTTCCGCTGATGAACACCTCAATCCACGCCCATTCCATTACCGTTATGAGGGAGCGGACATGAGTATACTGGGCAAGGGGGCAGTCAGCTATTGTTCTCTTGTTCACGACTTCACAGTCCTGTCTACTATCTCTGACGCGGAAGTTTGGCCCTCTATTGGAGCACTGCCTTACCCAATCTGATCCAGCGCCGGAAGTGTTCCGTCTACAGTGCCAACCGGAAAAAGTGGCAGTACCTTAGCTATACGGGGTACGGGTAGTAAGCTGACACGGGCTGACCAGGGGCTGACATGGGACATTTGGACACCGTCCTGGCTTCCCGGCACCGCGCCTTCTTGTTACCCAAGCCCCGAGTCCGAGCTGGCTTGGCTTAGACTTTATCTGAACGTCGCTCGTCCGTCCATCGGCCCGGAATCGGTCGCCGGCGCCGGAGGACCACTTTTATGCGGTGACCCGCACCGCTTGTAACCTCAATCACGATCCACGTCGCAGGTGGGTGTGAGAATTCAAGTGAGATCTCATCTGTTTGTCCTTGCATGAGAATTCTTTGCGAGCCTATACGCTGCATCGTATATACATGATTACGGCCGTCCGCAGTTATTATGGTGCCAGATTACTATTCCCCCTCCCTTCCCCTGCCCTGCCTTTGATATGGCAAACATGTTGCCGCCATGTACTACCGATATTCTTGTGCGCCTCATTTGTGGTTGTTGCTCCAGTCGAGATGGTGGCCTGAACAACCAACTTTTTCCCCACGTCTCGGCTCAAGCATTAGGTCTTCGGTCAAACTAAGCTTAAACAGTTGACGGATCGCGCATGTTTTTGTTGTCATTTGGTAAAACTATCGACTCGAACTGCGATCTCGGTCTAGAATGCGGTGGAAGCTCCGCAAAACCGGGTCCTACAAACACGTTTTCGCCCCAGAAAAGGTTTGCTAAAAAATCCATCCGGCCGATTTTGACGCTATTCTCAAGCTTGGCTGCTTGGACAAGAATGAAACGAAGGATTGTCCCGAGGTCACCATCGAATTGGGTCAAGACCAGTGCGGGGAAGACGAGGCCGGCAGCTAACGCCGTTCGTGGAGCCGTCAGACGCGCAGATGAATGGACGGCATGCGAGCACGGGATGGAGAAGAAACTGCCTAAGCTGGCAAGAGTGTGGAACGTGGTGTAACATCGCTCCATATCGGCGTGGAATGGTGGCGATCACAGACTGTCACTGACAAAGGGATGTCACCTCGCTGCCATGCCAGTATATATACAGGAGCGATCGTCGGCACGCGAGCCCGGAGTTGGGGTTCGTGGATCGGCATGCTTTAAGTATCTGTTCCCCGGATTTGCAACCCTGTGCTGTGCAGTTACAGTTGTTGGTTTACAATTGTCTCTCTGTTGACTTTGCACGAGGAGTTGGGTGTTTTCTTGTACATCGCGTACATCTTGCGTTCCAGGTCATCATGTTCGGCAAGGATTCTCGTAAGTCTTAAATCCTTCACTTCCGTCTCGATTGCCTTCTCAAAGGAGCTCGCTGGATCCAATCGACGTGTCGCATCATTACGTGTTTCACCTTGAAGCCACACTTACTTACACCGTAACAGCTCCCAAGGAAATCCCGGTGGCTGATCACAGCACCGGCGTTGGTGATATTGTCGCCAACGGCAGCGACGCAGAGTCAGGGGAGTACGATGAGCTTGGTGTACGCTGCCCGCCGCACACGACAGAGAAGCGACTCAAGGCTCGCATCGACTACCACATCTTGCCCTTCATTATCATTCTTTATCTGCTGGCGTTCCTTGACCGAGTGAATGTTGCCAATGCGAAAGCCTTCAACTTACTTCCCGATTTGGGCATCGACCCAAAAGATCCTTACGGTACCCAGTACAACACACTGCTGGTCATCTTCTTCGTCCCGTACATCATACTTGAGATCCCGTCCAATATCTTTCTCAAGCGCTTCTCGCCCAGGATATGGCTCTCTTTCTGCTGTCTCGGCTTTGGGCTCGTGACAACACTGCAAGGTGTTACGCAGAGCTACGGCGGAATCCTCGCCACTCGCTTCTTCTTGGGCGTGTTTGAGTGCGGCATGTTCCCCGGCTGCTTTTACCTGATCAGCATGTGGTACAAGCGCGCTGAGGCTCAAAAGCGATACTCGCTCTTCTTCTCATCCACGTCACTCGCCGGTGCGTTCGGTGGCCTCTTGGCGTCTGCCATCGGAAAGAGTGAGTGCCCGAGATTTCCACCCCTCACAGCACTTGAACGTCACTAACACAATGAACAGTGGACGGCCTCCGCGGCTACCACGGCTGGCGCTGGCTCTTCATCCTCGAGGGCACCCTGACGTTCCTCGTCGGCGTCATCTTCCTCTTCACCTTCCCCTCCTTTCCCGAGGAAGCAACGTGGCTGCGTGAGGACGAGCGCGCCTATATCAAGGCTCGCCTGCAAGCCGACCAGGGCCGCAACGCCGCCGAGCGCAAAGTCACCTTCCGCGACGTCATCACCGTCATGAAAGACTACAAGATCTGGCTCGGCGGCTTCATGTACTTCGGCATGATCGTACCCGCGTACGGCTACGCCTACTTCTCCACGACCATCATCCAGACATACCACTACGACGCCATCCAGACGCAGCTCCGGTCCGTCCCGCCTTGGGCCAGCGCCTTCGGGTTTGGCATGTTGATTGCCGTCTTCAGCGACTGGAGCAAGCACCGGTTCCTGTATGCGCTTTTGCCCATCTTCATCTCGATTGCCGGGTTCGCCATCCTCCTGACTGTGCACACCAACCTGAATTTGGAATATGCGGCGCTGTTCCTGACGTGCATGGGCACGTACTCGGCCATGCCGGTGATTGTATGTTGGTTCAACATGAACCTCGCTGGTCATCATCGCCGGTCAATCGGTACCGCGTGGCAGATCGGTTTCGGAAATATTGGTGGAATCATTGCAACCTACTCTTTCCTTCAAAAGGACGCTCCCTACTACCAGAACGGCTACAGGATCTGCATCTCCTTCCTCTGCTTCGCTGCCGTGAGCGTCATTGCGTATGCCGCCGCCATTACGTGGGAGAACCGGAAGAAGGACAAGACGGCTCGCGATGTGGGCATGACCGACTACGAGAAGACTGAGCTGGGTGTAAGTGGCTGCCTGCTGATACCCACCGTTTCGATAGTGAAGTACGCTTTACTGACAATGCATTCTAGGATTTGAACCCCGACTTCCGTTACATGCTATAGATGGCTGGCGTGGAGTGATGAGAGGTATCTTGGATGCGAAGTCTCGGCAAGGCCACTCGCTAGATATAGATAATAATTGTATACAATGGAAACATCTACTACCCAACGTTCAAGGGAACCGATGAAGCACCGTATGTGATGAAGCCTTCTCCAAACAGGTCATGTACAACCCCCTAGCGAAGCTGGCATGAGAACAGGGGACATCTGACAAAAGGAAAACGAACCATACAGGATCAAATAGAGCTGCTTCACTACGGCCCATTCCGGAGGCGGAGGTCTACGAAACTTCTAAGAGTTTACACACCGTGGTCTTTGATTTGCCTCCTCTGCTATTCGTACACTATCACACAACACTTACCCTCGGCATATCCCAAGTTACTCCTCATAAAGCCCCGTATCCCAAACAACCATCCTCCCCCGCCGTCTCCAATCCTCGTTGAACAGCCCATTGAACCCCTCCCACACCCTCCTCAGCCTAACCCCCTTCCCGATTTCCCTCCCCCTTGGCCCCCCCACAAACTCGGTCAATACACCCTCAACCCCCTCAAAGCCAACAATATACCTCGGCGCCTCGCCCTTCGCCCAGTTCACTTCTTCCCCCAAAAACGCCATCCCGTCATCGTAAAACCGATCCGCCTCGTCGCGGTAGGTGGCACGTTCCACGCTCCCGGGGGCAGTGTGCAGAGGCGGCTCGCAGGTCAGCGCCCTTGCGCGGAGGGAAGGGTAGACTAGGTGGCTGCGCCAGGGGGTGGAGTGGCAGGGTGTTAGGAAGAGGGCGAAGAGCTCAGGCTCTGCGGGGGGCGGTGGGGGGGAGAGAGACAGCAGAGACGGGTGGATGCGCTCGAATTCGTGGCGGAGGAAGCTGGTGACGGATATGGGTGCTGGTTGGTGGAAGGTTGAGAGGTAGGTCGCTAGCAGGAGGTTGATGGAGAGGATGTTGGCTAGGAAGAACTTGTGGCGGAGGGTTGTGGTTTGTCTCGAGGCCGGAGCGGGAGGTGGAGACGGCGATGAGGATGATTCGGGTGTTGTGAAGAAGGAGGCGATGGATGGTGCGGCGAGGACATGCAGGACTGGGAGGAGAGGGTAGATAAAGCGCACCTCCTTGTGGGAGATGACGGAGAGCGTGCCGATTGTTGTGAGGACGGCGAAGGACATCGTCTTGAGGGCGTTGGACTGGAGCACCGAGGCGGACGGAGTCGATATAGTCGCCTTGTACAAACCAACAAGGACAAAGGGCAAGAACGTGGTTGAGAGCAGCGGCAGGCCCTGAGAGAGGTAATAATGCCATGGCATCTGGCCGTAGAACACAGCCAGCGACTGCGAGACGTTAAAGTACAGCCATTTGTATGGTGGAAACGTCCAGAATCCAAAGTAGAGCCGGTCTGAGACCACAGATGCGGCCAGCACAGCTGAGCCGCAGATGATGACTTCTCTGATGAACACTGCTAATGTACTCTGCCGGAGCGGAGATACACCGTCCAGAGTAAAGCGTGTGAGAGTAAGGGTAAGGATTGCCAGCCATATAAACAGGTTGGTGGGACGGAGCAGCACCGCAATCGCCGCCAGGACCAGAGACACGCGCAGGCTGTTTACGCTGCTTCTGCTCTGCAGTGCTTCTTGCTTATTTTCTTTCTCATCTCCAAGTATCTCCCACGGCCAGTAGTAGAGAGCTGCAATAGTCAAAGTCGTCTCAACCGAGTTGGAGAAGGTCCTGGTGGAGCAGAACCACAGCCAGGGGTTGAAGATGGACACCCAGAACTGGAACCGTCTTTAGCACCGTCATTTGAGTGGGAAAGAAAAAAAAAGAAAGAGTGGACTTACAGCAGCCCAGGCCGAGTTGCTGTTCGCGCCGAAGATCTTCTCTGCAAGTCTCCAGGTGTAGAAGTCACTTGTGGCAGCAAACACGGATTGGATGATCTTGGGTAGCACGACCAGGAATGATGATATGATCGGTGGCGAGATGTGTAAGAGGCTCATTAACTTGTAAGAGCCATTATATGCAGCACCGAAAAGGGCCGGGTGCAGTGATGAGCGTAGTTGGTACTTCCATTCCTACTTGCGTGTAAGTCTTCTATTTGATAGAAAAGGGGTAATGCCAGCCATACCCAAGTGAGCCACGCTCCACTGTCTGATCCGAACGCGATGCTCCAGGCTGGTTCCAGAGCCTGAAAATACTCGTCTGGCTGGAAGAAGGTCCTGACACAGAGAGAATTGATGCAGCGTAGAATGAGCAAGAAGGTGAGGATATCTCTTGGCTGAGCTGTTTGGACTTGTACCCGCCGTTCAGACTGGGATTCCGCGACAACAGGGTTAGCTTCAGGGACCCGCCGCGAAGACTGTTTTGACGAAGCATTCATTGCTTGAGAAAGGGAGAAAAGGAAGCGTGACCGTCAATCTTCCTGTCACAGCATGCTCGAGCCTCATGTAGGTATCTACGGGTCATCTCGCTCTTTCCTCAAACACGTCAATACTGAAGTCACATCCGGTTACTGCCACTGCCAATATCACAGCCGGGCAGCTGGCAGAGCAATGCTAGTTTCTGATTGGCTTGAAACTAGCCCTACCACGCTGAAATAATCAAACCGGTTGTGATTGGTCGGCGTTATCTCGATCCCTGTCCAGGCGATAAGTTCGGCCCCTCATCGCCGTGATCGGCCCCTCACGTCAATTCGCGAATTTGACTCTGTGGACGCCGCAAAACTCCACGTGCACATCACAGTGTACAACTGAATCAACAAAGGACGCAGTGACAGCTGAAGAATCATGCGAATGAATCGCGGACTGCTGCCTCGTCAGATTCATGATATTCAAGGTCAGAGTGAACGAGGTTTGCCAATTATTACGTACATGAGCTCGCTTTCCTTCGGCAGACACCCACAATTGCTCATGTGACCCACCGCGGGACCCCGGATGTACCTGCACTTAGAGGTTTAGTTCGCGTGCGTGGCGGCTTGCAATGGAACGTGGAAGACTTGTTGGAACAAAGTTCTGGTTTTTGATATTTCCTCCCAGATAGAATATTGCAGCTATTTCTATCTCTCCCTGCTCTCTGACTGGCCTTACCTTCCTTCACTCACACTGCGAAACACCCGTCTCTCCTCATAGTCTCTCTCGTAATCACTTCAGACCCAATTGATATCCAAGCCAACCTACGGTGAAACGAACAGGAACACCATGGCACCCCACGCAGACACCGGCGCCGTCTCCAACGGTAGCAACGGCCACTCTGTCACCGCCAAGTACCACTCGTCCTCGACCAAGGGCGCAATCTCGGCCGAGAGCACCTACGCAGCGCACAACTACCACCCAATTCCCGTCGTCTTCGCCCGCGCCCAGGGCGTCGATGTCTGGGACCCCGAGGGCAAGCACTACCTCGACTTCCTCTCCGCCTACAGCGCCGTCAACCAGGGTCACTGCCACCCGGAGCTGGTCAAGGCACTTACCGAACAGGCCGGCCGTCTGACGCTGAGCTCTCGCGCCTTCTACAACGACGTCTTCCCTGTATGGGCCGAAAAGGTCTCATCCGTGTTCGGGTATGACATGGTGCTGCCCATGAACACGGGCGCCGAGGCCGTCGAGACGGCCATCAAGATCGCCCGCAAGTGGGCTTACAAGGTCAAGAAGGTGCCTCAGGGGAAGGCACTTATCTTTTCTGCTTCCGAGAACTTCCACGGGAGAACTGTACGTCACGACTGTCACCTTTGATCATGCTTACCGGCTAACTAACACGCAACCCTGACAGATGACGGCAATTTCTCTCTCCGTCGACCCCGAATCCCGCGACAACTACGGCCCCTACGTCCCCAACATCGGCGCAAAGGACCCCTCCACGGGCCAGGTCATCCGGTACAACAACATCGCCGACCTCGAGCAAGTCCTCGAGAGGCACGGCAAGGAGACGGCGGCCTTCATCGTCGAGCCCATCCAGGGCGAGGCCGGCGTCGTGGTGCCGGACGACGACTACCTCCCCCGCGTCGCCGAGCTGTGCAAGCGGCACAACGTCCTGTTCATCTGCGACGAGATACAGACCGGCATCGCGCGCACGGGCCGCATGCTCTGCTCCCAGTGGGCGGGGATCAAGCCCGACATCGTCACGCTCGGAAAGGCCATCTCGGGCGGCATGTACCCCGTCAGCTGCGTGCTGAGCAGCAAGGAGATCATGCTCGTCGTCGAGCCCGGCACCCACGGGTCCACCTACGGCGGCAACCCGCTGGGATGCGCCGTCTCGCTCCGCGCGCTGGAGTTGGTGGAGGAGGAGGGCTTGGTTGAGAGGGCCGAGAGGCTCGGGAATGTCTTCCGCGAGGGTGTCGCGGCTTTCAAGTCGCCTATCATCCAGACGATCAGGGGTAAGGGGCTGCTGAATGCCGTTGTCATCGACGAGGCGGCGGCAAGCGGCAGGACGGCGTGGGATTTGTGCATTCTGCTCAAGGAGAAGGGGCTGCTGGTAAGTGACTGCCTTGACTGGGGGATGACATCCGGTTGCCCGGAAAGCAAAAGAGTACTAATGGGTTTGGAACAGGCAAAACCGACACATGGCAACATTATCCGCTTCGCGCCCCCGTTGGTCATCACCGACGAGCAGCTGCAGAAGGCCATCGGCATCATTGGCGAGGCCCTGAAGGAGCTGCCCACCGCGGAGAAGGGAGAGGCGCACTAGTCTGGCATATGGTTGCAAGATAAGGTGCGTGGTCTGAGATGGTCTTGGTTTGTCAATGGGGACGGCGAAAACTGCGTCACACGAATACATGTCGGGAAAAATGCCACTTGGCGGGGGGGCCGAAGGAAGCATCGTGGACCTATCAGTGAAAGGAGGTGGACGAAAAGGGAAAGCATCGTGGAAAATGGGGGTTCACGGTTGTTATCTGCCTGGGAAAACGAGCATGGTATTGGGAGCGATGCACGCCAGCGGCGAGGATGCATCGACGTACCGTCCGCGGCGAAGGCAGCCTGGCGGGACGAGGCGCATTGGCAAGATCTTGGATAGCAGAATTGCTTATTGCTCTGGTTGTTTGCTTTTGATAACAAACAGCATCGCATTGGGACGGACATAGAGAGACTTGCAATACCCAAGTGCTTTTCCAACAGGAAAACGGAATGCATCGATATTGATGTGCATGCAGCTCGCTCGCGGAGAGTGTGCAATCAGTTATACACATGACTGCAGATTGAAGACATAACTACTCTGTAACCCTACAAATGAACGGCTAACCAAAAAGATCTACATGCGTCAGGCTGCATGCATGAGGGATACTCTTTCCCAATCAGGTCACACCGAGGGTGTCAATTCAAAGCTGCCCTCCCTGTCTGTCTCGGTTGTCCGCCCGGTTGCTGTTCGGTGGTCACCAGGAGAGCGTCGGATAGCAGATCTGCTGTGGTATGCACCAGTGTTCAAGCGAGCCATTCATCAGTGTGTGTCCGCCATACAAGCACGTGAACACCACCTCCAGCAGGGCAGCCTCGACGTGGTGCTTATTGTCTGGACAGCCGCGTGAGGAGTCGTCTGGCATTTTGCCTCACTGTGGGTTCTGGTTGCATCGAGGACCCTGGACAATCTCATGAGTTCAGACGGCCAGTGACAATCCGGCGATGCCTCACCCACAGTATGCAGCAAGCCACTTGGGGATTTTAGTGTCACGGTGCTTGATGGCGCTGTGTTGCAGTGGTTGTTTGTAATTCTGGCAGTCTGCGGGTGGGTGCCCGTTGTGTGCCTCGCCAGGCTTCCCTTCTTACTATGGAAAGGCAGGCAGAGGCAGGGGTGGAGGCTTGTCGTGTACGCCATCATCGTCACCATGATACAAGATCCGTGTCAGTCAAAGTGCAATGGATTCCGGAGTTAGGCGATTGGAAAAGTTGGGAAACAGCGGGATGAGGAGGCCAAGCTCGGACTCTGATTCTAGTTTGCTCCGTTGAAGGTGGAAGAAGGTACACGCAAGCAGGCTCCGAACTTCGCAATGGCGCAAAGCGTCAGCATGACTTAACCGACAACGAGCAAGGCAGTCTGCCTGTCTGCCTGTCTGCCAAATCGCCATTGTCCAGTCGATGGAAGAGCAAGGCGATTCACTGTGTTGGAAGATAGATAGCGAATCAGGTTCTCCGGAGCTCGCGGAGGGGGGCACCAGGGGCTTGCCGCATATTCGGTGTGGAAGTGGGTGAGTGAGCTGGGTGGAAAGTTCATGGCTGGCCATACAGCTCCTTTGTCTTAGATCTGGGCGTTCTCGCCCATCAGGAACCAGATTGATACGTGACGTTGCCTTCGTGGCGGGCTCTCAAATGTGGTGATTCGTAGGAACAGTGGAAGTCGATGGGTCCCTCCTTCGTCTCCCTTATGTCAGATACAGTGAGAAACACGGCCAGAATGAGGAACCAAGCCGGCTCCAGGGCAGCCGTACGTTCAGTCGGAAAAATTGTCAATGAAGAATACCTGGAGCTTTACAAGTAAGTCAAGGTATTCATCTGGCGATATAATCGTACCGTCGTTACCCGTCTGGACACTGTATCGAGTCGCTAATCAGGAAGGAGTAAGAAGGACCCCCATCGAGAACCATTAGTCCATGCAACTCAGAAACACAGTGAGTGATCAAACCCAGTCTCCGCCATTGTAGCCTCTCGTTTCGGCACTGCGTGGAAATGCAGGCGGCCGAAGCTGCCGACGATTGATAAGGCTCGATAAGGACAATCTGCAGCAGGAACGAGGTGGTCATCGAGAAAGGAAAAAAAGTGAGACAACCTTCATGTCCAAGCCGGGCTTATGCATAGGGCGTATTAGACTAATGCGTGAGTGGCTGCCAGGTTTGACTGATCATCCAGGCTGGAGATTCCCGAAATGGTCTTTTGTCCCAGACTCGTGTTGTTCCCGTTGTTGTGTCTCTTGGCCTGGTCTTCTTCCGCTGTGTTGTTGTGTTGATCGGAGCACCGGCTGGGTACTTACATGCACCCTTCTGTGACGCATCGAAGACCAGTCTCGGAAATGCGCCTGGTGGGTGCATATGGAAACCTCCAGGAACAAGAGGCGGCAGTACGATGTGTCGTATCCGTTCTACAAGTGCTGTTATAGCCCCGGTCAGTCTGCCTTGCAGTTGACTTCATGCTCGAATGAGAGCTCGGTGTTGCATTATTGTTTGTATGTACGTACACCCCCCCTAACACTTTGATCTGGGTCAGCGCTAAACATCATGATTGAGATGCAGCGACAGCTGTTTACGCTGCGTCAAAGATTAAGTGCCAGTTAAGCAGCTGTTTGCTAAGGCGTACCAAGCCCGCCTGGTATGTTTGGGTGGGCTGATCTCTGGGCCAGGGTGAGATAAACGGACTGGCAAAGCAACCTCGCGCCGATTGCTGCCCGTGACGTCAAGAAGGCATTGAGCCTGCATATCGCCTCGGCCGTGATCTGCATCTTCTGAAGCTCTCCCGATGGCCATACTTTGTGGTCTCGAATACATCGGGGCTAGGTGCTCAGCTCGGTTGATATACACATGTCCATGCTAATCAAGAAGGTTCTTGAGCTGTGTGTCATTGCCTCAAGTGCGTGCGTATTTGACGAAGTTCGATGCCGGGGATGCACTAACAACGGGGTGTGCTGATTATAGTGGTGACTGTGACTTGTGAGCTTGTTTTTGTTGGGCGTGGGATATTCCGTCTTAGTTACCGTGTTGATGTCGAAAATGGTACCTCTACACTATTCTTTAACCGACAGTCTTCACAATGGCGTCAACGGTGGCCTCAGACGTAGATCAAAGAGATGATATGCCTACGATTCAATTCACGAATGTCGAAGACCTTTTCCAAGTAGCCAGGCAAACCCAGGGTGACTTTCTCATTGTTAAGGGTTTATTTCCTTGTTAAATTCTCGAATATTTATCTACTAATTTAATAAATAGAAGTCCCTCTAAGCGTTTTCGAGGACCTGAGTCTCAGAGAAAAACGCCCTTTTCGTATCCGCCGGTACCATGTCAATCAAAGACTTCTGATTATTACAACCCGTACCTATCTACACGAAAAACTTCACCTTGAGCTCTGGCGAATACTTGATCTTCAGTTCGCTAGAAACAATCAAGAGGATGATTGGGGACCAATTGGTAGTACGACCTTTCGAACCCCAGGTCATCCTGGAGGTGATGGCGGAGAAGCCGATTCTAGTGGGGGCCCATGGCCACTACGTGGTCTCGGAGGCTCCTGGCCAACGCTTGTCATCGATGCTGGAGATTCCGAATCTATACTTGCCCTACAAGATGATATGCGGTGGTGGTTTTCGGCGTCAAACCACGACGTTAAGATTGTACTTCTCGCCAAGTTTGATCGGCGGCATCAGAAATCATTATCCAGAGATGGGAAGAGGAGCGACCGAACCGCCAAGGAGCTACAAACACACGACAGACGAGTGGTAATCCTCTCCGACCGGTATTACGGCAGAGTATCGGTATCACACGGGACATAACCACCGATTCATACCATGTTACTAGCGGTGCACTGGTACTCCCGTTTCGGCTTCTCTTCCTACGAGATCCTGGTCCACAGGAGGGCGATTATATTATCAGTGTCCAAGAGCTGGAGGTTTATGCAAAAAATGTCTGGCGTGGTGCTTAAGACTGAGTACCTCCTAGACAAATAGCTAATTAGAAAACGGAATCCCCATTTCAGTTAACATAAAGCGTGCGTGAAGCCGCGAAACCTACACGTACCTGACGTACTTGAGGTTTACCTTACCTCGCAGCAGTGGTGTTATCGGAAAGCCTTATCGCGAAACCAGCATTAAGGTAGCTCTTCCGCTCAAGCTCGCGCGACGCAGCCTAAGGCCCCACACTGCCCACGCGCTTGTACTTGACTTGTACCACTTCAGCTAGCTGAGCCCAGTTTAGCCTCGTGACACGACCAGATGCCGATCGTGGAGATGGTCGGTGTACACGTGAGCGACTTGAAAGCCTGCCGCAGCATCGGCCAACGTAATCCTTGTCGATGGTTCCGGTCTATCCCCCTTTCGCCAAAGCCCAAACCGATCGCATCACGGGTGCCATGTCAGTCATCACCGTTCTCAAAGCGCAGCTACACGTGTAGAGCCAAGCTCATCATCAAACGTGCTGCTTAGGTGCTCCCGCATTTCATTCCGCTCTTGACAGTATGGTACCTTACGTGTAGAGGTAGACATCAAATGACTTTCAAGGCTCAAGTCCCACCAAACCTCGAGTTCAGGTGGCGTTGCATCTGCTCCATCTGCAAACCATCCACCCACCGTTACCGTTCTGCCGTTCACGTAATTCGGTGGTGTTAGGTTCCAGGTTCACAGCAACTTGAACAGCTCCCGCCCGTCCTTGAACAGCCTGAGATCGAAGCTCCCTCACCACCCAACCTTCTCCCCCAGTACACGTGTAGTGTCCCTTCCAGCAGTTCAAGGTTCCTGTGTGCCACCAATCATCCCAGATAACCCGCAATTCTCACTGTTTCGTCTATCGTCAAGGTCCGTTTTCCCCCATCCTGTCACCTTCTTTCTGCTCTTCTTGGTACAACCTTTGCCTTCTTCTCTCCCTTCTCTTTGTCCTTTTGTTACACTCCCATTCTTCACTCGCATTTTCTTCCATCCAAACCTAAACGTCTCCATCATCATCTCAGCACAGCATCTCTGACAAATCGAGATAGCCACCGACTGCTAGTGAATACGCTGCACGTCTTCGAGTCTGAGTCATTCAGTTGACCTTGGACAATTTAGTGGAGCTTCCATTTGACTACAGGTACCGTGCCGGCCCATTTTGGAGCTCAAGCAGCAACCCTGCCTCACCTGTGTGCCTCTCCGTCACCCAAACCACCAACAACAAGAGCCGCTGCACAGCGATACTTCCTCACGTCCTCTCAACTCCATACAGCACATCGTCAGTCTGAGACTGGATTCTCGCCGTCAGGAAGCCTCACGCCTACCAGAAGACTGCGCCAACGACCTCGACTTTCCAGTCAGCCCCTTATCTTATCTTCGGAGCCTGTTGCAGACGTATCAGCGAAGCCCAAGCTTGCCTGCCTGGACCGATCCGTGCTACTTGGCTTCTGCCTCCTGACTTTGAGTTAACGAACAGCGACATATCCTCCTCGGTATACGCAGTCTTTATTCGGCAGCCTCGATAAGCCCCTCCCTGGCGTGGAGCAGAACATTTACCCCATCTTATCTCTACTCGCCCTCCTCATCACCGCCGTGTACATGACGACGAGCCGGGTGGCCAGCTCCTTTACGGTTTTATAGGCCCTCGGGCTACGTGCACAAAGGGCCATCTTCCTGTTACCAGCCAACACCATACGGGAAGCCATGGCCTCCTCATCTTCGCGTCGGGCGAAGGCCGGTGGCGACTCTGTCGGCCAGTTCGTCATAGATCAGGAAATAGGCAAGGGAAGCTTTGCTCAGGTTTACGCGGGCAGGCACAAGGTCAGTTGAGCGTACTTTGATGAGCGTTGTTCTCTTTCAAAAGACTCTTGAGAGTTTCCTGTTATGTCAGATGGAGGAGCAACACCTACATCTTCCTACTGTGTATCACATGTTCTTAGAAGGAGACGATGGAAATCCAAGGCCATGCAGAAGCGTTAGAATCAATACTGATGCATCCTTCGCGACAGGTCACCGGCGCTCTAGTAGCCATCAAATCCGTCGAAGTCGCAAAGCTTAACAAGAAGCTAAAAGAGAACCTGTATGGCGAGATCAAGATTCTCAAGACCCTTCGGCACCCGCACATTGTCGCCCTCCACGATTGTGTCGAATCTGATACACACATCAACCTGATTATGGAATACTGCGAGCTTGGTGATCTATCCATGTTCATAAAGAAGCGAGAGAAGCTGATCACGAACCCGGCCACCCACGATATCGCACGCAAATATCCGAATGCGCCGAACTCTGGTCTCAACGAGGTTGTGACGCGTCATTTTCTGAAACAGTTGGCAAGCGCTCTCAAGTTCTTGCGCGAGGGGAACTTTGTGCATCGTGACGTTAAGCCGCAAAATCTCCTGCTGCTTCCCTCTCCGCAGTTCCGGGAAGCAAACAAGACCGTCAAGCATGTCCTCAGCGCCAGCCATGATTCCATGATTCCTGTTGCTGGATTGGCGTCTTTACCGATGCTCAAACTGGCGGATTTCGGATTCGCCCGCGTTCTTCCCTCGACGTCCCTCGCAGAAACACTCTGTGGTTCGCCGTTATACATGGCTCCCGAGATTCTCCGTTACGAACGGTACGATGCTAAGGCTGATCTGTGGTCCGTGGGGACGGTGCTCTACGAGATGGTGACTGGACGGCCTCCCTTCCGAGCCAGTAATCATGTCGAGCTGCTCCGAAAGATCGAAGCAGCCGAGGATCACATCAAGTTTCCAAAGGAGGCCATCGTCAGCACAGAAATGAAAACCTTAATACGAGGCCTTCTTAAGCGGAGCCCGGTCGAGCGTATGAGTTTTGACAATTTCTTTGCACATGGTGTAGTCTCGAACCCGATTCCCGGCTTGGTTGAAGACGACATACCCAAGGATGATCGGCGCATTGCAAAGGACATCAGGGCAGCGGCCAAGTCAGAGGAGCCAGCACCAGCTCCAATTCGCAGATCGTCCTTCCGCAAGCACACTTCGGAGTACGACGGAGGACGAGAAGGGGGTGCGCCTCACTCACCAAGACCGCGGCATTCGTCTCCTTTAGCGACACCAGTCGAAGCCAAGCCTAATCCCCTTGATCAGGTACCGCCGTCTGCCGGAAGTTACTCTCCTGGCAGAGAAGGCCTCGGCATCCGTCCCAGACCGCAGTCGTCGACATCTGCACCAACAAGGCCCCCGATGTATGTCAAGCGGGAACATCGGAGCTCGAATGCTTCATTGAGGCACGCTATCAGGGAGAATCCGTCACTTGAATCATCGCATGTGGAAGGGGTTGAAAAGGGCCCATCTAGAACCCGGACGGACAGCGCTGCATCGGACGCCCGCGAAAAGGCGGCTCAGGAGATAGCGTTCGAGCGTGATTACGTCGTGGTCGAGAAGCGGCAGGTTGAGGTGAACGCGTTTGCGGATGAGTTGGACGCCAACAGGCAATTGGCTGAGCAGCGTCGCTCACTGCCGTCGTCCAAGGCGGGACAGGTCGTTCGCAGGGCTACACAGCAGGGCAGTCCCACTTCAATAACCGGCGCCGTTGCAGCTGTGCCATCGCGTAACACACAGCTTGCACAAGGGAAGATGGATCATTATCGCCACGGCTCGTACGACAAGAATGTTACTGGCAGCCCGGGTTCTGGTCCTTCCAGCATCACGAAGGCCATTCAGGATGCGAGTTTGAGGTTATTCGGCTTCAAGTACCCTCCACAGGTCTTCGGCAAGGGCACTTCCCCTCCGCAGCTCTACAGCCCGTTCCCAGCCTATCCGACGCCCTCCGCGCCAGTAGGACTCATTGGTGATGGCAAGCAGAATGCGCCCGTTGACGAAGATGCGCGTGTTGCTCAATGCATCGACGACTATGCGCACCGTAGTGATGTGGTGTATGGTTTTGCCGAAGTCAAGTACAAGCAGCTCGTGCCTCTAGCACCTTCGATGGAGCATGGCCTAGGAGGTTTCTCGGCCGACAGGATGTCCTCGGACGAAGACCTGGGCTTGACAGTGGAAGCGATAGTGTGCCTGTCTGAGGAAGCGTTGCTTTTATACGTTAAGGCACTGTCTCTGTTGGCAAAGTCCATGGACATTGCGAGCTTATGGTGGTCCCGCAAGAGCCGAGCCGAGTCCACTACCAGTGGGCATGGTTCGACTCGAGACTCGATCAGCGGCCGAGATGTGGCTGTCAGGATCAACGCAGTCGTTCAGTGGATCCGAGCCCGTTTCAACGAAGTACTGGAGAAAGCCTTGATTGTCCGCTTGAAGCTCATCGACGCCCAAAAACAGCTTCCCGAGGACCATCCCAGCCATCCATCCAACCGGCCCACCGATGCATTTGCTACCAGCAGCTCTAGTACCGACGGCGTCTTTTTGACAGCTGGCATCAGCGCCGAGAAGCTGATGTATGAACGTGCGGTCGAAATGAGTCGAGCTGCGGCTATCAACGAGATCTCGAACGACGACCTCCCTGGGTGCGAGCGGTCGTATGTGACTGCTATCAGGATGCTGGAGGCCGTCCTAGACAGTGATGACGACATCCCCAAGCGTCGCAGTGTCTCTGGTTCTGCCATGGACGAGAAGATAATGGCGATGAAGGAAGACATGGCCAATGATCTGAATGCGGACGACAAGGAGGCTGTGCAGAAGGGTAAGATATTCTAACACGCTTTTTTTTCCCTTTTCTTTTTTGGGACGCGGCTGACCTAGGCAGTGATGCAAATGGTCACTGGACGACTGTCGACTGTCCGCAAGAAGATGCGCATGATCGAGGCTGCCTCCAAGGGTCAGCAGCAGCAGCAGCAGCAGCAACTACTCGTTCGGCGGCGCAGCGGCGATGTGACGCCTCGCAGCGTACCTTCTTAGTCCTCTTGATGAGGCTTTTGATTCTTGACGACTCATGAACATGATATTAATCACGTACACTACGATTTTGGCCCCGCGGCCAACTCACACGCCCCTTCGATTCTCGAGCCCATATGAGCCGTCTTATATGACGGTAGGGACAAAATACCTAGTTCTAACCTTCAAAGCTTCCTACGTCTGTCTCGTTTTCATCATTACAGGGTCCGGCGCATACATCGGTGTTGGGGCGGCTAACTTTCCCATCGCGTCTGTCTTTGTTAACTTCAGTCTTGTAATTAGCATGGCTGGTTTTTTTTCCCTCTTCAAACTCTCTTGCGCTGATGGTTGACCTGGCGCAGATGTTTTCGAGGGCTCATGGGGTAAGGGCGAAACCTCGACTGCATGCTCATAGTGTAACCATGGATTGATTCCGGTCTTTATTGTGTTTTCCTCCCCTGAACTTCGGAGTATCGGGGCAAGGACGCTCAGAGGGTTGCTACAGGACCGCATGGCGGAGCCTCGGATGCTGGGCGAAACGGTCGCGTTGCCTTTTTTTCTTTTATCTTTTTGCAGGGTCACAATACCCATGGGATCGGTTTGGTTTGGGTTTCCTCGGCTTGGTTCCTTCTTCATAGGTAGTGAACCTTTTTCCTTGGCTTTGTGTCTTTCTGTGTTTCTTCGTGTCCCGTGGCTCGGTACGACCGCGGACGCTCATCAGGATTGTGTGAAGGATAGGCAACCCGGCCTGGAGCATGATTGATAAGGCCTACATCCCCTTTATTTGGATAAATGGTTATCCATGGGTGGCTGGCTCCATAGCCTTCGGCTTGTCCGACTGTGTATACCCTAGATTGTTTTGCTCGGGCTTGGATGAGGTGCACCTAGCCAGAGAGATGACAGGCGACCGCCTGCTTTTCGAGGACGAGCTACTCGGGCAGATCGAGCAGGATTGGCCCGGCCGTACGACCCAGATATACACGGAATGGAGCTGAAAGTTGGGCATTCTTATGTCCGTCACTACCTTTTTGACTTTTTTGGCGTTTCAATGGTGACATGTCTATGCGACTGTATACCTGCCCTGGTTCTCCGCCGGAAGGGGGTCGTAGGCATAGAGGGGATAGATAATATGTCACCCCTGGGATTTACAGAAGTGAAGAGAGTCAGGGTTACTTCAATACGTGCTACCACGCGGAATTCTGAATTGGCGCACGAGGGGACAACACTTGGACCTCTGGTTCTCTAGTTCCTCATCGGCCAGTCCGCTGGTGGGCCTGGGAATGCCACCACCAATATGTGTTCCCTGTTTCACCTCCACCAGTTGCCAGACAAAGACCTCGACTTCGCAGGCGTGTCAACCAAGAAGCTCCTTCCCTCTACCTTACACCAGCCCATCTCCCCCTCGAATAAGCACTTCTATCCAACCCCATGCGCCTACCGATATTTCCAAAAATAAGACAGCTGCAGAAAAGTACGCTGACGATCCACAGGGCCCTCTCGGCCGTGTCGAAGGAGAAAGGCAGCGCGGGCGAGGGCTCGGCGCGGTAGGCCCTCGTGGCGTTGCGCAGGGGGCTGCGCATGGTCGGGACGGGCATCAGGTCAGGGTCAAGGCCCATGAGCACCGCGGACGCGGTGCAGCTGAAGGCGGCCGACAGCAGGAACCCCGTCTTGGACCGGTCGATCAGGTACCAGAGGAAGGGGTTGACGACCGCCAGGTACAGCGATATCTGCATTGTCGAGGTCCATGCCAGTTTGCGCTGGGGAGAGACAAATTTATTACATTAGTTCCCGGTAGCATGAAATAAGGAGGGCGACAAAAGAGAGAGAGAGAGAGAGAGGAGAAACAGAAAAACTCACAATGGCAAACACGATCCCCAAGAAAGCCGTAATGGCTCTCAGCACAAGCGACCAGTCCGTAGGCGGCCGTCGCTCATCCTCACTCTTCCTCCTCGGCTTGGCCCCCCTCGCAGCACCAGCAGCCTCAAGCCTGCCGAACTTGGCCTCCCACACCCCGTCGAACCACGGCAGCAGAGCCGCAATGACCACACCCCCGACACCCCAAAACAGCGAATGCCGCCACCCGCCGCTCTCCCTCTCCCTCCGCGACACAGCGGCGGCGGCGCCGCTGCCGCCGCCGCTGAACGCGTCGGTCCGGAGCCTGCCGACCAGGACGCCGTAGCCGACGCCCAGGCCGAACAGCACGGCCACGCGGAAGACGACGGTGAGGGCGTCCCACACGGGCCGCGGGGCCCCGTGGCCGCCGGGGTCGGCCTCGAGCAGCTTGTCGCTGGCGTCGCCGCTTCGGCGGGAGCGCATGATCTCGAACATGGCGTCCGACACACCCGGGCGCTTGAGCAGGGGCGTCTCGGCGCCCGTGCCCCAGGGCGAGCCGGTGCCGGCGGTGGCGTCGTCCGGGGTCGGGGAGGAGGGCTGCGAGGCGTTCTGGTAGATGCCGAAGAGGGTTGACTTCTGGAGGTTGAGGAAGGATGTCGCGCGCGACAGGGTGGTGTCGGTGTCGTTGGTTCCTTCCGAGTTGAAGGTTGACGAGGGGCTGAGGCCGGGTCCGGAAGACCGCGAGGGGGTCTGGAGATTCAGGTTGTGGTAGGGGGTGCCGGGGGCCGGAGAGTCGCCGTCGGGCGGGGGAGTGGGGTCCCGACGGTTGAGGTCGAAGGGCCGGCGGGGGATGGGCCGGTGGATGTGTGATGAATCTGCCATTGTTTTGAAGATGACGAGTTGTTGTAACTGTGCTGCTGCTGCTGTGGGCTGGTATAGGTCCTTGAAACCCCCTTTCTTTGTATGGTGTTTTTCCAGTGGGAGAGTGAGTGCCAGGAGACACGGAGAGGAGAGAAGTGACAGAGAAACGTGTCTCCAACTCAAAATGTAACTCAACAAGATTGAACAGAAGGGGCTTGGAGCTTATGGTTCACTTCTCATGTTTCGGAACCTCCCTCTGCTCGTTATCTCTCCTCGTATCTCTGGTCACGGCTGAAAGACCAATGACGTCTTATTGACTCCAAGCCCGTAAGCATAAGCTGAAGCTTAAAAGATTGCGGCAGCGGCAGCGCACACCAGGGGATGCAGGTATACCTCAGGAAACGACACGCCTCGAATGAGAAGCTGACAGGCAGTCCGAGATGTCCAGGGCCCAAGAAGGATGCGTTGAGTTTATAACAAGACACGGGGTATCATATGAAAGCAAGGAATGCTGTGGGCGTTTTATGAGTGAGTAATTCATGCCTGCGAGTGAGTAAAATGTTCAGGAGTAATGCAGCCAGCATAGCATACCTTTTAGTTTTATGAATCATACACACTGAATTAGAGAAACGAGTCTGAGATCAGCTCGCGTGCTCGTACTGCTCGTACAGAAGGTCGGAAACGAGCAGACTAATCACAAGCATGCAGACCAGGGCAGTCAACACAAGAAAATGGTTGAATGTTGAGAGGCTCAGCTTTTGAAGGGGAAAGACTCGACGAGACTCAACAAGACTCAACAAGGGTTCACGGAAAGACAGGGTACCGGTATGCGGCTGCACAAGGGGTCTCTCGATCACATGCTAGATCAAGGCGCTAATACACTAAGCTAATACACGTAAATCACACCCTTGCTGAGTCCCAATACGGGTCTTGATCAGCGGACCGGAGGCGGATTTCAATTCAGCAACTGCTGAACGGCCTGAACGGCTCCCGACCATTCGCTAGCGCAAGTACCCCACAGTCTTGGCACTCTTTTCGTTTTACCGCGTGCCCTACTTCTACGAATATGTTACCACGGTAAGGATTGCATACTTAAGGTTGCGGCAGATTTGGGGTTGTGCCTTTACCGGCCTTCCCATTGAGTGCCGTCTGTCTGTCACAGGACAGGGCCTAGATGGATGATGGATAAGGTACCTCTAGACCTTGCCCTATGAGACATGTTTTTATTTTCAACGAGTATCTTTTCTCGAGTAGACCGATAAACCTTACACGTGTAGATGGTTTACACAAAGTCTAGTTACGCTACACGCTCTCTAATCGCTATCGTCGCCAGACTCCGCGGCATCCTCAGCCTCAACCTCCTCCTCAAATTCGTCCTCGCTGTCCTCCAGACCCTCAGGTCGGGGAATCATGATGAACGCTTCCACGCACGTGATCCGGTTCTGAGTGTCGTACGCCCCAAGCAGAGTCCCAACCTGCTTCTTCTCCTCCGCGACAGTGAGATCCTTGGCCTCCAGCTTCCACACCCGTAGCTTGCCATCACTGCTGCCTGTGATGACATACCAGAACCTCTCCCCATCCTCGCCGTCAACAGGCAAGAACTTGAAGTCCTTGATCCGGCTCGTAACACCCGCCTCCTTCCCTCCCAGCTGCGCAACCAGCTTCGCATTCGGCAGCACCGCCTTCTTGCCATCCTTCTGCTCGTCCGCCTTCTCCTCCTCCTCAGTAGTCAAATCCTCCTTCCGCGTAGAGAAAAACAACACCCTCCCATCCTCCGTCGAGACAGCCAGCAGGCTCTCCTCCTCCTTACCCTCCTCCCTCTCACCCAGCTTCACATACTCAATCTCGTGCACCTTCGTCCTCTCCCTCGCCATAACCCGACACCTGGGCCGGCTATCCATCCCAAACACCACCACATCCCGATCAAACGCCACCGCAAACTCGTCCCCCTCCCTACCAGCGCCCCAGACCACCCTCCTCCCCTCGCCCATCCCAATCCTCCCCTCCCCAATGGCATCGAGCACCTCCCTCCCAAAATTAAGCACCCCGGCCTTCTTCCCCGTCACCAGGTTCCACAACCGCATGCACCTCTCCCCCTTACCCACGCTAATCATCAGCTTGAGACTAGGATGCACCGCAAAGGAATTCACCCCTCTCGGCCCAGCCCCGTGCGCGGCGGTATCCCCGCTCGGCCTCCCCACCAGCTTCGGCACGGGACTCTTGATGGCGCTCAGCAGGCTCCAGTCCCTGGTCCTCGTGACCGCCACCGTGCTGTCCTCGCTGCTGCTCAGGAGCTTGCCCCTGGTCGGGAACGCCAGCTGCGTCACGGTGGAGGAGTGGTGCAGCAGCGTGCCCAGCTCGCGGTTGGAGCTGTTCTCCAGGATCGGCCGGGGCGCCCCCGCGGACGAGAGCAGGGCGGCCGCCGACCGGGAGGACCGCGACGGCGGGTGCGCGGAGAGGTTGTACACGTTTATGCGCTCGTCGGTGGCGCCGGTGGCGAGCATGATCTTCTGCGACTGCCCCGGTGCCGGCGCCGAGGGCGGGGAGAGGGCCAGGCAGCGGATGGCGGATGTGTGCGCGGTGAAGAGGAAGGTGTCGGCGAAGGAGACTGAGGGTTTGGACGTCTTGGAGGGTGATGGTGAGGGTTCGATCGCGCAGGTTATGCCGTGGAGGATGCGGTCGTAGGAGCCGGCTATGATCTGGATGGTGGTGGTGGTGGTGGTGGTCGAGGTAGACGCAGCGAGCGTCTTGGTCGAGACTTCTTGGCTTGTAGACGACAAGGCAGTCTTCGGTTTGGAGGCCGGTTGCTCTGCCTTTGCCTTCTTTGCTGGAGCTCCGTTCGGCACGGGCTCAGTCGCGTGTTGGACCTTTCTTTTGGCCATGGTTAATCAAAATGATAGGTCTGAGAGTTTGAATTGATGGACGTGCAGGAATCAGCTTCTACCAGCAAGCAAGAAAAATGATACAGGGAAGAATGTCCCAAATTTTTGGCTTATCGCAAGCGGGATACCGTTATCTCTTATCTTTGTCGTTAGTGCAAATTTTATGATTTATCCCACCTTGCAGCACAGCATAAATCGAGCATAACTTTTTAAAGCACCAAAACACCAAAACAGTCGTCACTGTCATCCTGGCCGCCCTCGAGAGCGTAGTGATTTTGAAAGCTTTTGTGTTTGCAGTGCTCTTCGCAAGCTGTCAGTAGTTGATTGCTCTCAAGCCAGAGATGCAGCGAGAGCCCCGCTGGCTGTGCTACAGAGTTGCTACAGAGTCTAACTGGATGGATGTATGCTCGCAATGGCAAGTCTCGTCCTTGCAAAGGGAGCTTATTGAAAACCTTGCTTCCCAGGGGGCCAAAAGGCCCATCCATCAATCCTAATCTCATCCATCGCCGGAATGATGTGTGTGTTTGCTGCCCTGAGCTTCCCTCTCTAGCAACTGTTCATAGGCATGGCAGCCACATGCCCAAGTCTTTCAACGCCAACACCAGACTCGCTATTAAATACAATACTTCCAAAACATTTCCGTCGGCGTCCAACGATGGTATAACGCAAGGTGCGCAAATTGTCACCATTGCCAGCTCTGCAATAACTGCCAAAAAAAAATAATTACCGAGAGAGCCAACTCTCTGCTACCCGGCCATCTAGCCAGTACTCAGACACTTCTATTTCCCAGGATTTGCCGTGGGCGCAGTTGGGGTGGCGCTCCCACTTGACTGCCGTTGTTGGCTCCCGCTCGACTGTCGCTGGTGGCCCGCCTGTTGCGCCTGGGCCGCCGCAACCTGAGCAGCGGCCTGAGCCTGCTGCTGAGCACGGAGAAGTTGAGCGTATTGGTGCGGACTAGTCGTAGGAGTGATGCCGTTCGCCATCACTTGCTGTGCCACAGCACCAGCAGCGGCATTCATCGCCGATTGATTAAGATGTTGTTGACGAGCAATGACTCTACCAAGGTGCTCCATCGCCATATTCCTAATGCTATCAGCTGTATTGTTGGGAAATTGCGCCCGGAACTTGTTCTCCAGCTCCCTGAGCTGCGCGCCAATGTTCGCCGGCATTTGCACCTGAGAAGTGAACGGTGCAGGCCGCGGTGAGCCGGCACCCATGTTTGGCATGCTCAGCCCGACTCCCACCCCTGGCGAAGACATGCCCGCACCGTTTGCCGCATTGAAAGCTGCCATCATTGCCGCCGGGTTGTTGCCAAGGTAATGCTGTTGCTGGTTAATCGCGCCCTGAGCACCATTAACCATGTGTCGCATCCCGTTGGGCGAGCCCTGAGCGCCGTTGCTGCCTGCGTGCATCTGCTGCATTTGCTGACCGGCTTGTTGCTGGTGCTGCTGCGGATGCGGGTGCTGCTGTTGAGGCTGCTGCGCTTGGTGCTGCACTTGTTGATGCTGTTGCTGCTGCTGCTGCTGCTGCTGTTGTTGCTGCTGCTGTTGCAACTGCACGGCCGCTCGTTGCTGATCCTGAATGCGCCGAGCTTGGAGGACGAGGTTGATGTCCGGCTGCGCATTGTTCATGGGCAGCCTATGCTGAGCCTGCAGTGCTTGCATCTGAGCCTGAGGAAGTCCGTTCATCGGTAAAGGTGGAACTAGGCCACCGCCCATCTGGGCCTGGACAGTCGCCATGCCATTCGGAGTGGCTGGCATTGCCATCCGAGCCCGAGCCTGGCCTGGGACGGCGAGTTGGCCGGGAACGCTGAGTCGACCGCCCGAGGTGGCTGCCGCCATCTGCGCTGCATTTGGCGCCACTTGTGGTGTACCATTAGCAGTCGGAGCAGACATTTTGGTAGCCTGAGTCTGCGACCTTGCGAGCTGCGCCTGATATCATGTTAGTGGCCCTGTTCAGTCCATAAGTCTTGAGGGGTGTGTGAAACATACCCGTCGCTGCTGAGCGATATCGTGTTGTCGCTGAGCAAGCTGAGCCATCTTCTCTGCCAGTTGTTGATCGCGTTCCCATCTCATCAAACTGTAGTCCCTAGGCGTCTGAGGCGGTCCCACTGGCCGTTGGCCTTCGTTCTGCTTCCGGTTGGCAGCCATGGCGGCGGCATGCTGGGTTTTCTGAACCGCAACTTCGCGTTTCTTGGCAAGCTTCCGCATGGCATCTATCAGCGCCAGGTGCTTCTGGTTACGCCTTCGTTCAACCCGGATTGTTAGTGTCTGTCTCCGACGAGGCACCGGAGTGACGACCCCATTTGGCCCAACTTGTTGCTGGGCGTTTTGGTTCAATTGGTGGATCACGCGCTGCGCGGCGTCGATCCTATTCTGGTACGTCCTGAAATACTGGGTCTTGCCCATATCCGCTGGTAGGCCTTCCAGCTGCACCCATCTCTCGAAGCATTCCCACGGTGTCCGCCGTTCGGGAGCCGAAGAGAAGACGGATTTGGAGGAAATTGCGCTAGAAATGAGCGACCAATTGTAGGAATATTCGCGAACGAGTGACTTCAGCTCGTCGTCCTCGGCCAGCGTCCACTGCGACGCAGTGCGGCATTCGTAGAAGCTCTGTAGCGGCATGGGATATTCTGTTGGGGGACGGAATTGGTGTCCGGCATGCAGACGGTCCCGAATCGGCTTCATTTCGGGGTTGAAGAGGGCGACATTGGCGTCAACAGGCGGCACGACCACACGTTTATCAGGTTCGGCTCCAAATACCACCTGGTCGTCGTCGTCGTCATCGTCATCTTCTGCTTGATAATCATAACGACTTCTCTTCCTTGGTGGAGATTGTGAGGATAGAACCATCTTGCCCTCGACGAACTTACTAAGGGGTAAGGCAGGTCTTTTCCAGTGAGCATCAGGATCAAACTCCGGTACAGTGATATCAAACTTTGGAACTTTGAGAGGCGCCCCATACAGCGGAAGCTCTTCGAGCAGTTGGTCCGCGACTTGGGAGGGTCGAAGGCTAAATACCACCTCGTCATCCGGTAGGGCGAAGATTGCTGAAGGTGCGATGGTATCTAGAACCATCTGTTCTTCAATGCCTTCATCATCGTTGGCAGTGGGCGAGTCGGAGTGAACCAGTTCAGGAAGCTGGTCCTCCGGAGCCTCGGTCAGATCGTCCAGCATCGTGACATCCGTCGCTGTCGCTCGAGGAGGTATGACGGCATTCACCTGAAGCGCCAAGCGCTCATCAGGACTTGCAGCGACCCACTCGGCACAGTCACGAGCAAGCTTCCTTGCAACGGCTCTCTTCCACTTGCCCTCCTCTCTGAAGTCCGTCCTCATCCACTTCATCTCCTGGAGGAGGACATCTCGGTGCGAGGGCGGTCTTGTTGGTTCAGGACATCGTTGCGGTTGACGTAATGACCACTTGTCGTGCTGTTGGAGATGATAGACCCGGCGCAAGATGCGGCACGCCTGATGCTCATGAATGGGGACATACTGATCGGAGGTGGAGACAGTCTTGTGGGCTTGGTGGAGGAGTTGATCGACGGGCTTCATCCACGACCGCTCGTGCCGCGCGAAAGCATCCAGAAACAGCGGGATGAAGTAATCGTCATTCATCGACAGTCCCTCTTCCTTCGGCCGACCAGATACAAGAGCCGACTCAACGGCCGGCTTAACCTGCTTGGGCTGCTTTCCGAAGACCACAGTCGGAACGCTCCTTCTCCGCTTCTCCCTATTCCTGGTTATTAGCGACTTGATCTGCCCGGTGGATGCTACCGTGTTTGGGAGTTCATCCTCGTCCTGCATGTGGTGCAGGGATTTCGGAGATCCGGAAGGTCCAGGCGTCAACGGAGCCACATGAGCATCCTTGTTTTCTCCTAGTAGCTCTGATACGGATTTCTGTCGCAATGCACCGGAGGATATGCGAGTTACAGCTCTCTCGGGAGCGGCTGGCTCCACTGCTGGGACAGAGACTTCTATGGTCGGTGTTCCCGTCGGCAGCTCGTGGCCGGATGCTGGAACTGATGTGTCAATCTGAGGTAGTGATTCGGTTTGTATTTCCGTCGGCACCACTGGAGTGGCTTGACGAGCCTGGCTGTCCAGCGTCGCTGCCTCGCCAGCACCTGGAGCCTGTAGTGTAGCAGCCTGGCTTGGAGGTGTAATAGCGCTCTGCGGCGAAGTCAACTTCTCAAGAGCTTCTGATTGCGGAAGAGGCTCCGCGGATAGAGGGGGAGCCTCTGCGATAGCTGTAAGCGTAGCCGCAGCATGTGGCTGGGCCGCATTGTCGCTACTCTTTGCCAGTCTCGCGGCGGCTGTCTCCTCTAGCAGCTGTGCTTCGACCCCGTTGACGACCCTTCCCATGGCATCCACCTGCGCCGGACTCTGAGCTTGCTCAGAATCATCCACGGCATCAGGGACGACTTCAAGGCTTTCCTCATCCGAGGGTTGATGTGCCGTTGGAGTTCTGGATTCGTCAGCCTTCTGCTCATCCGTCTCGATATACTGCGGCCCTTCATTGTCTGGGCTGGTGTCTGTCGATGCCTCGTGAATGGCAGGCGTCATCGCGGTGTGAGTTGTCGAGGTTGGAGATGAGAGAGCATCAGGAGCTCTGCTGTGGTCGCCAGGTGGAATAGGAATAGAAAGTAGGTGCGCGCCGTCCTGTCTGTGGACATTCAACGGTTCGTCAACGTCCATAGGCTCCGGAGCGTCCCTAGCAGAGAGCTGTGAGTTGGCTTTGCCGACTGCTTGGGGTTGAGTCTGTTCCGAGACAGATGTTTCCAGAATTGGCGACACAGGCTTCCCGACCTCTGGGATAGGCTCTGCTGCGGAAGTTGACGGAGGGATGGTTGTGTCCTGCTCTTTACTGAATGCGACGGAAACAGGCTTTTGTCTATCGTCAGTGCTATCTTTGTTGGACTGCAAGCCGTCGATCGCGGTCTGTTGCGGGCGGAGGACGGAAGGCTGAAGCCTGCCGCTGTCTGCTGGACCTTCGGTAGTCGGAGCAACATATTGAACTGTGTCTCCATTGGGCGGTCCAGAAACGGAGCTGGGTGATCCTTGGAGAGTGTCGGGCAATGATGGAGGTTTGATGGTGGGTTCAAAGGTAGGCTTCGAGAACTGTTGGAGCGTGTTTTCGTCGGCCGAAGGCGACGCCGTAGCAAGGAGGCGATGCAGGACATCTGAGCGAACTTTTGGTCGCGGTGGTATGTTTAGTTCATTTAATTTACGTCCTCTGCAGTAGATGGTCAGCGAGAAAGCACCATACGACGCGCCGAAGACGCGACATATTGAATTAAAAGAACATGTTTCAATCGTGCAAACCTACTGCAATATGTCACTGTCCCACAGGAACTTGGCCTCGGCTTGCGTGGCTGGCGGCGCGTCGGGATCGCTGAAGTCGAAGTTCGGAATGCCCTCCACTTCGGTCGCGACAGCGAAGAGCTCGCGCAGCTTCCGCTTCCGCGACGTCACGATTGCACTACAAATTGTCAACACCCATCATTATATATCAAAATGATCGCCCAATTGAGCTCTATCGATCAGAATTAATCTTACCTGCATTCTGCTCGTTTTGATCGCAGAAGCTTGGAGCGGTCGGCAGCTCCGACCTCAGTGGTCGTCATCTCGCGTTCGCGACATCCGCTTCAATTAAAAAGCGAATGTGCGATAAGTTTTGGGATGATTACCGAAAATTTGAGATGCGTAGGCGACGGGTTGGTGATGGAGTTGATGAGGTTGATGGACGTGTCTGATTGAATTGCAGGATTTTCGGTGATGCTTCTCGGGCTCTCCAGGTCTAATCGTAGATAGCACTGCGAACGGCCTATGGTGGAAGGTGCAGTGGGCAAGAATTCGGCTGGCGCCCCGGTTATTTGGTGGGTGGCCACTTCCATTTCCTCCCAGTTGCTTTCGGTTGGACTGGTTGGGCTGGTTGGCTCCTTTGTCCCGCATCCACACGTGCCAAGTGGAATCTGGGTTAGTCCTAGAAAAGGGGGGAGGGGCAGGCAGACCTGGCAGATAGGTCCACCACACTCTCTCTCTCCAGTCTCCAGGCTTATGACCAGGGGTCGGCTTGCTCGGCTTGCTTCCCCCAAACTGCCCCGTCAGGCTGCCTGTTTTTAGCGGGCGTAGGCTGTGTAGCGGCATTTTATGGCCTGGTAAAACGTCTGCAGGCTGATGGTTTTAGTGGAGGTTTGAGAAGGAGTGTGATGACGAGTCCACGGTCTGAAGCTGCAGTCCGTCTCCGTCCAACAGTCCAATAAACTCCGGACCTGGGTTCCAGTAAACTGCGCTCATCCCAGCCGTCGATGGAGGGTACAGAAGTTGATTTTGGGCAGGCACGAGCATCTAGTGCATACCAGACGCCATCTCTAACGGTGTTGTGCTGGTTGGTTGCTCGCCTGCTGAGGGGCACGATGTCTTGGAGGCACTGTCATAACGCCGTAAAGCTGATGACATAGTGGAATGCAAATTGACCGGGCGGGCGGCTCGTTGCTCATAACCAACGTAACGGGTTGCTGCAGTTCAGGCCATGGAGTCAGATATGAGATCTGATGCGCCATTCCAGTCCGACATGGCTCACCGAGCCAAGAAGGCATGATCCGTTTGAGATAGGATAGGCGTATCCTATCATGTCGTTTGTTAGCCTGCGGTACTTATTCAGGTAGGAGGTTGCTTATTAGAAGCCTGGAATGCTGCAGTCGGCTGGCTGGAAGCTGCAGGTCTCCTTTGCAGTAGGCAGTAATGCTAGGCGTCCCCAAGAGCAGCAAGCCGGTATATCAAGCATACAGGAAGCTCTGTGGCAGCCTGCAGACATGGCCAAGGTCCACGGGGCATGGTGCACGTAATCCTAGGCTCCAGCTATGTTGAAGGACATAGCCGTACAGTTCTGCCCATGCCTCACGTATTCCTGACGGTACTGAGGCATCTCGAGCTCCTGTGCTGAGATGCCGAGGCGGTAAATGTCATGCGGAGGATATTCATGAGCACGAGTCGAGTATAATCCTGCAAGACACGTTCAACAGGTCCTCGGACACCGCCCAAGGAGGGAAATGCGTGAAGAAGAACACAGAAGGTTTAGGGCTCAGGATATTATATGAGGTCGTGGTTGAAACTGATCCGGAGGCATCAACTTCTAGACGGCCGGACGGTACGTACCCGGTTCAAGTTAGTCGCACTAGCCACACTTAGTGCCACAAAGAAGTCCCTTGTGACGACATGCCAGCAATTTTCTAAGAACATCAGCCACAGTAACACCTGATCGCTCTTTCCGCCATTCTTCTTCCGCGACCTAGATACGACACTGCCTGCAACCAAGGTCGATATCGAAGTCTGCCAGACATCATGTCGGATCGTGACGGCCCTCCCTCTCGCATAGCAATCAAGCTAGGCTCCTCCTCCTTGAACGGAGGCGCAAAGAAACACGCGCGCCCAACACCACCATCATCACTCGGCAAGCGACACAGAGCCCAGGCGCTGAATGGGGAACCTTCAGGATCCGAGGACGACGACGAAGAAACTACAGGTGGCAGGCACGAGGCGATCACAGCATACGGCCCAGATGGCGCCAGCACAGAAGACCGGCGGCAGCGACGTCGAACCCGCTCGCCCTCGCCCAGCCGAGACTCAAAGTCGAGACGAAAGGGCAACCGATACGACGAGCGCAGGGGAGATGAGTCATTGAAGGAGACTGATCCGGCGGACAAAGACAAGAATGTTCAGTGGGGTCTGACCATAAACAAGAAAACCAAGCGAGAGGACGATGAGGGGACGAGAAGGGCCGGGAGCGAGAGTTCAGTGGATACCAAGACGGAGAATGGCAAAGGCTCAAAGACGGCGGACGAGGAGGCAATGGATGCCCTACTTGGTAACGCTGATGACAAGAAGCGCGTCGCTATGTCTGGCAGTGATGTCGACCGGGACCCGGTGCCGGAAGACTACGAGAAGGTGCCTATCGACGACTTTGGCGCTCATCTGCTCAAGAATTTCGGCTGGGATGGAAAGATGATAGGGAAGGTCAAGGAGGTGAGGAAGCATGCGAATCTCACTGGTCTTGGAGCCAAGGGCAAAGGAGCCGAAGACCTGGGCGCTTGGTCGCAGAAGCCTGTCAAGGATGGCGGCAGCAGCCACGACAAACCACGGCGACCACGACTCGACGAATACAGGAGGGAGGAAGAGAAGAAGAAGCAGAGGCGTGAGGAGAGGCATCGAGACTCAAGGGAATCCAGTCATCGGCGGGATAGGGAGAGTGATCGAGATCGAAGCAGAGACAGGCACCGGGACCGCGGCCGCGACAGGGACAGGGATAGGGATAGGCGGTAAACATCTTACCATTTGAGAACCAGGCTTACGCACATATGAAGAGTAGGTATACCCTGAGTCGGACCCATAGACTGGATGGCGAGATACTATAAATCGTATTTTACTAACAACCTTGTTCCAAAAGTCGTGCTGGTGAAATCCATTTTCATCAAAAGCAAAACACAGCCTAAACACCCAATGCCAGCCCCCTTTTTTCACCTACGCACATGCGCGACTCATCTCAATGATCGTGACGGTAAGTCCTTCTCCTGCCGAACTCCTTTACTCAACACGCCAGCAATGAACGATACAATACAAAACAATGACACGCTTACCGCCCCTGGCAATACCCATATATCGCCAGTGATCGTACACAACCAGTCCCCAAGCCACTTCACGAACTTGCGGTGTATGTACAGCCAAATCGCCCCAACCACTGCTGACAGACTCGAAAAAGGGATAAACAATTCTTCATAAGGCTGTCACTTGATCACAGACGTCGTCGACGCTTCATGTCGTGACTAGCCTCCTCCTCACTTGGAAATGGATGGGGTGGGAGTGAGAGTTCGCATCGACACTCGCGGCGAAATATGTTCGATCTCAAACCGCGATTCTTCGCTCGCTGTTGTGCCTGCAGTGGTTGATGTGTCTACTCTTCCCTGCTTTCTAAGCGATGCAGGGATTGGTTTTGGTTGTATCACCAGTGTATCGTTGCTTGAGTCCATCACTGCTTTCTCATCGTTCGGAGCAAGACGGAGAGCCTCTTCGCTGCTGAACTTACGTGCCGACACTCTGTTCTGAAAGAGGATGTCGAGCTCGCGAGCGGACATTCCTCTGGTCTCGGGGATGCGAAAGTATGTGTACACGGCGCCGAGGGCACAGAGGACGGCGTACAGGAAACCTGCGCGCGCGCCCCAGTCCCAGCTACCGTCTTCACGACCGAGCATCTTGGGTGTCAAGACGTGGTTTACGACGCCGGCCACGAGGTAGCAGCCTCTGGCGACGGCGAGAGTGGCAGTCCGAAGTCGGATGGATGGCAGCTCTGAGACGACTGAGTAGCAGACAGGCCCGATGGTCAGGTCGTAGACAGCGGTGTAAACGATCAGCGTGCCTCCAGCCGCCCAGCCTCCGCCGGTGGGCAGATAATGGAACGCGCCGCAGGCTGCGAGGAGGATACCCATGGCCAAGAGGCCCCAGAGGTATATCTGCCGACGCCCAGCCTTGCGCATCAGCCACCAGGAGGCGAGTGTCCCGAAGATGCCAGCCGCCGGAAGAGCGATGTTGATCGACAACGCATCACTTGCTTGCAGACCTGCAGCCTCAAAAAGCTTTGGAGCCCATGGGATCAGGCTGGATCCACAGGTTGCCTGGACCAGCCAAGCCATACTGGCGGTCTCTGTGCGTCTCCTGTCGACGCCCTTGAAGCAGTCCATCTCGAACTTGCCGAACCATGCCGACCAAGATCCGGCCTCTTTCGCCGGCATGGCCGCCACGAGAGCATCGTTCTGTTTCTTCTCCTGATGGATGGTGTGGCGCATGAGAGCGAGCTTTTCTGTTGTCCGGGCGTCGCTGCCCTTGCGGACGAGCCTTTTAACGGCTCGACGCGCTTCCTCGACTCGGCCTTTCTGCAGATACCAGTAGGGCGACTCGGGAGCGCAAGCCACCGCAACTATGAGAATGGACGAGAAGACCCATTGGAAGGCGAACGGGACCCTGTATGACATCTCGCCGTGCTTGCTGCTCTCGAAGGCTTTAGTGATGCCGGAAGCCAGAAACTGGCCAATCACCCAGCAGAGGTTGTTCCAGGTCGTCAAGATGGGACGGAGCTGGAGAGACGCGACCTCGGACGCATA
The DNA here is from genome assembly GCA_021432605.1 of Coniochaeta sp. PMI_546. NCBI lineage: Eukaryota > Fungi > Ascomycota > Sordariomycetes > Coniochaetales > Coniochaetaceae > Coniochaeta > Coniochaeta sp. PMI_546. The sequence goes on along the minus strand of MU271145.1, from coordinate 1,466,618 downwards.
CGCCGGGCTGATGACCTGGAACACACCCCACGGGATGCCTTGGAAGAGGAAACCGACCATCAGGACGGTGACCGAGTTGGCGAAGAACGGGATAAACACGAAGGCGCTCGTCAGTGCCAGCATGTACAGCATGGCTCGACGATAACCCAGACGTGAGGCAAGGGGGCTCGCGATGAGAATGCCGACCAGGGAACCGAACTGGGCCACGAGTGGCAGAAAGACCCGCCATTGGTATGGCAGCTTCCCGCAGTATTAGCGGCCAATGTGTGACATTATCAGCGGACTCGACGAACCTCATAGTCCTCCGTTCCTTCCACCGACGTGCCATACTTGGTCCTGAAGACGGCGAAGCTGAACAAATACGTGATCAAGGCTAGTCCGTAGCCTTCCATGATGATGGTGCCGGAAAATCCGAGCGAATACCATATCAAGCGCTTGTCTGCCTTCCTTGCTTCCTTGAAGCTCATCTCCTTTTCTCGCTGCTCAGCCGCTTCGGCGACTGCTACGTCGTACGGCGGAGGGGAGGCATCGTTGATGGGGGTTCGGTTTTCTTGGTCGAAGTTGGCATTGCTACGATGTTGAGCCCCGGCATCCCGTTTGAACATGTTGGAAAACATCTTAACGCCGGAATGAGGGGAGTTCGTTGTGGGATGTTGACGTGGAGACCGACTAGTGACGTCTTCATGAGAGTTGAGTTGTAGAACGCTAATGAGGTTGAACGAAGAGTGTTGTGGGAGCGAAACTCGGAACGATTCTTAAGTTGGTTGGTGAAAGAGCACACAGCTTTGAGCCTACACGGTACTGAGAGGGACGTTCCAATGTGAGACGGGAAGGAGCAGGAGGACCGAGCTCTACGGTGGTTCGAAACCTGGCCTTATATACAGACTGCGTGTCTGGGTAGGTTTGCGGGGAGGGGGTTCAAGAGCAAAGGGGCTTTCGGACGGATATGCTCAAACCTACGCAAGCAGCTCAACCGTGTCTTGTGACCTGGATTCAAGACTCTATCATGCTGGCGAAGACCGAAACTTTGCTACTGCAGCGCCAATATGCGGAGAAGCGGAATTGCGGAAGTCTATTCCAGGTGAAGCGAAAGCGACTGCCTTCCGGGTTTCTGAAGTGGCCGACACTCGAGCCGGGAAAGGAGTTTGGGAGTCGCACGTCGAGGACACCTCTATGCTCAGCCAGGGCCAAGACCTCTCTCTTCCGGGATGACTACAGATAATCAAGAGACACAAATGAACGAGACTATTTCAACCTAAAACGATCGATATGAGCTACAGATGTCTAGAGGCGATGTTAGGTACGAGACTTGATGCAGCAAGTTTCTTGGTCGCGGGCCTTCTTTACGAAACGAAGGTTAGAGTTGCACACATCCGCATGTTAGCGCACCTCAGCATCATGGAACCTGGAAAATGCAGACAGTCTAGAAAGGTTTCAACGATGGCATTGCTCATTGATGACGGAAGAGAGTTGTGTGCCCAGCCACAGACTAGTCCACCATCGGGATCGAATGTGCCCGTTGTTGACTCTTGGTGAGCATTGCTAACATCACTACTGGCACAAGTGTTTTTCATGTGGTCTTCAGTTAGATATCATGAAGCTTACGCCGGTGTTGCCACGACGGTCGTGGATAGTCGAGGCCGTGTAGGACAGAGCCAACTTGCGGCAGGCTCTTTCTACGCTGTCTATCGACCACTCGGAGCATAACAGCCGGATTCCTTCCAGTATGGTCCAATGCCTGACTGCAAGCACCTAGGTTTACTCGTTGTCAGGAAATCAGAGATGTTTTCGACAATATGGAGAGTGTTGGTTACTATCCCTCCATGAAAGCTCCGAAGACTGAAGGTGACCAGTATAGCGGTAGTCATATTCATGTAATGCAATGCTTGGCATTGATTGGCCCCTTCTTCTTACATCCACCAAAAAAATCACACGGACAGACGGACTGACAACCGCGTCCAGTCATGCAGTGGTGGCACCTGCAACCACGAATAGTCGACTGCCAGCACACGACAGAATGTTTACCCGCTTCATCGACAAGCTGAAGCATGAGATGCTATTCGTAAAGCGACTGCCAGGTACAACAACCGATTGAGCGAGAGTTGGAGCGGAATTTGTTCCGGCTGACTTATCTCTGGTCATGTGTTTGCTATGTGTTATCTCTTCAATACGACAGCGAATGGGCACTCGCTAATCCCGACGTGAGTAGGGGGCCTGGGGGGCAAGTTAGGTTGCCCGCGGTTTATGACGATCGCGAAGTGGCGGCATCATGGATTGGACAACTTCGTGGAGAACACTAGAAGGTAGACATTTACCTAAGTCTACGATGCCCTTTGTATTCCCCTTGGCGGATTAAACCCGTCAGAAGCGAACACGACTCGGGTTTACTTTGACTGCCGTCTTTTCGCCATGAGAATGCGCCTCGCTCTCTGCAGTATTTAAACCTCGTAAGAACTTCTGCTCCACAGCACTTTTCTTTTTCTCGACTTTTCTCCAATGATGTATGTGTAAGATAAGGTAGACTCTAGACTTACTACAAACACTAATCAAGGTACCCGATATCTAGATTCAACCCCCATAAATCTGCACACTCTACGTAGCCACGCATAGTACAGTAGCTGCAGCACAGCATCCCCACGTCGGCCATGGCAGACAGTGGAGAGAAGCTCTGGTGGAAGGAAGGTGTTGTCTACCAGATCTACCCAGCCAGCTTCAAGGACTCGGATGGAGACGGACTCGGTGACATCCGCGGCATCATTAGCAAGGTCGACTATCTGAAAGATCTCGGCATAGACATCGTCTGGGTGTCTCCTATGTGCGTCCCATCCCACCCTGACATGACAATCTAATACAGCAGACTGACCATTTAATGCAGGTTTGATAGTCCTCAGGTATAAGTGACTTGAATTGGAGCAATTAATGCTCGCTCAGCCCAGTGTGTGCTAGAGCTGATCCCCCGTGGTTTTTTCTTCTAGATTGATATGGGATATGACATATCAGACTATGAGAAAGTCTACCCTCCTTACGGCACCGTCGAGGACATGGACACGCTGATTGAGGCTTGTCATTCACGGTGCGTTGCCCAACCAACTTGCTCGCCGAGAGAGATGAGCCGACAACAACTGCTTTACACTTGACACTGACAGGTACCATCCAGCGGCATGCGTCTGATACTCGACCTTGTGATCAACCACACCTCCGACCAGCATGCCTGGTTCAAGGAGTCCAGATCTTCAAAGACCAACCCCAAGCGAGACTGGTACGTACCGAACCTTCCAGTCCAACACCCTCCGCCTCGAACCTTAAAAACTGACTCAAAGGCAAAGGTACATCTGGAAGCCCCCACGCTACGACGCCAATGGCGAGCGTCAGCCACCGACAAACTGGCGGTCCTATTTCTCGGGTACCACGTGGGAATGGGACGAGCACACGCAAGAGTACTACCTCCACCTCTTCGCCAAGGAGCAGCCGGACCTGAACTGGGAGAACGAGGAGGCCCGCAACGCCATATACGACAGCGCCATGCGTTTCTGGCTTGACCGCGGCGTCGACGGCTTCCGCATCGACACGGTCAACATGTACAGCAAGGGGGTCGAGTTCCCGGACGCGCCCGTCGTGGACCCCAAGGCCGAGTTCCAGCCCGCCTGGAGCATCTACGCCAACGGACCGCGCATGCACGAGTTCTGCCGCGAGATGAACGACAAGGTGCTCAGCAAGTACGACGCCATGACGGTCGGCGAGCTGCCGCACACGCCCGACCCCAAACGGGTGCTGGATTATGTCAGCCTGGCCGACAAGCAGCTGAACATGGTCTTCCAGTTTGACATTGTCGACCTCGGACAGGGGAAGTCGGGCAAGTACCAGTTCCAGGAGTGGAAACTGCCGCAGCTCAAGGAGATTGTGGCCAAGTGGCAGCAGTTCATCGAAGGCACGGACGGGTGGACGACGGCCTTCTGTGAGAACCACGACCAGGGGCGGTCCGTGTCGCGGTACGCCTCTGACGCGCCCGAGTACCGCGTGCTCTCGGCCAAGATGCTGGCCACGATGCTGTGCTCGCTCACCGGCACGCTGTTCATCTACCAGGGCCAGGAGATCGGCATGATCAACGTCCCGCGGGAGTGGCCGATAGAGGAGTACAGGGACATCGAGTCGGTGAACTTTTACAACCAGATGAAGGAGACTAGCGGCAACGACCCGGCCACGATGAAGTACATTATGGACAGCGTCAACATCCTAGGACGCGACAACGCCAGGGTCCCGATGCAGTGGGACGACTCTGCCTACGCGGGGTTTACGGACAGGCCCGAGGGGGCGTGGATGAGGGTGCACGACCTGTATCCCGAGATCAACGTGGCCAAGCAGCAGAGGGAGAAGGACTCGACGCTGGCGTTCTGGAGGGACATGATCCGGTTCCGGAAAGAGAACGCCGACGTGCTTGTTTACGGAGCGTTCGAGGTCTTTGAGCTGGACAACGAGAAGACGTTTGTCTTTGCGAAGAAGCGAGGGGACCGGAAGGCGGTCGTGGCATTGAATTTTACGGGCGAGGAGCAGACGGTTGACCTGCCTTACGAGGACGAGGTGGTGTTCCGGGTTGGGAATTACGCGGATGGTGAGACGACGGAAGGCAAGCAGAAGAAGTTGAGGCCTTGGGAAGGGCGGCTCTATCTTTCGAGGTAGCGAAGCCTAGACTATGCCTCGGGATAGACTAGAGCTAAGACGGTACAGAAGAAAGCTGGCCTAGAGAGAGAGAGAGAGAGAGAGAGATGGACGGTGCTGACACTTTTTTATATCCTCTTTTGGACAACAAATGATTACAACATGATTGAAGAAAGGGAATCGAATTTCATCTCTTGGTAATTCCAGTCTGCATTTCCGATCCCTTGAAGGTCGATCATGCCTTACTTTGGATGAAATGTGAAGAAGATAATGCGAGGTCCGTTCGAAGCTGGACGAAGCTACCTTGGATACCAGCCTTCAATCTCGTCGAATATGTTGAAGTTCCTGATGTGGCGGGGTACTTATATGAACTGTATGATCATATCGTACCCCTGTAAAGGGGAAGCAGTGCCGCTGCGACCAGCCCTTCTCCCAACCACTCACAAGGCGGAATCTGGTCGTGATAGCTCCAAAAGTTGACCCAAGCTCCCTCCCCCTCCCCCTGGACTACCAACCTGGTCCCCACTGCCAAGCATCTCCCTGTCCCGCATTATCTTTTTGTGTTGTGTGTGGGACGAGCGGTCAACTCCCGGTTTCGAATCTCTCTTTTTCCCACAAGCAAACGCTTCCAGATTTAGACTATTGCTGGAAGAGACATTCAGAAGATGTCGAAGCCACATAGCGTTAACGGCAGCGAGTCCGAATTCGAGTTCATCGAGACTCCCAAGGCTCCGACCCCTTCCTTTGAGAAGTTCGAGGACTGCGGCGTCAAGACCACCTCGGTAAGTCTGATTTACGCGATTCCCATGTCTGTCTACGTGTCCAGTTATCGTCAATTCGGTCAATTGGACAGATGCAATTGTAAACCGCGTACTAACGATACAAACTCAGTCCCCCGCCATCAAGAATGCCCCCCTTCCGGCCGACGGCCCTGGCGCCGACACTTTCCCTCGCTGGCTACTGATAGGTCTCGAGCTCTTCGTCCCTCTGTGGCTGTCGTGGAAGGTCGGCGGTGGCTGGAAGCTTGCCGTCTTCTTCGGCCTCTTCACCAGTCTCCCCATCCTCGGCGCCTTCTGGCTCGTCGTCTCTGCTCTCTCCCCCAGGAAGACGGAGAAGGTCAAGCTCCCCGGCCGCCCGGTCGAGCATTACCTCACCTTCAAGAAGCCCGCAGACCAGGCCAAGTACCATGGCAAGAACAAGATTGCTATGGAGACGTTCCAGGAGATGTACTTTGACGGCGACGTCGACTTCAATGGCGACTGCCTGGAGGTCCTCGAGTACCGTCACGACTGGGCCAGCTTCCGCTTCACCATCAGCTTGATCAAGTTCTTCCTCTTCCAGTCCCTCCCAGAGATGATCATGCACACTCGCTCTCAAGGTATGTGGCGCCAACATCTCTTAACGCTTAGCACTTCATCTCTAACTCTTTTATCCTTTTGACAGACGAGGAGCAAGTCCGTGACCACTACGACAGAGGCGATGACTTTTACGGTTGGTTCCTTGGCCCGCGCATGATCTACACCTCCGGCCTCATCTCCGACATCAACAAGGAGGAGTCCCTCGAGCAACTACAGGACAACAAGCTTGCCGTCGTGTGCGAGAAGATCGCCCTCAAGGCTGGCGAGAAACTCCTCGACATCGGCTGTGGCTGGGGCACTCTCGCTCGCTTCGCCAGTGTCAACTTCGGCGCCAAGGTCACCGGTATCACTCTGGGCCGCAACCAGACCGCCTGGGGCAACAGTGCGCTCCGCAAGGCTGGCATTCCCGAGGAACAGAGTAAGATCCTGTGCATGGACTACCGCGATATCCCCTCGACCGAGGGTGGCTACGACAAGATCACCTGCCTCGAGATGGCCGAGCACGTCGGCGTCCGTCACTTCAGCGGATTCCTCAAGCAGGTCTACGACATGCTTGACGACGACGGTGTCTTCTTCCTCCAGATCGCCGGCCTGCGCAGACCCTGGCAGTACGAGGACCTCGTCTGGGGCCTGTTCATGAACAAGCATGTCTTCCCCGGTGCTGACGCTTCTACTCCCCTGGGCTTCTACGTCGACAAGCTCGAGTCCGCTGGTTTCGAGGTCAAGGGAATCGACACGGTCGGCGTCCACTACTCGGCTACCCTCTGGAGATGGTACCGTAACTGGATTGGCAACCGTGAGAAGGTGGAGGCCAAGTATGGCGCTAGGTGGTACAGGGTGAGTTGACCCCAAAGTCTCACAAGCCATTCTGGAGTGTCAGTGAACTAATCGATTTTTTCCCACAGATCTGGCTTTTCTTCCTTGGTTGGTCTACCATTGCGTCCCGCCAGGGCAGTGCCACCTGCTACCAGATTGTTCTGGTGAAGAACATCAACTCGACGCACAGGGTTGAGGGCATCCCGAGCCAGTTCGCGCTCACCGGAGCGCTGAACCACACCAAGGTTGATATGAAGGCGTGGGCCGAGAAGGAGGCCAAGGAGTTTCCGGCCACTGCTGCCCGCTAGGAGAGGAGAGGAAAGGACTCCCCGGATGACAGGGTAGAACAAGAACGACTCTGTATGAGGGGTGGTGCCATTGGCATTGCCTACCTTACATGAGCCGGTCTGCTGGATTAGAGTTGGTGCCTGAAGTGGTACTACGAGAAGGAATAAAAGTTAGTTGAGATGTTGAGTTGAGTGATGTAGTAGGAGAGACAGCGACGAGGGAGGTCGTCGTCGGAGTCTTGCTTTGTAGCATGGACCTGTGTACCATCTTATCTTGCTGGCTTAGGGTCGGGAACTTGAGCGAACAAGGCGCATGTCAGGGGGAGTACTACCGGCATGGTAGATGTGCGTTCCATCGCGCTAGCAATGAAGAAGACAACTGCTCCCATCGTACACAGTATGTATTCATGCAAACATGTATCCCCACTCGCTGGATCTGCATGAGTAGACGACGTGGAGATGTGGCTTTCACCTGTGATTCCGGGCCCGTGCTCCGACTGTGTGTCGTGGTCTCGGTTATTCCCTCAGCCACACTCATCAACCCAGTCAGTCCAGTCAGCAAGCCAGCTTCGCCAAGGAACCACCCGATCTGCCCGACCTCCACGGACAAACTGCTGGTGAGAGCCTCGCACACAGCTTCGTCATCTCATATTTTGTGGTGTCCTGGCAGCTAGCTGGAGCTATCGTCTTCAGCGTGCCTCCAATTTCAGCCTTTTAACTCATGCTTTCTTTGTTTGCTATCTATCACCAGCTGCTGTCACTGCGAACGAACCCCGTCTTCTCCTTTTCCGACACTTGTCCATTCCGTCATTGAGGAGCTGCTGGTGCTCCATCACTCCAACGTAATCTCCTTTTCCCTCGCCCAAGTTCTCTCATAGCGACCACATCCACCACCACACACCATGTATTCGAACTCCAACTCGTTCCTCGGCGGGGCCAACAACCTGCGCCCAGGTCCTCAGCAATATGGCAACTCATTCGGAGGACTGGGAGCGGGTCAACAGCCGCAGCAACTGCAACAGCAACAGCCCAGTCCATTCGCTCCCCAGCCGACTGGCTTCGGTCAGGCGCCGTTGCAACAGCAGTATACCGGATACCCGACTATGCAACCCCAACAAACCGGTATGCCGCAACAGCAAGGACCTGGCGGGCAGCTCCAGCCTCAGTTCACCGGCTTCGGCCAACCTCCGCTGCAGCAAGGCTTCCAGACCGGCGCTCCTCCGATGCCTGCCATCCCTCAACAGTTCCAGCAACAGTTCCAGCAACAACAGCAGCAGCAGCTTCAGCCGCCACAACTCCCACAGACAGCATTTCCATCCGCCTCCCCGCAGGCTACGTCACAGCCATCGAGTGGGCTCGCGCCTCCGCCTGCCGCGCCGATGAAGCCGCAACCTACGGGGTTCAGCGAGATGGCTGCATCGTTTCAGACGGGCGGTACGCCGAAGCCGAAGGGTAGGAGGGACAACAAGCCTGCGAACAAGATTCCCAACATTCGGCTGTCGTTCATCACTGCCCAAGACCAGGCTAAATTTGAGACTTTGTTTAAGTCAGCAGTGGGAGACGGCCAGACCACCATGACGGGAGAGAAAGCTCGGGATCTACTGTTGCGGTCCAGGCTCGATGGTGACTCTCTGTCGCATATTTGGTACGTGGGCTTCACTCTAACATATTGCCGCAAAAACTGTCACTAATTGTCGCCTTTTGACTACAGGATGCTTTCAGATACGACCCGATCCGGCCAGCTGCACTTCCCCGAGTTTGCGCTCGCCATGTATCTCTGCAACCTCAAGCGCACGGGCAAGACTTTGCCGTCTACGTTGCCACAGAATATCCAAAACGAGGTCTCTAGCATGGTGGACATCATCAACTTCAGCCTCGCCGAGGATGCTGCTGCTGCCGGTAGTGGCTCTGCTCCGGCAGGCAACGCACCCAGCTTTAGACAAAACACCGCGACCCCGCCTGTGATACAGCAGCCGCAGCCACAGCCCTCGAACTCCGCAATCCTCCAGCAGCAGATGACGGGGTTTCCTGCCCAGCAACCCGGTTTCATGGCTCAGCAGGGGTTGCAAGCACAGGCCACCGGCTTCCCCGGTGCCAGTCAGCAAGCTACTGGCTATACGGGGCCCCGACCGCCGATGCCTCCGATGCCTACCGGTTTCGGTCCGAACGCCGGTGCTAACATGATGGCGCCCCTGAATGCGCAGCCCACTGGTCGCCCCGGCCAGTGGGGTCTGGTCAACACGCCAGCATCGGGGCTACCGAACATCGATGCTCTGCAAGCTCGAATGATGCCGCAACAAGGCCGCGAGCAGGGAAGTTGGTCGACGGCCGGCTTACAAGGCAATGCCGTCATTCCTTGGGCTATCACCAAGGACGAAAAACACCGATATGATTCCCTCTTCAAGGCCTGGGACGGCCTGAACAAGGGTTATATCGGCGGCGACGTGGCCATCGAGATATTCGGACAAAGCGGCCTCGACAAGCCTGACCTGGAGCGTGTGTGGACTCTGGCCGATAACGGCAACAAAGGCCGTCTGAACTTGGACGAGTTCGCCGTCGCCATGCATTTGATCTATCGCAAGCTCAACGGCTACCCGCTGCCTAACCAGCTCCCCGCCGAGCTGGTGCCGCCGTCGACGAGAGGCATAAATGAGTCCATCGGCCACGTGAAGAACTTGCTGCATCAAGAATCGGATTTCCGTAAAAATTCTGGCGCTTCCTTACTCCCCCAGAAAACGGGCGTGAGCTACATGAAGAGTCATTCGTTCAGAGGTGCTGGCGCACCCAACCGGAAGGATGCTACAGTCTTCAAGAACAACGATGATGAGGTCGGATACCGCTCCGTCGCACGCCGTAGGATCGGTACTGGATCGCCGCGACCTGATTCTCCTTCTTCAGTCACATCCTCGAACGATGACTTGACCATTGACCAATTGAAGAAGAAGATCAGGGAGAAGCAGGTGATCCTCGACGCCATGGACTTCAAAGACGAGGCACACGCGGAAGAGGATGACATACTCGATAGACGGGATCGCAAGGAGGCTGAGGAGCTCTACCGCCGTATTCGGAGGATCCAAGAGGACATTGACAACCACCCCGATGCTGGCCTGATTGGCGGGGATTCCGAGGCGGAGAGGCGCGCCCTCAAGCGCCAGCTGCAGAACTTCACCGACAGGATTCCGGCGCTCGCCTCCGAGGTCAGAAAGACCGAGAAGGCTATTGCGGACGCTAGACTGGAACTCTTCCGGCTGCGGGACGCAAAGGCACACCCCGGCAGCGCTGCTACGATCATCGGGACTGGGCCCGGCGGTGCCATCACCGAGTCCGACAGGCTCAAGGCCAGGGCAAAGGCCATGATGCAGCAGCGGACCGCGGCGCTGACCGGCAAGAAGGTCGACGTTGGCGGTGACGATCTGGATGCACCCAAGCGCCTCGAGGAAGAGAGCATCAAGGTCCGGACCGAGAAAGAGAACAACGAGCGCATGGTCCGGGAGGTGGAGGACAGCGTCCGCGACTTTGCCAAGGGCATCGAGGATAGCCTCAAGGAAGGCGCCCAGGACTCCACCAGCCAGCACGAGAAGCGCAGGTGGGAGGACGGCCTCGGTGTCGAAGATGAGGTCAAGGAGTTCATTTTCGATCTGCAGCGCGAGAGCCGCGCCGCCCGGATCAGGGCCCAAGACCGTCAAGGCGGACGTAAGGCTGCTCAGCAGCCGGTCAAGGCTGAAGAGTCGCCTGTTGCTCGCCTTGGTAGTCCGGCTTCGACGGCTCGGACCGCGACGCCTCCCGTCGCGGCGACGTCGGGTGGCGGTTCGTACTCCTCTTACAAGACTCCCGAGGAGCGAGCTGCATTTATCAAGCAGCAGGCAGAGCAGAGAATGGCTGAGCGTCTGGCGGCTCTCGGTATCAAGGCTCCCACCAAACCTGGCGAGACGGCCGCGCAGAGGATGGAGCGCGAGCGTGCCGAGAGAGCGGCGAAGCTGCGGCAGGCCGAGGAGGAGGATGCTCGTCGGGAGGCAGAGAGACAGGCTAGATTGGCCGAAGAGACTGGTGCTCCGGCGCCTGCCCCTGAGGTTCAGTCGCCAAAGGCTGATGCTAAGAGGCCTCCGCCTCCGCCGTCGAGGAAGGGGGCGAAGGATGATAGAAAGGCTGAGGAGGAGCAGCATGCGGCGGAAGCAGCTCGCAGGGCTGAGGAAGAGCGCCTCCAGCGCGAGCGTGAGGAGCAACAGCAGGCAACAAAGGAGCTAGAGTATGTGCTTCTATATCGATCGTTTTATTTGAAGAGGTTATCGCTAACTACTTGTTTTACAGACGACAAGCTAACAGCCAGGAAGACGACCTCGCAAGGGAGCGCGAGGAGGCCGCTGCTCGCCTGAGAGCCCTGGAAGAACAGGTCAAGGCTGGCAAGTTGAAAAAGGCAGAGGAGAAGCAGAAGAAGAAGGCAGCGCTTGCCAAGCAGAAGGAAGAGGAAGCCAAGCTTGCCGCCCGACGAGCTGAGATCGAAGCCGCCAAGAAGCGCGAAGAAGAGCTCCGTCGGCAGCTTGAGGCCATGGAAGACGAGAGCGAGAGCTCGTCAGACGACGAGGGTCCAGATCAGATCACCCCCCAAGCGTCAACGCCTACCCACGGAGGAAGCCAAGCGGGCAGCCAGGAGCTGGAGCGGAAGTCCACTCCTCCTCCGCCTGCCCCTGCTGCAGCTCCTGCCACGCCGCACGTCACTAGCCCTGGCGGAGAGACGACGGAGAGCCGCAACCCTTACTTCCGCATGATGTCGCAGACATCTGAGACGCCGTCTACCTCGAGCGCATCTACCTCGGCAGCCCCTCCCGTGGCAGCACCGCCGGCACCGCCAGCCGAGTCTACAAACCCCTTCTTCCGCATGACACAAGCCGTCACAAACGTGGCAGGGTCGGCAGCCAGTGCGGTAGGGTCAGTGCTGGGAGCGCCCTCAGTCCCCGCCGGGCCAGTGTCTAGGAAGCGGCAGGAAGAGGACGACTGGGGCACGGACAAGGACGACGACTCCTCTGACGACGACTCAGACGACGAACGACCAGGCGGCAACAGCGCAGCCCAGCTCGCCTCCATCCTCTTCGGCACCATGGCGCCCCCCCGGCCCCTCTCTGCCGCCGGTGACAAGACCTCGTCGCCGTCCGTCAGCTCCCCAACCGTAGCGTCTCCCGTGGCACCGTCTTCCCCGCCAACCGCCTCCGCACCCGCAGCTCCTCCACCACCACCACCACCAATGCCCCCGACTGGAGGAGCGCCGAGCGCCCCTCCACCACCACCGCCCCCGATGCCCTCTTCCGGCGCTCCCGGAGCGCCTCCCCCGCCCCCGCCACCCGCGCCCGGGATGCCGGGTATGGCTCCGCCGCCGCCGCCTCCGGGTGCAGCGCCCGCTCCGCCGGCTGGCGGGGCCGGTCGGCCTGCCGCGCTGCTGGGCGAGATCCAGATGGGCAAGGCGCTTAGGAAGACGCAGACCAAGGACAAGAGCCAGGCTGCCGTTGCGGGGCGGGTGTTGGATTAATATAGGTGTTCATGCCGTGGGCGGACACGGGATTGCTGGGTTGGGGTATGTTTTTTCTCTATATTGGGGGTGGGACACGGGTTGTTTGAAAGCAGGGAGAGCAGATGTAGATAGGCAGGGAGGAAGACGGGTTGTGGTACAAAGGGGGGTTTGCGGGATGCACTGCAGTACCTACTGTATGCAAGACTGCGTGTTCCGGTACGAGGCATTGGGGTTGGATTTTACCCTGACCAACTGGATGCTCACTCCTCCTACGTATAGCGTCCTTAGACAAGCACACCATCCCCATTCTTCTCTTCTCATAGGTAGTTTGAAGATACGATATATATCACGCTTGCGTCCAATGGTGTGCCAACTTGCAGTAAACAAACGTCAATGAGCACATCCGGTGTTCAAGGTATCTCTCGTGTGTCCAGATGACTTGGGGTATTCTGAGTTTTCTGACCGAGATGCAGCCTCAACACCATTTCGTATGTGGCTGATTACTTCTACCCTTGAATACCTTACGCTGTGGCACAATTTGTTGAGCTGTTGTGACGGAACCTTATCGTCTCTCTCTGCAGAGATCCAAATCGTCCGACTCTGTGAAAACCAGGGAGGCATTGACAAGATCCACAACCTTTAGGGCTGGCTGTGCGGTGTGAACTACACAGTATTGTGGCCAGGCCCAGGCCCAGGCCTGAGGAGGATCGAGCACCGCCTCGCGACACGTCATGATCATGTGCTCGCCCGCTAATCAAGCTGAGGTGATATCGGGCGCTGCAACTAGTGGAAGCTACATTGTGCGTGCAGGTCTGTAAGCCTTATGGTGGAGCGCTGCGAGAGGGATGCCGTAGCGTGCAGGCGGTAGATACTGCATACTATGGTAGTACCTCCTTCAAGGGCGGGGAGGGGGGAGGGATTAGTGAACTATTCGAGCTACATTTGGTGGTGGAAAGAGAGTTTGGATGATACATGCTATATTGTCAGCCCGCATATGCGAGTCGATTACTGTAGAAAGAGTGCACTGCAGCTTTTTGAAACATATTTCATGTACGCTCGGCTGTCGAGATGCATTGACTTTTATTTTCTCTCGCTTCTTGGCCACCCCGAGTCTGTGTAGGTGCGCCGCAAAGGATACACGTAGACAGGATTTCAATCGCCCGGGATCTTAATGGGATTTCAGAGTTTGGCATAAGGGCAGGGATACGCGCTCCACGGGCACATGAAGTTGGTCCCGGACTGCCGGATCGGGACTCGAGAGCGAAGTGGGGTGAGGTGAGGATACGGAGATAGTCCTCCTGTTCGAAGCAAGGGATGGGGGGAGGACCTTGCCCGCCAGAATTGCCCAACGGACAGAGTTTGCAGAAATGGGATTTCAGAGAGACCTCGGGACTTTTACACTAGCTCGAGCCCTGGAATCTTGAAGGAATGACTCGCTTGATACTATTTGATAACAGCTACCTGGTGTATAACGGACGGAAGACCTGATAGATCATAGCACTGATTATGGCCGATCGTGAAGAGCAAACGATCAGACCATGACCAGAGTCTTGGTACAAGTCTTCGCTAGTGTACGTGGTGCACACGTTAGTATACGGAGAAGAGAGGCCGATGACGGATCGTCGATCGGGTGAGATACGGCCAGACGCGTGGAAGCTCGAGTGCCTTTCAAGGTTGAACCCTCAAAATCTGGCTCCCCAACGTGAACTGCCTTGGTTTTGCTCTCGAACGTCCATGATGTCACCCCAACCATATACACACTCGATCCTGTCCCTGCTGTTCTTGAGTGAGCAAGCTCACGGACCACAATGTATAATCGTCGATCTCTCGAAACTTTAATTTCAAGAAACCAAAAGAGGTCGCGTTTCGAGAGGCAGAGGCATGGAAGTGTCAGTTGGCTCTCCAGGTCCGAGGACTCCGAAGAGCAAAGAGTGTGCCGCAGCCATTCCAACAGACAGAACCCTCCACTATCAATTACTCATGGTCTCATTCCTGTCTCTGCTTCCTCGTTCTGCTCGTACCTCTGGTGGTGTTTGTGCAAACGAGTGGTGGTGAATGGTTTTGGACGTGTCAAGGCATTAATCAAAAAGCGCTGCTGTGGTTGGATTGAAGTCACACTCGGCAATCTGATTGGACCACGCGTCTTGAACCCAAAACAATGAGACACTGCTAGACAGACTCCATCCTAAGGACACACTCTCGCTAATCGTACACCCGGTTCAACTTTCTGGGCGCATTTCTGCTTTCATCCCGGCTTATTCCCAAGCGTATCTTCTAAACACCTCCGTCCAAATATCAAAAGCGCGACGCGAGACTGACGCGACTCCCTTCCAACGTCAAGTGCATCCCCTCACTTTCACCATCCGCATCGCCATTCTAACCGCCCGGGGGCCAGCACCACCCATCGGACGGATATCATCTGACCGCTTGCCAGCGGCATTGTCCCCAGAGCTATAGCGAAGACATTCTAGGCCACTTAAGAGGTCTGGCTTTGAGATTTTCACTTAATCTCGAACAGTTTGGCAGGCAGGTTGCGTATTATCCCACCAGAGACCTGTCTCGCAACCCCTTTGCTGCAAACACTATCAATCCTTAAGAGCTTTCCGTGTAGCACATTGCACTGGCCCAGGCGATTTGCGACATCTCTTCATCGCGTCTTCCCCTCACCTGTCCTATGAAGACGGCCAACATCCCGTACGTTCAGCTGGCTCCGAACCTCTGCATCGTCGTTTAAAGAGAGTGCAAGGAAAAGCATTTTGGACAATACCTTGACGACATCGCCGAGACCGAAGACATTCATACACTAGACTAGGAACGGAAAGCGTCAGGAACTCCACCCCCCGGTCAGCCCGCTGCCCGACGCCATTCACACCCTGGACACCCTTGCGACGTGTCACCGCGTGTCCAACCGTTCTGCTCCCTCGCCCACCCTGCATCTTTTCAGGTGCTCCACTCCAGGCGTCAGAAGTGGGCTTCTTTGTGGGAGTGCGGCCTTGGAACCACGACGTTGCTGGCTGTGAGCCGCTGCTCTCGGTGCACAAACTGCCCTCTGCCGTCTCGGTTGCGCTCTTCTACCAACCAGTTCCCTTCGTTCATCTCCGTCTAAACCCCCCCATCCCTCCTCCTCTCTCTGATATCGTTTGCTGCCGAGCAAGGGAGACTTCACGGCTTCACGTTCTTCTTCCCCTCTTCCTCTTTTGCAACAGACAACATATCCAGATTTTCGCCTCGTGTCATCCTCATGAGCTTCGTCTCTTCGACACCACAGTACAAGCTTTACTCCTCATTACGACAATAGTAGTTCAGCTGCCTTCCGTTGCTACTGGCTCCAATTAGCCCAGCTGAAAGATCCTCCTTGGGTATCCACGCCGCGCTTCCATCAGCCCCACGGCTCACTTACTCGAGTACACGGCAATCTTGGTCGAGGTTAGTAAAAGTTCTAGGAACACTCTTCACTTGTGCAAATTTGTCTGCAATCGACAAATTATTGTCGAAGCGACAGTCGAACCATCTCGCGAAAGGCCCAAAGGTACATCACGGGCCAAATTTGCTAACATCTCGCTGTGGAAGACAGCTGAAGATTGACTGCTCGCTACAATAAGAAACCGTACATCGCGAGGGCCATAATGGTCAAATCTGCGCGAGCTGGCGGCTCCGAACCACTTCACATATTTCAGGACGAGTACTACAAGCCGCACAATCCTCAGAGTATCATATCAATGCAGCAAACGCCAAAACCCAGACAACCACTTCAGGCCGCAGACCGAAACGTCGTGCTAAATCCCCCGAGCACGTCTTCAGCTAAACAGGCGCCGTTCAAATCGACCGCGAAAATGGAAACCCTCCAACCCAGGACACCTCTAAAACCCGCCAAAGGAGGAAACAGGCTTCAGATGGTCCAGATGGTGCCTCCGACAAGTCAGCCGAGGTCAACAGACTCATTGACCAAGAAACAACCCCCGATGTCGAGGTTCAAGACCGTTGCGCAGAAACCGACGCTGGACATAAACAGCATGCAGTTTGCGGGCAAGGAAAATAGTCATTCAACGATATATCCAGCTCCTCCAGCTCTGAACTTTTCCATGGAGACGTACATTCCGAAGGGTCAGGGAAAGCGTATGCTGCTGGAAGCTGCCCCAATTAAAGAGCTGCGCCCCTCGAAGAAACTGAAATTGGAGGAATGTCCGCTGCCGCCTCCCGATTCCTTTCCCACGATCATCGACGACGGATCGAAGCCGGGACATAGCTATGCACAACTTATTGGCATGGCCATCCTGAGGTCCCCCCAACGGCGGCTTACTCTGGCGCAGATCTACAAGTGGATTTCAGACACGTTCTCGTTCTACAACGCCACTGATGCTGGCTGGCAGAACAGCATACGGCATAACCTCAGCCTGAACAAGCACTTTATCAAGCAGGAGCGACCAAAGGACGACCCGGGCAAGGGAAATTACTGGATGATAGAGCCAGGCCAGGAGCTGCAGTTCATGAAGGAGAAGCCAACTCGTAAGCCTCCAACCACAGCAGAGAACCTTCCTGTCATGTCATCCCGCCTGGAGCCGCAACAGCTGCCTCAACACCCTCAGCTCCCTCAATATGCTCAGCTAGCTCCCCCGCCTCTGGCACCTCAACATGTGCACCACCAGCATCATCAGCTCCAGCAACAGCAACAGCAGCAACATCTACAGATGTGCATGTTCCCGGAACCTATCCAACCCCCTCAGCTTCCAGTCTGCGAGAACCTACCTCCCCTACCACCCCAACACTCGCAACTGGCGGCAAATGGAACGCAACCCGAACTATCGTCCGATGCTACGATACCGGTAGGGTCAGATAATGCAACAATCGAGGATGTCTCTGAGGAGGCGCACGTTGAGGACGAGACAGCGAATGACGTAGACCTTTACTCTCCCCTTCCGGTTGCCATGCATTCTTCACCGCCCGTCCCTCGACATGTCGATGGTGACCACAGCCAGACGCCCCCGCCTCATGTTCTTCGACACCACGGCTCATCTGGAGTCAAGTCTCGGTCTCACAAGCGCCGGTTTGCGTCAATGAACGATAGCGGCTATATTTCGTCGTTAGAGTCGTCAGCGATGCGCCCAAATCCGCATAAGAGGCTTCTTACATCAGAGGCTGATCGTCCTCGTATCAAGCGAGGCCGAGCCGAAGAGGAGATTGCGCGCCTGCGATCTTCGTCGTACGACAGCCCGAGCAAGACTCGGCCATGGAACGGCTTTGCTGCGAACTCATCGTCACCAATGCGAAATAACTCTCCTCGTGCCGGCCAGATGCTTCCTCCCCTGACGCCAGCAATGAAGCTCAAGGCGCCTCCGAAGCCGCCTCCGTCAGTGTCTCCCAATACGAATCTCCGTATCCACCGGGAGAATGTCCGCTCCATGATCGAGTCCCCGTACCGCCGCGTTGCGCACCTACTTCCCAAGGATGACGCCGCGCTGCAGCTCACTCCGGGCCTCAGGGTTGAGGAGGTCTTTTACGGCATTGATCGCAAGTCGGATAACTTCCTACAGGATCCTACCGACTTCGACATATTCCCGGATAGCAACCCGTTTGCTCCTTACCTCGGCATGAGCCCGATGAATCCGACAAACTTTGCCAATGGCTCACCGGCCAAGCGCTCTGTCAAGAGACCGCGTCTGGATCGCTCTCGTCACTCCACGGGCGCCCTCAGTGAGATAGGCAATCCGGCATCGAATGCCATGTTCTCGAATTTTCTCAAGGTTCCGGATTCGAACACATCGCTCTCGCACGATACGCCTAGCAAGGTCTTCCATGGCCTGCCGTCGTCTCCTCTCAAGCTCTTTCTGCAGTCACCCAGCAAGATGCCGTCTCAGATTAATGCGGACGTCGAGAACATGGAGCCATGGATCTCATTTGATGACATGACCACTGGCGACTTCCCTGGCGAGTTCCTCGAGGAGAACGACTTCGGGGGCATAGATATGCTTGCTGGGTTCGAGAAGATCGGATCCAACCACAGCTCATCGCAGCCTCAACTACGCCAGCCTAAGCAGTCTCAAAAGCCAGGCCTTGGACGTAGTCACAGTACCCTCTTCTGATTGTTCTCGCCTCGAGTCCCGATCATCGGAGCTACAAATGGCTTCGTTGACATTTTCCTAATGTGCTCCTCTTCATTATTGTCTCCTAACGGACGACTTCACGAACTGTACGAATGATGAATTGCAATCAACCCTGGTTTAGCTGGCAATTTACTGTCAAGCATCATCACATTCTACCGGCGCTGTCATCAACCTCGGCACGCTGTAACCACTTCACCTATATCACCTTTAACCTCTTCCTCCCTCTACCTTACTTGGATGGGTTGGTACGACATGAAGTAGAGTACCAACCAGAATACCCGAATTGCCTCACGGCACTGTTGTTAAGTTACGATTTTCTTGTCACGATGATGGGACGAATGTTGGAGTACATAACCGGCTGGGCGGGATAGCACGCAACTGGAATTTGCCCTTTTTGTTTGATAAACAGAGTCTCGCTATCGAGAATCTCTGTTCGTTTCCTTGTGTCTTGGGGTAACGGTTCAGGGTCGCGCTCTCCATGAGACTTGGTGGAATTGTCTTTATCGCCTCCTTTCGGATTTGGGTTTGTGGAAAGCCACTCGGTCGATTTGGGTTGAGTCATTGTCATAGGTTGCGCGTATGGGGAATGGAGCGTGCCTTCCAGCCACATCTGATGGATAGGATGTGAGCTAATTTGTGTATGCACTCCTGAGAGGGGACTGGACTGATTACAAGACCGTCCTTACCTTAACAGCAATCAGAACTGCATCAGTTGCCACATGATGAACATTGACTCGTGACATCTCTTGCTTTGCTCCCAATTCGGAGACCTGTGCGGGAGGGGTGCCCAAAGGAGAGCGAGCCATGACCGAAAGGTACATATCGAGCGCAAGAACGAGCAGCTTCATACAATGGGTATCTCGTGTTATACTCCCGAATCGGGGCTTGTGTCTATCTAAATCGTGAACCCTTCCCATGCACACCTGTGCGCCAGATATTGACACCTTATCCAAAGAACGCCGACCCAGTTCATGCCTCCTTGTTAAACCTTGGCCCTACCAGACGCTGGCTCATTTCATTTCCAAGTCCCCCATCATACACCGCTACATATATACGATCACTTTCCTATGTCACTGGGTTACCCACTCAGTATATGCCCATCCTCGTGGCCCAGCCCGCCTCTTTTTGGTTAATGTGAATCTGGTAAGGGAACGGATTCGACTCCGTCGTTGTGATTGGCGGTATGTGGTCTTTGTGTGTGTTGACGTAGGTGACGATTTTCATGACCGTAGCGAGCAGTGTTGACTCCATTGCTTTCCGGACCTTGGCTCGCTCTATTTCGCACATTGTTAGCCACTGACACGGAACCATTGCTGTCCCTCCCCCGTCTTGCTCTCCAAAGAGCACTCAAAGGAGCAGAGGTAGCCAGTAGGATTGGGCAGCGGAACTCACCACTCTCCGTCCTCGGCTCGGCAACAGTAACCTTGACCGTCCAGCTCTCCCAGCACACCTCCTCCTCCCCGCCGCGGCCCAGAGGATACCAGCCGCTCGTCTTCCTCCTCCTCCTCTCGTAGAACTGCACGACGATCTGGCCGCGCCCGCTGCCGTTGTTGGAATGCTGGCTGTGGTGGTGCGGCTGGTTGCGGTCCGCGTCGAGCTGCCTCATCAGCGCGGCGGTGCGCTGGTCGATCATGGTCTCCAGCTCCACGTCGGCGACGTGCGGGAGGGTCAGGTCCAGCACGTCGCGGGTCTGCGGCAGGATGGAGGGGAAGAAGCGGTTGAAGAAGATGGTGTGCAGGATGCCGCGGACCACGTCCCGAACGGAGGTCGGGTCGGCGAAGGCTTCGAGGATGAATTCGGGGGTGGAGCGCTGGTCCATTTTGGTTTTTGGATCAGAAGATGGGGGCCAAGCCTGGGGTGGACGAGGGCGAGCTGTGAAGATCAAGGTTAAGGACCATGTATCTGGTGTTGTCATGCGATGTGAACCTATTTGGCATTTGCTATCGGTTGACCATGTTGAGAGGGAGGGGCTGGATGGAGGGATGGCCGATAGAGGGGCAGTACGTAAGAGAGAGCTATGAGTACCTCAGCCAGCTCACTGAAAGGGCTGTCTGTATTCGCGCAGTGCCACATCAGACATACAAAGAAGAAGCTTCTTCTAAACACAGAGCTGCCCCTGGAGCCGGGTCCGTGCCAGTCTGCCGTATGAGATCACTGGTTGGAAATCGCCCTACCAAGCCGCGAACCGAGGCACAACTGCATGCAGTGCGTTAGCTGGTGCCGTGCTCCTGTGCTGTATCGCTTCTGTATCCCCGACACTCGACCACGGCTTCTTGTGAAGCTTCAGTTTGCGACACATCCTCCAACCTCCTACACATGCCGGATCTAACATTCCTCGTCGGTTTATGTTGATGCGACAAACAGCACACGCGCCAGTGACAACTTAAGGACCATGTTCGCGGGAACACGGCGATGGCTTCGCCGCAACCGGACGCCTTTAGCCATCGGGCTGGGTGTTGTCGGCGCCGGCTATGTCGTTACCCAATATGTCCTTACCAAGATCAACGATGCTCGTGAGCGCATGAGCAGCGACAGGATAGCCAAGGAAAAGTATGCTGCCATCTGATTACTCCCTGTCATCATCATATATACCTGTACAATGTATGCTGACTGCAATGGTATCACACAGCCTGCGCCGACGGTTCGAGCAGAACCAAGAAGACTGCACCTTTACCGTCCTCGCCCTGCTCCCCACAGCGACGACCAATATCCTGGAGGCGATGAACACCGAGAAGATAACATACGACATACAGCAGATGAAGAGCTCCTCGACGACATCCAAGTCGATCCAGAGTATCGGATCCTCTACCCCACCAAGCATATCCGAGACGCAGACCACCGACGACGACGGTCGGAGCATAGTCAGCCTGCCGAGTCAGGCCGACAGTGCAGTGCACGCAAGCGCAGCGTCTCTTGCGCCGGCCCCTGCGTTGTCATCATCAACGGAGGCCGCCGCCGCCGCCGCCACGGGAGGAAGCATAGATGCGCCACAACCGTCCGCGCCGCCGAAGCCGCGGAGGACCAAGAGGCAACTGTGGGACGATTTGACAATCAGCTGTAAGTTGAGCTACCCATATGCAGGCCTATCCAGACGACGATGAACTGACAAATACACCTTCCCAAGCCATCACAAGAGCCTACACCCTAATCTACACCCTTGCCCTGCTGACCATGCTCACGCGCATACAACTCAATCTCCTCGGCCGCCGAAGCTACCTGTCAAGCGTAGTCTCCCTCGCGACCGGCAGCCCCCAAGCAACAATCAACCTCGAGAACAACGACGACGACAACCCCCAACCCTCGTACGGCAGCGACTTCGAGATCAACCGCAAGTACCTGACCTTCAGCTGGTGGCTGCTCAACCGCGGCTGGGCCGACATCATGCAGCGCGTCGAGGCCGCGGTCCGACAAGTCTTCGGCCACCTCAGCCCGCGCGACACCCTGACTCTCGAGACCTTCTCCACCCTCACAACCCAATGCCGGCAGCTGATAGAAGGCACCCAGCCGGGCGGTCCCGCGGGTACCAACTGGCTGCCCTACCTCCTACCTCCCTCCAACATGGAGGACCTCGTCCTCCGCGAGTCTGGCGTCCTGGACGACACCACCACCACCACCAACAACCCCGCCCTGCCCTCCCCAACATCAACCACCACCTCCCTCCGCCGCCTACTAGACGAAACCGCAGACATAATCGAGTCGCCCCCCTTCGCACACGTCCTCACCCTCCTCCTCGACG
Organism: Coniochaeta sp. PMI_546; assembly: GCA_021432605.1. Taxonomy (NCBI): domain Eukaryota; kingdom Fungi; phylum Ascomycota; class Sordariomycetes; order Coniochaetales; family Coniochaetaceae; genus Coniochaeta; species Coniochaeta sp. PMI_546. Next base: position 1,444,161 of record MU271145.1, on the reverse strand, counting down.
CCGGCTTCGCCCACCTCCTGGGCAAGAAAGTCGTCCCGGGCGCCTTCGAACCCCCCACCGCCGCCACCACCCTGCGCGCGGACACGGTGCAGGCCCTTGCCCTGGCCCCCCAGCAGCAGCAGCCGCCGCCCAACCGCGCCGTGCTCCTGCCCAAGATCCTCTCCGTGCTCACCCGGCAGGCCCACGCCATCGGCAACGGGATGCCCAACGAGTACCTCCAGGAGATGGAGGCCGTCAGGGACCTGGAGGGCTTCGCCGCCGTGGTCTACTCGAGCAACTGGGAGAGCGAGATAAGGCCCGACGAGGAGGGGGGGTTCGTCCCCGGTCCGGTCGAGGATGGGGTCGAGGCCGGCGGGGCCGGGACGGTGGCTGGAGCTACCACGGCGGGGGAGGAGAGTAGTAGCATGGTCGTTGTCGATCCTAGTGCGAGTTTGGAGAGCGCCTGGGAGAGGGCGACTGGGTAGATGGTACAAAACACTTTGGATTCAACTCGGTAAATAAAATTATAAAAACATCCATATGGAAAGCAAGGGGTTCTTTGGGATAGGCTTTGTCTAGTGTAGGTTATCGATGAGCATAGTCATTAGATGGTCTACAATGATGGCTAGACTGAGACTTCCGCATTGATGTTCAAGGACTACTGCCCAGGTGAGCTTCCGGAGACTATGTTCACTAATTGCATGGATTTGAATAGAATGTTGCAATCAGATCATCCATTGTTTCGTCGCATGTAAGGACAGAAATGTATGTCCACCATCCAGGGGCTCATATCCGAACCATTTACCTTATATCCAAAAACTCCAAAATGCCCATTTTGTCAGATGTTTATCTGGAACCAAATCCATGCCGTTAGATCAGGCGGATGTAAAGGCCAAAAAAGAAAGCGGAAGAACATATTCACAAGAATGACAGTCGTCTAGGCATCTAAGCCACAATGTCGTCCAAACCAAGAATCGATATGTACACACGAAGAAGAAGTCCGGACCCGCTAGCCGCAAAGGACCCGAGAAAGCCGGTAGGATAAGTCTTAAAAGCAGATAAAAATCACCAGGAGAACGACTCCTCGACAAAGTCGACAGCGCCCTGGTACTGCCTGTTCCGCACAGCGCTCCGCACGTCGTCGCTGAGCGCCCCCGGGCCGCACACCGACACGCCGAGGGTACCGATCTGGTTCTCCATTTCGAGGCCCAAGAGCGTGTCGATGTTGGGCCGGCCGGGGAACATCTGCACCGTCGCGCTGGGGCTGTGGATCTCCTTGGTCGACCGCGGCCGGCTGACGAACAGCATGATCTTGAGCACCTCGCGCCGTCTGTCCAGGGCGAGGATCTCCGTCATCCACGGCCGGATCCACTCCAGGTGCTCCGGGCTCTGGATGATCCAGACCAGGACCAGCTTGCGGACAGCCACGGTGCCGTTGGCGAACCCGATGACCAGGTCGCGAACGTGCGGTACTTGTTGCGTGATTCCTACCCCGCCGGCGAACAGCATCACTGTGCCGTACGACTGCATCTGGTGGTGACCGCCGTACGGCCCCTCGACGAGACACCTAGTAAGCATCTTTCCGTCCTTGCAGGCGGCCGCTTTCTTGTACAGGGAGCCGGTGAAGCCGGTCCTCGCGCGGATGATGAAGGACATGGACGTCTTGCTCATGGCGAGGACATCTTGTCTGTCCATGGGCAGCTTCTCGCCACCGGCCGCCTCCGCCTCGTGGCTCCAGGCTGCGGAGAACGGGTGCGACTGCCAGTAGCTGATCGTCGGGAAGTACAGATATGCGTGCTGGCCGGGCTTGAAGCTCCAGGGCCGCGCCAGTGTCACCGTCACACGGCACGCGTTGCCCGGGAGGGCTTCGACGACGGTCTTGGTGCCGCCTGATCCGATGTTGTGGTATGCCAGACGCAGGAAGCGCGCTACGTGGTCGAGGCCCCAGATGACGACGACAGCGTACATGTACTTCAGCTGCGGGAGGGTCTTGAGGTCAAGGTGGTACCAGAGGCCCACGACCGCGAGGACTGCGAGGAGGATGTGGATGATCTTGAACATCTCGTAATGTGCGTGTCGCACGGGGCTTGCTGCTTGAAGGGCTATCGCGACAAGAGCACAGGTTGCCTACGCGTGTTAGCTCCGTGTTCGTTCAAGGCGCTGATACGGACACTCACGATGAATCCAAATAGCAGGTACGGCACCGTCGTTGCGGTCTTGAACGCGGCAGCCCAACCCTTGGTGTAGGCATTCGCAGCCAAGAACGCCACCGTATGAGCAAGGGACTCCAGGATGACAACACGTCCTACCCATCGATGGAGGAGGTTGTAAGTGTCGAAGGAGATGCCAAGAAGCTTGATCAGCGGGTTGTTGCGACCAGCAAAGATGAAGAGAGGGACCATGTTGACCACGGCTAGAACACCGCTTCGGTTCCTGAGCAAGGCTGCCGCCGCCGTGAAGGAGCCGGCGAAGGGAATATCGATCACGCAAAAGGCGACATTGGTCGCGAAGTAGCCGACGAGGAAGACGAACTGCAACCTGGTCGGCAGGGTCCCGACATTGACGGCCTGGCTGAGCTGGAACTCCCGGTTGTGGCGCTTGTTGATGAGAGGAGCATACTGGATGTTCTTCTTGAACCAGGAGAACTTGGCTGACGGCGAGGCGAAGTAACGTTGGGTGTCGTTGTTCAAGCACGTCACGTGGCGGACGTACTTGATGAACGCTGTGGAGATCCTCCAGATGATGAGTGCGCCTGATATGCAAGCCAACGTCCAGAAGAGGTAGTTGGATAGGAGCAGATTCTGGAGATCCGGGTCGACGCCGCCGGTTCCTGCAATAGCTCCTGCTTGTCCATTTCCTCCGCTGGCTCCTCCAGTCGTGCCCGTGGCGTTGCTGGCTACAGCATTGGCGGGTGCGGACATCCTTGTGTCCTGTTGCACAAAGATTTGCTCCTTAAAAATGCTTTGGAATGACGCCGTTTGAATCGAAGATTGCAATCTTCGGTGGTGGTGGTTTAGACCTGCAAGACAGAGTCACGATGTTGTTGTCGATATGGTTGAATGAATGGCAAACACCTGGCCCTTAGAATCTCAAGACCAGCAGAGAAACCAGTCGGGGTCCGGTGGTTGGGTTGATATGTCACAACGGCTATGACTCCTCCTACGGTCTAGACCTTTCGTCTCCAAAGCTAGATGATGCTGTGAAGAGATGCTTGACAAGCACTATGGCTGTGATGTCAGTAAGACTGAGTGGGTGACCCCGTGGTCGCGGCTGGAATGAGGCAAGCAAGCTTGTCACTGGCACAGCCTTATGGAAGAATGTATCGACGTCGAGTCGGATGTTTGTAAAGTGGCCGGCAGTTAGAATGATCGAGAACCAGAAGGGCCCAAAGTCGTGTTGTGTTGAAAAGGAAGGAAGAATAACGATTGATCTTAATGAGAGTGATCCAGCTCTGCCGACACTACGGATTGCTCCCTTTGGAATGAATCCGGTCAAGCTCCGTACAAGGGAAGACAAGCTGAAGAGAGTAGATTGAATTGAAGGACGGAAAGAGTGTCAAGCGGTTCACACAGAAAACGGCATATCATGGATATATTGGGTGGTGGGTGAATCCACATAAAACTGGGCTCTCCCTCTTTTCCCTCTTCCCTGGGTTCTCGCCGCTGTGTGGTGGACGGACGAGTGTGGTTCGGGCGACAAGCAGAGGCTGCAACCCCTGACCCACGTTATCGCCAAGGAATCGGTCCCTGCCTCTGCCCAACCATCCCTGCCACAGCCAGCAATTCTAGATCGACCGGCTCCATCCAGCTTTCGCAGACCATACGACACATACTGTGTATGAATTTCATCTGATATTTTCGTGTCTGATGTATACGTAAGTCTGATGCGGTTCGCCTTGACATGTTCTATATCTTGAGGGAGAACTCGTCACAAATAGAAGCAACACAGCCCATTCGTCTCTACCATAGTAGATGACGTCCTCGTACGGTTCCTCAGCAGGGCGGAGCTCTGAGACAATCGGAATTTTAAATCCCTTGTGAAGGAATTTCCTATCTACAATGAGCCTGCGTGACAGGTACGAAGTGCCGCGTCATACAGACCTCCTGTACACATGTGTCGAGGGATAGGCCAATACCGTAACTGCTACCCGTCCATTGCTTTACTTGCTTTACTGTGTGTGTGTGCGTACACTGTAGATGGCGAGTGCGATTCATGTTTTCCTCTCAATCTGTGGCTCAAGAACCCACTGTCAGCGGTACCTGCGTCAGGGCAAGCGCTGCCAACACGCGATCGTTGGGGGACTTCGACGAATGAGCAGGGCTGAGCGGTGTTTCCCTCGCCGGCGTTTGCGACCCGGTGATTCGATGTCGATGAGAGACTTCGAAGTTGACAACGCTCGATTGGCTGGTAAAGACTTGAAACAAGCCACACCCGGCAGTGGGCAGGGGGAAAAAAGGATAATATGGGCCCAATCCCCGCTCTGGAGATCTGAAACCTTGCTCATCCGGGATGCCAAGGCCACTGTCACCCAGTCGTTCGTCCCGCCATGTATCCATCATGACGAATGCGCAGGTCATACCTCGATGGTTCGCAGAAGTTCGCCCACTTGGGCTTGGAGAGAATACTATGGTAAGTAGTATTAGATAATACAGAGCAGTAGTAAGCCATCGAGCCCGAGTTTTCACCTCGAAGTTTCAAACTTCAATGACTCGCACCAAGATGAGCAACATACATCACACGAGAAATCATGAGATAGATGACGGAGGAGGAATCTCATTTACGACAGGACCTGGAAATTCTCCTAGCGAAGACGAACACGGGCGCGCCCATCACTTTCTCACCCCAGCATGAAAGATGGGCCCTGGCTTGGAGTTGATACTGTAGAGCTTGCCAATTCTCACATGCATCACTATGTTGTGTCAGTCTTGGGCCTACTTACGAGTACCTACTTCCCCCTGCCTTTGATAGACAACGTGGCGGCAGCCACCTTAAAAACGTTGAAACATGACGTTCCTTATCATCGCCCACAAAACAATCCGCCAGGATGGCCTGTTCATCGGGTGCTGCCGGCCACCATCCTGGTCGCAGTTGACTTCGCAGTCTGGCAACTGGAACGACTACTATGTGCGAGACGGCTCTAGGGCGACAGCTCTGAGCATTTTACGGCAGTGTGCAGAAGCAGTGACACGGCGCATGATTTACAGTTTGTTCCCGTCCCGATCCCTGGGGGACATATAGTGCAGACTGTCAAGCGATCCATGCCCGTCCATCCGCAACCGCATGCGTGTGTGCGTCGATGGAAGTTTCCGGATGTGTTGTCATTTCTGGCGCTGTGGAACCGAGGCGTCAGACTTCATGCTCCAACTTCAATAAATTGCCAGAGCGCTGGAAAGCATCTCGACTACGATAACGTTGAAAGACTGCGAACCCGACTGCGTCGTCAAGTCTCGCTGTTTGAGCGCCGTCCATGTTTCTCTCGAGTTCCAGGTTTTACCGCCGCCTCAACTGATATACTCCATCACATACCTTAGCTTAGGGCTTCGAACCTGCCGCCAACCCGGTTGCTCGACCTGTTCTCGCAGTGAGTTGCTCTCTTATGTCTTTGGGGGAAGCGTCATCGCAACACTCGTGAAACCGTCCGAAAGATAGAGATAGGAACAAATGTGCTCCCCAAGACGATCGCCATCGAGAAAAATCCACGACCGGGATGAAGCAGCCCTAGTCCTGAATACTGTAGGGGGTGAATTAGGGCACCCAAAGTCATAGGCTCGTGGCGCATGTCTTGCGTCTCGTGAATCATTCATGCGATCATCTGAGGGATCCTATACTCTATCGTTATCTACACGAGTAGAATTTCTGCCGCAATGGTGTATTTAACCGCCTCTCGGCTCCACAAACATGATACTCCAAACTCCATCCTCCCACATCCCGCGAAGCTGCGATTTCATGCAAACACGCGGCTGGGCCCGTACTCCATACTCCAGGTCGGACACGTTATCAAAGTATTTGTACAAGATCTATCTGTTACACGCCCAGCTCGTCACCGCTGGACTCGTCGTCGTAATACTCGTTAGAGATGTTCCGAGCAGGTCGCAGGCTCACCAGAGACCTCCTTGATCGTTTTCGTCTCACCGTCACATCCGCCTTGGTAGCCTTGCGGCTAGGAGGGCGATTCTCCTGATCTACCTGGGCGAACCGCAGCTCGTCGAGATCATCGCCGCCAGGACCGTTGATCACTCTCACGCCATCGACCGTTTCCGGGGACTCCTTGCTGGCACGTTGTCCGGGCTCGATGGTGGTCTGCACCCCTGGCTTGTCGCGTGCGGGCTCTGCTTCGTGCTGCCTGCGCGGCCTCTTGGCAGGGCAACTCGTGCCGGGTACTGAAGGTGTCCTGACACGACAAGGTTGACTCACTCCAGTGTGGTCAGAGAGGTCTTCGAAGTTGACCTCAACGACTCGTCCAGGTGCACGGCAGAGGGAGCTCTCTTGCTCGAGCTCCTCCTCTTGCATTAGCTTCGGTATTCCGAGACTCACGTTATGCCGAGCTCTTGTGACCGGGCCATGGCTCGGTTGCTTGCGACGCGCCACCTCTGGGGTGATCGTGACCCACTCGCTGATCCCCTCGTCCCAACGAAATCCAGAAAATACAGCAGTCCTCTTTCCAGGAGTCCGGCGAGCCATGTCTTCACAAGGCTGACTTGTCGCGGCGAGCTGTTCCGCAAAATTGAGGTCCCAGAGATCCCCTGTCAGATCGGCGAGGTAGAAAGCTGCGTCGACACGGATGTTCCTTAGTGCTTTTACCCGAGGACACGCAGCGTCCAACTTGTCGCAAAGTTTGTTGAGGTAAGTATGAGCTGCTGGCCTCGCCGAGTTCTTGCGAGTGCATCCTCGTGCAATCGATGCCATCAATGCCATGGTAGCTTCGTAGTATTGTTGGTGAGTTTTGTGCTTCGAATTTTTCTCAATGGTCGTCCAGTACTCTGTGAGCATTCGCTTCTCTCGAGCATTAGACTCATCAATTCTGGACGTAGTAGTAGCTCCACTTGTGAGGTAGACAGCTAGAAGCAAGGCATAGGTGCTGCAGCGTCGAGAACCCATTCCGTGAGAATCTCTCGCATCCGCTAAACACGCACGGAGAATGTATTCAGCTCTCTTGCAGAGCGTTGCTGTTTGAATTTGCCGGTTGGGAGATGGCACTGACGCCAGCGATTCTTGTCCCAGCAAGACAACGGATGAGAGCGCTGCGAGCGAGTTTATGAGCAATTGCTGAGCTGTCGTGGCTGATGCTTCGTTTGGGAAGAGACTTCGTCTCTTCCGTTGGATTTGGTTGCAATATAATCGTATCGATGCAATGAAGAAAGGCATAGCGTCGTGGTACGTGGTCCGGCTGGTCAGATGCCTCAGGGCCATGGACCAAATATTGGCAAAGGTTTTGCTCAGTATCCATTCTTGCGGGATAAGCTGGCGGGATAGTAGTTCTGTTGTCAGCCTAGCCTTGAAAATCGTGGCACCTGTCCGATCCTTTCGGTCTCTGGAAGGAAGTAGCAGCTCGAGAGCTGGCGATGATCTCCACCAGGGGTCATGAGAATAGTTGTCGACGGGGCCGCAAGGCTTCCGATGTTGTTGTGTAACTATGGCTTCGAGCAACTGCCGACGGTCGTTCAATGCCTTGACATTAGAGCAGAGGTCGGCCAGGAGGATGGCAAAGTCGTCGGCTATGAGCCGCTCCAAGATTGCCTCCTTGACAATCTTGATCCCGTGAGACTGCACAACGATAGCTAGATGTTTCCATCCGCAAGTTCCGGTTCCCAAAGATTCCAAGTCGGAATAAACATCGAACGATATATCGGTATCTTCAAAAGCCGAACTTGTCCCATCTTCCTCCATCTCCTGGAGCCTCCACGACTCGAGTTCGACCAGATAGTCCGGCACCTTGCGCAAACACATTGCCAAGAGCGATTTTGGTCTCGCTAACTGCGCTTCTGCTGCCGAAGTCGCCCTCAGCAATGCGTCCAGAGCCCGGTAGATGGATTCGTAAAGAGCGAATGTTGACGGTGTCGTGGTTTTCTTGAGTATAGCCAAACGGTCCTCGAAGAAACATTTCTTGGAGCATAGTTCATGTGAATGGTAACAGCGGCCAGGCTTCGCTGCCATCTCCACTTCAGAGACAGGGAAATCGGTAACCACGGGTGATGACCACTGCCCTTGGACTCTTCGTACGATCGGAGTAGCCAGGTACATGTTTGGCTCTGCTGGCAAAGCATAGCACCTTGTGCTCGTGCGGTTATTCTCCACATCCTTAGCAGGTGCTTCGCGTATTTTCTGTCTCTTGGAAGCTTTGAGAGAGTAGGTGTGATGTACCCTTTTCTGAGTAAGAGACTTTGCAGGATCTAGACTCAATATTGGTCTCGTGAAACCAGTACCAGGGATGAAGTCATCCGCACTTGTTCTACCTCCGGAGATGCTAGCACCGCCATTGTCATGACAAGCAGCATCCCTCAATGATTCATCTTGTCGCCGCCGGTTGACCTTTCTAAGAGCTGAAATATGAGTGAGCAATGGCCGAAGCAGACGATGGCACCTTGTAGCACTCCACGGCTGGCCGCATGAGTCGGATGATGCCGCCGTCCTAGAAACTGCACGTTCCATAGCTCTAGCCGTCCGGCAAGCATAAGTATGGTAGCTATCTGATGTTGGGACAGCGGAGGTACTGAGTTAGAGCGCGTCAGCTGCACCCTTTGGTCTTCAAGGCATCTCCAATTGCCAGCCAAAAAGGGACCAAGGAAACTAAAGCATAAACTGGAAGAATGAAGAGTGAAAATATAACTTTGGAAGTGAAGAGCAAGCTAATAGCTGAAAGTAAGGGCATGGGATATTAGGCGTTCAAGACAATTATGGTATTCAAGATATCCATGTGGTCGGTTATTGATTCAAGTAAACAAAGCCATGCGGCCCACTCCGGTTAGCGGCGTTCATACAGTGCGCGCAGGTGAAATTGATCGATTGAAGGTACCTCGCCGATCTGTCTGAGAGTGCAGATATGCATGCATCAAGCTCACACACACGTGTACACGCAGACACACGCACAGAGCTGTCATGCCATGCTAAGAAGCAAAGAGTTCTGATATCACTACACTCCCAAAAGGAGCGAAGTAGTTATCATGTCGAAATTCCGGTCCTGTCATGGCGGAACAGGCCGCGATCACACAGTAGGTACCTAAAGTGTATTTTTCTCAAGCCCAAGTTAATTGTACGTGGGTCGGAGCTGTCGGCTTGGCAGTAACGCTGGTTGGTCCCAGAGTCAGTTCACGAGACGATTCTCTCCGGCAACACCAGGTACCTGGTACTGAGACACTCCCTGAACTAGCGCCAAAGAGTGATCTTCTCCGCTATTTTTGGGAGTATTCAGTACCTCATCTGCTTCCCGGGTAGTTCCCGTAGATCCGGGACTCTGTTAATCGGTTTCTGGAAATTTTCTTCGGCATCATGGGAAGAGCTGGAGTAAAATGTTGTGAATGTCTCAAGCCATGTTGTAAAAGCTCTCAACCTCCACCAGTTTCCGAATTTCTCGTTCTTGCTTCCCCTAATCGTCGGTTTGCAAGTTTCAATTGGACACTTTTCTTCTTGTCAGCTTGTATAATACGTCATATTCCGGACTTTGCACGTTCATTATCACCACAGTACACTTTTTAATCGCACTCGGCTCGTCACGGCACACCTCGCTCCTCTACCTGCAGAATACCCCTTAACTGGCCTCACGACCCCTACAATGGCCGAAAGCAAGAACGATGCCGTACAGGCTGCTCCTGGTACGCCGTATTGCCCTTCACATGGCGGCATGGTCGAGATTGGACGGCAACAACTGACAAGATCTCCTGGCAGCCTCCGAAGCTGGTGGATCACCAGAGGTGCCGACCACATCCTCTGAGAAAGCCGTTACAGCAGAAGACGGTGGTGAGGAGGGCACTGAAGGTAAACTGCCAATACAATTTATTATTCAGACCTCGTGTAGCACGTCTAACAGCTTCTAGATGCCGTCTTCCCACTGACCATCGTTCTTCCTCACGAGCCTAAGGAGCTCAAGATCATGGTTGGTGACTCCTTCCAAGCCTAGCTCATGTGTCGTATGCTCAACCACTTCCTGTCAGGTCTCGCCCCAAGAACAAGTACACGAAGTCCGGCAGTCTATAATCGAGCTCCCGGCCGCCCTCCAATACTCCTGCTTCCACCTCGAGTTCAACGGCGAACGCATCAACGACTTTATCCAAATCTCCGAGGTCAAGGGCCTAGGCGCAGAGGCTGAGGTCCACTTGGTGGAGGACCCATATACTGAGAAGGAGGCTCGCGTCCATCTTGTCAGGATCCGTGAGCTCATTGGCGCTGCTGGTGACCGCACTGATATTGTTCAAGGCGTTCTTGCCGGAGTCTCGCTCTTCGATGGCGTCGCCGCAGAGCCAACAGAGTCCGCCGAGGCAACTGAGACCACGTCGACTAAGGAGTACGATTTCAGCGCTGCCCCGTCTCTCTCGACCCTCTTACCGAAGGAGACAGATCCAGCGCCAAAGACGGTGAAGTCGATCTCTCTATCATCCTGGAACCCTCCACCTGCATATCTTAGGACAAAGGGGCATTTGCTTTACCTAATCGTAACGACGAACGAGGGCGAGCAGCACCAGATTACTGCTCACGTTGGCGGATTCTACGTCAACAAGTCGTCCAACAGCAAATTCGACCCCTTTCCTCGACCTGCCCCCAAGGCTAATGCCGCTCACTCTTTGCTCACCCTCATTGAGCAGCTATCGCCCTCATTCGCTGCGTCATTCAGGCAACTCCAGGAGTACAATGGTCGTAAGGATGCGCTTGCGACCTTTCAGATCGGAAATTCTGTGCCCGCTGCGCCTTGGCTGGTCCCAGCTCCCAGCTCACAGATCTGCTCGCATGTTCCTGATATCACGCGTACGCAGGAGGCATTTTTGTATGCCGGCGTCGAAAACACTGACACTCTGCGCGACTGGAACGAGGAGTTTCAATCCGCTAGAGAGCTTCCGAGGGACACCGTGCAGGACCGCGTCTTCCGCGAGAGACTCATCTCCAAGCTCTTTGCTGACTACAACGATGCTGCTACCAAGGGCGCTGCACTTGTTGCTCGGGGAGAGATCTCGCCTCTTAACCCAACAGAGGGCAAAGATGCTCAAATATTTGTCTACAACAACGTCTTCTTCTCGTTTGGTGCCGATGGAGTCGGTACGTTCACGTCCGAGGGTGGTGACGAGGCTGCCAGAGTCGCCACTGGTAAGGATGTCCTTGGAGTCAAGCTGGTGAACCAGCTCGACATCGACGGCTTGTACACCCCCGGTACCGTGGTTGTGGACTATCTTGGCAAGCGTATTGTTGGCCAGAGCATAGTCCCTGGTATCTTCAAGCAGCCGGAGCCTGGTGAGAACCAGATCCACTACGGAGCTGTCGACGGTAAAGATATCGTCGCGGCAGAGGAGAAGTTTGTGCCCGTTTTTGAGAAACTCTCGCAGGCACTGAGGGTAAAGAAGCATGCCGTATGGGACAAGGACGGCAAGCGATTTGACCTCGAGGCTAGTGTAGAGATGAAAGGGCTCCTGGGCACAGACGGCCGGAAGTACGTCCTGGATCTCTATCGTATTACACCCTTGGATATTTCCTGGCTTGAGGAGACTGCGGAGGAGGGCTCCGAGTACCCTCACCGGATGACCGTCCTTCGTCCCGAGCTGGTCGAGTCACTCGGCAAGCAGAAGGCACGGGATTATGTTAATGCAGAATTCAAGAAGCGCGGACTTCTGAACGGCAAGACCTCAAATTCGGAGTCAACCGAGGCGCCCAAGGACGCTGAGGCGACAAAGGATGCAGAGGCGGAAACCAAGCCAGCTGAGTCAGAACCCGCGAAGGAGTCTGAAGAAGGCGAAGCACCCAAGGAGACGGCGCCAAAGGAAGACGACAAGATTGACATGTCAGGCTTCAAGTTCGCCCTTAACCCTGATGTCTTCAGCGGCCAGGTGCCTCAGACCGACGAGGAGAAGGAGGAGATGGCCAAGGACGAGCAAGCGGTCAGGGAGGCCTGCACATACCTCAGAGATACCGTTATCCCCGGCTTCCTGAATGACCTCAAGGAGTCTGATATCAGCTTCCCTATGGACGGACGGTCGCTTAGCCGGGTGCTACATCGCCGGGGTATCAACATCCGCTATATCGGCAAGCTTGCTACTTTGAGCGAAGGCACTCGACTACAGTGCTTGCGTGAGATTTGCGTGCGTGAGATGATCGCTCGGTCATTCAAGCACGTCGCCTCGAAGTACCTGAAATACCTGCCACTGCCCCTCACGTCGCCCTGCATCTCGCATCTCCTCAACTGCTTGTTGGGTTCAGCCTTCAACCCGAAGCCCGTGGCTGATATTGACGAGTCTCTCAAGGCTCTCTATGACGACGCCGACCTGTCATTCGAGAAGGTCACGCCGGAGAGCCTTCGTAAAGCTATTGAAAACGAGACCAGCCGCCGCTACCGTTTCAAGCTGGAGGAGAACTGGCATACGCAGATCAAGCACCTCCAACTCCTGCGGGAGGTTTGCCTGAAGCTGGGCCTCCAGTTGCAGACCAAGACTTTTGCATTCACAGCCGACTCTGAAGCGGCACCTGAAAAGGCCATCGCTGAGAAGCCAGCCGTGAATGGGCAGGCACCTAGCGAAGGCAAGAAGAAGAAGAGCAAGAAGACCCGTGACGGATCCCCTGCCTCGATCGCATCTTCCACTGTTGCACCTCACACCTTCACTCCCGACGATGTCATCAACGTCGTTCCGGTTATCAAGGACTCTAGCCCTCGCAGCACGCTCGCGGAAGAGGCGTTGGAGGCTGGCCGAATCTCCATCTACAACAACCAGAAGAAGCTCGGCCAGGAGCTCCTGTTCGAGTCCCTGTCTCTGCACGAGCAGATCTACGGCCTCCTCCACCCCGAGGTGGCCCAAGTCTACCACACACTCTCCCAGATCTACTACTCGCTGGACGAGAAGGAGGCCGCCGTCGAACTCGCCCGCAAGTCCGTCATCGTCTCCGAGCGCACAGTCGGCATCGACTCCGCGGAGACCGTCCTGGACTACCTGAACCTCAGCCTGTTCCTCCACCAGCTGGGCGACAGCAAGACGGCCCTCGTGTACGCCAAGTACGCGCTCGACCTGTGGAAGATCATCTACGGGCCCGACCACCCGGACACCATCACCACCATCAACAACGCGGCCGTCATGCTGCAGCACCTGAAGGAGTACCACGAGTCGCGGCGCTGGTTCGAGGAGTCCCTCCGCATCTGCGAGAAGGTCTTCGGCAAGCAGTCTATCAACGCCGCCACGCTCCTCTTCCAGCTGGCCCAAGCCCTGGCGCTCGACCACGACTCCAAGGGCGCCGTCAACCGCATGCGCGAGAGCTACAACATCTTCCTCGCCGCCCTGGGGCCGGAGGACAAGAACACCAAGGAGGCCGAGAGCTGGCTCGAGCAGCTGACGCAGAACGCCGTCTCCATCGCCAAGCACGCCAAGGACGTGCAGGCCCGCCGCATCCGCGCCGGCATCCAGTTCACGCCCCGGAACGTCAGCGTCGGCACCGCCGCCACCTCTGCCGCGACGACCAGCAAGCCCGCCGGCCAGCCCGGCACCATCGACAGCCGCAGCATCGACGAGCTGATCAAGTTCATCGAAGGCGATGCCAAGCAGACGAAGAGCACCGCCGGTGCCAAGAAGCGCCCTGCTGGTCGCGGCAACCCCAAGTCGCGCGGTGGCAAGACGGTCAGCAGCACTGCTTAAAATTGTTTAATGGAAGATGAAATCGGGGTGGGAGAGGGGGACAATCCAAAAGTAGTGCGAACTAGATGGTAGCAAAGGCTGTCATGGCATGTCATGCGACATGGGCGTTCTTCTCAACTTCACTTTCGTTGTTGTCTCCGGTCTTTCTCATCTCCTTCTAACTTGTGTCGTACATAACATGTGTTCTTTTTCGGTTTTTCGTCTTGCATCTTTAGAATGGCGGAGGTTTGGATGGAAGGCCTGCATGAAGGTCTGTCAAAAATCTGTAGCATATTTGTACTATACCACGCGAGCAAAAAAACTCCACTAGGTTTACTTTGACGAATCGGGCTATGTGTGTGTGGCATAGATGAGACGAGGTAGAGAGGGTTTGACGAAACCCTCCGGTTGTCTGAACATGTCTGTCTCATAGGGCAAGAAAATCTTCACTCTGAACAAGCTCCATTTGCTCATGTGGTTGTGGTCCAAATGCTTTGGTACAGAACCATCCGCTTTTTAGGCAGTCTGGTCAATCGCCGAAACTAGCTAAGGTACATATCAGGAGTTGCGTGTTGATCTGATCCACGGGGGATCGCGACCGAGGGATCGTGGTTTACTAGCCATTGAGTGTCGAAGACCTTTCCATACATGTGATATATGATGGTACAAGCAAAGCTCAACGAAAACAAAGCCCTAATGCTCGGCAGACATTGTCCCAATGATCCGATCCACCTGCCTGCGCCGAACTCCTTATTTTCTCCAAAACCTCCGTGCCTAGAGAGTACATAAAAAGCAGATGCGAGGCTTATGACCCGCCATTGGTGGCGGATGCTCCGTTGGCCGCAGGCTTCACCTGTTGACCGATGCCCACCGGCGCATGATAAGAACCAATGCTTTGAAACCCCCTGTGAAACACGTTAGCAAGACAGCTTCCTAGGGTTTGAAGTTGGGAGGAGTGAAGAAATACGCACTTGGTCAGATCAAAGCCCCCGTCCTCCTCCGGCTCGGCAGTGGCAGTGGTCTCCAGAGTCTCCTCACGACCAGCACGCGTAGGACTGGCGGCAGCAGGGGACTTCTCCCGCACTGGCGGCGGGCTGCTGCTGGCTGGAATGACCCCGACGGCCTTCGAGGGACTGAGGTCAAGGTGGGGCGGCTTCAGTGGCGTGCTCCCGATATCTGCGTACTTCCAGAATGGAGCTGGTGAGCTGGTCGGCATATGCTGACTGGGTCGCTGCGCGGTGCTCGGGGGCGCGAGTCTTGGGTGGACCCGATGCGGTGCGGGTGTGATGAACGAACTGCCGTCCTCCTGGAGATAGCCAGATGTCAAGGTAGGTGAGGCCGGCGCATTTGCGTTGTCGGTCGTGCTGAGGGTGGATGGTGCGTGCTTCCGGAGACGGGGCAGTGGGCTGCCGTCGGCACCGAAACCGGCATCATCCGGGAGGGGTTTCCGGGGACCGCGGACCGGTGTCATGTGAGTTTCGCGGAGAGCTGACGAACGCGGTTGTGGAGACCCGGTCGGCGACACCTTGCGCTTCCTCGCGGATGCAGGTTCTCTGGATGCCATATCTCGGGGACCATGGGTGACGTAGGCCAACTGATTTGGAGAAGAAGGGTTCGATGAGCCGCGATGTCCACCCCGACCGCCTTTATACGCGGACCTAATCATCTCCTCGCGTTGTTCGGGCACCAGTTGCCACTTCATGCCCTTGCCTGGTTCGTCAGTAGAGCGGGGGACCTTCTCGAAGGCTTTGCTCAAAGAAAGGTTGTGCCGGATGCTGTTTTGCCAGCCTGATGCCGGTTGATGTCGGTAGTAGGAGTAGTTATTCATTATAAAGGTGTAAATACCATTGAGGTTCAGCTTTTCCTCAGCGGTACTGATGATTGCCTGGGTGATCATCTGCGCGTAGCTGAACTGAGGCTTGATATGCATGTTGTCATCCAGGCTGAGGTCCACGTCGCCAGGATTCATAACCATCCCGTGGCCCTCGATATTCGGCGACTTCCCGATCGCTGCTAACGCGCGAGCTCGCGCCGAGGGAGGAGTACCAGGGCGCTTGTAGTCAGGAGGAGCCGGCGCCAACTTTTGAGATCCTGGCCCTCTCTGCCCTCTAGCTTGGGGACTTGATCGGAAGCCCTCGCCGGTGGGTAACGGATGCCGGGTTGCCCTGGTTGTCTTTGGTGACTGCTCAGGCTTGATGATACCCGCCCGCTGAAGGTACTGCTCCTTGATATTGAGCGGACTAAGCTCGATAGGAAGGACGAATAGCATCTCGATGCCGCCAATCTCAATTACCTCACCACTACTCAGGGGACCAGACTGTCCAGCCTTCCAAGGCACGCCATCGACTTTGAGCGCATTCCGTCCCTTGGCAAGTAGGAACCATTTCTCCTCATCGACGTTGAAGTATATCTGAGCATGTTGGCGCGAAATCATCTTACTCGGGCCAAGGTCGATGTGAACATAGTCCTCATCCTCCTCGGTCTGTCCAGCTCGCTGCTGGGCAGGATCAGATGCGCGACCGATGTTGACCCGCAGGGTTGTAACGTAGTACGTCCAGTCCCGCGCAGCAATCTTGGCGTATGCTTTGACTCCGTCCTTATTGGATTCATGGAGGCTATTCGAATGGTCTTTGCTAGCTTGGACAAGCTGGTCGGCCGGAACAAGGAGGTTCTGAGAGACTCGCGTCACTACCTGGTCGTCGTCTTCGAGGTTGATACCGGATTGGTCAGCAACCAGACTGGAGCCCTCCTCCTCGACAGTTTCTGTTGCAGACACATCCTCGGCCTGAAGGGGGGTTGTCTATGTTAGCAGCCGTGCAGGAACCGCCTTGAGAAGCTAAGCGATCATATGCTGGGGGTTAGGGAGCCGTACCTGCTTCCTGCGCTTCGCGGGTCGAGACGGCGACGAGTCCACCGGCAAGTCAACACTAGCATCACTCCGCAAGTCCCGCCGGGTTCGCTGTCGCTTAGCTGGAGAAGTCATTGTTTGAATCGAAATCAGTTCCTATACGGTCGACATCAGAAGAAAAGTGGTGGTAATGCGCATGGAGGGCGTCGCGAGGTTGATGGTTTTTAGTGGTGCATGCGCAGGGAGCTTCCCTTTCCCGGTGGTGTCCAGGTTCGACGTGGTGTCAAGGCTGAATCGGGTCACGAATCAATAAAAATTCAATTGGATGACACGGAGGTTAAACGCCTGAAAGTCAATACAGACGTGTGCCGATGTTTCCGAGGGATGCTGCGCTGGGTAGATGGCCGGAAGGAGACATCAATTGTCTCAAAACCCGGATGCGCGATTCCTGTTGCAGTTTGACTTTGTTCGCAAGGCGAGGGTTTGTTTAATTGCAAACTCGATCGCGATAGAAATTCGCGTCAATTCTACTGGAAGCCACGGGAGAGACTAAGGTTTTCTAGAAGTATAACTGAGCCCCATTCGTGTGGTGGGGGTACTTTGGGGGTACAACCCAGTGAGCTTCCCAGCCCCTCCATACTTCGATCTTGATGATACTTCTTTTTCACGCTAAGCCGCCGCTGAACTCAGTCTCGCAAAAAACAAAAATCACGTGAACCAAGGCCTCAACTCTTGTGTTGGACAGCCCTACGAAGACTGCGGAAAGGTTTGTTTGTCACTATGCGTAGAGGTAGATTAATCTATACTTCTCTATGCTTCGTGCTACTTGTTGTACACTGGACCTCAGTCTTGTCCACGGATTATAATGGCAACAAATGACATTCTTCGTCGGAATCTGTCATATCTCAGCCAGGACACGTCAAAAGACCTCTCCTGGGTTGTCTCTACTTGAGAGCGGGATGTTGCTGACAGACAGCACGGTCTGCCAGGAAAAGATGCATTCGATCGGGCAACCTACGTGTAATGCCCGACAAGACCACAGGAATTCACATGTGAGCTGTGGTCGAGCCCGATGTTCGGTTGCAGGTGCTGCTGGAATGTTGTTGTTTAAGCCAGATACCAGACACCAGACATGCTTCAGCGTACGAGCCTCTAGGAGTCCACGCTGGCATAATGGCAACCCGTCTTCTCTTGCTTGTGTTGGTGGCGTGTCTACTGCATGCTTCGCCCAGAAAAGGCCTGGTTCCCGTACCTGTATCCCGGCGTGGTGATGCCTTTACCAGCCTGGAAGAGTACCCCGGCGAAATTGCATGTCTTGCGAATCCTTGCAGACTCACTGAAGATACTGATTGTTGCGAGATTCTTGGTATCATCTACCACATCTCAGCCAAATTAGATCTGCTCAGAGCATTACACATGTAAGCGCAGTAACTTGGTACCTTAAGATGTAGAGATTCGCGTCCAAAGCATAAGGTCTAGTCGTCCGGTCCTGGGGTTGTTCAATCTCCTAATCGTCCAGACATCCATCCATTCATGCTTTTTGGCCTCAACTACCTTAGGCATCAAATTGTATCTTAGCTTGCACATGTATGCAAAAGAGCCCTCTCAAATAAGGGAGGAATTGAAGTACCACACTGCTGAGCAAATCCCATAGGAGGTAGAGATCTGGCCTCGGATCGGACGTCAAGACAACCATATATTGCAGGTGCTGCAAGGGGTGCAGCCATGGACAAACGACGTACAACGGCCATTGAGATGTACATGGGAGTGCTCTTGATATGACGGTAGGTGGAGATATCGAACGATATCATAACGAGAGAGAAACAGATCATCATAGACGTACATCATCAACAAGCAAACTCCCCAGCCATGAATGTATGTCAAGCTCTGCCATCATAGTGTCCTAGCCCAGGCTCCGTCTCATAAGCCGTAACGCCCAAGTATCCAACCCAGCTAACCCTCACTTTCCAAGAAGACCTCGTACTAAGGCAGCCCCTTCTTCTCCAGCTCCAGCGCATTGAGGACCTCACCCCGAAAATCGGGCACATAGTCCGCCGCCTTGGCCACCTGCGCGAGCCGCACGAAGCCGGCGGCATCAACGGCGAAACATCCGCTCATCTGCCACCGCGTGCCGCTCTGAGTGGACGTGTTCCAGATGCCCTCATCCTTGCCCAGGCGGTAGGCCGAGTACAGCGACCAGGGGTTGAGGGCGTGCCAGGTCGAGCTGATACCCAGGCCCCAGGCACTGTAGATGTCGCGCTCGGGGTCGACGACCACCTCGACATTCCACTCGCCGCCGACCTCGACCACCCAGGCGTCGGTGTCGGCTTGCGATGAGTGGGAGACGGCGATGCAGTGGATTTCTGGGTGTTTGGTGGAGAATTTGGTTAGGAGGCGGAAGGTCTTTTCAGCGACTGTCTCTCTTGTCAGCTCACATGTCCAATTTCAGGCGCCATGTGGACACTTACATGGACAGCCGCAATGTCGGAGGAAGACAATGACTGTTGGCTTGTCGTGCGGAAAGTTCAGCTTCTCTGAGGCCGGAGCCTTGTCGCCGATTTTAGGGACAGGCGCGACTTCTTTCTGCGGCGGTGACTTGAAGCTTTTGAGCTCTTGGGTGACCGCCGAGTTGAGCTCGGCCGCTGCTGTCGCCATTACGGATGTGATTTATTTAGGTATTGCGTTATCTATGTGATCTCGTCCTTGCTTTATGCTTCAGGTCGAGCAGTTTCACTTCAAGGTGCAGGTAGGTGGTGTTTGATCCTGTTCAGTCACAGAGCATGTGATTTGAGTCCATCGCGACGTCACTGAGGGACAGTAATAACTCCAATTTACAGCTCCCCCGCATTCGCCGCAGCGATAAGATAGCAAATTGGAGAAGCTCTTTTAGACTGGTATCCTGATGCCAGGGTCCTATAACCGACCCTCATGAACTTAGTGATATAAGCTCAAGCTTTGTAATGTGAAAAATTATCTGCAGCAGCAAGAAGAAATCCGAAAAAATTGCAAGGTCACCTGTCTCAAGGAAGTTGCCCAAGAATGCATGAAATAATCACCGTCCAGCTCGGTCAGCAGAGTAACTACCTGGCCACGCACTTCTGGAACGCACAAGCAAGTCATCAACCGTCTGCTCCGGTCCGGGACATTGGGTTCTAACATGGCTTCAGGAGTCCTACTTCACATATGCAGACGATCAGCAGTCACAAGTTAATCATGACATCCACTGGAGACCCGGTGTAGGCGTGGATGGAACAGAGACATTCATGCCAAGGACCGTCATCTACGATCTCAAAGGAGGTTTCGGCTCGTTGCGCAAGATCAACGCCCTGTACGAGGTCGAGGACCAAGGGCAAGCGGAAGGCGTCTGGGGTGGCCGCACAGTTGTCCACAAGCAACAGCCGATAGAGCAGAGCAGCTATCAGCAGAGCCTGGAAGCCGGCCTGGAGCCACCAGAGCTTACCACCAGCTCGGTGCGCTACTGGTCTGACTTCAACCGCGTCTACTTCCATCCCCGGTCTATCATCCAGCTCAACGAGTTCGAACTCAACTCGTCTCTCGTCCCGTTCGAGAAGTGGGCCACTGGTCAGGATCTGTTCAGCTCGCTTGACAAGGAGCACGACCTTGTCGACAGAGATCTGCGGCCCTTTATTGAAGAAGCGGATCACATGCAGGGTATCCAGGTGTTTACTACGTTTGACGACGCATGGGGTGGCTTTTCAACTGACTACGTCGAGCGACTGAGAGATGAGTATGGCAAGACAGATATCTGGATCTGGGGGCTGCAGGACACGTTTTCCGGGGTTCCCAGGGTATATTTGCTCTATTCAAGGCATTGCCTGGGTTGGTAACTAACAGCCATACAGGATAAGCGCCTTCTAAGGCTGGCAAACAAGGCCAAGACTCTTACAGAGATGTACAAACATGCGTCCCTGATAGTGCCGATCACCCTTCCACGGCCATTAGGCAGTCATGTCTCACTGGATTCGTCATCGAGGTGGCACACATCTGCACTCGTCGCATCTGCCCTTGAAAGCGTTACACTGCCATCACGGCTCCGAAACGGATTGAACAACGACACCTTTGCAGGCATGGCCGGCATCCTGAACCAGCTAGGGAAGCAGAGTATCGCGAGTCTCCAGATGAGTATTGCCAAACAAAAAGCTCCAGCCACTTTGGGAGACTCGAGGGTAAGGCAGGGAAACCAGAGGACCTACGACGATGACAGGGAAGACAATGAGGAAGACTCAAAGGGTCTCCACCTGGATCTGGATTTTACACCCTCAGACCAGCTAGACCCTGGTCGCGCCCAGAACGGTGTCCATCAGCCTCGTATTTTCAGCCAGCTTGTGACAGTTCGCGGCTCAGCAGCCGAGGACGAAGCTGAGCTCGACCCGGCGGAGGAGCAGGAACGGTTACGACGCCGCAATCCCAACGCGCCCATCACCAAGCGGTATGTTGTGATATTTCCGTGGCTATGCTGCATCAAGCTAACTGCCGCTGCAGGTACCACTCTTCTCTAGCCTTCCCTCTGCTAGATAGCTTCCCAAAGATCTTCCGAGACGATCAGGACCATGTTCTTGACCACACAGTCGATGTCACGGCGAGCCTGACTACAGACACGTCCGTCTCTGGCAGGTTGAAGGCGCTTCGGTCAACCGTGTCAAGGTCGATTGGCGTTGAAGACCGAGAAACTCTGAGCAATGACCTCGCTGAGATGGCAGACGAGTATCACGAAGGGTGGTCTAGCGGTAGCGATGAAGGAGACGACGACTAGCATGTCATGTCCTTTCCCTACTCCTGGTCCATTCAGATGCTCTTCCAGGACCGTTCCAACTACACTCAAAGAGACAGCATGCTGCTCTCTCCAACGCCATGCGAAATTTGCTCGATCTTTCTCGCCGTCATTCCTACCGACTCCCCTTTTACAACCCCAGAATCGTCTCCACCAGCCCGACAGGCTCATCCCAATAATCCAGCACCACAACTCCCAACCTCTTCCCCTTCAATCCCTCCAACACCGGGACAAGCTGCTGGTTGACGCCCCCAAGCGGCGTCTCAGCCGTGCCGTTGCCCAACGCCATGATCTCCGGGAACACAGGCGGCACGTTGTCATTATGCTCGCCCGACGCGAAAGTGATGAACAGGCTATCCGGCAGCTCCGTCGCAGCCTTGCGCAGGTGCGCCGTCACGGCGTCGAGCTTCTTGGCGATGTTGACGCTCGCGTTCAGCCCGATGGGCAGATCGGCCGGCTCGTAGTAGTCCTCGATATACGCAGCCAGGCCCTTGTCGGCATTGTACACCAACTCGAAATCAGGCTCGTTGTCCGGCCATAAGCCCGGGGAGAGGTGGATACCCGGCATAGCGGCCTCGTAGCCTGGCGCGAGCCGGTCGAGATCGAACCGGCGCAGCAGCACGATCTTGCCCCGAGCGCGGCCTAGTGTGCCCAGCTCGCCGCGGGCTTGGAGGGTGTACTTCCGCGCTGCGGGAGTAGTCAGCACGTCGAACAGCTGCTGCTGGACGCGGCCGTCGTTGGCTGCCCCGGGCACGGTGCCGCCTTCGTACTGGAAGCTCAGCAGGACGGTCTCGGTGCCGTGCGCCTCGAGCCAGGCGTAGAAGGCGAACATGACGTCGGCGACGCGGGCGATCTCGGACAGCAACGCTTCGTGGTGCCAGAAGACGAGGGTCGTGCCGGTTGGGTCCATGGCGTATCGCAGGTCGAAGAAGCGGACGCCCGCTTCGAGCGCCGAGGATATGCTGCTTCGCTGGGTGCGGAAGTAGGCCGGGTCCTTTGTGCCGGAGTCCGGGGGCAGGGAGTCACGAGTCGTGAGGGAGAAGTTCCATGTTGCTGCGTCGTGGGCGCCGGGGATGGTCAGGTGGGTCAAGGGTGTTGAGTCTGGGTAGTGGGACATCCATGTCGACGCGTTCTTGTTGCTTGGTGGGTGCGCTGTTGCAGATGAGATACCGAAGATTTGGGAGGCGTCGTCGAGGACGTGTTGGAGTGCTAGGTCTGGGAGGGCAGGCTGGTGGCAGCTAGCCGTACCATACGAAGTCCTGAATGCGAGGACGAAGAGTAACCAGGTGTAGACTACCATGACGAACAGCACGCGCCCGAACTTGGGCTTGTACTCTCGACTAATGAAGAAATCCTTGTCCGACTTGAACGGCCGGACTGCCTTCAGAGTTTCGTGGTCTGGAATGAAGTTATGTGTAACATTTTGTTTCTCCATCGGGGCGGCGGCCGTGGTTAGAGGTTCAACCTTTATAACGGCTCGTATGCAGGTAAAATTGGCCGACGGATGGCTGGCCGATAGCATGTGTGACCCGATGCTACGTTCATAGGGCGTTGGTGCCACGGACTCGTGCCTCTGTAATTGGCTGTCGAGGTCTGATGAAGTGCAGCGTGCCAACAGCGGAGATCCTTCCCCAGATAGATTATTGATATCTCCAGCTATATCAGAAGCTCAAAACACGTGTTGATACCTACGAGATATCCAGCCTACTTGGATTCTATAACTGGTGCTTTGATCTCTTGCCTGTGTATCTGAACTTGGCTCTGGGTGAAAGCGATTGAAGTTAAAATGCTCGTCATGCCTTATCCCTCAGCTGTTTGCATTTGGGGTCAACCCTAGTAAGCGGCAGGGCTCGAAAATACGAGCAACAACTAACATCACCGTGCTTATGCCTCCCGTCCTTCTTGCTGATGGTCTACCACAAACGGACAGGGTACGTGCGACCTAAAGTGATCACTGGGCTACGATGGTCCCTATGGCCACGGAAAGGTGAACCATTTCGAACGATGAGCTGATTGAATTCAAGTCAAACAACCGTCACCATATAGACAAAGTATAATATGAAAATAACTAGCGAATGTCTCAAGACGCCCCCGAAAACCAGGTTGCCTCCCACGGGGGACCTCCCCTTCTAGACCAATCCCACGCTGATCTATAAACATACAGTACCATAGCATGCAATGAACTCGCCCTGGGCCCCTTTCCGCCTAACCGCCGAGTCCGCTGATGCTATGCTATGCTCCGAGAGAGATCCACCAGCCCGCCAATGCTTCCTCAAACCCGCCACCGTTAATACTACAGCCAACCAACCCAGATGTACACAACTACCACCGAAAAAAAAAGGTGTATAAGGATATTCGAGCACAAATGCCGCCGAAAAAACCTCCCTACCACGCTCTCCTCCTCCTTACAGTAACCCGGTGGTCTTGGATCTAGCACTCCGACTTATCCGCCTCCCAATCCCACTCACACCACCGGTGCCATTCTTGTTGCCGCCATCTTCCTCGTCGCCACTCTCACCTCCATTTTCTGCCTCCTCCTTGAGTTTCGGAGTGACATCTCCGCTACCACTACCAAGCTTAGACCCCTCCCGATCCTTCAGCTTCTGCGTTAGCGCAGTGAGCTTGTCCCGCAAAAACCCTCCTCCTCCGCCACCAACACCAGCCGACCTCTTCCGCTCGGCATCGCCACTGCCAGACCGGTTCCCCGAGCTAGATCCCGGCCGAGGAATACCGCTCCCCTCCCTGGCGTTCCCAAACAGCCTCGACCCGCTGCTAGAATGCGGCCGCAGGAAATCCATCCCTAGCCCGTTCCTGGCGCCCTGAGAAGGACCCTGCGAGGCAAACGAGTCCTGCGGCGTGGGCGGCGTCATCATGAGGAACGACGGGACGGCGCCCGCGGCATGGGTATTGACCACGACGTTGCCGCCGTTGGCACCGCTTATGCCGCTGCGGTTCGACGCTCGCGACGAGCTGGCCGCGCTGGAGCTGCGGCTGGTGCCTGATCGTGCGGGCACGGGGATGGACGAGTTGTGCGAAGAGGTGCGGGCGAGGGAGCGAGACGAGGAGGCCGGCGGCGGCGAGCGGCTGTAGTCCACGGGCGAGGTGCCGTACATGGATGAGGAGTCGTCGCCGCTCATGTCGTCAGGACTACCGGAGAACTGCGATTGCGAGAGTTGTGGGGTTGCCAGGAGGACGGAGCTGGTTGCTAGCTCGCGCAGCTTGGACTGCTGCGCCGTGGTAGGACGGTGTCTGGAGAATTTGTTTCCGATGATGGCACCTGTGTGGGAGATGAGGGCTTTGATCACCCGGCTCTTGAGGGCGAGTGCCAGGTCGAGATTGGACCACGTCTTGTTGCGCCATTCTATTGTTGGCAGGCGGAACACGAAGTCGTGCACGTCTTCGATGTTGCGGTCGCCTTTGCCTTTGTAGCTTAGGCAGAGGACCACGGAGGGCATCTTGATGTAGGCAAACGTCATGTAATTCGAGGCGCGATCTATCATCTTGGTCAAATCGTCCGACGGCTTGGCTTTGTCGTCGTTATTCCTCTTTAGTCCAAAGCGGCTTCTCTTGTCTGTGTTTGTCGACCCGCTCTGTATTGAGGAGAAACCCGTCGACGACCGGACGACTCCCATTTTGGGCGTATTGTTACTCGTCAGGGATTCTCGCGAGGGTTTCTTGATGAGTCCACCGATTGACTTTGAGCCGGTACCGGTTCGGAAGAACCGAAATTGGGGACCTTCGCCGCCATGTATGCTCAACGCTTTGTGCTTGACGGGATTGGCTTTGGGCTCTGAAGTCAGGGTAGGCCGCAGCCTGAGTTCCAATGAGCCGGGTCGGGTGCTGAAGGCCGAGTCCTTGTCCCTATCATTCGGTCCGAGGCGGTCGCCCGAGTCAGCTAACGACTCGTCGTCCGCGTCATCTTCAGCCCCCGGAAGAGTCTGTTTGATCATAAAGGGCGAGTCCTTGTGGGTATCGGCGTCGCCTTCGATCCCAGGGAATATGTACTCGAATATCTTCTTACCAACCTCCCGTTCTAGCTGGATCTTCATCGGGAAAAGGTTCACCTCGAAGTGAGCCATGACGGGGATACCACCGATAGCCTCTAGCATATACCAGTATACTCTGATCATAGACTGGTTGTTCAGATCAGGCACGACTTTGTCAGTGTCCATGTAGGGAGCGATCATGACTGGATATATGGCGTCGGGGAGTAAATTGAGCCCAAGGATCTTGCCGACTTGGAAGAGGTTGATGTGCGATCCATCCGAGTTGTCTGTCCGATCATACTCAACATCCTTTAACTGCAACTCCACAAGCGGCTCATTGGTGTCGCGGACGAGATGCCATACAATGTCTCGAGCAGAGATGCTCCACTTCAGCAGCGCGTTGCTGCCGCTTTCGTATTTTCTCTGCGACGTAGTAATGGCCTTCATTACAAAGAACAGCTCATCTTCGCAGGCGGCCAGATCGCGTTCCAGAAGCAGACGGTCCTGCCAGCCTTTGTCGTCCAGATACCTCGAGTGCACCTGGAAGTAAGACTTGATCTCCTCAAGTTGGCGGACACGTTCCTGGAGGCGAATGACCATCTCCGGAGCTCCCCTGAGATCACTGAAATCGGATGCCAACATGATCTTCTCGAGTCTCTCATTACGAGTCTTCTCCAGGGGCTCGCTGTACATGAGTAGGTCGAGGACAATGACATATATAGCGTAGTACTGGGAAGAGTTGCACAGGGCACGGGCTTGCGGGAACTCCACCCATAGGTTGTCCAGCTGCGTGGTGTCGTTTGTCTCTTCACCGCCAGTGTTGACCTCGTCGTTGTACTTCAGACGAAGAGTGTTGTACTTGTCGTACCTGAGCATGGCCGACGTCTTCTGAACCACGCGCTTGAAGCCGAATGGGTCAGTCTTGAAGTCGAACATGACCTCCATTGGTACCCAAGGAGGCCACGACGATCCGCTCGGAGTGCCGTAATTACTTCCTGAGTACATCGACACAAGCCTGGTCGAGAACCATTTCTGATGAGTGACGAAGAACTGGGTGCTATCCATGTTGACGAGGAAACGCCGCTGTACGAGACCGCTCACGTTATCGAATAGTCTGCCCTTGTCCATGACCTCCACGACTTTGAGCTCCATGCCTTTGGCGGTTGTAAGTACCACATGCTTCTTGTTCTTATCGCTCTGTAACTGGATCTGAGGCGCTATAAGTCGAACATGATAGCTGTTCTGAGGAGTGTACTCGTCCGCTATTCCGCTAGTTAAATTCTCCGTGGCGACATTGGGAACATCCGCAACGTCGGAATCATCCGCATTGACAAACTTCCTCCCGTCCTGCAGAATCTTGCGGATTGTATCTTCGACATCAGCCGCTGTTGTCCGGTCAGTAGCACTAGGATCAGGGGACGGAGGGACCCCGGAGCCTTGGCTGGGTGTGGCTGCATTGTTGTTTCTCGCCGTCTTCAGCTTGGCCTGCTCCTCAACTATGTCCAAGATGAACTTGACAGCTGGACGCGACAAATAGTAGATGAATCCCCGTCGCTGACTGACTTGGTGTATATACCTTAGGATGATGTTCCGCAGAGTGTTGTTCCATTTCAGTTGCATGTTGTGCACAACAAACCGGTTGCTAAAGTTGCTCGCAAACTCAGCACCAGTCGGCATTGGTGTTGGTGTTGCGCCTTCAGTCGACGGTACGGAGCTCTCAGATGAGTGTCGACTACCCGTACGCTGACTCGTGGAACTGCTTTCCTTTGCCGTTGTCGTCATATGCCGTAACATCGTCTCCATGAAGGTCTTCTTGTCCTCGAGAACAGCGGTTTGTCTCTGCAGGCCCTCGAACTCCGACCGGAGCTCGGGAGTCTTGTGATCATCCTTGATCATCCTGAGTTCTGCTTCGCCGACATTTCGCGTGTGTATCTCCATCTGTTGGCTAAGCTGGTCTAGCCGCTGGCGAATGAGCTCTGCCTGAACACTGCGAGGATCATCATCTTGGCTCATGATGCAGAAGTGTGTTGGCTCGTCGCCGAAAGGACTGGCCCTACCGACATCGCCAGAGATGACGCCGCCAATGTCTGTTTGCCGAAAGTACGTGATGCGTGGCGCATAGACAAGTGGAAGTATCTTTGTATCTGGGTTGGGTTCAGTAGGAAGAATCCAGTCGAGTTCGACAAAGTCATCCATGTCGATCCAGCTAAGATCGTTGTCAGGGATGGTGAAGTGGGAGAGATCAGTCGGCTCATCATTCTGTGCCGCGACGAAGGGCGATATCGAGTTGTTCTTGATGGCTTCTGCAGTGGTGCCCCGGATACTAGCCGAGATGGCACGTATGTCCGCAGAAACCAAGTCGAGCTGGCCAGCATGAATCTTCATGCCGCTGGTCCGGCCCTTGGTCTTCCGGCCCTTGTCCCGCGTGTTGAACTCCTCACGCCGCTGGTGGAGGTCTAACATAAAGCTGTCGAACCTGACCTTGATACCAGTAGCAGAGACAGAATCCAGCGCGTAATCCTCCAGCTCCTTGTGCTTGTAGACATGACTCAAAAACAGCGGTGCAAGAAGAAGATTGTACTTGATGGTCGCCAGATGCTTTCCGAACTTCTTGCTGTTCTTTTCGCGACCGGGCCAAATGGGACCTTGACGAATGGGAAGAGACATTGGCCCGCTGAAGAGAGACCACCAAGCAAAGAAGTGCGTGAAAAATCGAGGCGTAAGATGGACTGTGTTATAGCTGTGTGATGGCTCCGGGTTCGGGGAAGTCCACTCTCTATCGACTGGCGCGCGCACAGCGATCGAAAGATGGATATGCTGGCTGCGAAATCCTCGGAAGGCATCATAAGGAAGGCCGTCTCGCGCTTTGGCGTACAGCGGGGATCTCAGTACGACATCGTAGTGTGGTTTGAACTCGAAGCTTCGCCTGCCGTTCTCAATTGCCTTTTCGAACACGAGGCCGGCGAGCCACTGCACCCGACCAGAGAGCTTCATCACAACTTTCTTGAACATTGCACCCGAGCGCAAGCTCTCCTCACTTGAAATACTGTCATCTTCGCCGTTCCGACGTCGTTCTTCGCGGACCTCATCGCTATAGTCTGGGATAGCGAGCACATACTCGCCACTATCAACCGTCATAAAGCGCTTGGGATCATCGTCTGCGTGAATGTTCCATCTGACATCGTTGCGCCAGCACATTAGAAATCCAGCGCCGTTGCCGGTGACGTTGTACGGATCCCGAGTACCTTTCAAAGCAAGATGGACGTCACCATCACCCCGCCAGGCGATGTGCACCCTCGAGTGAAAGTTGAGTCGAATCTTGTCCCAGAATCCGACCCTGTCAGAAGGA
Organism: Coniochaeta sp. PMI_546; assembly: GCA_021432605.1. Lineage (NCBI taxonomy): Eukaryota > Fungi > Ascomycota > Sordariomycetes > Coniochaetales > Coniochaetaceae > Coniochaeta > Coniochaeta sp. PMI_546. The sequence continues at coordinate 1,415,411 of MU271145.1, read as the reverse complement.
TCCAGCTGCGGCTTTGTAAAAGATTCAATAGCCATCATCATATCTTGAATCGCTGGCTGGTACGAAGGACCCCATGTAACCCGCGTTGGGCGAGAGGTATTGATGTCAATGTTCAGATCTGAGTATGACTTGACTGGACCAATAGTTCTGCGCACGTCGATGGCGAAACCCCCCTTATTCGATGCCCCTGGGTGTAGACTCTGTGGGGGGATGATGTTAACTCTTATCCGTCGAGTTGACTCCGCACCTCTGAATTCCTCGGCGATGACAAAGTCCGTCTTCATAGATAGCGCAGGTATTTTCAACGGCTGCCCTGTCGTGAGACTCGGGACATGCAGCAGCGGTAGAGGATAATCTCGCAACGAAATTTTGGCCTCACCCATGTCGATCTGGACATGCATGGGTACCAGAAGTGAATATAGCATGTCTCGAGGCATCCCCTTGCCGACTCTGTGCAGAAAGTCAGGGAGCTCTGCCATCGGAAAAGAGGGCTTGTCAATCTTCACATGGAGATCTGTGATTAGTGCCGCCATCAGGGCTGGTCTATGCGGGATCTCCAAGATGTTCTCGCTGTCTTCCAAATCATCCGGAAGGTCGTCACGACCCCAGAACATGCTGCGGAGGTCTTTCATTCCATCGGTCGCCATTTTGTAGTATCGATCTATGCGCCTCTTCCAGCTGGTTGAGTGATGGACATTCAACTTGTGCCTCGCATCTGCGATGGATATATGCGCCGACGCGCTGAGACCGTTGCAGCCACCTTCGGGGTCATATCTTGGGGCTCGACCGCGGTCGCGATCTTCGTTGCTGCGGTTACCCCTCCCGTCCGCACTGCTACTCCTCCTGTGGAAGACATTGGAGGTGTGAGTCCGTGATTTTGGCGCGGCCGATCTGGTCCGGAATTTGGTATGTTCCCGTCTCGCCTCCTCTTCCTGGATTTTCTTGACCTTTACTCTGAATGCCTCTTCGCGGGCCTGGCGTTGCATCTGCTCGACTCTACCAGCTCGGTATATCATGCCAAGCTTCCACTCGAAGGCGCCGTCTTCCAGCTCAAATAAGAGCGTCCTGGTGCGTAGTGATATCTTGGGCACGTTCTTAGGTGGTTCAGGAGTCTTGTCGAGAATGTACTCGTTGGTGCCGGTTTGGAAGCGATGGTGTAGCTGCTGAACGGACTTCACGACGTTGATAACGTTATCGGATATCTTGTTCACAATCATTTCATGGGGGACGGCTAGACGAATCGCATCAGCAACAACGTCAAACATCTTGTCGTCGTGAGTAGTCCCATCAGAGCGCTTTCGCCGCGACTGTCTGTAGTCCATGCGGCCATTTTTTATGCTGACCATACGAGCCCACACTTTCCGCATCCTCGGGGCTTCTGCATAGAGTCGTACAAGTTTGGAGTTGACAAATGGAGGCGCCCAACGGTGTTTACCGACTTCCATGCCGTACACCTGTAGCATGAGCGGTGGATCTGCAGGCATATCTGCCTTGATTTGGACTAGAGCAGCCTTGAAATCGACAGCGATCAGCTCTCTCACGACTTTTGCTGACGAATCACTGTCGCTGGAGAGGACGTCGGGGAATGGGTTGAGAGGCGGAGCAAGAAGATGGTCGTCTTTCCGAGCTGCTGTTGACAGCGACACCGGGGGAACAACTCTGGCTTCAAATACCTCTCTGTTGGTCCTCAAGAAGGCCTTCCGCACGATTAAAGTTGCCACGCCAACCGCGTAATGACGATACAGCGAGTACTGTAAGAGAAGCGTTCGAACATGTGACTGGATGTGGAAGACGGGTCCTTGGCTATCACTCAGTGTCGAGAAAGCAACCTCGAACCTCGGAACCTTCACGAAAGGGTCGACCTCCCATCTCTCCGCGGACTCGACGATGAACGCCTCGAGGCCCCGGACGTGAATGGCAACTCGACGGCCGTCACCAGCGTTCTGGTAACGTTTCCTTGGCGACATTGGCACGGCCTTGAGAAGCTCAGTGTCAGGGCTGAGGGCAGACCGGCTTGATGCCCTACGTCGTGCTGGTCTGGGAAGCCCGTCGAGCTTCTGAGCTCGGTATTCCGCCGACCACGACTCGAGTTGTATGGCAACTCCACGAGTGTCATCTGATATATCCTCGTCGACCCCGGCAACCTCCATGCTAAAGTCGGAGGCTTGAAGTTGAAAGTGCAGGAGCCAAGACGGCATAGCTCTGAGAAAATTGGAATGCTTTGCGGACTTGGATACGGCGCGTTTGTCCGGTTCCACGTTCAGGCGCAGTTGACGAACAATTTGGCGCAATCCATCGCTGATCTCCGGTCGAACCATTTTGATAGAGAACGTGTCAAGGTTGCCGGTTGCCACGACATGAACATCCGGAGAGGCATTCAACTGTACCTTGAGGTCGAAAGACTCGGTCTGGAGAAGGTCGTATCGATTGCCAGCAAATGTCTGATAATACAAGTGATGGGTCTGGACTCTCAGAGTGGATGCTAGAGAGTAGTGTAGTTCCTCAACAGCAGAATGGAAGGACTCCATGTCGAGTGAAACGGAGGATATGGAGGAGATGATCAGATCGAAGTCGTCTGGGTCGGACGTCTTCTGAACAGGGGGCAAAGTGATTCTCAGGACCGGCTCGTGCATCGAAAACTTGATATTCGCTTTGGGAAGAAGGCGTGAAATGAGTATGTGGCGGGGTTGCTTCTTCGGCTTTGAAGGTTTGGGCGTTGGCTGCATGATTGCAAGAAGCAAAGGGAGATGGCGCGGATCCAGGTCAATGGAAGGAGAAGTGACAACCGAGTTTGCGAAAAGAATATTTGCATTCCGTTCTTCCGCAGTGATGTCTTCAGTGAGCTCGACTGTTTTTGACGGCAGGGTCGTCCGTACAGTCGTCGTCGCCATGGGAATATACATCAACCTCTCTGGTTTTCCGTGACCATCGTCGAGCCCAATGGATATGGACAACGCTGCGGCCAGAGCCTCGTGAGCGATATCCTTTGAGGGGAAATACATCCTATGGGCTGCGGACTTTGGATCCAACCGATGGAGGTCAATGCCAACTTCCTTCATTGACGCATTGAGAAGAACCGGTGTTCCGGATGTCTTGACGGTCTCCACTTTCTTGGTGATGCCAACGAAACTGACAGCGAATTGAACCTCCTTCACACCCCTGAGCATAGAGCTGATGAACTCCTTGGAATCCGAGACAGTCTGGATCAGGTCATGGTCCGTACTTCCCGGTGTGTCAGGCTCATGCAAATCCTTGTCAACAGTGATCTCGAGGTCCTCCCCTCCAACAACGGGCTGAAGCTTCGTCTGCGACATGATTTTCTTGTAGCGGTTTGCGCTATGGAGCACGTCGTCGTACGGGATATGAAGTCGCCCCAGCTTCAAGGCAATCGCGGCGTCGCGAAGACCGTCTAGAGCCTCATATAAGTACCCGTGGATATTCAGTGACGCGCTATCGAGGACCTCCAAGGATTCCTGGCCATCCGCAGTAAAGAGCACACTCCTGAGAGTAACTATCCACTCCGCCTGTAGCTGCTCTGGGCTCTTCTTGCCCGCTCGCCCCCCGAAGAAGAACCGCGCGCGGTCGACCATCTTCCGTCTGGTATCGACAGCAATGGTGAGACTTCCGAATTGGAGGTTTCCAACATTAGCGACATTCACAGTCGAATTTGTCGCCACGATGTCCACCATTCGAAGCCAGTTAACCTTGCGATGCAAGCGCTTGAAGCGATCTTTAGCCTTGGTGAGATGTTCCCAGGTTTTACTTCGTGTACCCGCCGTGCTGCCGCTTTCGACTCTGACTATTGGGATCCTGAGTGGTTTTCGTTGCTCATCAGCCGCATCACCTGCGTCCTCCCCGGCTCTCTGTATATCGTCATCGTCATCCTGTTTTCCCCCATCCACATCCAACTTGGTTCCATCCAGCTCAGTTATGTCTACCGTCACGACCAGTTCGTCGACGACGATGCTCAGCCAAGTTGGCTGCGCAAAGGTTGGTCGGTGGACATGGAGCCCCAGGCCCCGGATTTCGATCTTGAAGCCATCGCGCGGTGTGTAGGCTAGCCTTCGCAAGGAGAAGTAGCCAATGCGCTGAATGGACAAGCCGGTCAGGATTCGGATAACGGCGAAGACGACGAAGGAGGAGAGGTATAAGAGGACGCAGATGCCGAATATGAAGGTCGGGTTCAGTAGCGCCATAGCGCAGAACTTCTCGTGGTGTAGTCCAATGCCTTGTTTGCCCTATATGTAAGCAGCAGGTCGAGCATCGGAGTGGTGTGCGGCGGAGTTGCGCCTACAGTATCAGGAGTACCACGCGCGGGCCACCGTCTGCCCGTTCGCTATTATTGAGGCAATGGTTGTTCTGGGACTGCCATGACGAATGCGCGACGTCGATATGGGTTCAGAACGGTATCATTCCCTTCCCGAAGCTTGTTCCAAGTTGAGGAAAGGAGAGTAATCTGGCGTCGCTGATACCCACAGAATGGAAGCTCCCGAGTGCCAAGAAAACCGGCGCCGAGTTGAGCGATGACCCAACAAAAGGACTTCTTAGACGACCAGACCAAGCGCCGCACGAGAGAGACACGCCCAGCCAGGAAATGCGTACTGTGTACGAGAGAAGCGGGCAGACAAGCAAGCTTATCGTTGAGCCGCGTGGATACGGTTGTGAAGGGGACGACGGTGTTCAATTCCGGACAGCACGGCGTGCTCGATGTGGCTGATGTTTGACTGGAATTCAGGCCAAGATTGTTTAATAGCTTTGGGTCTGCCGCTGTGGGGTCAGTCCTAGACATGGGGCTTGACTGAGTTGACTACCTACGTGTAGGTAACTTGGCTGAGTGACCCGCCACGTTGGCGTGGGATGCACAGACCTCATACTACCGGGTACCGTATTAACTACCCTTCCGGGCCAACTACCATTTTGGGCCACCCCACTTTCACCACCAAATCGTACCAAAATCCTCTAAATTTGAAAAACTTATAACTTATTAACCAAAATATATATATATATTATCTTAAATATATATAAAATAATAAAAAAATTAAAAAGATATATAAGAATTAATTTTAAATTATAGTAATTTAAATAAATTAATTAAATCAATATAACGTTTATAAGAATACATTTTATATTCTTTAAAGCGATATTACTATTTAATAAATTAATAGAAAATCAAAACTTTTTAAAAATAAAACTTTTAATTATTAAAATTTCTGTTTTATTAAAATTATTTTTGGTTTATTTTTTATCTATTAATTGAATTAATCATTTAGATTCTTATGATAATAAGCTTGAAGGTGTGAAAAGTTATAGAAAAGTGGGGTGGCCCAAAAGGGTAGTTGGCCCGGAAGGGTAGTTAAAACGGTAGTCAGGTACCTTGTACTCTCCAACTGCACGATATCATTGCACACTAATCAGGTTAGTGTACGTGTAATTTGCACGAACGTCTTTCCCAATTCCGACAGTGCCGCAACGTCGAGGACATACCTGTACGTACCTTACTCAAGAGCTCGTTGGAGGCATCCGAACTAGCATGGGCTACCTACTCGGCAAGTGTATTTGCTGATTTACTTATTGGTGTTTTGCGTCAAAGGCATAGCACGAGGTGATAAGACAATGTCTGATGCCGTAACGGTGCCAGAGGGGTGATGTTTGGTGTCGGATGCTCCATCTCTCCGTCCATGATTTCACGTCGTCTCCCAACTGCTTCCCTGGAAGGAGTTACTAAAGCAGTGAGCCCTCCCGCAGATAGAAAGAAGAACCTCAGGGTGAAATAATCCCGCAAGATTTTTGTCTATTAGGAGAAGGAATGATCCACTTCGATGGACTTGGGAGTGCCGCTCCTCTGAAATCATAATGTCTGCTTGTTGCATCATGGGAGGTGGCGTTGAGATGAGGTACAGCACACACCACTATACCTTAAGGTAGTATTGAGAGGAGGATTCTCTTGTCACGATCACTTCCACCTCGAAGACACGAAATCACCAATCCAGTATATTCGTATAAATAACATAGAACAAACGCTCAGTCTAGCTTGCTCGGGCACCAAATTCTCGTAACCAGGCTTCTGTTATAGCCGACTAGCTCGCCCAAATCAGAGAATGGCACCCTCAAACGACGAGCTGCGCGACATCGCCAACCAACACCTACTAGGCCAAGACGAGCAACGCTTGCGGCAGAGATATCGACGAGATCGGTGAAGCGTTGAAAAGCACCTCCCAGGGGCTAACGTGTCGTACGAGTCGAACCAGACCACCAATGCCAGCTACAACCGACTTGTTTTCCCGAGGGAGGGCGAAAACACCGATGATCGTGGCAGGTAAGATGGATCATTCTTGTCCACTGTCCACCCCAGGGGGATTGGATACTGATACCATACCAGATACTCGGCAGAACATCAAGGGACGCCAGAGCCTGGCCGGAATCCAATAGTAGATGTTACCGTTGCTTGATAACCACCAGCAATCCCCACTCTGCGTTGTATGATAGTTGCATTGGACTAAATGAGAGAACGACAAGGTCAATACTCTTTTCTTGATCAATTTCCCCGTACACACGCTAGTGGTGACATGTTATTTGTACATGTTGTCTTGCTAAGTTCAGGACAACCGGTGCTTTGGGTGCTGGCGTCATGGTGACTCCGCCCTTTTCCACAACAACCATATCCTGGTCAGGCATGCCGTCTATTTCTTGCTCCGTAGCTCTTGCATGTTTTCGTTGATGATGGCTATCTCGGCATCAAGTTTGAGGAGTTTCTCCTCTAGCATCTTTTCGTATTGCCGGTCGGTAAGTGGTGTTACAGGACTCCAGTTGGAAGCGAGATATTTGGTTCCGAAGTTGCGCCCTGACAGGGCGCCCCCGAGTGCTTGGCCGCCAGCACCAAGCATGGACCACACAATGAGCCCAGGAACAACATTCCTCGGTCCTCCTTTTGCACAGTTAGGACGTTATCCGTACAGATACAGGGCGCATATGTACTTACGCAGTAGACCTCCCATCATGCCAGCAAATCCGCCGGCAATGCCACTAGCCTTGACTTTGTCGAAGGCCGTCATGTCCTCATGACCTCCATAAGCCTTGAAGGCCAAATGTCTTGCACCTATCCGATGTTAATATGGTTGCCGCTCCATGGCGATTTACTTTCTCGGGACCTAGAGCGTGAACTGACCATAATAGGAGGATCCGAGGGTAAACCATTGGATAGAGGTGACTGTCGAGAACGAAACGATTCTCTCAGAGCGAACAATTGCGCTCACAGCCCCGATGAGCGCTCCTGCGGCAGCTATAGGACAGTCAGACCATGTTTCGACTCATACACAAACTGACCGTCAGGAAAGCTCACCTGCACCTGCACCAACAGTGACACTCGGCACAATGACCTTCGTGAGTTCTGTGAACCCAGGAGGCAGCTGTGTTACTCGTTTTCGTTGTGTTTGTGTAGTCTGGGTTGCCGAAGAATCAAGACCAGACTGATTAAGGCTGGGGTGCTGCTGAGACGCATTGATGGATGATGGATCTGGGGGAACGGTGCCAGGTGAAGACGTATTAGGTGGCCCTGTCTGGTGTGCACCTTCCTCGACAGGAGAAGATGCAATGACCTTCCTCATGTTCACCAGCGAAGATTCCGGACTGCTACTGCAAGAAGGGTTCTCAAGTGAAATATCGCAGATGGTTGGTTTTTGGCTACAGAGTAAGTAGCATGTAGCATGTAGCCTGGAGTCTCTGGAACTGCTGGTCCATGCTATGCTGTCTTGAGGGCGTGTACCTTGGCTGATAAGCTACAGGAATATAAGATACTGGTCGAGAAAGCTTTACATAAGGTGAAGTAGTAGTAGCAGAGTCCAGTCCAGTACAGAGACAGAGAGTCGAGTCGACCTTCACCATTCTCCACCCAATGATGGACTTTGATGGGTTCGGGAAAGCGGCAGCGTCCTCGCCTGGATCACGCTAGTCCAAATACGGCTAGCCCGTGTTAGCGCCGCACTGCGCTTTTGTGTCAGTGGTTGAAAAAAAGTCAACCCTCTCCCAGGTCCATTCGGACTTCGTCGTCCTTCATTTTTTTCGACCCCATAAACCAAAAAACCTGCATCATCAAACCCCCGCGAAGCCATCTATAGCTCGCTTCGTCCACACACTCTACACCTATCACTACCAATCACTCCTGTTGATTGGTAGCTACTCTCGCAACATTCATCAACACAAGTCCATCCATAGACTTGTCGCCGGCGTATACAAGCTCCGGCTATTACTGCGCGCATCGAATCGACTGCGCGTAGCCTTGAACAACCGCAATCATGGGTGAGAAGCCGCACCGTCGAAGACACAAGCCGACATTACCACCAACTGGTCAAAACTAACTCATCCTCCCTTTCCAGCTCCTAAGAAAGAAAAAGCCCAGAAGCTTACCCTGGGTGAATTCATTGGCGCCGACAGTCAGTATCCCCTCCCCCTCCCCCTCCTTCGTGTCTTGTCTTCTTGCTAGACACGCCACATGCCGCTCGACGATCGGTTGCAACTGCGGCACAGCCTTGCCCCGAATATCTGTACTGACCACGTCATATAGGCTACGGCGGATCATGGGCTGACGAGGTTGAGGATACTTATGGTAAGTTTTCTAGTCCTAATCATTTTTGGGTTTACCTTGATTGACATGTTGTGATTAGCTTCTGGTGTGTTACTATTGTGATTCTACTCTCTGCTAGACTCCGAATATATAACTAACCAAAGCTACTAAAGGCACCCAGCCTCTCCCTCCTCGCCAGACTGGTTCCGGTTATGGTTCCGGCTACGGTGGTGGCAACGACAGAGGCTATTCCAGCATTCGTGAGAACCTCCCGCAGCAAATTCCCGACAAGCCTCCTTACACCCTCCATCTCGGAAACCTGTCATACGATGCTACCCAGGAGACTGTCACCGAATTCTTCGAGGGATGCAATATTGTCAGTGTCCGTATCATCGAGGACCGCGAGCAGCAGAGGCCTAAGGGTTTCGCCTATGCCGAATTCGGAGACCGTGAGGGTCTCGTCAAGGCCTTGACACTAGATGGACAGTCATTTCAAGGCCGCAGCATCCGCATCAAGGTTGCTGATCCTCGTAAGTATTCTTCGCTGCCATATCAGACGCGCCGTATAAACTGACAGCCGTGTAGCCAAGGAACGTCGTGATGGCGGCTTCGACTCCGGTCGCGACTTGAGCAATGCGAGCTGGGAGAGGAAAGGTCCCCTGGCAGCGCTGCCTGGTTCTGAACGCCCCGGTCGCCCCGAGTATAGCGAACGACGAGCCCCCCGCGAGCCTATGGCTGATGACGGCAAGGTGCGAGACTTCGGTAACTGGGAGAGAAGGGGTCCTCTGTCCCCCCTAGCACAACCTGAGCGCACTGGAGGCCGTTCTAGAGATGGATCCCGTCCAGGAACCAACGATGGCCGGTCCGACAATTTCAGAAACCGCCATGCTTCTCCCGCATGGGGCCCTGGTGAGGGTCGTGGTGAACCTCGTGAGCCCCGGCTTGATGGCTCACGGCCGCCTCGCCGCGAGTTCTCAGATCGTCCCGAGCGCGCTCCTACCGCAGCCGAACAAGATAACCAGTGGCGCAGCCATATGCGCCCGGATGCCCCTGTCAAGTCCGAGTCGCACTCTAGGGCTGGAAGCGAGGCGCCGTCGTCTCCCGCGGGCGGTGCTCCCGCCACTCTCGCTGGTGGTAGGCCCAAGCTCAATCTGACCAAGCGCACAGTCTCTGAGCAGCCTGCTGCTGTCACCTCCCCCGCTTCGTCAGCTACAGACTCGAAAGCGAGCCCATTCGGTGCTGCTCGCCCTATCGACACTGCATCCCGCGAGCGGGAGATTGAGGAGAAGCGTCTTGCGGCCATCAAGGAAAAGAAGGAAGCCGAGGAGAAGGCCAAGGAGGAGCGCAGAATTGCCAAGGAAGCCGCAGCGAAAGAGGCTGCTGAGAAGGCCGCCGCAGAAGAAGCTGCCAAGAACATCTCAGAGGAGGTCCAAGCTCCCAAGGAAGCTTCCACAGGAGCTGCATCGGAGACCCCCGAGATTGCAAGGACAGAAAACCCAGAGGAGGCAAAGGACATTGCTACAGAGGCAGCTGCTGCACCTGCAACTTCTCCCGCTCAGAATGGAGAGCAGAAGATACCCGTTCGCACACGCGAGCCTCGGGAGCCCCGTGGTCCTCGCGGCGAGCCCCGTGGGGACGATTTCGCGAAACCCCAGACACGGGCTACTGAGAGTGGAAACTGGAGGTCGGCATCTGCTGAGCAGCGTGGTGGACCTCGCGGTGGAGGTGCCCCCCGTGGCCCTCGTGGCGGTGGTGTTCCTCGTGGACCACGCAATGACGGTGGCCGGCCACCGCGGGCTAACGGTGCTGCACCAGCTCAGGCACCAACCGCTGCTGGTGAATCCGAGACGCCAAAAACCGATGAGGATGGTTGGACCACGGTCGCGGCTCCCGCCAAGGGCCGACGTGGTGGCCGTCCGGTCGTCTCTTAGATGTACATTAACACACCGTTCACCGCTCACGCGAGTATGAAATACCTCGATAAATGGAGCTTTACGACCTCATCACGCACCTGCTGCTCGGACCTCCCACGCTTCCAAGATGTGAATAGCCTCTTTGAAGTCTCCTAGAAACCTCATGCAACGACTGATTATTGGTGCTCCCCGAATTTGACCAGCCTGAACCCACCTTCGCCACTCAAAACTTCTGGCTTTTCATTGATAATCGTTCACAATACGCGCCTCCTACTTGTCGTCATTGCCTCTTCCCTGGTGCGGTCGCGACTGTTGCCCCTGTTGGTTGCACATCTCCAAGGTATAAGATCTATAACAACATTCGATATTTCTTGGGATTTTTCTCAGTACTGGAACATGACAGCGGGCGATTTTTTTTTTCCTAAAAAAAATCGTTTTGACATGCAAACAAAGATGCGAGTTTTTCCCTGGGATTGACACAAAATATGCTGGTGGTCTTTTGCAGGAAGTGGTGTCGGCGCGAACGGATTGATTTTGCTATTTCCTTCTTTCTTCCTTCTTCCTCCACCCTTTCCACGGCTCTCATGGTTGGACTCGTCTCTCCTTCATCATGGTCGAGGGTTCATATCTTCCGCAGGAAAAACTGCAATCTCATCTCTTCGGGTGTGCTTTCACAATAGACTTGAGGGTGGGGTGGATGGACGACATCGCATTCATGCCAGCCTTTGCACGGAACTGTCCCTCTGGAGGAGGTGCCTGGGTCGTCCCCCTCGATCTTGTGTCGGGGTCTTCTCGTTCTCACATGAACTGTTCTGAAGATGAGATGGGCGAGATGCCGAGCGCATAGGCGAATCTACAGACTCAGTTTGGTGGGTATCGTTATGAGGATCTTGGGTTCACGCTTGTGTAGGATGGACCTGCAGGTATGGGCCTCCTTCTTAGATCCAGGCCATACAGAGGCAAATAAAAGCACACATTTCAAAAGGTTGTTTGTTATGGCTTTGGTGCCTGTCAGATGAGACTTCCTACCTGCAGCTTGAGTGATACCATTCATTGTTTAGTACTCGGGGCTACCATAGTCAAATCTTTGAGACGTCAGCTGCGTGATGACATTCATGCTGTCTCCAAGATCTAGCCTCTTTCCAGTCCCGACCCTCGACCAGATCCTCAACTACCTCTTTAGCGTCTTCTGCTTCTCCGCATCCCTCGCAACCGTCCTCCCCTGAACCAACAACCCCTTTCTCCTCCGAACACTGTCCATATACCGCTTAGCCACATTCTCCCGATCGCCATGCTCGCCCAGGTCCTCCATCTCCTCCTCCGTAAACGGCACCCAGAACGGGTCCTCGTCCAGGATCTCGAAGCCCGCGAAAATGAGCTGCGGTTGAGCCGCACCCGAGGTGCGCTTGCGCATCTCGTCCGCGAACCCGAAGGACTCGGCCGCCGGGAGAAGACTCTGGATGCTGAAGAACGGGGTTCCCTCCTTCATCGCTTCCGACAAGACGCGGCCGCGGCGGCGGGTTAGCACGTCGTAGACTCGGCCTAGGACCTCGGCTTTGCGATTTGTTAGATTTAGGGGTTATGCGGCCAGTTTGGAGTGGAAGAGAGCGGAGAAAGGAGGCAAAAGACTTACTGCTCGCTTGAATCTCGCACGAGTACATTGCGAGCATCAGGCGCGGCGACCAGTCGAGGAAGCCCTTGTGCACGGACTGCTGGACCGTCTTGATGACTTCGCCGGTGAGACGGCCGACCCTGTCCCTAGCCGAGACGGTCTCGTCTTCGCCGGCAGAGATGGCCACACTTTCGATGAAGACGGCGATTCCCTGCACGGGCTCGTGGCAGAGCGGTCCTTGCTCTGTTGCCAGCTGGAAGCCATAGGTTATCTTGTCGCAGAAGTGGCTCGCGTGAATGGTCGTTTCGTCGGCGGAGGGGACAGCGTTGTTGCGTCGACGCTCTTTCTCTGGTGCGAAGGCTTTGGCAAAGCACTGCTCCTTAGTGGCATCAATGAGGAGGTTGGGGCCTGTCCGTCTAGGTCCGAACGAGGTGATCTGGTCGACAACATTCTTCCAAACTTCTCGGTCCTTGACCTTTTCTAGTTGGGCCTGGAGCTGGGATTTCAGGTCTTCCGCTGATAGGATCTTGTTTTCAGGGATGACTCCGTCAACCTCTACAATATCCTCGGAGGCTGCTTCGTTTTGTCCGTTGCTTTCAGCAGGATCTTTATGCTCCGAATAGAGACGTTTGATGGATCCAGAGTTCTTGACTAGAAACTCCGTCACCTCCATCGGTAATGGTCGTACTCTCAAGGTCACAGTGACCTGTTTTGAGCTGGTGACACCGACAACCACTCCCCGGCCCAGCTCCTTATTTGCTGGCGGTCTCATCTCCTCGGCACGCACGGTTGTTTCTCGGTATGGTACAATCGGAGCACCAGCCTGGATCTCGCAGCGAGCATACCGCTCCCTCAGATCGGTCAAACAACGCTCCAAATGGAGTTCGCCGGCTGTGAGCAGCACGTGCTCACCGCTAGAGAACTGCTCATATTCGGCACACGGGTCGCTCTGAACGAGGAGGTGCAGACCACGGATCATCTTGTCGAGGTCTGCCGGGTTGACCGGCTCCAGCGCAACGCGCACAATCGGCTTTCCGCCAAGGTTGGCAATACCAGCAAGATTGACAGAGCCTTCGAGTTGGCTACACAATGTACCGGACTTAAGAATACCGCTGCCTTCAAGGCCTCCAATGCCGAAGACGACGCCCGCTGGAACGGAGTCCAGTGATTCTAGTGCGCGGCCCATGAGCATATATAAAGCGGTGACGGTAACCTTCTTTGGCTCGGGGGGAGCGTGCGGATGGGCAGGGGAGAATTTGGGCGGAAGGACGTAGATCGAGTCGCCCACGGAGAGAGTGCCCGAGTAGATCCGAGCAAAGCCGACCAGATGCTCTGGATCTACTTTCTCTTCTTCTTCTGGCTGCTGTAAATCTTCCTCGAGACTAGCGTTCGCCATAGCATCTGTAATATTGTTCGTCCCGTCCATCACAGCAGCCTGAGCTCTGGCAGCTTCAGCACGCTTTTTGCGAGCCATTTCTCTTGCCTCCTCTCCAGTAAGCTGGCCTCTCCGCTTGTTTTCAGGAAGTTCGCTTTCTGGGATAGACACCATTTTACTGACGTATGCGACCACAGGATCCTCTTTACCGTTCTTGAAGGATATCATGGCATCTTTAACCCTGGGGTCGACGTACTCCAAGCCCGGGACCTCCTGTAAAAGATCCGGTAATCGTTCTGCCTGGGCTACTCGTGGGCAGGGGAGTGACTCAACGACAGACACCAGCAACGCGGTCGACAGTGGGAGCCAGGAGGAAAAGACCGTTGTGAGCAGTAACCTTGGGTCGCGAGACCTCAGAACATGTGGCGGTATCGTAAGGTTAAGGGACTTCGTGATCTTCTCCAGGAGCGCAGGGTCCCCCTTTCCGTTATCACCACCAGTGGTCGCCTGATAGGCTGTCCAGATTGGCTCAAGCACAAGCTGGACAAAGATAGGCTTGAGTGACCTCCCCTTCAAATGTTTTGGGCCCAAGACTTTTTTCGTCTTAGGGTCAAAGTAAAAGCTGCCCCAAAGTACTTTCTCAAGGACGTTGCGTTTGATGCCCAGTTTCTTCTCGTAAAGTCCGGCAAACTGCCTCACTGTAAATGCCCAACCATCGATAGCGCTTCCAAAGATAACGTTATTCTTCTCTGGCGCGAAGTAGAGCTCTTCGTCGTCACGTTCTTGGAACTGAAGCTCACCAGAATCGCTTTGTTGATCTGCAATCTTGGCTTCTTTTGCAGCAGCCGCAGCGGCCCTCTCCTCCATCCTTGAACGCCAATTCAAGTCTTCCTCCATCCGTTCGCCCTGGAAGAAACTGCCAAGAACAGCGTTGACTTGTTCCAGGAGCTTGCTGAGGTGTATATATGCCTCGCCAGGAGTCATCTTCAGCTCCGTGACGAGCCTGTCCATTTTGTTGATCACCAAAAGTGGCTTGAGCTTTTCAGTCCATGCCTGGCGTAGGACAGTTACCGTCTGACTGCAGACACCTTCAACAGCGTCGACGAGGACGACTGCTCCATCACATAACCTGGAAGCCGTAGAGACTTCACTGCTGAAGTCAATGTGACCAGGCGAGTCTATGAGGTTGATGAGGTACTCCTTGGGCTCAGGGGTAGCGTCCGGGCTGGATCTCCGGAGCATCGAAAAGTAGAGTGAGATGGCAGAAGACTCCATGGTGATACCACGTAGTTGCTCGTCAGGCCTCGAGTCCAGGTACCTGATCTTACCGGCCAACTTTGGGGATATGATGCCATTAGTGGCGAGTAGAGCATCTGTGAGAGATGTCTTTCCATGATCCTAATGAGGTCACGGCGTTAGCATGCGGCGAGCCAGGCCGATGAGTGGAGATACTCGAATCACAGTCACATACAACGTGGGCTAGAATACATATCTGGAAGTGAAGAGTTAGCACATGGTAGACGGACCTCATTGTATGAGAACCTGGACTATACATTTCTGACATCGTCTGCATGGCTCTGCAGCTTGGCAAGCTTTTCAGGACTGACGACCGGCATCTTGGCAAATTCGCAGATCCTGACGACAGGACTAAATGAGACGAGATGAAATATCTTGGAATGCACATCCAAGGGAGAGCACGATTATAAATAAAATATTTCTCTGGTCCCAGTTGCTGCTGTCGTCACCTGCGTCTAAGATCCAAGTTGGGCGATATACTTCGTACAACTGACTAACACCCCACTAGGTGCATTTTCAACTTTTGATAGTGGGGTAGAGAAGTCGACTCATAGTGGGGCAGACGTTACGGAAGTACAGAGGGGCAAATGTTTGGCGGAACAACTGCTGCAAGTTTGGCACATTGCTATTTCGTATTGAACCAGTTGAGAGAAGAATCTGAAAACTCGGGTTGAAGGCAGTGTATCTCTTCAACGACGTGACTCTTACTTGGAACATCCTTGACACCTGCGTGTAGGAGCCTGCTTTGTTTGAGATAAGGCAATTCGCTGTTATTCGCCTAGACCATATACCGGACTAGCGAGGCCCCAAAGCCCTAATCTTCACTTTTTGCCAAAAATTTGTCGATAACCTCAGACAAACATCGCGCCCCGCCCTCGATAACGTCTGTTTGTCCTGACCCAACGACGAGCACGCCGAAGCTCTCGTAACATACAGCCGCAAGAATGAGCGCGTTTCAGAATGGCGCTCCGCCTGTGAGGGCCATCGACGACGATAGCGATGTGGAGGAGGAGGCCTTGGTGGCCGACTACCGGGAGCAGGTCCAATTCGAAGATGGCATGGAGGAGCTGGAGCAGGTGACGTCCCTGACGATGGCTCAACAGACCGACGACATACAGTCGCGACTGGCTGCCGCTGCTCAACCCCTTGACTTTTCGGCACCGCTCGAGGTCAAGTTCCAGAGCTACGACTCCTACTGCAGCCTGTTCCACTTCATCCTCAATTCCGAGGGCCCTGTTGATCTGGAGCCCCCATCTGTGAGCACAACCTGCCCCTCTCAGACTCGGCGAGCGCTTCGCTAACATATCATCTGATAGTACTACTGGGCGTGGGATGTCATCGACGAGTTCATTTACCAGTTCAACTCTTTTTCGTCGTACCGAGCACGGATTGCGAGGCAAGCCAACAATGAGGAGGAGATCCAGGTTCTGCGCGACAACCCCAACACATGGGGCTGCTATAGCGTCCTGAACGTCTTATATTCCCTGATCCAGAGGTCTCAAATCACAGAGCAGCTGGCCGCGATGAAGAGGAACGAAGACCCGATGGCTGTCGCTGGCGAGTACGGCTCCAAGAGCCTCTACCGTATGCTTGGATACTTCTCCATCATCGGTCTTCTTAGGGTTCACACTCTCCTCGGCGACTTCAGCCTCGCGCTCAAGACTCTTGACGACATCGAGCTTAACAAGAAGGCCATGTTTGCGCGGGTCATGGCTGCCCATTTCACCACGTATTACTACGTCGGTTTCTCCTACATGATGATGCGCCGCTACGCCGACGCCATCCGTATGTTCAGCCACATCCTAGTCTACGTTTCGCGGACAAAGAACTTCCAGAAAAACGCGCAGTATGACTCGATCACCAAGAAGAACGATCAGATGTACGCGCTCATCGCCATCTGCGTCGCCTTTCACCCCACACGTCTCGATGACACCATCCACACCGCTCTTCGTGAGAAGTACGGCGACCAGCTCCTGAAGCTGCAGCGTGGCGGCCCCGAGTCGCTGCCCATCTTCGAGGAGCTCTTCCGCACCGCCTGCCCCAAGTTTATCTCCCCCGTGCCCCCAGATTTCGATCACCCGGAGGCCAACGTCGATCCTATCGAACACCACCTGTCCATCTTCATGGATGAGGTCAAGACGAACATGTTCAGCCCCACGCTCAAGTCGTACCTACGGTTGTACACGACCATGGACCTCAACAAATTGGCAGGGTTCCTGGAGGTTGATTCCGAGGAGCTACGGTCATGGCTTCTGGTGAACAAGCAGCGGTCTAAGCAGCTGCGCTGGTCCGACCAGGCCTTGCTGGAGGGTGATCTGGTGAATGTCAGCGATATCGACTATGCGCTGCAAGGTGTAAGTAAACGATTTGCCCCTTGGCTAACGGGCCATTATCAGATTATTAGTGGTCTTCCGATAATGGCCTGACGCTGTTGTGTAATCGCGATGCTAACAGCGGCCTATAGGACCTCATTCACATTTCGGAAGCGAAGGTAGGACGCAAGCTGGTGGATTGGTATCTCCGTAACCTTGCACGGACGTATGCGTAAGGGCGAGGATATCTCGCACAAACTCGCGCAGGCCAACGGTCGGACCTCTTATCATGTTAGTAATTCGTGGTTTTCAAGGGGGCGTAGGACTGGAAGGTCCTTCGTCAGCTTGCATTGCATAGGCGTCTAGGGAGCTGCGGTCAAGGATTCCTCTCAAAGGGTGGTCGGGTTGGTCAAAAAATGGCAGTATAACGATGGAGCACGACGAGGATCCTTTAGACACGGCCAACAGATGCTTTTGCTTCGCCC
The DNA here is from genome assembly GCA_021432605.1 of Coniochaeta sp. PMI_546. Classification (NCBI taxonomy): domain Eukaryota; kingdom Fungi; phylum Ascomycota; class Sordariomycetes; order Coniochaetales; family Coniochaetaceae; genus Coniochaeta; species Coniochaeta sp. PMI_546. The sequence goes on along the minus strand of MU271145.1, from coordinate 1,397,858 downwards.
AAGGGTGCGCCGAGGGCTGGTGACCAGGTAGAACCTTGATGACCAGATACATCTGCGAGAGGTGGAAGGTTGTATGGAGGAGTCCAGTTACAGGTTCGATATCTGCCAAAACAGACGTGTGCAACGTCAAGTCTTTATCAATGGCGCCATCGACTCTCATAGCAGTCAGTCACTTCAAGTCGTCCCATGGTTCCACGTGTCACCTGTCCGCCGCTACGTGGATGACGAGTGCTATCAACATATTTACTCTTCCTGGTCATTATCTCTGTACGGCAGATGGGATGAAGAGGCTGTATGATGGATGTAACCTGGCATGCGGGACGCAGCTTGACCCTTGCCCGGCAGCCTATATCAACATCGTGAGGTGGTGTGGCTCGTACAGCTCTGCGGAGTCATACAGGACGAGGGGTTAGGGATGATTCGATCGAAACAGCCCACCATCTTTCTCGTGAGCTACCCCAGGTCAGTAAGCACATGGTTTTGTCATAGGTGCCAAGTGAAAAAGGCAGATGCCGGCGTCGGAGGCTATGGTGACTGGACAGTAGGCTGTAAGAGCTCCCGGTCTATCTGAGCTGCAGCGTTATCTCGCGTCAGTTTGGAAGCAAACCGGTGAAGCTCCGTGCCGCACACCGGAGATATTGGAGCCTCAGAAGCTATCCATGCCGCCAGCTGCAAGTCTCCGAAGCTATGATGCAGTCCGACGGGTTGCCTGCAGTCCTTTGGTAAGCTAGACACATGGAGTCTCAGGGGGGAGAGCGCGGAAGAGATGATGTATATCCATGAGGGGTGTCGCGTATCCGGCAAAGGCAAGCTGCGGTTGGCGGCCTCCCGTTTCAAGCCTGTGCTGCTCCCAAGAATCCGCCCAGGTGCTAGACCACGATAGCACGGGGGTCCCTGACCGCCATCTCATTCTCTCGACGACAGCCGTACTGTTGACCCCACAGCTCGTCCCGCCGATGGCCGACTTGGCCGCAGAAGCTGCATCTTGGGGAACCTTGCAGGCTTGGTCATGGAGTGCAATTCCGACGGTAGCCCGAGGCTGAAAGAATGTAGCTAGCTGTGCGACCATGTGCTACAAGATAGAGGCTTATTTTGTACATAGTAACACTTTTGTGCAAAATTTGGAGGATTGGAACGATTCGAGAGTTGGACGAGAAGAGTCATGACGGTCCGGCCACAAAATTAAGAGGGGGGTAAATTCTGGTTGAGCCAGATATCAAAAAGTTGATTCGAAAGCTCCAGCACCAAAGCTCTGCACCAATCCACCTCGTCTATCCACCCAAACAAGGCAGCATCTGAGCATCTGGCCAAATGCCCGAACCCCATACACGATTATGGTATGGGATTACGGCAGCGGATGTGTCTATCAGGCTTCCGGTATGTGGTGATTTGTTGGCGATGTGCGCAGAGCTGCGACGCTGCCAAGTCGCCAAGAGTACCGCATACAGTGTGTGTGAGTCCTCTGGATGTTTGCTTATTGGAGCCGCTGGGCACCTTGTAGACCTCCTCCATGCACGCAAGACCACCACCACCTCGGCCTCTGGATTCCGGGCATGTACTGAAGTGAAAAGTGACAAGAGAAGAGGCAGATATCCACCGCGTAACCACCCAGGAATATCAGCAGCCTAGATAGAGAGGCCGGAGCGACACCGTGCACGCGTACGTGTACAACTGGCAGCGAGTTTGGCAAGACCCAGATGCCACGGTTGCCCGCCTTGGCAGTGGATCGCCAATTCTCAATTACCGCACTTTCCCTTGTCTTTCGTGATGTTCCGTCCAACCTTTGCGTTGTTGTTGTGGTCTTCCAGGTTGTAACAAAAGCTTGTCCTGCCGTTCGTCGAGCCAAGTACATGCCGTGGGTGATTTAATAACTTTGAGGTTCCTCGACAGGACGTCCGACCCCAGAATCCCTTTGCGCCTTCTTCCGAAGGGTGTGACGCAATCTGGAGTCAAGACCTGAAGTCTTTATTTGTGAAACCGTCTTATCTGGGTCCGGCCGCTGTTGTGTTTTTCCTCCTTCGTCGACAGGAGTCGCGACATTTTCACGTGCTGCTCCGAGTGGTTGATATCACACCGTGAATAACCAGTTCACTTCTGCCCGTCAACTTCAGGGTACATTCACCACAAGCAAGATCGACCCAGAGGACAAAGGGTCGAAAAGAACAGAACAGGTGTCACATATCAACCAAGTCAATTGCACAGGCTCTTATCTTCCATTCCACACACTGCCCTAATCCGGGGCCGAGATCTTGGCCCTCTGTTCTTGCATCACATTTGAATCCATCCTGGAGTTATCTCATCATCCATCCCGTATTTCCCATTCAGATCCCAACAAGAGAACCTGTTACTCGCCAATTCACCAGAAACCATCGATCTGCAAAATTCAACCGTTAGGGACAACGTTCACCTCACCAAAATTACACACCATCCCTGGCAAATTGTCCACTTGCCTACCTAAGGCCGTAGGGCTGAACAAACGCTACCTCGACGGGCGCTACGCTTAGAATCACCCGATCCTGCCACCAGTTGGAGCTCTTGCTCCGTCACAAGCTTTTCGGAACCAACCCTCAACCTCGATGCAGTAACATTAGGACCCTGCCTCTGCCGACCTCATCTCGAGGTCATATGAGCACTGGCATAGGAAACGACATCAGCTTTTTTTTAAGCATAACAACCCACACTGTCCGGCATCACTATGTCGGAGCAAGCCCAAGTCCCAAGGAGAGCTTCAACATCAGCACCGTCCGCAGTGAGGTCTCCGGATAGCGACGTGTCACCTCGCGCCCAGGTTTCTTCTCAACCTGTATCCCAACCCGGCGACTATTTCTCAGCTAGGCGCGACAGCGACAGCAAAAAGAACAACGGCAACCAGGGCGGCATCAAGTTCGCAACTCTACCGACGACCACCAGCAGAAGTGCCCAAATCTTCGACCAAAACTCGCCCAACTTCCACCGCGGGAGCATCGCCAGCTCCACCAGTCCAAGCACGACTGCGCAGAGCCCAGACGAACAGGGCGACCAAGGGAGCTTGCGTAGAGCATCCGATGCCCTCAGCCTCTGCCAACCTGACTACTCACTGTCGAGAAAGTCGTCCGTCGCTTCAGTCACTTTTCGCCCACCCCAGGACCCTAGCCTTCCCCAAGGAGCCCAGCGGAAGACGGATGGGCAGCGACTCCGGGCATCTTCTCCAAAGCCAGTAAGGTAAGCTTGACATTTCATAGAGCCTTTTCACGTTTGCACGGCTGCTTTTCTCGCTCTGGCAAGACGACCAGGAGGTCTGCCCCAGATCTAGGTTCCACAAGCACAAGCGTGCATGATAGAAATCGGCTATTCGTCGTTTATGTCGACGTTGCAAGCCGGCCCGTCTGCAGCCGACCGTCACACTCCATTACATTATATGCACAACCTTGAAGTGGCTGGTACTGGCCCTATCGCGAGCTTCAGGGAAGCCAACTTCATGTCTCCGCCTCGACACGCAGCTCAGCAATCGAACGGCAGTCCGCCGGCAGTGTTACGACGGTCTCTCCTAGAGGATGGCCCAGACCCTCTCATGCCAGTGTGGATGGTCTGCGAGGGGGTCTGGCTACATCAACGCTACAGGGACGAGCCGTCGAACGAGCAAAGCTTCCTGTACCCAGTCTTTGGGCCAAAGTACCATCCCTTGCTGTTCAAGGCAAACCGTCGCGTGAGCCGACCCCGAGCTATCGAATAAGATCGATCGCCTAGTGGAGCGCGATTGGCGTCAGGCACTTTCTTCCCACGGCTCATTGTCTCTCTTACCATCCACCGCATGCTACCGAGGATCTTACAGCTCTGATCCTGGGCTGGTTGCTTAGAACCATGGGGAAGAGCTACCGTCCTTGTCGAGAGGCCATGACCTCATTCGTCAAGCTTAAATCAACACCCCGCCACACCCCGCTGTCCCACTCCCGCTACTCTTTCACGCCCCCCCATCTTCTCGTGAGAGAGGTGTCCGCACATGCTTGCTTCGCAGCAGGGCGAGACCTGGCCTTTCTCTTCTTGGACCCTGCTGCGCCCCTCTCTGGGCAGATCATGGTGGAGTCAGCGAAAACTTTAGCTGGACTCTAGCATTGCACCGCTGCGTCTCGTTCGATTGGGCTCCGTCAGTATTGTCACTTTGTCGTGTCTCTTCGTCAACGCATCTCCCGCGCCAAGTTGCCCGATTGTCTGGTGCCCAAAATCCCCGCAATGGTTCCGTTTTGACGCATTGATCTGACTACCTGCTCGTGCTGTCGTGATCTTCCCTCCGAACCAGAGTCCAATCTGCCTGCCTGCCCACGGTTCTTATTGCTACGCTTCACGTGCGCCTGAAATCGAGTCAATCTGATGTCATGACCGAGCTAACAGAGACCCCTAATTCTGTACCCAGGTTTAAGCGACATGTTGGTTTCGACAACCTGCCCGCCGGAGAAGCGACCAAGTTCAACACATCGTCTCTTACCCTCAATGTGCGACATCAGGGCTACCATCCTAGGCGGAGATCGCGCACCTTCATGGTCGGCGTTGACGAACATGCATACTCCGACTACGCGCTTGTCTGGCTCCTGGAGAACCTGGTGGACGACGGAGACGAAGTCGTGTGCGTCAGAGTCATCGAGACTCCGGTGCGAGGCGCGGACAAGAGCTACCAGGAGGAGGCCAAGAAGATGATGCAGACGATTACGGAGAAGAACACGCAAAACAGAGCCATAAGCATCATATTGGAGTACTCTGTCGGCAAGCTTCATGCGACCTTCCAGCAATTGGTATGTCTAGCCGTACCGCATGCCGGGGAGGGTGCCTTCACGCACGTCTGCTACTTGATGCTAACATATCGTGCGCATTGCAGATCCAGATGTACCAACCGTCGATGCTCATCGTAGGGACTCGGGGACGCTCGCTGGGAGGAATCCAAGGTTTGGTTAATAACCGGAATTCCTTCTCGAAGTACTGTCTCCAATACAGCCCTGTGCCGGTCGTGGTGGTTCGACCGGACGACAAGCGTAAGAAGAAGAAGGAGAAGAGAAGCCACGACCCCAGTCGTCAGAGCTACGTTAGTATGCTTTCCTCTAACGAGGGCGTACACGAAGCCGACAAAGGCATCAGTGGTCTGTACGAGACAGAGACGCAGATTCCTCCTGAGGAAGAGGCTCACCAAGTCGCTGCTGCTCTTGGGCTCCCAGCCGCGTTCGACCCCACGATCAAGCCATTGCAGTTGCCAGCTCTCCAAAGTCCGCGGAACTCGGCCTCGTCTCTTCTTGGCTCGTCTGCGTCTACAACAGAGGCACCAGTGGCGCCCCCCGCGTTGGAGCGGCGGTCGTCCACACCACCTCCACTGCGGGCCAATGACGACAGCGGAGATGAGGACAGCGGCGGCGAAGACGAGGAGGAACAGTTCGACATTGTGAGCGGGCAACAGGCGCTGAAGTCGCAACGGGAACGCGAACAACTGGCGATGCAGGCGCAAAAGGAGCGTCTTCACCGTATGGAGGTTGGCGAGGCAGCAGCACTGCTGAAATCGGGTAGCAAGATAAACGAAGAGGACGAGGACGAAGAGGACGAGGCCTCCAGTCAAGGATCCGGAAGCGCCAACAGGCGAAGATCTGCTTAAGCGGGGTAGGCGGGATGCCAACTCAAGTGATCAACGTTGGCCGCGGCCAGGTTGAAGCGTTGTGGTTCAACCGATGAGAAGTGTCATGGCTGGACGGGAAGGGCTTCTGGATCCTGGAACGTGCGCTGCAACCGAGCAAAACGTGCTTTGCGGCTGGCTTCTCTCACTGGTCTAGGTGGCATTCTGATAAGCGTTGTGGTTCGCCATCTTCCACGTCTGGGACGGCCTGTTAAAGGACCCTTCCCTCATTGTGACTCTTCTTTACAGCGGCACTGTGAGTCACGGAACTCGAAACTTGAGCTACGGACTTTAACACGCCTTGGTGTGGAGGGACGTGGTGACGACAACAGACTTGTGGATCTAAGGCGCACTTTTTTTTTTTTGTTCTCCTTTTGGCAAGGGATGGGTCTCAATTTTACCGAGTCCAGGAGGCATCAAGTAGCTTACGGGTGTCGCCGTTCCAGTTTCGTCGGAGTCGAGGAGTACGATGAGGCATTGATGGGTAACCAGGAACATGATTACACGGGGACCAGTTGTATCGATATGCTAGAGGCTGAGGTAGCCATACATCTTTTTTGAGAATCAGCGTATCAAACATTGCGCACAGCACTTTCACCTTGCTCTGGATTGAATGCGCGTCCGAGGTATCTCCCGTCCAGACGAAAATGTCGAATAGGTACGGTACGGTATGGATCGTGGATTCGAAGAAAGGACGCGCAGTTGGGCCCCACTTGTATCTTTTGGTTTCGGAGAGAGACCATGGTACATGTATGATGTCCTGTGGTAAGGTATATACGTATGTCTCTGCGCTTCAACCCACCTCCCGTCGTTAGTGCATTGTCCCAACATTTACGCCACATCAAATGACACGACAAGCTCCGATCTTCAAACCCATAACAGCCCTCCCTCTCCTAAGGATCTTCTGATGCGCTACGCACAACGACGGCAACCCTACCTTGCCAAATAGAAGGGGAACCATCTTCACACAAGAAATGCAGGCCATCCCAAGTCAACCCGGCCACCGGTAACAACCCGTCATCATGAGCTGCGACGACACCCTCTGCGGCCCGCCCTCGACCCCCTCGACCCTCCTCTCCCTCTCGCCCTTCCTCCTCACCTTCCTCGCCGTCTTCCTCCTCTCCGCGACCCGCCTGTTCCCGTACCTGTCCCACTTCCAGTCCCGGAACGAGACCGAGATCGACGACGGCGAAGACCACTTCCTCCCCGCCACCGCCCCGCCGACGCTCAGACAGGCCCACGCGCAGCACGGGGCGCGCAGGCGCCGGCCCCGCGTCGTGGCTGCCGCGGCCGCCTTTGGCGCCACGGTCGGGCTGGCCTTTGTCCTCGCCGAGCTGATACTGGCCGAGATCGTGGAGGTGGTCGAACCGGGGGCCCGGGCGCTAGCCGTGAGGGTCACGGTGGGGAGCCTGGTGTTTCTGTTGGTGGTCGTCGTGCCCGCGCTCGAGGTTAGGAGCCTGGTCGACGCCTTTGGGCTGGGCGGGTGGAGGGGCGCAAAGGGCAAGGCCAAGAGGAGGTTCGCGTTCGCGGTGCAGGTCTTGGTGTTTGGGGCCTGGTTGGGGGCGTTTTGGGCGCTGGGTAGGATGGTGCCTGATGGGAATCTGCGGCGGTCCGGGTATGAGTTTGGCGGCGAGGAGGGGACGGGGACGGTGGATAATACGGCTGCTACGCTGGGGCATGGGGCGACGGGGAGAGTGAGCAGGGAGAAGGCCGGGATGGGGGATGTGCTGCTTGAATTGGGGGGAGAGGGGGGTCTGTCGAGGGCGTGTCTGGAGCGCATCGGTGTTATTGGCATCTCGCTTATGGCGCTGCTCTCTGGATTTGCGAGCGTGTCGAGTCCGTGGCATACGTTCGTCGACAACCGGGCGTACAAGCGGCGGCCCGTCACGGATGCGGATATCGCGAGGAAGCAGGCCGGCCTGGACGCGACGAGCGAGATGCTGATCACGAAGCGGCATCGCTTACGGTCGCTGCAGAGGAAGGTAGCTGCAGCCTCTGATGCGGCGGCGGCTGTATCTGGGACGAGCGGATTTATGGGCAAGATGATCGGTTCCCTGAAGGGAATCGGAGGTGGCGGTGACGCGGCCGAGATCAAGGCCCTGCAGGTGGAGATATCGGGCCTGGAGGCGATGGAATCGACTCTGTCCTCGTCCCTCTCCGTCCTCCGCAACCGCCAGGCGGCCCACGCACGAGACGGTACCGCACTTGGTCGCATTCTGTCTTTACCTGGCTACATCTTCAGTCTATACTGCATCTACCGCATCCTAGCCACTTCCTTGACAACCTTGCGGCGGCTCTACCAGCCCCAGTCGTCGTTCTCCTCCTCCGACCCGATCAACCGCTTCCTCGGCCTCCTGGCCCGCCACTGGGACCCCAAGCTCGACCAGATGGCCTGGGCCCGGCAGATATCCTTCCTCCTCTCTGGCGTCATCCTGGCCGCCTCGGCCAACTCGGTGCTGCAGACATTCCACCTCTTTGCCCGCTGGGCGCCGGCCTTACTTCGACAGGCGCAGGCCAACCTCGCCCTGATCATCGGACAGATAGCCGCCACGTATGTCATCAGCTCCGCCCTCCTCCTGCGAAGCAACCTGCCGCGCGAGGTCGGGCGCTCCGTCGGCGACGCCCTGGAGAGCGCGCTCGAGCCGGCGTTTGTGGATCGCTGGTTTGAAGGGTGGTTCCTGCTTGCCAGTGCCGTCACGGCCCTGGGCATCTGGGTCGGGCGGCAAATTGGGGGCTCTGGGCTTGGGGACTGGGATGATTGGGAGGAGTTCGGGCTTGAGGAGTTGGGGCAGAAGAGGTCGTAACTTCGGCAGGGTGTTGTTTTGATATGGTGTTTTTTTTTGTATCGTTCTTGATGCCGGTAAGATCATGCCGGCTGGCGGGTAGGGTAACAGGTGTGATTGATATGGATCATCACAGGAGTTAGGTGACTAGGTCTATATGCTCGTCGATCTTCCTCACAATTTTCGCTTCAATCGTCCAAGATATTGCAACTTAGACAAAGAGTCTTGGAATTACACGTGCTTTCACACACGATAGATCATTTTCTAGCCGCTATCATCCACAGTATATCGTAAGTTAGGTATATACAAGAAGAGTAAATTTTGTGCAAGCTCAAAGATTAGCTGTGCTCAGCGCACGCCTCAAGCACCATTCCTGCCCTCAGCCACTGAGGATAACCGTATGTACCGAAACCAATATGTCCTGAAGCCTATCGAACGCCCTCGATTCGAGTGTACAGGCAGGCAGGCCCGTTGCCCCTTATAACCAAACCACGGAGTCGCCGCCGTGAACTTTTATCTTCCAAAAATATCCGAGTAGACCTCCTTGCACCGGGGGAAACAAAATACAAAGGTGGCGATCTGGTACGTGGACACAGTTGCCGGTGTGAAGTGCTAATAAAGTGTTTGGGATGAAGAGGGTCCATAGAAGAGAAGTGTAGAAATAAAAAATCATCAAGCCAATATGGGTATCAAACGCTGAAGTGTGTTATGTGCCGACAGATGAAGCAGAAAAGGAGAATAAGTGGCTGGCAACCAACGAGCCCCATGTTCGCGGTATTTGCTCATAGTAAGCAATGCATAGCCACCAACAACGGCAGGACCACCAACATCCACTGAGGCCAAGGTGTCACGGACGGGTGACCACCGCTGACAACGATCGCGTTCGGAAGAGTCGAGTTCACGAAGCCAGGCCCGCAGATGGTGTTGACCTGCTGTGCCGCCGAGACATAGGTATTCGCTATGGGTAGCGCCCGGTTGGAGGCCGCGGACTGGTAAATTCCCATAGTCTTCTCCAGGCACCAACTGCAGGCCGGTATCGAGCTCCCTGGCAAGGAGATGTTCAGAGGCAAATAATAGAAGTAGACGTTGGACGGCGTCGTGAGGTTCGTGACTGCGTTGGCAAAACAGTACGCTGCTGACCCGGGGTCTTTCAGGCATGTCGCGCCGTATAGGGTTTGGTAGGAGACCATGGCGATGTAGGACTGCACTACGACCGAGTTACCGAGTTCGAAATCTGTCCCGCAGTTGGAGGCGTCCGTGAGGTTCTTGGCCAAGCCCGTCAGGTACGTGCTGCAGAATGTGACGTTTGCTGAGCACGAGGCGTCCAGGACTTGTGTGATGCTGACCAGAGACTTTTCGGCCTCGAAGAAGGATGTAGAGCCCTACGACTCCAGGTCAGTAAAAGTCCTTTGCATACGAGTGTCAAGGCTGCGGGACCTACCTGCAATAACAGCGAAAATGGATAACACTGCTTGAAGGTCGGGTTCGTGAGGAACGAGTTAAGAAATGCGGGGCAGGGGTTGGTCCCAGAGCCGCTGTTCGAAAAGTTCGACGATATGCTGCCGTCGAGAGGACTGGGAAGCGGGCTCGGTGTCGCTACCGTAGACACGGCTATTCTGACCGTTGTGGTAGTTGCTGGAGCCGTTGAAGTCGAGTCGTCCCGCTTCTTCATATCCCGTCGTTTCAGCTCCTCTTGAGATACCATCACCCACTTCCCTTGAACCATGGCCGGCACCCGTGTGTCGATCGTCAACGTCTCGGTAGGAAGCACTGGATCTGGTGATGTGGCTGCTACCCTGCAGACGAGGCAGGCAAGTAACAGGAGTAGACCTGTCCTCCATTGTAACCGTGGCTTGTGATGATGTGCTGTGGAGTGGTTCCTCGCAGACGGAGGTGAGCGTGAGCTCGAAGAAACTGAAACGAGAGACATGGTCGACGCCTTTATGACACGACTTGGTGGGATTATGATTCGTGAAACATCACGTTTGTGAGACGATCCGACCCGAAACGAGTGACTTGAACACCGATGAGGTCAGTTCGTTGAGCTTTGTCTGCCCCTTTCTCTTTCCGTTCTCCTCAAGTTCGGTTCAGGGTCGAGAATAAAATCCTTCAACTTGGTGTCCTGGCCAAGTCTACGTGTTATAACTGCGCCACTAGAGTCGGACGAGTCCAGACTAGAAACTAACAGGTTATTCTTTTTATCAGTCGTCCAAGTTTGTCTCCTTCTAGCACCAGTAGTTTACGGATCCCAGGTGACTGTGGTGGACTCCGAACTTCCTGTTGACGTGGATCGAAACTTTGGCCCAATGGGTTCGAATATAGGCCGTGGCGGATAAATGAATTTTGTTGGCAGGTGAGGAGAAGCAGACGCCAATGAGATGTCTGGAACGAGATGATTCGAGAAGGTATATGAATTTGGACGATAATGCCGTCGCTGTTTCTGGCGGCAATGGTGCGGGGGAGCCCAGATATGAATAAGAGGAGGAATAAGAGGTAGCGGAGAGGGAGAGAGAAAGACCAGGAGGCTGTCGATATTAGAAGAGAACTGGTATTAGATGATCAACCTCGTTGCGCAGGTTCCTCTCCTTTGTTGATTTGCGTTGCTTATACACGTAGAAGCTCCAGATGTCACAAGGCAGAGTCGAGGAGTGAGGTGAGGCAGGAGTGAACTGTTGCAGAGCCGCGTTGCGAATTCGAGATGATCACTTCCTTTAATGAGTTGATCCAGAACTGGCAGACTGGGGGACCACGAGAGCGCCCACACGACGGCGCGAGACGCTAGTCGGGGCGTGCATTGGTGGCTTGGGACGCCAGGCCAGGCCCGGAGTAGCACCCGGGCAGGGGACTTTGGAACCAATGAACAACGGTTGTTTATCGACAGGCTCGCTGAATTGGGTGGCATCGAATGACACAAATGGGCCATGTGGGCCAATATCAGCACGCCTGGACTTCCATCCTTGTTCCATCCTGGTGAAGTTTCCAGGACTCGAGGGCATTTGGCAGGACTGCACTTCCGAACAAGGACATGGATAGACGGATGTGAAATGTGCAAGCACACCTCGTTGCGAGTTACTATGGCAGTTATGGCACTGGCGGTACATAGTAAGTCGCTCAGGTTACGTACGACGACGAGGATACCCTGCATGCTACGTATTGTGTATAACCTCCAAGTGTGTTCTACATAGTATGGTAGGGCCAGAAATCTGACCAGGATCGATTTCTTCACGCATTTATCAGATAGTGGCGTCCTTGTGCATATCGATCCAATCTGCAGCCTGACGGTTTAGTGCAACTGGACTTCCTCTTCCGTCCACAACAATTGATGTCCTCCTCAGGTCTCACACTATGGCGCCTCGAAGGATTCGATAATAGCGGTGTTGAAGCGTTGAACCACGCCTTATATACTAGCACCCTGAGACCATTGAAAGCAGTCATTGCGTAACGTGGCGACGACCTCCGGACGTTGGCTGTCGATGTCTCAGTGCTGCCCTTGGGTAGCAGCGCACAATCACCCAAGTGGGCTGGCTCGTTTGCAGGTGGAGAAGGTGTCATTGTGACAGGTCAACCAACATCAAGGAAACCTCCACGGGGCAGAACAGACGGTAGTAATCGACAGCGAGTGATGCATCCCATCTCAAGATATTGCTTGACGCAGGTACAAATGAAAAGACGGAAGCCATATGAATTCACGAATATGGAAGCAAGCCAGCAGTTAAAAATGGATCAGATCATCTTCACGTTAGAGTGCCTGAGTATCTGCTTTGTCCAATGTCCACAGCAAGCGCGAGATTCCGAGCACCCGACAAAGGAACGGTTTGCATAAGCGAGATTTCAACCCCTTTACTGCCGACCTGGGGGCGCGTGCAATCGCTGGCCCTGCAGCCGGCCTGCACCGTTCGTCCGCTGTCATCCAGATCCATATATGTGTCCGACGCCAAGTCGATATAAAATGTCCGATCAGATCATCTCGGGTTCTCAACAAAGGTGTTCAGACGAGTGTACGTGTAGTGTGTCGTCCAGTGGGTTCCCTTTGCTCGGACTCCTCGAGGCTTGACAAGAACTGGAAGCCAATGATGCTAGGCCAGAGATGCTCTTGAGGACGTTATCTCCGGAAGTTGAGAGAGCTGAGCAGGCACTATTCAAGAACAAATCGTTCTCACATCGTCATTGGAAGCAGTCGAAGATTCCCAAATTTTGACATTTTGGCATCATTTGCCTTTCCACGACTCCAGTGATGATGACAAGTCCAGCTCGTGTCCTTCTGCAAGCCACCACTAGGCCACCACTAAAAGCCAGCCGCCGCGCTATTGATTTATAGTGGGGTATGGCCAAGCCAAGTGGCGCATCTGGTGGAGTGCCGGCCCCAAACTGACAATGGATCCAGACCCGATTTATGCTTCACCGTTGGCCTCTGCCAAGAATGTTATGAACAATCGCTTCCTGCCTTTGAAGTCTCAACGAAGCAAACATCATCATGCCAGTTATGTGAGCCTTCTGGTCCATGACTTCCAACAGAAGACACGCCGTGTATCGTGCACCACGGCCCAGACGCCGTGGCACTATCGACTCGTCTCTGACTGCAAGGAGACAGAATACGAGGGAACGATGCCGCCCATCCGGTTTTCTGGGAAACGAACCACGAGGTTGGCCATGAAGCTATGGACAAGTTAGACTCGCGTGTGCCGAGCCGCCGCGTTGCCTAAAGGGGTCAAGGTCTAATTCGTACCTGCGTGAATCAGTGATTACACTGCTGACCAGGCGTCATGCAAGACGCAACCAGGGAAGTCAGGATTGATATCCTCCCCTCCGACGAATGACAATTCGTACTTCGACTGCGGAAGGTAAGACGCGCATCTTATCTACAGGTAGGTAGGTAAGATAAGTCTGCAACCATACGTGTTCTGTGTAATTCGGCCCTCGATTATCGGGTATTTTTCGACAGAACCGATGCCCGTAAGATGAAGATGAAATACCTGCCCAACTGCCACAAGGCCGCAATCCGGCAGCGTAGGGGTTTTCGCAGTTAAGAAGCGCCTTTATCCAAACGCCTTAAGACGCCATGTCGCCATCCCAGAGCTCCAATCAATAGTCCCAGAAAGTGAAAACAATGCCAGCCGCATCTATGCCATCAGTCTCTCGCATCCCGATCAACCTCCCTCTCCTTCTCCGCCTTAGCCTCGGCTTCTTGTGCCTTCTTCAGCCTCTCTTCCTTCCTCTTCCAGTGTCCTCCCTCCTCGTAATTCTTGCCGATTTTGAGTGCTTGCCGTAATCTCTCGCTCTCCTTGATCTTCTGATCCGCAAGCTCATGGACCTGATGCATCTTGAAGCCTTTTCTCGGCACCGCCTTGCCGATGCCAGGATTCTCCATATCTGCCAGCAGCTTCTTCCTTAGCTCGTCGCACCGGTCGTCGATCTCTTCTTCGTCGACTCTGTGGCTCCTGTTAGTAGGTGTTTGTCCGTCCTGTGCAAAGTTGGGTCAGGTTGGGACGCACCCTTCCTCCTCGAGTTTGTCGCGCAGCTCAAACACCTTGACCTCAACTTCGCGTTTCCGGTCGTGCTCCAGTATACCCTTGTCCGGCTGCCGTTGCTTGTACTCTCGCAGGTTGTCGAGGTCTGTTGAGTAAGGAGCGCCTCTGTCTCGCGGCCTCATCGCCGCTAGGTTCTTCTGTACGTAGCCAGAGGTGCCGCTGCCGCGCGGCGTCGAGAGTCCAACATTGTCGGACATAGTGATAGATGTGGATGGGTCCACGGGAAGCCACAAACGGGAAATGGGGAGACCAGGTGTCGAGGTTGATGGTGATGTGGTTGGAGATGGGATTAGAAGGGAAGGCGGTGAGAGTTGTAGCTGGGGCAGAAAAAGTTATGGTGGGGTTTGGACTGGCGATGACATTCTGCAGATCTCCCATTTTGCCCCGCGACCCCAATTGTGACTCCGATACTACGTATGCGTTGTAGTCATAGGTAGTCTCAACTTACAGGATAAAAGCGACTGACTCTTAAATCTTCTTCTTCTCACGACTCTGTATTTACACCTCTCTATTTTTGGCAAGCTGCGATAATCTTGCGCTTTTTCTACGAAGCAGAAATGCCAGCCTTTGAGAATCTTTCCATCCCTGAGGGCGAAAGGGCTCAAGCGACGCCGGTCCAGTTCCCACCAGTGTCCAGAGAGCACATCTTGCACTGCTCCTACGACTCCTGGTTCCCCAAATATCGAACATCATGCATAAGATCGCGCGTAATACCCCTTACTCCCGAGTTCATTCAGTACATCCGCGAAGACCGCATCATTCTAGCGGACGATGACGAGACACACGGCGCAAACGCAGAAGACGATGATTGGGAACCCACTGTCCCCAGCAGAGCACCCGAGCGCCGTTTGGAAGACGACGACTCCGACTCAGAAGACGGAGATGAAGCGATAGGCCTCCCGCCAAACCAGCGCTTCCCAGAGCTGCACCAAACGATCAAAGACAAAATCCGTGAGCTGGGCGGCGCCGTCGCGCCGAAGTTGAATTGGTCTGCCCCAAAAGACGCGGCATGGATATCTCAGCATCAGAACACGATGAAATGCACTTCACCCAACGACATATACCTCCTGCTGAAGTCCTCTAGCTTCGTCAGCCACGACCTCGAGCATCCCTTCGACAGCTGCACGCCTCCTCCCCCGCCTGCGTCCTCGTCGAGCAACAGCGATGCGAAACTCTCCTTCACGCCCGTTCTCGTGCTCCGATCCTTTTTCTCACCCTTGCCATCTTTAGAGTTCCGGTGTTTCGTGAAAGACAGAACGCTAGTCGGCATCACCCAGCGGGACCTGAACCACTATGCGTTCTTACTCGAAATCAAGGAAGAGATTTCGGCGCGCGTACAAGAGCTCTTCAACCGTAAATTAAGATTCACATTTCCAGAGGCGAGCTTCGCCTTCGACGTATACATACCAGAGGCCGACTATAACGACGATGATAGCGACGACGGTCGGGGCAGCCGACTCGGCCGGGCAAGGCTAATAGACATCAACCCCTGGGCACCGCATACGGACACCTTGCTTTTCGGCTGGGACGAGCTGCTGGACATCCGCGTGCCCAAACCGGTCTTGGGAACTGTTGGAGAGAGGGACGGGCCTGGTGCAGGTGATACGGAGGACGATATGGCAACTACGGATGACGACGAGGACGACGATGAGGCTGACTACGTGCCGGAGGTCAGGCTGGTCGAGAAGGATGACCCGGCGGCGTATAACTTTAGCGCGCCGACTTATTCTGCTCATAAGTTGCCGAAGGAGGTTGTGGATGCCAGCATGGCTGGCGAGGGAGGCATCAGGGAGTTTGCAAGGAGGTGGCATAGATTTGTTGAGGGAGGGGATGCGAGGAGGGAATGGGAGACGAGCGATACTGAGAATTAGAGGTACATTCGGAAAATGATATGAGAATCGACAAATGTCTCGAGACACCCGGTCGATCAGTATGTGTTGGTCGGCATGCTATGGTATATTGTGAGACGGTACCGCGCACCTTGCGGTAGGATTACGCATGTTTGTACACCCCAGCACACTTTTGTGGTGACAGCTTCGTCACAGTGAACGCTTAGTGTAAAGAACGAATGTTGACACCGAAAAGACCGCCCCTATAAGGTACGTAACTAGTGCACTAAACCTGAGTTATTTTGCCTAGAGGTAGAACAAGCAGCCAATCAGGCGAAGGTGTGGCGAGAACGCAGGTTTGCTATGGTACCTACCTTAGGTACCTTAGGACTGATACGAAATACGTTGGCCTCCGCCTCGCTGCGAATGGACACCGAGACGTTCGACTGAGCCACATAAGGTATGCCTGCGAGCTCTGTCACCAGGTCCTACAACACGTGTACGAGGCTTCAGCCCAAATGAATTCCTGCCAGCCTTTCCGACCGTGAACAACAACTTGATTAGAGTACAAAATAACGACGCACCCTCGAGTGAAGGTGCGTCCGTAGCAGTTACAACACAGCGAGCCCGCGCACAACTCGACAAAGATCGAGGCTGACCTCTGCTTTCTGTCTTTTTTCCAAGGTTCAACACGCACGCGACGTCAGATAATCGTCGAAGAAGACAGACTTGATCATTGAATTATCCGTCATTGCCTTCATTTTGTCTCAGATCATACTCCATCTCACACCCCAAGAATGGCAGCTCCAGCCTCCCCCCAATCCAGCTTCGCCACTATCTCTTTCAACTGGACAGACAAGCTCCGCCTAATCCAGTTCCCGTCCTCCATAACCAAGTCCATCGCAGACCAGATCCGCGCCTCCTGGCCGCCCGGCATCCAGGCCGAACAAGTCTACGCCCAGCACGCCTACGAGTACAAGCTGAAGGGCACGCCCTTTGGCGGCCTGGGCGCCAAGGAGGCGGTCGGTAGCCGGCGGCTAGTCCGCGACGTGCTGGCTTTTCTGTATCGGAGGGGATGGGTGCTCGTCACGCCTATCAGCCACAGTCGGCATGCTAGGAGCAAGGACTCGCTCGTATTTCGCCAGCGGCGGGCGGTGAGCGTAACGAAAGGAACGAGAGACAGTGGAGAGGAGGAGTCGGCCGGTGGTGATGTCGAGATTCCGCCGCCGGTCGAGTGGCTCGTCATAGCACCTACTGGCGGCGACAGGTTGCGAGTCATCTCAGACGGACCTATATGGCGCGATCTTGTCACCGACGTCGGCCCTGATAGTAGGCTGATACCCGCTTCCTCCGCGCCAGCGCCATCGTCTCGAGAACACAACCACGACGAGCTAGGGGTGCTCATCCAAAACCTCAAACAGGCCTTGACCGCGATCGACTACTTCCAGTCGGGCGAGTGGAACCACGACTCTTTTGAGTTCAAGCTCAAGGGCTATCCGTGGTCGGCCATGGGCGAGAAGACGGTCAAGGTCGAGCGGCTGCTGTTGGCTGTCGTCGAGACGCTAGACAGGTTTGGCTGGCGCTCCTATGCGACAGTGCGGCAGAGAAGTGATAGTGATGATGTAAGGAAGGCGGACACATGGTATTTCGTCCGTGAGGAGGGTTGGGTTGATGGAAGTCCATTTAATGGGGAGTCATCTGCGCTTGTGCTGGGGGCCTGACCTGGCGGGGGAGCTTCTGGCTTGCGCTTTGCCGTAGGCGACGGAGTTTGGCGCTTCCTCGGGAGTGTTCTACGCGGTTCTTCTGGGCTGATGATCTCGCTCGTCGTGTTCTATATTACCGGCGTACAGTACGGTCTTATTGATACGAGGTTGCACATGCAAGCGTGAGTGGTTGAACGTGAGGTCTTCGGAAGTCTATCCATTTGGAGCAACGGCTTCTTTCCATACTCAGCCAGGGGGCTAGAGGATGGTGAGATCAATGTGACCTGATCCAACTCCTCCTTGAGGGTGTAGGAGCTGTTCAGGATACGGGTATTTGACATGGAAACGGTCTTGCTTTGTTGCCTTGAACAGAACCAGCACTTGGACTGCATTGTTGTACGGTCACGACGTAACGGTATCTAGCGAGGGGCTGAATCTTGTTCTTGTCCAACGTCGCCGGCTAATTGTGCTACAGGCCATGCTGATGATGACGAAGGACCCTTTTGCCCCAAATAAGGTATGAATGTTCCTTGTCCCACAGTAACAACTGGAACCATAACAAAGTTGCGTCATATTCCAAAGTATAAGTGGCAGAAGGTGCTTGGTTCAACATACGAGGGCAGGATGGTGACTGGGTGGACTATTCCTGCTTCAACCCGTCCAGGTCGGAAGAGAGCCACTGAGGCATTCGACGCAAGGAGTTCGTTTCTTCCTCGAAGAAGTTTTCCGAATCGTTTTACAGTACTGTGGTATTTGAGGGGTCTGAATTTAAGTCTAGGGTTTCATCGAGGATCGTCGGCAGTCACGATGGCTTGTTGGGTCTGATGATCTGCAGTCTCCACATGCAGATACGAGAGTGATGCTTGCTATATTGACGTACTTGCCCTCAAGCACATTACTTTCACCAACGCGAATGGTAGGACAGCAGGACAGCTATCATTTCCTTGGAGACCACCGGCAAGACGGCCTACCCGAGGAAGGATGGACTTGTCCCTCCCTCAGGGACCTTCTTATTCCACTACTTGCTAAGGTAGATTGTAACCAGGGATATACTGTGCAGGATGACCGGGACGGGCAGGCCGGGCAGCGATCTTCCCCAGATCTGTTCTTTCCTCCACTGTCATTCCACTTGATCCACGTTTAGCGGTCCCTTGCGGCTGCCTGACCTCATACGAGCAGGTGCAACCTATTTACCTTGTTGGATTCGGCGGCAATCCTCGCATCATTGCGAAGATCTCCCGCGATGAAAGCATATATAAAGACCCTCAGTGTCGACATCTTTCGACCTCTCGGACTCATCAACACCAACGGAAACAAGCTCATCTGATCCCTTGGTTAGGTTGTCATCCTATCAAGGCTGTCTAGACACGTTCCATTGTTCATCGCATTCTAGATCTCATCTCTCCTCAGAGCCATAATGAAGTTCTCCACATCAACAAGCTTTCTCGCCCTCGCGGCAGCATCAAAAGGCGCGGCCCAGACCACACCTACCTACACCAACCAAAGTGCTCCCTTCACCCTTCAGATCGCCAACTCGGCAAACGCATCCCTTAACGGTCTTTATTTCTTTGCATGCCACGCTGGCGCTGCGATAGAAGGCATATGCATCGGCGGTTCCACGCCTCTAAGTGGAAGCAGCTCAACGTTCTACTACAATACAACCGACACTGATACCGGCGGCTCGGATGATGGTCAGGGACTACTTGTCTGGAACTTGCCCATCAGTGGACTTCCAGGCACGGATCACGTCTCTCAAGCTGCAGCTCTACAATGGTACCGGCCGGGAACCAACGTTGTCGTCCCGCTATTTGGCCTCGATGCCGGCACGCCCGTGCACTTTACCGACGATAACAAGCTGACCATCGAGGACTACTACAACGATGCCAACTACGTAGCTGGCCAGTTCCCGGATTCGACCCCTACCGAGACCGTCTACAACAACTGGTACCTGTGCTGGACGAGTGTTGGCGTAGGTTACACGTACGAAGCTCTCTCGTGGGTCACTGCTGGAGCGCCCCATAATCCAACTTGCGAAAAGGTCGATGTTGTCAGAACGTTTCTGTAATTTCCCCGACGAGAAGCGTCAGAATTTGTTTGAAGATCAATAGAGTTAAGGTTAGGAGAGTGGTGCCCTTTTGGAGAAGGATATGGGCGGATGTGGTCGTGGGCTATGACACCATGCCAGTTGTTCTCTGGACATTGGACATGGCTTACCCACAGTATACTTATCAATGTTAATGCCTAATAATCGTCACGCTCTTGACCGTTGCGCCGCTCCTGGATGGATCGCGTTGTGGAAGAACGAAAGAGACTACTCTCTAAACTAGAGTATATTCCGCACGCTGCCCCTTTTTGCCCTTCGGCAAGACTGACCTCTGTATTGGCTACCATATGCGTCCGTAGCTACTGGCACAAGGCACGGACTTACCGCCGTCATCGGGGTGTGATACATTGGAGGGTGAATATGGGAATTCGAAACTGTCCTTTCATCGTGAGCCCTGTTTCTACTCGCAATATGGAAGAACTAAGCAAATTTCTCTTTCTTCTCTGAGCAGACGCCCGATATATCATCATCTGATGTCGTCTCATGAGCCGAACAGCCTCCGAGTGTCACGGAGCCACAGCCGGCGACAGTCTGGTATCACCGGGGACGCCCAAATATTCACCATTGGTAAGCCTGAATAGTACGGATGCCTGCAGAGAGGGACGAGCCTCAACTGTTGTGCGTAGCTGCTAGCCTCAGATGACTTGTGCCCCGGTTGAACTCCGAGTTCCGGACGGAAAAAACCGAGAGAGCCATAACATGTTTTGGAATCACGTTCCAGTTGCAGCGGAGCGAATACTGCCACGTCCCGGAGGCTCGGATCGGGGCCCTGTTCTCGGGATGAGATAGATTGTGTCTTGGACCTGGTCGTAGCCTACATGACGTACCGTTGCTGTGAGTGTCCCATCGCAGCGCCATTACTTGCGAAGCCTCTGAAGCCGATAACCATGAAAGGAGAAATGCACGGCTGAGGGTTGTCAAGGAAAGTGGTGATCGGGTATCATTCGGGCTTGACCGCCAGATTGTAATTTTCTCCCTTGCATCATACCGGTCACTATACCGGTCAGATGCTATGCCCTTCCAAACATGACCACTATCGTGTATGACGCGCCACCACGACAAGGCTTCGCCCGGTCTATACGGAGATCGATCATCTTCTTCCCTACAGTGTTGCATGACAGAACTTTGATCTGGCTCATGAAACCACATCGACAGCAATCTGGCCGGCTAGCTCGTAGTATAACGACTGGAGCCTGCCGATGACATACGGCATGCAGTCGTCTTTCCCCGGTTGCCCAAGGCCGTGATACATCATGCCACGCGCTGCGAGACCTGGTTTAGACAAACAGAACCTTAAACCCTGCAGCTAACGCTGTGCGACATGCAGCACCCGCCAGCCGTGCCCAGGATACGTGCAGAGGCAGCTTCCGAAGCGATCCGCGGTAGGACCGCGCCGGATATGAATGGAGACCTGCCAAATACGGAATATGCGCTTTTGCGTCCTGAGCCTGATAACGAACGACGCCGTATCGGAGTCTGATATGCGCAATGAGGCTCTTGAGGAAATGCACTTTCTTCAGACCAGGAGTGGCCACCACACCGGAGCACGACGTCGCAGTGGCGGTGGCTGAAGTGAGTTCATCCCACTAAGCGGTTCGTCGGCAGATCCAACCTTATGTCTGATGCCCAGGAACTCCTAACTACAGGGTATGTGCATACGGCACCATCGGAGTGAGTCAGCCACGTCCGGGTAGCTATCTAGACAGTCGAAGGAGAGGATGAACGCGTGGTCACGGTCACACTGTTGACGTCTGCTCTCGGTATGTCGCTTTCAGTCATTCCAAGATCACAATGACAGGACATACGTATTCTTTCATCAGAATGTAAGGGGGAAAGAAGAGCACAACATCACGTAGTAGCACGTCTCAATGGGTTCCAGTTCAGATCATGAGACGCACGGCATTCGCTGGAAACGGCAGAGATCTGGAACAAAATCTCCGCCGCTCATGTCGAACAACGAAATGCACTGGTGCAAGGGATTACAGGACCGCGAGATCGAGTCAACCAACTCGCGAACATCAAGTGAACAACGGTGACGTTGTCGGCTGAGAAGCGGCAATCGAGTCCAGCGACACGAAACACAGCAAGTTGCGGTCAGAGTCGACAGAGATTGGCCAGCAGCGCAACCGATCAATCATGCTCGAAGACTACTGGCGAAGAATGATGAAGGAGGGAAGCTTTGGGGTGGACAGTCCATGCCGTCATTCGAGCAAGCTAGGGCGTGCATGGGGCAACATGCAGAAGTGCAGCAACAGCGAATGGAAGACGGCGAGGCTGCAGATGTCTAAGGGAGCTGCATTTCATGCGCTCTTCGCCCGGCTACAGCCAGAAAAATACAGCTCGGTGATGGTTGCCTTGCCGTCCTGGCGGACCAAATCGTGGTGGATGGTTCGCCCGGTTGCTGTGTGGCAGTTGGTTTTGATTCGTCATTGCAGTGCCCGTGATCAGCATTGGACGTGTTCGATCCTCCGTCCTGTCGTCTGTGGGTTGTGAGTCTGCATCGACAGCAAGTTTCCGAGAATTGCGGCACCTGAGTGCTATTGTGGAGGACGGAGCGCCAGATCTTGTCGGCGGACTGCGCCATTATAGCTCGGAGAATGCGTTATTGTCGGAATCCTGATTATGGCGCCCTCATAAAAATAGAAAAAAAAGACGTCGTCGGTAGAGAAGCTAGGCTGACTACACTACCTTACCCCTCCCCACTTGCCCAATTAGGCTCTTACCTTACCCTCACCTGGAGCGGTGGGCCGCCTCCCGTGTCTGACCGTCTTCCACCCGCTGCTTCACACCGTCTCACCCCTCTCCATGTCCCGCGATCGAGACATACAACCTGAATTATCCTGGGGTAGCTCGAGGAAGGCTCGTTCCCCCCGGCTCGGCTGAGGTCGAGGAACTAGCTGTAAATCCTTCCAACACTCCCGGCTGTCCAATCACCTCGTCGGGGTTCACTCCATTGTCTCCGGACTGAACGGGGATCGAGACCAAGTTGGGCACCTTGGAGAACAAGGGTACTGAGGTCGCACATAGATACAGACACACACACGCACGCACTCACACTCACTCACTTACACACCCTCACACACACACACACACGAACCACCCCCGCTCCATGTCTTTTGCTTGCCTTCGCCCACGTTCACCGAGCCACCAAAGCGGGGCAACGTTGTCTGCCTACTGGGAGTGTGTGCTTCCGTAACACAGTTGGCGACCCTAGATAAGCAACCTGACTTGCAGAGGACTGGGACAGACGATGTGGAAAGGATATGGGACCCTTCTAATCCATGCAGGTTGCCCGAATACATAGACCATTGTTCCACAACCAGATGATAAGTTTGTGTACCAAGCAAGTCTCCGTATGATCTTATCCGGCAGTATGGCGTAGAGAGCCGTAGAGACCCGTCGATGATATACCGTCTTCATCCATATCCAAAGAGACCACCACCACCACCAGCAGCATACTTCCCGGACAAATCTAGCCCCGTTACATATCATCATCACATCACATCCCGGAACCGTGGTGGCTTGCTGGGGGTCTGGATAATACACCCAACTTTCCCAAGACCCCTTCCCCTTCCCCTTCCCTCCCCCACTCTCAGACATAATAAGTTGTCTTCCCACCCCCTTTGGCACATCCTGTCGCCTCACTTTCTTCAACCCCCGGAACTCATCTGGGCAAGTCAGATGCCCTTCTTCATGTTGTTGATAAAGTCACAACTATCATCGATCGACACATTCAGTCATATCCACCCTTGTAATGTGCATCTCTCCACGACGGATACCCTAAGATATCACTGTCGCCCAGTCAGCTGCACAATTGCCCCTAAAAGTTAACTGCGCATCCTCTGCTCAAGCACTCTCGCCTGGCGTGTCCATCTCCTACCAGAATGGAAGACCACGGCGTCATCCAAATCAACAGGTCCAACGGCCCTCCACGCCAAGGGGGTGGCGGTCCGCCAGGCGGACGCATTGTTCCACCACCACCACCCATGCACCCTGGTGGTCAAGGCAAAGGCGCCGTCCGGCCCATCATCGTGAACGCTAATCCCAGTCCGCGTCAACAGAACGGGCAGAACCAACAAATGCAACAAAACCGCATGATGATGCAGCCCAACCAAGGCCAACAGCAGCAACTACCGTCCCTAGCCCAGGAACGCCAAGCCATGGCCATGGGCATGCTCCCGCCTCAGCCACCGCGCAGCCTCGTCCCTCGGCCTCTGCTCGAAGGCCCCGTAGTCCAAATCTCCGACATTCGCAAGGAGCCGGGTCGCCTGACCGAGTCGGAGGCCCGCGAGGAGCTGTCCGACTTCGTCATCTACCGCTTCGAGCGAGCCGACCAAGCTACCGACTACGACAGCGAGGGCGAGCGCGTGACGCCCACCTGGGCCAACGTCGTGCGCACCGAGGTCCGCGGCATCTCCAAGAAAGAGGCAGCGCGACAGGTCAGGATGCTCCACGACATTCATAAGCCGCTGAGCGAGAAGAAGGCTACCCTTACCGACGCGCAGCAGAGGCAATTGGAGAAGGTGCTTGAGGGACTTGAAATGAATGAGCGTGATCCACGGTATCACTACGTGCTTGTGCAGATCGATCGTAAGCTGCGGGATAAGAAAGTGAGGGATGGGAGCAGGGACAGAGTCGAGATCAGGAGACACGGAGATAGGAAACATGGCGAGAAACATGGGAGGAGATACTCCGAGAATAGAGGGAGAAGAGAGACTGTCGAGTTTGTCGACCTCCACGGAAGACGGAGGTCCACGGTTCGGGATCCACGGAAGAAGGTCCAAGAAACGGTGTCCATCACCGCTTACTACAAGCGGTGCCCGAAGCCCGACGTCGACGCCATCGCCATGGTGCTCCAGCGCGAGGCTGAGAACGCGAGACAGCTCGAGCCCCCTCATCCGCACCATACGTTTGCGCCTCATCAGATGCAGCACAACCAAATGGCCATGCAGGGCCATCACCCACAAGCAAACGGCAACATGGCCATGGCTATGGGCATGGGAATGCCAATGGGCACGGGGATGGGTCCACAGCAAGGAAACAAACCGATGGGAGCGGGCAACCCAAACATGAAGACGGGCAACAATAACCCAAACAACATGAAGAACGGCAACAACCCACAAATCAAGGTCCTGGCTAACAAACCTAACGGCAATAACGTACCTCGCAAGAAATCTCCCGCCCCTCATCAGCGCCGCCAGCCGCGATCGCCCACAAGTTCCCGGGATTCAATGTACTCCGAGTCGGGCTCCGACTCGGAATCAAACAGCGTCCTGACACCCAACTCCTCGCACTCCTCGTATACCCACTCACACAACAACAAGCGCCGCCTCTCCTCACCCACCAAGCAGCGGCGCGGCAGCCGATTCATCGAAGAGCCCACCCACTTCGGCATCCCTCCGCGCACCGTGGACCCGCACAAGCAGCGCCGCCACGAGGAACACCGCATCACGGATGAGATGTTCCCCGTCCGCCGCTCGCTGCCGCCTCTCGCCCCCGCGCCCCCGGCACCGCCGAGGTTGAGCGTGGATCTAGATGAGATAGAGGCCAATGCCTACGCCGCCGGCCGCGCAGACGAACGGGGCGCGTTGCGAGACAGAGCCGAGGTCCTCCGGCCCCTACCGCGCTTGGTGCAGCACCCCCGCCGCAGTCTGCCCGCGGACGCCGTGTTGCTCGAGGATGAACCCGGACTGCTTCTTCCGCCTTCCCCGCCGCTTGGCGGGCGGCTGCCGCTGCGTCCGCGCGTCTTGCAGCACCGACCCAGCGTGAGGCTCGTCAGGCCTGGTGACGTGGCTCTTGACGAGGAAGTTCTCGATACCCTTGAGCGGTTTAGGCTCGAGGATGATGGGATCAGGGGCCGGTATCGGGACGAGGGACGGTCCGCGGATGATTACTACGACGATGTCATCCTCCGAAGCGAAAGGAGACGGATCGAGGAGGCGAGGCTGCGAGATGAGGAGATTGCTATTGACCGTGAGAGGGAGAGGGTTGAGCGAGCGAGGGCTTATTTGAGGAGGGCGGACAGCGAGGGCGACGTGTTGTATGAGAGGGACGGTGTTGATCCGCTCAATCCGTTTGCGCCGCGGCCGGGCATTACCAGACGGGCCACTGTTGGGTATGGGATGAGGGCTCATGAGTATCTCTAATACGTTATCCGGGAGGGGATGGACGGTATGGTCGCCGATCACTCTCTGGTGTTTCAATTACCGTCTCTTTGTGTACACCATTACTTTATTCCTTGTATCTGTCCGACCGTTGTTAGCTTGAATGTCCGCCAATAGCGAAGACAACACACTTACCAATACTTCAAGGGGCGTTCCCGGTCAACCGCACTGTTAGCAAGGAATGATGAGTGAAATCAAGCCAAACCCAAGACTTGACATTCTGTCACAACAGGGAGAGGACACTCCGTCCATGCTGCAAAGGCAGGACTAAGCGGATATATATAGGGCGAAAATAGAATTCCCCCGCACAAAGTCCAGGAGGTGAAGCTGTCGTGCATATATCAACTGCATTGACGCGGGTCCGGGCCGCTCTCAGTGTTCAATCGTGGACGGACGAGAGCCAATCGTCGATCCTGAATTGATCCAATTGGGCAAACAATCTTCTCTCCATGAGTATATACGGCTTATCGATGTCATTAATGTTTTCTTCTGATAGATGGCGAAGACCTTGCCGTCCACAGACGACATATCGGCTATCGCACACAGCTACAGACAGACCCTGTAGATTTGCTGAAAAGGCGCTGCGGCACCTGTCTGAGTTACAGGGAACAGAGAGAAAGAAGAAAATACACGAGTACATCCTAGGACCGCGGACACCCGTAGACACCCACAGTGCGACAAAGCACGGCACCGCCGGTGGCACTATTCACACGGTGTCTAGGAGTTAGCGTGCTACTATTTCAACCTCACTCCTTCGCTCTGGGTATTAGACATAGTTTCTGAGAATCACATTGACTTTCGGGCCTGCTGCAATGATCCAACCGTGTCGTGCCTAAACATCATCAGAAGGGTAGCTCCTTGGATGAGGGTCAACTTGATGGACCAACTTGTTCTCTTCTTTCTTACCCTCCCTTTGTCCAGCTCATCGCTCTTCTTCCTCGTCAGTCGATGATGTTAGTCGCTAACGCTGTGTGAAGAAGGTTCAACTTTCTGTCGATGTGAAGGGGCCGCACCTCCCCCTTCTCATCTCAAAGCTGTGCTTGCATTCGTGACCGAGCGGGAAATCTCCTATCTCGCATCTCTTCATCCGTCTTAGCTTTAGTCGAGCTCAGATCAAGCATTGTGTCTTCTGCTAGACAAATCCCAAGGTTTTGAATAGGACGGTTGCGAGGACAACATGAAAGAGACGACTGGGATGAAGCCCGCCGAGAACTCACTTTGAATGGAGTTTGGACAAGATGGGGACTTGTCTTCCGAGTCTTGAGGCCGAAGTGAGCTTAGAGACGGAAATATTTGAGAGTGCGGTCGATCAAGAGAAGCGCCCGTGGATATATCGTTTTCGGCTCGCATGAGTGTGGTATGGTAGGAGGTCTATCTCTACCTTGTTGTTCAAGCGTCGTTGCCTGGCCCCTCGTTAACAAAGTCGCCGACTTGCACTGGCCTCGTCGGCACGCGATTTGGCCCCCCATAGCAACGAGCTAGGTCAGAACCAAGTGAAGCAAGTCTTTTTTTTCTTGCCTGAAGCTATCGAGGGGTCAGGTCTCGAGGCACCCGCTTTAATGCTCGGCGTCTTTGGCCCTCCAAGCACTTCCTCTGTTTCTGCTCACTTTCCCCAAACTTCTCAATTTCAACCCGGCCTTACCTTTCTCAACAGTTTCCCTCCACCACTGCGTGTATCCTACGTTCTGGAGGAGAGTGGCAGAGTTCCCAGAACCTACATGTCGTCGTTCTAGAGACCTAGACTGGGCAAGATTTCAGCTGCGTACCCTTCAAGACTTTGCTCACCTTCTAGCCGTCTTCTTCACTCTGTGAAGATTCCTAACCGTCGCCCATCATGGAGATCACCTCGGAAAACTTCTGGGGATCACTTCTAGAGGTATTGGAAGCCATAGCCGCAGCGACTTATGTCTCCATTGATCTCGAGATGACTGGTATTCGCACCAGGAACTTCAAGTCATCTGCGAAAGATGTCATCGACATAATCTACGAGCAGGCCAAAGCGGCAGCTGAACACTTCCAGATCGTTCAGTTCGGTCTGACCTGCATCTCTCATAGCCGGTCGACCAAAGGTAAGCCAAACAGAGTCTACAAATTGCAGACTCAACCCAGGAGGTATTCATGATAATCAAGCTAATCATCGCCATAGCCTACCACGCTCGTACGTTCAACTTCCACATCACGCCCTTCTTCACAGGATTTCGCCCTGTCGATCATACACTGGCCAGAATCCTTGATCGCTATGTTGGACTTTCCCACAACTCTATCATGTTCTTGCGTGACAATGACTTTCACATGGATAGAGCGTTCAAGGACGGCGTGCCATATCTCAGCCGGCGTGAGATGGAGGTGCTGCGAAGCAAGTTCTTACAGCCTCGTCACATGCGTTCCGACACTACCGATACTGCCGATCGTATCGTCCTCGCGGATCATGGCCAAGAAGCTATTCTCTTTGGGGAGCATGCACACAGTGTCATTGACGCTTGGCACACTACTTTACCTCGCGAGGTGAGTCTCCGATGTTCGGTGGTCAAAATTTGTATGCCCTCCGACTAACAGATCGCAAGCGGGACTTTGTGAATATCGGGAATCCTTATGGCGGCAGACTGAACGCGCTTCAGATCCGCATCATCCAGGAGTTGGTTAAGGACCAGTACCCTGATTGCCGTACTTTTCCTCGCAATGACCGGGACTTCATGCAGGTCATCCCTTGGAATCGGGCCAGAGACACGCAGGTAAGACCTAATGCGAGTGCTCCCAGCATAGAGCCATACTAATGCCGAGACCTGGGCAGTTTGACGCACAGTTACTCGCTCAGAAGCAGGATGCTGTCTCCCAGCAGAAGGGTAAGAGTACAACCCCCTTTCGTGAATGAAACACTCTGACTGTATGTGAAGGCTTTACCTTCGTCATGGAAGCTTTGATGGGTTTCGACTTTGCCAGAACGCTCCCCATCGAGTATCTCATTGACAGCAGAGTCATGGACCGTAACGCCGCGATCGTCCTGACGACACAGCATGTGAACTACCTTCAGTCTAAGCTCACTGAACGGCGGCCGATTCTCGTCGGTCACAATTGCCTCTATGATCTTTGCTTCATCTACCATTCATTCATCGGTCCGTTGCCGGACACGATCGAGGTGTTTGGTGGTGCGATGCATTATCTTTTCCCACGCCTGGTCGATACAAAGCATCTCGGCCGCCGCCCGGGCAATCATAGCATGTTGGAGGACAAGAACCTGTTTGAGTTGTTCGAGTCGGCGGAGCTGCTGAAAATGCCCCAGATTTTCAGAGATCCTGATATGCCGGAGGTTATTCGTGGCGAATTTCAGGCACCCGAAACCACTGCTCATCAAGCAGGCTATGATAGTAAGTTCTAACACAACCCCTGTCCCATTGCCACTCCCCGTCCCCTTGTCTCTTTCGTGACCATGCCCTTGACATGTATCATACTGTCCTCGAGCTCTTTTTAACAAGATGCGAATAGGTTGGATGACCGCTGTGGTCTTTCTCAAGTATGCCTGGAGTCTAGCGGAGAAGGCGGAGACTGATAAGTCACGGAAGCCCCTCGCCAAAAAGGACGGAAGGCTGCGAGGTGTCGCGCTGAAGCAGATTGATGGGTCGGTTATATGGGTGGATTTCAACCCGACAAGTGACAGGTAAGCCAGTCTCATCTTCGAACCTCTTGTACAGCCGACTGACATACTCTGGGTACAGCAAGTTCGAGTACGAGCGTCGCATGGCCATGCTACAGCCCGGTTCAAACCCAGAGCTTATGTCACTGATAGGTGCATTCAAGGCCCCCCCTGCCCCGGGTTACGGCACCATGTACCTTAACACGAACTGGGTCTTCGACGAGCGCCCGAAGCCGGACCCGAACGCATCTCTCCTCGATTCCGACGATAATGCCATGCCCCACTGGAAGCCGCTTGTCCCAGCGGACGCTCCGTCTAAGACGGCCTACATGAACAAGGAACGCCTGCGAAAGAAACTGAAGGCGGAACGCGATCATGCGGCCGGTAAGATTCCAGACTGGGAGGCCCAGTTCTGGCGCGTCCACGGCAACAAGATCCGCATCGGTGACGCTGGTGTTCTCAATTTGAACGAGCGCCAGGGTTGGGACGAGGATCAGGCCACTGGTTGAGTTGGGTAGGACATCTGTTATCTCCGGCGACTACCAAGTCTCCTTTGATGGTCATGAGTCTGTTTCTGCGGATCTCCTAAACGACCGCTCTGTATTATCACGCGACAGTCTTTGCATTTACCGAGGCGCAACAGGAATACCCACAGGGATACGCAGCTAGGACGCGTAACTAGTGTCTGGAGGCTCCCAACAGACAGCACTGAGGTGGAACAGGAGTGAGATCATCAGTCTTTGTAACAAGCAGTGACGGCGTAACCAACCAAAAAGGGGAACTTGAAGCTAATCAGAAGGATGAGAAAGAAAAAGGAAGCAGAGGGCTACACATAGTTGATAGCTACCTTAGTTACTTCAGTCAACCCATTGTCTTCTATGCCTGCCCTGACTGTTCTGATACATGCAAAGTGTACAATTGGTATTATAATACAGGTTCCATATCCAACATCCTCTAACGGCGACTTCATCGATCAGCCATCATCAGCCTCGCCTGGCTATAGTAGTCTCTCGGCAGCACCTCCCGCAGCTCTTCCCTCGTCAACCAATTGAAGTCCGTCAGGCCATGCTTGTTGTCGGTAAGGTCCGCCTGGCCAGCCATGATCCTGCCCTTGAGGAAGAAGACCTTCTCACCCTTCTTCTCGATCTGGGAGGGGTTGTCGTTCTTGAAGATGGGCTTGGTGACGACGTGAGCGACAGGGACACGTCCGACGATCCACGTGTTCATGTTGACACCCGCTGACTCGGCCAGGATCCTTGCTGCTGTCTGTATTCGAGCCGTGTTAGCTTCGCGTCTTTTCCTCCCTTGTATGTAGCGGTTTCTCAAACTCACCTCGTGCAGATTCTCACTGGTCAGGACATCCCCAGCCGGAAATTGCCACCCAGCCTCCCCTTTTCTTACAACCAGATACAGCGTCCGATCCAGGCACCGATCCAGCTTCCTCACGTCGTTCTTCTCGTCGCTCTCCGTCCGCCTCGGCGCCGGCCTCTCGACCTGGATCCGGTCTTCCTTCGGAATCTCCTCCCCGTCCTCACTGACTCTCATCTCGGCATCAGTCAGGATCCTCTCCTTGACGGTCTCCTCGCTGGCTCCCAGCGGACTGCCGACGAGCACCTCGTCGTTCCAGCCCATCCTGCCCCTAGGATTGTACCGTCCGATGTCTCTCCCCGCAACGCCGTGGCGCTCGCGGACCTTGATCCGCCAGTCCAGCTCGGCGGGGGTATCGCGCCGGAAGTAGAAGCCCTTCCGGAAGGGAGCGGATAGGCGTTCCTCTAGCCGCTTCTGGTATAAGAAGAAGGCGGTCTCAAAGGGGTGGAGAGTCCGGGTGAGGAGAGGAGGCCGGGTCAGTATTAGACCGGACTTGATGCTATATTGCGAGGGGGCGTGCTGAGGGTAGTGCATCACCGGTGGTGTGGTGAGGTCGGGTGTTTGGGGGTCACCGCCAGTGACTGGGGGTTGTATTGGGCTGGCATCGGAGGCCGCGGCTGTCGCGGCGGAGTAGAGCCGTTGCTGGAGGGGCGAGAGACTGGCGCATCGTGAGCAGATCTTTGGTGAGCCTGTAATTGTCGAGTTAGTCCAGGTGTCAAGCTTCACGATCTGCCGTCGCATAATGCAGTTTAATAATCGCAGTGCCTACCTTTAAGGAGGGCTGATACAGCTCTTCCTCCCCTACTTGAGGCCGCCATTGTGCTGATGTGGATTGGCCTGTTGCGCGACCTCGACCTATGTCCTTCAAAAGCTCCGATTTCTCCTGGCGGTTCTTCAAATGGTCGTGAACTTTTTCGATGCTCCAAGCTGAAGCCCGTGCACTGCAAGGGTCCGTCGACTGGAAGACCCACTCTTCTTTCGGAAGCGGCTCAACTTACGGAGAAGCTCTCTCTGTCTCGGGAGAGGCGCATGCACATGATCAAGCACGTGATATGCGTGGATCGCACCAGAATTTCCCTTACAAGAAGCCTAATAAGTGTCAGGCCTCGTTCCTCCTTTTCTCTTTTCTTCTTCTTCTTCTAAGGCCGCATTCCTTATCATCAAGACCTGTTCCCGCCTCCAGGACGTTTTGACCATTTACGCGCGCCGAGATCAAATCTTGTGCAACCTTTTTTCGCTAACTGGGCTTGTGCCTTTTATGGCAAACCTTTCCTACCGGGTTTGGTTAGATAGCTGTTGCTCACATCCGGAAGACTCTTTCCAGAGCCTGTCCATTCAGAGGGGTCCCGCAGGCTGTTCTCTCCAGAACACAAGAGCCCAAAAGTCTGAGATTCTGGCTCATATCTGCAGGCCCTGGACACTCTTTGAATCTCAGTAATGCTTTGCTAATTTGACTATGACATTCAGCTCGAGAGCGAAAGCTCCTTTACATTTTGAAAAGATCGATCTATATGCCTGGATTTTTATATTTCGTATAGTGACGTGCGGAAGATTTTCCCTGGTATCAATAAGTGCTAATGATTCAATCGACTCAAAATGCGCGTCGCGTCCGAAAACTGCTATGCTGTCTATTCTCCAAAGATTCCTCAAACGATTCAAGTGTCGAATGATGCGACGATCATTCCGCCGTTGCAACGTTCTGTTGTCATTGAACCTAATGTATCGAGAGATACGCTCCTCCGATTACGCCGTACCGTGAAGATGTGTCCCGTGACAGCCCTCTGCGATAGCCCTCTACAACGCAGCTCGGCTGCCGTACCTATATCCTACTCTGCCGTTCGAGCACGCATCGAGCCTCGGGTATAAACGAACCGTCCTCGTGCTTGCCGTCCGAATCCGTGAGACGCCGTTCCATAAAGAAGAGGAAGCCACCGTCGCTGTCATTATCGTATTGTCGTGTTCAATGAAAATCAACAGAGATGGTCGAAACAAGTGTTCAGGGTCCGGCTTTCAACTCTGCGACCGCTCGCGCAACTTCGGTTGAAGCCATCTTCTCCCAGTTCTTCCTAACCTCCTCCGCAATCGCTGTCGGATTCGTCACCTCGTCGTAGAGCTTGTGGGAAACGTCTCGATTGATGGTGGCATATTGTACCGCCGTCAGCTGGCTCGATTTCCAGTGAGGTCTGAGAGCCTCCCGCACGATGTTGTTGATGTCTTGCTTGGTCTCGAGAGGTAAGGGTGTACGTGATGGCGAGACGTCTTGTGATCGGGGAGGGGGAACCGCCTGCGACCGCCGAGGCCGCGGCTGGCGCAGTTCCAGCCGGCTGATGCGATTGTTTGGAGTCTCTGAATCACTATTTTCAGGTGAGGAGCGAGTTGGTGAGAATTTCGCCGGTGGATATACTGGTTCAATGTGCGAGCTTAGACTCAGTGTTGGCGACGTTGGACGGACGTTTCGATGCGGTGGAGGCGTGGTGGATAATGCCCTCGGACTGCTATAGCCAGACGCTGGAGGCGATGGAGCGGGCGACGAGGCGTCATTGGCGCCTGGAATGTGTCCCCAGATGTTTCGGATACTTTCGTCGTCCGATGGAGTGCTCATCTCGACCTCCTTGAGCAGGGAAGACAGGAAAGATGGGGCGTTTTGATTGGATGGAGGCGACCTAGCATTTGATGCTGAACTGTGGCTCTCGGCCTGATTGTTCGAGACTGCCACTGTCGACTTTGAGGATGAGGGTTCACCGTTTTGGGTCGGCAACCTTCGGGTGCGAGGCCGTTTCAGTTTCCGCTCTTGCTCTGGTTCTGGACGAGGTTCACTCGGAGAGCCTGTGACGGATCTTGACTTCCGTTTACGACTGCTGTTCGAGCCGCCATCATCGCGTTCCCTGGCCTTCTCTAAGGCACGCCAAGCTCCTCGTTCCTCTGGAGTCTGTTCCACAGGAGCCTGGACGCGCGGCGTCGGACTCCTTCGTTGACCGAACACGTTCTGGATACTGTTTTCAAAAACGTCCCGAGCTCCAAGGCGACTCGCAATGTTCAGTCGCTGCTGCCAGCGCTGATGTTCCCGCCGCTCTCGCTCGTGGAGCTGCTGCAGCCGACGATAGTCCTCCAGCGCATCATCCTCGTCGTGGAAGTCGAGGTCGATCCCTGCGCCATCGAATACGCGAGCCGAGACCTGGCCCCAAGCGCCCTGCCAGTCATCCGAGCGGGCGCGGTGCCTTGCCCGCCGCATGCTCGCCTGGGTGCGCGGAAAGAAATCGGACCGCCGGCCGTTGCCACGCAGAGCGTCTCTCGCTGGGGGCGGCGGCGATTGCCCGGTGAGTTCGGGTCCAAGGGCATCCACGCACTCCATGCAGAACCACGAACCTCGCGGTACGCCATCGAGGCCGATGCAGTGTGTATGATACGGAGTGTCGCAGCTGTCACACAACAGAAGGATCTCCTCTTCGTCTGCACGGTTGCAGACCGGGCACGGTGTAAGCTCCTCCTCTTGCTCCGGGTTTTCGTCAATCCAAGCTTGTTGATCGAATTCTGCGACTTGTTTCTTGTCTTCAACCTTGTAGGACGACAAAAGGGTTCCTGCGGCGCTGGTCGTTAGCAACTTTCTGTCAAAAGCTAGCACCGCAGTAACGAGGGCAGACTCACCTCCAACCTTGTCATAGACATGGACTAAATGGAAAGCTTGTCGACAGATGGGACAACTGTTCGCCTTTCCGGTCCATTCTCGCAAACAGGAGTCATGTAGCACATGACCGCAAATGTGAATGAGTGCTACAGGATCGTGGTTCTGGTGATTTGGTGTCTGGCCGGTGTCATTGCTGGGACCGTTGGCCTTTGACGCTTCGATAGCCGCCACCGCGGGCTCTGGTGGTGCATCAACGGCTGTGGGTAACTGTGGGGACCCTGATGACTCTGTCTCTAGGTTTTCGAGACAGACAATGCATTGATCAGCCATTGTGAATGGCGAGATGAAAAGTCAAGCGATGGGAGATGAGGTCGAAAATCATGTAATCCAGATGGGAATCAAGAATAGGTGAATGAGTTGAGGTTGCGAGGCGATGATGGTGACAATGACGAGGACGGTGCGGTGGTGGTGGAGGTGAACAATAGCGTGGGTGGCTGCTACCAGGTACTGGTGCTCCCGTTACCCAAAAGGTGTGTGGGAGGATGAACAGCTGTACACCTGGACAAGTTTTTTAGGGGAGAGGTTAGGCCTAATTTTTGGGCCTGGAGGGGTTTGGTAGTGTGGTGTCAATGCTGGCTGCTGATTTATCGGTTGGTGGAGTCGAGCTGAGCTGCCGATAAGCTTCGCCGGATGGCTGGCATCAAATGTGTATTTGCAACTTTCCGGTGGCGATTGTCAAGTATAACCGTAGACAAAGTTCTACACGTGCACACGTATAGAAAAAGAAAAGGAGGTGACACTGGTGGATAGACGGCTCGTAGAACAGATCAAGGGCTGCAAACGCGAAAGAGAAGTTCAAGTGGACGGAAATGTCGGCAAAGTTTGGCAATCCGTTCGACGTGGATGGCTTCCAGGCCTGATAGGCACGATAGAGGCAAACTTTGGAACTCGGAGAATGGAGAATTGGGAGAGCGAGAAGAAAGCGGTTCTTTCCAGCTTGCGAGTTTAGCGCGGGAACCTGAAAGGGTCAGAATTCCTGCACCAGGCAAAAAAGGGTGAAAGTGAAGCGGGCCCCAAAATCAGCTGACACAGCAAAACCGTCCAACCCCGGGGGGACCTATTTACGTGTACATTACAGCTGCTGGTCCCTTCCGTCCCACACCTTTCCAAGTTTCGTGTTTGCTCAGCGCCTTGGATGACCCTTCCCGAGACCTTGAGCTTCGAGGTGAGCTCAGCTGCCAGGTTGGCCCTCTGTTTTGCTGGCTCAAGGTCGTGCAATCTCAAGTCACTCTTGAGTGTCTTGCACACATTTTCGTCGTAACCCACTTCAAGCGTTGTCACACTGCACATTCACCCTGGACTCGGTGAGTCAAGGTACCTCGTAGGTGCCAGCAGCTGACTGATCTGTCGCGTTGTGATCACTCGAGATGAGGGAAGGACAAGCCAGGTCAGGCACCGGGTGCAGGCGACCAGGATGACGAGTGTATTCACGTGGAACGTGGTCCAAGTTCTCCTCAGGCCAGAAACATGCAGACGGACCTAGCGGGGGAAAGTTGCCTTTTGAGAGGTAAGGTACGGGGCCTGATGGGCAACCCAAGTTTGGGTTCTTTGCTATCCCGCCAAGTTTAAGTATGCACGCTGGTGGGAAGTCTACGCTTGTTAGTGAAGCGACCTCTGTGGGTATCTAGGACCGAGGTGTATACATCTGTGTCAAAGACGTCGTATAATGATCTGGTCGTCTAAACCTCTGTTCGATCTTGACTCTCTATCTGCTCTTCCTATATTTTATCAAGGAGCTTGAAGTATGGCCTCCAGTGAATTCTGTGTTCGGTACCTCACTACGTAGCATGCGAAATCCTACAGCAGTCGTGTCTCAGATGCATCAGCTACAGGTACGCAGATAATGCGAAGCAGACGTGCTGCTAACTGAGCAAAGCTTCGGAGCCACCCTCCGGTTCGCCGGCCAGAATCTTAAGCAGTTCTTTGTAGCTCGACTCAACTGACTGTGAACTTGCTAAAGTCAAATAGTCTGGAAATATCTCGCAGGACATTCCAGAACGTTACCCAGCCGCACATCTAAGCAGCTGTCAAATGAGCAAAAGCCGTAAAGTTTGGGGTTGAGCTGACTTGACATGCGAGACCAGTCATGGCAGGCAGCTACTGGTAATTGTTCGAATCGTACACTGCTGTCTTAGGTAGTTCTCCACAGTCACAAGACTGACAAGGCATCGATACGTTACGGTCGACGAGGAATGCTCAGGTATGCGCCATGCCTCTAGTGCGTCGCACTTCGTGGTTGTGTATGGCACAGCGTAGGATGTCGACGAAACCGAACATTGGAAATTCGCATGTTGGTCAATGTTTTCTCATTGGATGATGACCTGTCAGGTATTCGCCCTCCAAACGATCAATGTCATGATGTATCTGAAGAACCCTTTTTGCCGGTACACCGAAACCCGAAAAGCAACACACAACCCCCCAGTATGCAACCCTTTAAACCTCAGCAATTTCCCTCAACCGGCGGAGAGTCGAGCGCATGGCGGCGGCAGCAGGTGTGCTAGATTCTGGTTAGTATGTCTTCATCCACCATGACGTGCTGGCTCGGCAGCAAAGATGAACTTGAACGTACGAGACGGTGTAGGCACCACCAGCAGTGGTCTTCTTGCAGCTCTTGCAGTTCCAGATGCCGACAGCCTGTCTCTTGACGGTGTCCTTGCCGCAGAAAGCGCAGGTGTACTTGGCGTGCTGGGAGGTCTCCATCTTCTTGACCATCTTCCTCAGCGAGGCACCGTATCTGTCACATCGAATGTTAGTCCCTTGTTCTCGATAGCCATATGATCCAGTCCGCGTGGTGGTTTTGAGGTCGTGATGCTGCGCTGCGTGGCTGCGATTGAGTCGTTGTGGCTGTCGCAAACCCTGGTACGGTATCGTGCTCGTGGTTGACATAAAGACCAATATTCCTGTTTCATGCCTCTTCCTCCCTCAAAGAGCCAGAGTCAAAGCCGCCTAGCCAATGTTTCTGTTCCGGAAGAGGTCCAAATATCCCACTCCTGTCGGACCATGCCCAGCTTGACCGTCGTCGCCCGCTGTAAGCTTCCACATGGCAATGGCCATCGAATCGCCGGCTGCTCTTCTCGAGGTTGTCAAGGGGCGGCAGCAGCAGTCCGCTTGTCCAAAAACCTCTTCGCGTGATCCCTTCGAATTCGAGTCCTGGAATCGACAACGTAAAAGAGCTAGTTCTTACCTGGTACCATACTTGCCGCTGGAGAGGAAACAGTTAGCATCTTCAAAGGTTCCTCAGGCGGGAACGGGTTAGGAACGGGCATTAACTCACGTCACGCCGACCTTCTTTGTCCGGGCAGCCATTTCTGTGTTGTGAGGGTTGTCGAGTCTGGAGAGATTCGGTAGTTGCTCAAGACGTGACCTGTCTCGATGGCTGGGATTGAGGGGAGACTTCGAGATGTCAAGATCTTTCTCAAAGTGGATTTCGCGGGCTGCAACAATATTTCGCCAAATTTTCGTGGTTGTGCGGTGACTGGTGGGGCCTTTCGTAAGCTCACAGGACAGCTGTCAGCGGCCCGGCCGTTGCTCGAAAATCCTCAGGTGCTGAGTCAGACAATTAAAGTACACCGGCAGCGGAAGGAAGCACGGGACGAAACTGCTCCACTCCGAGCTCTAAGCCTGATAAGGAAGTGAAGGCGAGATCAGCACAGACCAACTTCCGCTACATCGCGGAGCTGGACATCTCAACCGGAGCAACTACCGACGCACGACCGGGCATGTTTGCCTTTTCAGCCACCCCCGAGCCCTAAATTGCTTTTTGGTGACCTCACACTACCGTATTGGCATCACCTCCGTGGCCTCAGATTGTTGAGGCTGCGAGATCGATGTTTGAGATGTCGGTTACTGATGGAGATCAAGTTAGACTGGAGAATGTGGAGGACGATCGATTTTCTAGCTTTGATCGTGCGATCTATGAAAAAGCAATGATATACGAGGCACATCGTCGCTCTCTCGACTTCCTCGACACTCCTTGATATACTCATGCTATCCCTTACAAACTGCCTATATTTCTGCCTCCACCCCGCCCAGTCCTGACATAGGAACACCATGCCAGTCCAAAAACATGATCGTCTGTACGACCTCGTTGTCTTTGGAGCAACAGGTTACACAGGCAAGTTCACTGCGGAGAGCATAAGTACCCACCTGCCAATCGACCTCAAGTGGGCGGTCGCAGGTCGTTCTCATGAGAAGCTGAGCCAGGTCGTTGCCCAATGCAAGTCATTGAACCTAGATCGCCGCCAACCAGAGGTTGAAGTGTGCAATCTCGACCATGCCGATTTAGATGCGCTAGCCAAGAAAACATTCATCCTGATCAGCACCGTTGGTCCGTTTGGCAAGTTTGGAGAGTGTGCCTTCAAGGCCTGTGCAGAGAACGGCACGCACTATATCGACGTTACCGGCGAGGTGCCCTATGTCGCTAGGATGATCAAGAAGTATGAACTCACCGCCAAGGCCAGCGGCGCCCTCATGTTCCCTCAGTGTGGTATTGAGTCAAGCCCACCCGACCTCATCACCTGGTCTCTTGCTTCGGCTATTCGCTCCAGATTCAATGCGCCTGTTGCGGAGGTGACAGTGTCGTTACATAAGCTCAAGTAACCTCTATTACATCTTTGCCATCATCATCTACGAGTTGCACTAACCCCAACTTCCAGCTCCGCGCCCTCGGGTGGCACTCTCGCCTCAGCCCTCGGCCTGTTGGACAACTTCACCGCCAAAGAGATCCGCGCGTCCCATGTTCCCTTCGCCCTCTCACCAGTCAACAACCCCAGCGCTAGGCATCCCCCTCGCACCCTCCTTAGCCGGCTGACCGGTCTCGTCACCATCCCGGTTTTAGGCCTCCAGACCTCCTGCATCGCAGCCGCGACCGACGCCGCCATAGTCGAGAGGACCTGGGGTCTGCTCCGCACCATCCCAAGGACAAAGGACCAGGCATATGGCCCCAACTTCAGCTACCGCGAGTACATGAAGCCGCGTCACTGGCTCCATGGGATCCTCATTCACTACGGGCTCTCGCTGTTATTCCTTATTATCATTACTCCCCCGCTTAAGGCGCTGGTCAAGCGGTTCGTCTACAAGCCTGGTGAAGGTCCAGACATTGAAGTAGCGAAGAGGGACGAGATAGAGTATCGCGGCATCGCGGAGCCGGATGTTGAGGGTCCCGTTGCGGAGAGGGCATTTAGCAGGTGTTGGTATGCCGGAAGCATGTATTATTGTAAGTTTCTTACTTGCAAGGTCGCCGTCTCTCGCGACCGAGACTGATGACTAACTTCACTTTCCAGTGTCTGGTTTGCTGCTCGCACAGGCGGCGTCTACCATTCTCGAGGAGGATCTCGGACTGGAGGGAGGCATATATACGCCTGCTTGTCTTGGACAGGAATACATTGATAGGCTAGATGCAGCAGGCTTTCATTTTGAGACTAAGATTGTACCCGTATAATACTGGGGATATACCACGATAGGGTTGGTGATTGTATACTTCTAATATCAACGTTCCGCATGTCAGAACTCTCTTTTACAGCGTTACGCCCATTCGCCGAGAGGTCCAACTATGCGTATTCGGGATATCAACGCATTTGTACATGTACACGTATGCGCGCTGATTCATACAGGCCCAGGCATCTATCTTGCAGGCCCAACCATCGATATTTCATCGAGGAATGTTTTCGGAAGGCAAGACGAGACCATCAGTTGGAACCGCTTCGGTAGCTTCCCTGAATTGTCGTAGTCTTGATTTGAAGTTTACATATGTGCCCATAAAGGTTGGTGGCTGAGTTGACGAACAACGTATCAATTCACCAGTTCGACAACCTCCGAGTCAAGCTCTCCAAAGGTCGTGAGACCCTCATGTTCGAGCTTGGCAACACGACCGCAAGCCGCTTCAAACCCTGTTACATCCACCTAGCACCTAACTCAACCAGATAGTTACGGCTGCCCGGGCACGGTTAAGCCTAGACATGCCAGTCCATGCTCCCTGGATCGTTGCGGGTCTAACAGGGCTCGAGTCGTAACATGTCGCACCCAGAGCTTGCATTCGCTTTGTGAGGAACGGACAGAATAACGGGTAGAGACTCTAGGATGAACAGCAAAGTGCCGCGTCGGCATCACATTTCCTCACATGAAGAGCTAGCTAGAGTCAAGATTCGATATACCACTTCCCTCCTGCACATTGTTCGTTCACCCCGGCACTGCCAGCTTGGTACTGTACAGACGAATAACATATACGAGCAGTCTGCCGCTCGTCACTCTGATTTCACCCTTCATCCCATACCCCGTCCTAACTGCCGTCATACACTTATTCGATCAGCATGAGTTGCGAGATCAGCAAGGAGATTGCGCGCGCCCGACTGGAGTCTCGCGAATCTACCCACAGATAGCAGCAAGGTACGCCTGGAAAACATACAAACAAAGAGAAGGAAAAAAAAAAGGAAAACAATGTGTGTGAGACTGAAAGCAACAACCGGTTGTCCATTGCTTAGTTGCAACAATGGCATGAAGGCCGGTAGTAAAAACAGAATGGTATCTTCGTGTGAACCCAAACACATGCCGCTGGAGTGCTCGATACGAGAATCATAACCTTTGCCGAATGCTCAATGTGGTAATGACTGGGAAAAAAAACCGAGGTGTAGACTTTTGGGCATTGCGCGTTCATCATGATGATTCCTGCCGCGAGTCGTTGCTCGTCTATGATGTCTAGAGTCGATCGTGAAGTTGAGTAAGGAAATAAGTGAATACGTTGGCTGTGGTTGCGTAACGACGGCGAACATCGACTATAGGTGTTTGACTAGAAAAGGTGCTTGACGCGTAGAACTGAGTCGTCCTCTAAGCTTCCTCGATTATACCTTCGCCGCCACCTTCTTCGCGCCACTCGCGGCTCTTCTCTGTCAGGCGCTTTACACCACCAACGCGGCTGGCCCACAGGCGCTCTATAGGCGTCCGGAAGGTGAAGGCACGCTGCGAGGTGATGACGCCGATAGCCTGTAGCACTGCCTTGCGGCTGTCGCGGCCGAACACTGCTGGGTGGTTAATCCACTCAAGACTGGACTCGAGTTCTGCGTCCAGAGCTGCGACGGTGGCAGCATCAATACCGGCAGCAGTGCCCATGCCGCCTAGGGTAAGGCCGTCATTGGACCTGGTGCGGGTGATACCAGGTGTCGGAAAGCCATTGAGGGCAGATGAGGTAGCTGATTGCGTCGGTGATGGCGTGTGCTTTCGGTCGGGAGTGCCTGCTGTCGTGGGCGAGTGACCGTCATTGCCAGGGTGCGGCGTTGAAGGTTGCGATTTACTTGAAGGGAGCGGTGGCACTGGTGGCAGGCCGCCTTTGCCGAGTCCTTTCAGGATTGACCTGGTCTCATTTAGGAGCGTATGCGCCCGGTCGTGCTGGCCCCTGCTCACTAGAGTCAATGCTCTTGTAAGCATATCCGACGTGAGTAGCTCCATCCTTCGCTGCACAATGCTCGGATGGGGTGGAATGGGTGGCGAATTACTCCAGGACTTGTTCTTCTGGCTTGCCGTTGCTGGAAGCATAGTGATGGCAAGGAGAGACGGTCTGGTGTGTTGTGTGGTTCCGTCCCTCAAAATGTCACCCCAGGCTATATCAGCCTGGATAAGCGGGACCTCCTCCACGGATACAACTCGCTGTTCATCCTGATCCATCGGACCACCCAGGGCTTCCAAACCAGACACGATCGTCTCCCATGGGTCTTGGGGCAGTTGTTCCTGCGAAGTATTGTCCGGCAGGATAACAAGCTGAACGAGAATATCACGCTTGTCGCCGAAACGAAGGTCTCCCAAAGCCGCTTCCGCATCGCGACCCGTTGCACGTTTCGTAATCTGCAGCGCGCCGCTAATCTTGTGGAATTTGGCCGGTGATCCCTCTGGAAGCTTAAGCCTGAGCTTGACGTTTTGATGTGACAACGATTGCATGGAGCCGAGACATCCAGCCAGACATTCGCGCAGCATCATCCAATCCTTGACGTACGTATACGATGCTTTCGTCCGTGTCGAGAGCTCGATCATAGTATCTGGTTTGTGCGTCATTCCGAGGCCGAAAGAGTGTATCGCAATTCTAGCAAAGCTTCGTTAGTCTTCGTCTTATCGGTAAGCTTAATTTGGGAAAGACCTGCGAGACTTACTTGGCCGCTTCTGCGCGAGAGACAACGAAGTCCACACTATCCGCATCCGATGTTGAGGCATCGCTGATGAGCATGATCGTCGCGATAGGGTTGTTGTACTTCCTCCCCATAAGAAGATCCATGGCGACATTGGCACCCTCGACCACGTCCGCCCGATGGCTCTTCTGCCCGACGGGTTTGATCGAGTTGAGGACGTTACTCCAGCCAGGCCAAGCCTTGGTGGTCATGCCAACAATCGGCACGCCGCCACCAGAAGATCCGAAAGTAACAAGACCCATCCTATCCCTCTCACCGAGCGTGGAAACCATGAAACGCAAGGCATCTCGGACGAGGTTGATCTTTACACCCTGCATTGATGCGGATATTGGGACCACCACCACAACGTCTACAGGGACGTGGACTGATGGAGCGAGTGCAGGGCTCCGGGCAAAGTTCGTATACTCCGTCGGAGCGGTTGTCGCTGATTTGGCACCGCCCCAAGACGAAGCAAGAGACGAGACGCGTTGCGGCCGTTGCGATGACGGTGTTCTCTGCCAGTCCTCTTCGTCTGTCTCGGAGAACTCGCCCCTGTCGTAGTCAGGACTTCGGATCGGCGAACCTTCTACCGCATTAAGGTCCAGGAGTGCCTGCTGCCACAGCTTCAACTGGTTCCGATTCTCGAACCGAAGATGAAATTGCGGCAACTCTGCAACGGAAAGGCTCAGCGTGAGGATGTTCTCATCGATACTTCCTGTCTCGGAAACCTCGTTCAGATGCTTTTTGATAAGGATAGAACCCTTGAGAGTGCACCGGGAAGTCTTTCGCGGCATCGTATCGTCGTCCCATTGTGACGGTGGAGGTGCGGCGATCTTCTTCTCCTTGACGCAGATAAGCATCTCGGCGAAAAGGAAACATTCCAGCTCCTGCCACGACACCTTATCCTTGCCAACACGCAGTGTACCATACAGCCGAAGCTTTCCAAAACTGCGCAAGTAGGCATTAGCATCATCAGAACAATTCTTTTCCATACAAGAGTGTAGACGTACCGGCCGAAATCAAGCCCATGCCAATTATCTACGCGAGCCCGCAGGGTCTCAGTCACCTGTTGCAACACTGCATCGGATTCATACGGGTAGAAACGGGGTACGCTGCGCGCTGGCGATGGCGGCCGAGCGAAGTTCTGCTCTTGTTTTGGTGGCTGTGGTAGCAACGGCACAGGCGGGGCTGCATGGAGATCCTCGGGATCTGGCCGCCATTTGATATCAGGAACTTCGATAG
Source organism: Coniochaeta sp. PMI_546 (assembly GCA_021432605.1). Taxonomy (NCBI): domain Eukaryota; kingdom Fungi; phylum Ascomycota; class Sordariomycetes; order Coniochaetales; family Coniochaetaceae; genus Coniochaeta; species Coniochaeta sp. PMI_546. The sequence continues at coordinate 1,354,042 of MU271145.1, read as the reverse complement.
TGACCAGGCAAGTAAGTGTCTGTTGCTGCCGGGACCTCGTGATGGTTGGAAACTCGGACTTGACAGTGACAGTTGGCGCAGGGATTGGGTTCCGCGTGACAGCCCGAGGACTGGCCAGCGAGGTTTCCATTGCCTGCACGTCATAGTCGTGGCGACGGGGCGGACCGCTTTGCGTTGTCTCCGGATAGCCCCCGGACGAAGCCACGCCCGTAGCTTCGCTGTCACTTCGTGCATGCCTCGACTGAGTATACCTGTCCGATGGGGCCTCTCGGCTGTCTCGCAGACTCCCACGAGCGGCACTTTCCCTCCCATTGGCAGGAACGCTTGCTGATCTCGACTGATATCCATCGCTAGACCTGCCTTGGTAGGTATCACCGGCCCTGGCTTGATAACTATCACTGGACCTGGCTTGATAGCCAGTATCAGACCTGGCTTGATAGCCGTCGGCCGGCCTGGTCTGGTAGCCATCGCTCGTTCTGGCGTTGGATCCTCGGCTCGGTGGCCGCACAGTCTGGTCGTCCCATCCTTGCATCGGAGTGGGCGTAGGCGTTCCTTGAGATCTCGAGTCGTTCACAGATACGGAGCGTACCATACTGCTGATTTTTTCTGCGGGGGACGTGTCAGTGCTTGTGTCTTGGGACTTGGTGCGAAGGTCGTCATCTCTCTCACCAATATCCAAAACGTTGCCGCCCCTGCTGGTGTCTAGATGAAGTGGTGCGTTGCATGTCGGGCAGTACTGTCCGTCCATCTCACGGATGAATTCATAGAAACAAGCCTCATGCGAGACATGCGAGCAGGAAAATTGCAGTATCCTCTCGCCACGAAGGGTGTGCTCGAGCGGCTCTTCGCAGACAGCGCACTCGCTGCCTACGAAGGTCCGCTCCCTTCGATTACCCCTTCGATCAGAGTTCATGACGCCGGTTAAGGTTGCTCGCGATGCGCTGGTTGCGCTCTCTCGAGACCTGACCGAGCTAACAGAGGCCGAAGAACGATGCGACGGAAAGGAGCGTTGGATCGGAGCGCGGAGGGAGCCGGTGGCGATAGACGAATCTGCGGAAGAAGAGAAGGGTTGTTAGTCTAGAAGCCCTGGAGAAGCATGCCACTTGAGACTACACTACGACACTTGCGCTGACTCCGGGCTAGTAGATGTGACCAGTACAACCGTCACATTGAATTCCCACCAGTCATATATGGCGCGCAAGCAGCCCTCAGAGGCAAGCGAGGTATAACTCACTCTTCTCAGGAAATATTGCTCCTGTAAACGCCCTGATTGCACCGCTAGAATGCGCGGGCCGGTCGTAGTCCTTCCTCCGGCCACTAGCACCGGACCTCGTAGACGCTGAATCGGAATTCACAAGACCAAGCTCTCGCAGTAACTCGATTTGGGCGTCTGGACTCCGCTTCTTCTGCTCCTTGGAAAGACCGTGAGATTTGTGGGATCGACTGAACATGTGGATGTACTATTGTGGTAACAATGTGCTTAAAGTGAGCGGCGCAAGCAAGAGGCGGTGGTATTGTGGGAGTCGTTGCACGTCAAGTCCGTGATTATTGTCTGAGCTTTCCGGGGGATCTCCTTGAACAGGGCCAGTGTGTTATCAATAGTTTGCCGTTTTCCTTGTCTCTTTTCCGTGTCGGCTGGCCAAGTGTTGGTGCCGTGGCACAGGATCCAGGCAACCCTTGGAGGGGGGCGTGTGTTTCAGACAGGTCGTATCAATAATGCGACAACCAAGTACACGGGAACGGGTAGGGTACGGCTGCTGTGCGCAAGCAGGCAGAATTGAAACTGAACCAAGGAGTGTCGGCGACCAGAGTCCAGTGCAATTGACTTCGAATTAGAGTGCGTCGTGCCGCAATGGATTGAGGAATGAGTTTGGGGCTGGGCCGAGGGTGGTCCCGAAGTCAGGGTAGAGACTAGTGCGTCGCTGCGGCCCGTAACCTTTTTGTCTCGGTCAGATCGGCGAAGAGGACCAATTCGATATAAGGGGGGAATTATCACAGGTGAGATATGGCGGAATATGAATAACAGATGGTATGCGACGCGTGGGATTCGAGGGACGACACCGACTTTTGTACTATCGTTGAATGTGCAAGGTGATAAATGGTACGGAATTGGGATGGCGTAGATAAAGCCGTGGGGATTTCCTGTGTCCTAGGGGCTGTTCCTTCCTTTTTCCTTCTAGACGCCAGCCATTCGCATTGCGAGTTGGGCAAATGGGTTCGAGGCTGCAGGTACCACCGGACATGCGATAAAAATCGGTGGGGGGCGGGCAGCGAGGGAGGGAGAGGAAGGAGCGAACTTGTTGAGGCAGGCCGTAAACCAACTTTCTCGAATCCCACTATGAAAAACAAAAGACGTAAGGTATATAGAAGACGGGCGGCAGAAGCCCCTTCTCGCTGGACTGGACGCGATATTGCGAACAATTGACCAGAAGAAATAGAAAAACCGGGCCACCGTACGGGGTGCGAAGCAAGGGGACTTTTATTGCTTTTTGCTCTCTGGTTTCTGGGAAGATACAGCCAAGTCTGGTATCCATTCTGGGTTAGATCATGGTGCATGGCACGGACGTTTAAGCGAAAAGGACGAGGCACCTCTGCAGCTTCAAGTGGACTTCTTGCAGGAGGCGGGTGAACGAGCTTCTGCACGTAGCGTCAGTACGGATCCGTACAAGTAGCATCACAGGCAGTTATCCACTTCACATCCCAGTTCAAAGTCCAGCATCCACAATATAATCGGGGGTTTTGAACCAGGCCAGCCTGGCCAGCATCCCTCGTCCAGGGAGACTCTGGGCATGCACCACACTGCCGTCTCTGAGGGCTAGATGGCTGCCCTTTTCTTTTCCTTTCCCCCTCTTGCATGGTCTCATGCTGTTGCATCGGCGGTGGCGGGGATGGTGATGGTCCAGAGCTGATGGCAGGATGGTCTTCTTCTCGACCAGGGCAGGATGGTGTTGAGGCATCGGCCTCAGGGGGGGGGAAGGTTCCGGTATGCCGCACGGCCACCACAACGGCCCCACCAGGCGTTCTTCGGGACCAGGTTCAGATTGAAGAAATGTATGAATCTGTCCTCCGGTACGGCTAGCTAGCCGTGGGCAACTGTGCACGTTGGAACCACGGCCGCGTTCATTACTCTGTTTCCTTCTGTAAACTGGCCGACTGCGAGGTGTAAGCGAGGGCAAGCTTCTCCTACCACAGCAGCTACTACTACTACTCTAACTACTACTACTACTGTAGTATTTTCCTCCTGTCGATTGTGATGCACTATCATGTCAATCGCACTTTGCAAGTGGGCTGGAAGCCAGTATCCCAGTCTGACCCCTGGCAGAACGTTGCAATTGTGCCACCATGTCGTACGTTTTGTTTGTTTGTCGAACGGCAAATCCTCCGGCTACCGGAAGGTTGGTTTGGAGACACAAACTCAGCATCGAAAAGGAAACGCATTTGTGGAACAGGAAGAATCTCAAGCTCAGGAACAGGCGCGATCGATGCCTAAGAGTTTTTCCACCCTTCAACACTATCGTTCGTAACTACATCACTTTGTATGCGTTGGCCGGTCTTTCCAGCGGTCCAAAGCCACGGTGGAGAGAAGAGTGAGAGACAATGTCTGTGCTCATCCGCGGGCTGGATCCCATTGGCGCAGACGACTTCCATCCACGGCACATCGTTCAGAGGGCTGCATGCGAGAATACACCACGAAATGCGACCCGAAGAGGCTAAGGCAAGGTGAGGTCAGGTTTTGCCATTGTGCGGTCTGAAAGCTGGAAAGCTGGAAACGTGTAAGCGCGGAAACGGCATCCTCGCACGCCCTGTATCGCAACTTCGCAAGTCGCTACGAACACGACCTCTTGGTCCCTCCCAATCCCGGTCACTTTGGGAACTTTACCACATCAAGAGCGTTTACTGACTATAAGGCTTGCCAGTTCGGAGAACTCAGCACGTGGCACTGGCAGGATGCAGCAACGGTTCCTCGAGCAATCAATGGTTACCGAGATGACCTTCTCCAGGTGGACCCAAGGGGCCATCCTCAGTTGGGTTAAGGCCAGCGGATTTCGCGCATCTTCATGGCTCACAGGGGAATTTCGCCGAGGGACCTGCATGGCCGGAAAATAAACCCTTCCAGGGCGTAGTGTAGCTTTGAGGGCTTTCATCGCTTCTGCATCGGGGGACATAGTGCTAATGGTACATAGATATCTGCAGGTATACATAGTCTGTGCAAAAATGGCCTGCAGACATCCCGGGGCAGTGTGACAACTGACAAGCGTGGAAGAGTGCGGCAACGTCTCAGAACGTAGGACACCTCCTGGGTCAGCTAGTCCGTGAAGGTGTGTATATGTCTTGGACGCAAACGCTGGTGAGCGTGAGCTGGCCTTGTGAACATGGCGGCGAGTTGAAAGCCAGAGTCTTTGCTCGGCCCTGAGAAAAATCTATGCGCATGACCAATCAGGTCCGTCTTTTTGGCTCATGGACTTTTCTCTGCAGATCTCAACTCGAGATCATGAAGATCGCGTTAGCCTCGAATCTCTTACTGAACTCACGTGAAGCGCGGGGAATGTGAACGCGTGGAGAAGTATGTACAATGCCCGTTCGAGTGGAATAAGGCAGTGAGCCCAAATCCTGTGGCAGAATATTTGACTTGCAGGCATAAAATCTGCCAGGGCCGGGAGACGCAGACAAAAGGGGCGAACTGGGTAAAGATTACTATGCTAGTATCATCGGCTTCCTTTCTATCGGCACGTCGACACGCAGGCGACAGCCAAGCGAGGTAGATAGCCTCGTACATGTTGAGTGAGCTTGTTCTGGACAGTAGCCAATGGGCTGTGCAGTCTGCCAGCATGTTCACGAAGTCGATACCACGGTATGCGACATCATGTCCTCCGTCCAGCCAGGACAACGCTAGTGTTGCAATCCTTCAAGGCAAACCCCACGCCGTACCTTTCCTGCGCGAATGGGGAGAAGGGGCGCCGCTGCTTACGGATTCACCGTCCCCAGATCTTTCATCTTGGTTCTCACGTCACCAGCGATAGCGCCATCTAGGGTCATTTCTTCCCCATCTTGCTGTACCTTGCAGGATCTTGCAATGATGCTTCCATCCGAAGAGACGTTATAACCATGTGGAGTTTTCAATGGCACTATTGCGAGTCTTAGATGAAGGTCATTTCAGCGCTCGAGCATCTCATCCTCCGGGGCATCCCTGAAAGGAAGCGAAGCGGTTACGTATCGCCAAACCCGGAGACAGACGTTCGCTATGTTTCTGGGCAGATACGATACCAGGTCGGCGATAGCAGGTCGCTGGCTTCGGCGCATTTCCTCGCACTAGCCGTAAAGATGCAGCCATCAGTTTGTTGCGGGGCCACCCGCTATCTCATGGCGGCGAATATCTCAATGTCCATTGCCGTCCTTACGGGCTCCGGCATGGCACAGCGCATACCTGTATTGCTCAGGGGCTGTCTGGATGGTCGTCTACTGAAGGCAGGTCCCCTTGAGTGCAGCGTGAAACCTTGAGAATCGTCGTTAGTTTCGCAGATCGGGCCACAGCGGGATCTACGAACCAAGGTGGCCCAAGCCTGTCGGCCACGAGGGAAAGTGCCTAACAGAGCAGTGATCAGCACTTATAAGCATAACGCCCCCGGACGAGTTCGTTAATGTCGCCAAGTGTACTGCGGTACACGTGAACCCCAATGACGCTTGACTGTTCCCCGGCCGAGTCTACGCTAACGAAGAGCCAAATCTCGCGACTAGGTCCTCCCTTGGGAGTCCCATGCTCCAGTCGTTGGTGTCCATCATTTTCGATCTGATTGAAGGCTCCAATTTGAGCAACCAGGGTTGTCCCAGTTCATGCAACGAACTCAGAAAAGGAAAGAGCAATCCTCATCTCTCCCCTTCGAGGCCATGGCCTGATGGTCAGGTTTGAGGTCAAGTGGCCTTCGTCACGCATCACCAGACTCGCCAGCGATCTGCACACTGACTGCGGCCAACAAGGCTGGATTCCTTAGTGCCCGGCATCCAAGTAACCTGTTCGCCTTTGCAACTGTTCTTTCAAACACAAAAACGAAAGTGTCTGACCGTGCATTCCGCACTATCGTCGACTTGTGCCGCTAAGAAGGAACTAAACAAGTGTCCTGCAAAGAAGGCCTTTCAATGCAATGGAAGCTTGCTTTGGATTATCTAGTCCTACTAGTCCCGTCCTCGACGATGCGTTCGGTGAAGGCCATGCGGAGGGATCCTGGTCACGCACCCTTTTCCTGATGTCTTAGATGTCTCGTTGTCGATGTCCTGGGGTGTTTCTCGACGAATACAACATTACAATTGTGATCTGTCTCAAAGAGCCTTCTCTGGCGATACACGGCCACTGCTCCGTACAAGTCTGTCACGGCGGCCCACACTCAGCCCAAACTCTATTGCTCGTCTCGACAGGAGTTCTCGACACAGCCCGTCGTTTCGACCCTGGCTGCTGCGGTGTGATTGTGCAGGTAAGCGACAGTATAAATACATATTGCTTTTTCTGTCCTACAGTCGCTATCCAGCGCTTTAGAAATGGAACGGGGATTCTTTACTTTCCCTCGATACATGCCACATCCCGCGCATGGGTGTGCAGTCAGCTTACAACGGATGTCGACTTGTCTCTCCCGGACGACCATCATATGCCGGTGGCCTGGATGCAAATGATACGACGATAATGTCCTGGTTGGTACAGAGGATAGCGATCAAAAGTAAATTTTCTGAGCCACAGCTCCCGTTGGCTTGGCTGCTGATATCCATCATCGGCGCAGGAGATGCCCTGATATCTGGATTCGGCCGCGGCTGCGAAGTCCATATAAGATTCAGTCAAGCAAGGACCAAGCGTGTTTTGGTGATCATACCAGGAGATGATAATATTGGTCTATAAACATAAGCACAAACGTATGCCGTGATGCCATACTGGCTCGAGCGGATCTGCGTCTGGATAGATTCGACTGAGCTTCCAACTTTGAGCATTAACGTCTTGGTATGCGGCACGAACCCCCTGCACCCTTCTCTCTTCTGTTTCTGTTCTGTGCCTGTCCATGTCTCACATCCTCACCTTGCTAAACTCTGACACAACATGCGGGACCCGTGAATTGGAGTTGCGGAAGAACCACTGGCATTGCATTCCGTTGGGCCGGCATACAACAGGTATATCGATGTCCAGCCATGCAAATACCTAACAGTATCCAACGGTTAGACCCTGCTCTTGTCACTTACTTGGCGACGGCGCATGGCAGCTGTCTCGGGAAGCACGAAGTGAAATTCGCACACAAGTCCTCAGAGCTCTTGCTCGGAGGTGCAGATTGGTCTTCACTGTCCTTGGCGGTACGGCGCCTCGATGCAGCGCCGGTTTATGTGTGGCGTCAATACGATATCCACCACCTACAAACAAAATGGATACCATCTGCGACTCGGGCTGACTACTGATCGTTTTAAGTTAGACTGCACAATCAAATATTGTCACGAAATTCTTCTTCATTTCGCGATGTCTGTTTCGCCTGAGAGTCCATGCCAACCCTTCGTTCACGTTTGCTCGGTCCCTTTCTCCATGGCCCGATCTCTGTCAGTTAGACATAGGCGAATCACGTCTCGTTCAACAAAGGTGGCGGTCCGTGTTTGGCCAGTAACGTCCTGCCGCACTCCATCATCCCGTCCACGTGTACGTACATATACGTACCGGCAGCAAACAAGAAATAGAGTTTGCAAGAATTAGAAAGCCACTTTGGTCGGACACCTCGGTCTCATCGAGCTTGACTTGGATGCATACAAAGACATGGGCACGGACATGTTGGCCAAGGCCGAAGGCCAATACAACTTCATGACCGCGGATCCAGACAATCTCGTCCAGCCGTTCGTGCTCGGACGCCTTTGCACAGCCATGCCCATCGTGATCTTCTCGAGGGTGGCAATGTTCAGTCGCCAGAAGGAGAAACTCAGGCCTCAGCTCCCTTTTCCCCAGGCCGTGCGCTGCGTTTGTAGCGGCTGCGCATATCTGGGTTTGGGGACCAAGATCGAATACACAACACACGCAACATCGATGTGCCAGTGTCAATGTCCACAAGTCCGCCACTATTTACGCGGCACCTGTAGGTCCGGCATTTGGCATACCTGTCCCTCTCTCTTCATTGTCCCACCGTACTAGATCGGGCCGTGAGAGGGCACAAGCATTAGAATCCTGCCCAGAACGTCGGTCACCGGCTATATCCTTGGCTCGCGGCTGTCTGCTACCGCTTGCCGCCTACTAGGCAGATCAAACCGGGGCATACATCATGTCACGTCATGTCTCTAAATATCCCGATCGCTATGACGAAAATTAGTGGCGAGATTGAAGGCTACCACGCGAAGTTGACATATAGCATCTTTGACGTGGTTCGTAAGATCGCCGGTCCCTGCATGATATGCTCACGGTCCGGCTGTAGCGTTGCCACCCCCCGGGGCTTATTGACGTAAATTACAATACGGCTAGAGCCTCGTGAGATGAGTTGAGCGAGAACGCAGGGCGAATTTTGAACCGTAATCCTGTGTTACGGCATCATCAGATGGTGACAGCACAGAGTGCACCTCAATGGTACCAAGTCAGACTGCAGCGCACGAAGGTCCTAACATTCATTCAAAGCCTCTAGAGTCTGTACATCCTGGGAATCGCCATGATACAATAACTCCGGCTTCTATGAGCATGGTGACGAATAGCAGTGACGACCTCGATACACCTAGTCCTCGTCCCAGTTAGGGTTCGGGCCTGGCGGCTTGGGACCACCGGCTTGCCTGGCGACGATAATCTGGTCTACCGACAAAACCGTCCGGGCTGCCTCAGTCGCAAGCTTGATGGCCCACTGCTTAGTGATCAGCAAGTCCAGAATGCCCTCCTCCCTAGCATCTAGAATGCCGGTGTTCTCCTCGTTCTAGCAGCTGAGTCAGTTTCCATTTCGAGCGATGTACAAGGCACTCTCACGTACCTCAATATCAACACCGGTAGTCCAAGAGTCCTTCTTGTTGTGCGCAGCATACAAGCGGCTGAGCACCTCGGTAGCATCAAGGCCAGCGCTCTCAGCAAGAGTACGGGGAACAACCTCGAAGGCCTCGCCGAACTTCTTGATAGAGTACTGAGCAAGACCTTGCGTCTTCTCGGCAACAGCCTGTATCCTCTCTACCAGCTGTAGTTCGGTCGCGCCAGCGCCGGGCACAAGACGGGGGTCCTTTGTGATAGCCTTCACCACGTTGACACCATCGTCGACAGCCCGCTCGACGTCGTCAAGGTGGTTCTGTGTGGCTCCACGAAGGACAAGCGTAGCCGTCCGCGTGGCCTCATTCTCCTGTCTGAAAACAGTGACTCTGTCGCCACCAATCTCCTGTGTCTCGACAAAGTCGATGCTGCCCATCTCGTCGGGCATTGGCGCACCCAACCTAGCAAGGGGGGTTGCGCCGACCACACGGCAGATTCTCCTGAGCTCAAACTTGCTTAGGATTTTGATGACCAGAATATCGTATCTGTTCAGGTAGTGCATAGCAAGCTCGCCAACCGTAGACCCGGCGATAACAACCCGGATACCAACGTCATGTAGCTCCTTGATAGCAGCCTCTAACTGTGTCTCCTCGCCCTTGGTGAAATCCATCATCTCCTTAGCGTTGTGCAAGAGCACGGTGCCCTTCGTCTCGGTCACACTGATATCGATCGGGCACGAAAAGACACCGACCTTTGCCTTCCTGGCCTTCTTGACCGTACCGTTGGGCTCCTTGGGAAAGACCATTCCCTTCACAACCCTGCTCTGCTCCAGGCTGCCGCCCATGATCTTGACCACTCGGATGTTGTCGACATTGAAGTTGGCTGGGTTTTTGGGTAGGATAGCCAGCACCGCCTCCGCCACTAGGTCGGCGAGGAATTCCTCGTTGCCGTTCTGCTTGCTTCCGACCACGGTCCGGATGGCCTTGCTCAGCTCATCCTGCGACCGAATGTCCTCAACCTTGTCCACTTCGAGCTCCTCGAGGGCGTCGAGTGCGATCTTCTGCGCCCGCTCGTAGCCCGTCACGATGTCGCTTGTCTTGAGGCCCATGCGGAGCAGGTCCTCGGCCTTCTTAAGCAGCTCGCCAGCAAGTATGATGACCAGATTTGTCGCGTCGCCGACCTCGGCTTCTTGCTGCTGGGAGGCCATGACCAGGAGCTTGGCGGCGGGATGGACGACGTCAAGCTCGCGGAGGATGGTGGCGGCGTCGGAGGTCAGGATCATCTTTTGGAGGTGGTTGATGACGATCTTATTCCGGCCGTAGGGGCCGAGCGAGGTCTGAACGGTGGAGGAGATGGCGCGGCAGGCGTCGATGTTCCGTAGGACGGCGCCATCTTCGGAGTCGTAGCTGGGAGGGACATGTTAGCTAGGCCGATGATAGCTCCCCTGAGGGGAAGGAGGGCCGGTATGGCTGGGAAGGCTTACGTGTTATAACCTTGCTTGAACAAGCCGGCGTTCGGCGCACTGGGTATACTTAGGGACATATTGTAGACTGTGCTCCTCTTGTTGCTGGGCTAGAAATTCAGGAGTGAGTCGGCCGTCGAGGAGATAGATGTACGTTGATAGTGGGTGGTGGGCCTAAACTTGAGAGCTCCCAAGAAAAAAATAGCTGCCACCTGCAAGACAGCTGAAGAATAACGAGCCTTGCTGCAGCCTTGTGGGGGAGTGCTCTTCAGCCACGCCTAGCCACACCTACTTTTAGCCAATCAGGAGAGACCGACTGGCAATTTGACGCAAGCCGGGAGCCCCTTGTCTGCGTCGCCCCTTCAGCCTCATCGACTTGAAACTTGAAACTGGCAACTCGGGAGTGTGCAATGAACAGAAGCGATCACGAATGCCTCTTCCATCTTATGCGCTGCAATAGCGGAACTGTATACAACCGATACACGACATAAATCATTCAAATATCTATCTCAACTGCGATACTAATCACTTTCCGACGCCTCCGTTCCCTTGACCAGTGCCCTCCACGATGCCGCCGACATCGATCCAAGACCGGACGTCGGAGTTCCGCGCCATCCTTTCCGATGTCACAAAGAGGCAGCTCAACCAGAAAGCAAGAGCGCAGCGACAACACTTCAACACACCACAAGAAGCGGTCGCACATGGCGGAATACGGCAACGTAGTGCGTTTGCGCAACAAGCCGCCGTGATTAGCAAGGGGATTGTATGCTCACCCAACCCTGCGCCGTGGGAGAAATGAGCCGGATGGGAAATGGCTAACCCGCAGCAGGCAAACACGATGGCAAAGCTGGAGCGGCTGGCACAGTTAGCGAAGAAAAAGACACTGTTCGACGACAGGCCTGTGGAGGTCGAAGAGCTAACATTCGTACGTTACAACTCGCTTGGGAATCGACTCGATGGAGCTCGCAGCTAATGCAGACACAGGTCATCAAACAAGACCTCGCAGGACTCACACAAGCACTCGCCCAACTACGAGAGGTCTCGCGCAAAGAACACCCCAAAGCATGGGTTAAGGGACCACACGCAGCAGTCGACCAGGAAGGAGAGCACGGCAAGAACGTAGTAGTCATGCTAAGCGGGCGTCTCGAGAACATGACGGACAGCTTACAGGGTGTATTGCGGACGAGGATGGACAATATGCTCTCAACCAAAGCACGGACCGAGAAGTTTGTGTCGAACGTGTCGCAATACTCGCAAAACCTCCTAGATCCGTCCCGGAGCGACTCACCGCTATACAACAATAACTCGTCCTCGAGCCGGGTGGCGCAACAAGATACGTTATCGCTAGAACCGGCGTCATCGGAAACGCAGCTGTTGATGATGGAGGAGGCGCAGGTGCATAACCCATATATACGCCAGCGGGGCGAGGCTATCGAGATGATCGAGCGGACGATGAATGAGCTGGGTGGCATGTTCTCGCAGCTTGCACAGATGGTTCATGAGCAAGGAGAGCAGATAAGGTTCGTCTCGTCCAGGGCTGCTAGGCATGGTGTTTCTTTGCTAACTGTGTCTAGTCGAATCGATGACAACGTGGAGGCAGTGACAGACAATGTCGAAGGCGCGCAAAGAGAACTCCTCAAATACTGGAGTCGCGTGTCCGGCAATCGGATGCTGATAGCAAAGATGTTTGGAGTTTTGATGATATGTAAGTCGTCGCCGTGCTTGATTTGCGTGCGATGCGCTGCTCGAAGATGGCTAACATCTGCACTTGCAGTCTTCCTCTTATGGGTTCTTATTGCGGGATAGAACGGCACGTTTGTCCACACCCACCATGTACAACTTAGCGTCATTGATATTCCCTTGCGTTCTACACCCTTTTCTTCCTGGAGCCAACCAGGATTCTTTGATAGAACTGTCGAGTCGTGGCAGGAGCCGCAAGACATATAGACATTGTAATAAGGCACATATCCTTTCCTCAAAGAGTGAGGTGATGTATTTCGGGCAGACGTGACTCTTTGGGGTGTATGAACCGCCACGTAGAGTGAATCTGCCTGTTGTTCTGAAAATGTGCCTCAATAGCATAGAGGTCTGGGGAATTGGTGGCTATAAGTTCAGTAGGTAATGAACGTATATCTTGAGGAGAGACGCTAGACTACAGAAGCCAAACCCTCATCGCTGTTTTCTCAGAAAGATACAGCCTTGTCGGCAGCTATGTTCGTAGGTACCTTAGCAATTTACCTACCGAAGGTACCTTATATTCTTCAACATCTCAAGTTTGTGATCAATCTCAAAGGGAGAAGGAGGTAAGGTACGTACCAAACAGCAGACTGGTCCGTGCCGTTTGGCGCCACAGCGACCATCAGCCTCGCTGCAGCAACCCTTGTACGGACCCGGCGCATCCCTGTCCAACGTCGGATTGACTGATGATCGACACATCACAACGGACTCCAAGTGAAGCTGCGTCCGAGCAGCGACCCCAAAATCGAGCTGCATCCCGAGGCGAAGCCAGACCTAAAAAGGGGCAATCAGCAACATGGCGCCATGTGAGTAATGAGACCTTTGAAGCTGTTCAATTTCCACCGCATCATCCCCAAAATCACCAAACGTTCAGTCCTGACCCAAACCTCAAACCTTTGCTTACCTTTCCTTGCGCGCTCACCTCTTTCTTCTGCTTTTCGGCGCTGCTCTCCATCACCCTTGAATTATGGCCTCACCAACTGACCGCCCCTCCTCCCCGCCCTCAGCTAGCATCCCACCGCCTCTCCCACCGACCGTGGAAGAAGCCTACCGCCGAAAATGCGTCCAGCTCAAGCACCGCACCAAAGAAGTTGAGAACGCCAACGACGCCGCCCACCTGCGCCTCAACCGCATGAAGCGTCAAGTCGAAAAGATGCGTCTCGAGCGCGCCTTCCTCCTCGAGCAGCTCGCCCGGCGGACGAGCACCAACGTCGAGGACTCGGAGGGCAGTCCCAGTCCCCCACCTACAGTAGGCCTGCCACCTTTCCCCATTCATGGCTTTGCTCTTCCTCATACAGACATTCCAAATGAGATTTTTGGAAACGAATGAGAGCACACACAAAGTACAAGCTGACCAACCGTCCTGCCCGAGCCACAGCCCAAGGAGAAACCCCTTCGGACCAAGCGCGGCCACCGCAAGGGCTCCCTCCTCGCCAACATCGAGACGCCGCCTCCCGCAGGCGGTCCGTCATCGTCGTCCGCCGCGCTGGGTCCGTCGGGCCTGCTCAACAGCCAGAACCTGCTGCGCGCCACGCAGTCGCCCTCGTCGGACGCGTTCTCGCACTCGCACTCCCACGGCGACCTGGCCAAGTCGACGAACGGCGCGAACGGAAAGCAGGGCAAGAAAGCGCCTAATGCCTTTGAGCTGTACTGCGAGGAGAGGAGACCGGCGTTGCTCGAGAAGGCCGAGGATGACGACGACGAAGATAGAGAGGGACGGGCGGCCAATGTGGAGGAGGAGCTGGCGAGAGGCTGGAAGAATCTCTCCGAGGAGGAGCGCGGCACGTATCAGGACCTGGCCGACCAGAAGCGGGAGAAGCTTACCGCCAAGAAGGAGGCAGACGCCCCGCGTAGCCGCGGCGACAGGTCGTCCTCCTCGGCCAAGCCCGCTCCTCAGGAAGAGGGCGACGGCGGAGGTGACGCGGAGGCACCTGGCGCCGAGGATACTCCGGCGCAAGATGAAGACGTGGAGATGGGCAACTATGACTCTGATCAGGAGACGCAGGGGGAGAAGCAGGATGAGTAGAGCAGACTTTGTTGCCGGTCTTACTGCTCGCGGATGCGAGGCAGATGAGGATGTCGAAGTGATTGACATCACTTCTGATATTCCCAAGCAGCCACCGGGCGAGCGTCGGATCTCCAACGCTGATTGACATCGTGCCGATGGTGGGATTGGGATGGTGTACTGATAAGAGTCAGCAGGCGTTATGGCGTTGGGTAGAGACGACTGAGACCCGAGTATCGGGATACAAGGACAGACATTAGGACGGGCAGGGAAAATAGCCTAGATATCGCTGGTACTGGAGATAATGCAGTTTTTTTTCGTTCTAAAATCTTCATTGTTTCAATGGCTTTGGCTCTCCTGGGTGACCACAGACTTCAATGGTTTGTTGCTGTCACCAGACAGATCTACCATCAGCCCGTGCGGTCCCCGTAATGAAGTTATTATTGAATGGACGCTCCCTATACTCCAGGCACTATTGACAAAATATGCTCCAGAGGCGAGTACCCGTAGTGGTCTGCACTCATTTGTACAAGATGTTGTATGAACCGTCGCTTCTCGAATAGTGATAAGTAAACTCCGCAAATGAAATGAATGCTAATGATGCCTCTTTTACCAGTAAACACGCCGTTGCAATCTGAGATCCCAAACGCCCCATTACTCGCCAGCGTACAAATCGACGATAATATTCACAACAGCCACCAGAATCTCGGCGGCAATGAGTACGATTACTGTAAGAGGGGAGTCAGTCGTGGGTTGTCCCGCAAGATAGCAAGTCATATGGGATAAGCAGGGCAAGGGAGCAACAGGGGAGGGGGGGCAACTCACCAATCCATTCCAGCTTCTCGCCATGGCCGTGGCTAAGCTGGTCCTTGAGCACAGCCAGTAAATCGGCAATGACGTCTAGCCGGCCAGTCAAGAGATTGACTCGCTGGTCCATCTCGAGGTATCCCCGGACGGCTTGGTAGACGGGCTCCAGCTGCGGCTCAACCCAGAAGAGCTCGGGTACATCGAGGATGGAGCCGTTGAGGTGGATGTTGATGCGCAAGATGAACAGCTCGCCTATTTGCATGTTGATCTGGGTCCGGCTCAGCGCAATCTTACCCGTCAGCGCTATCTGGGTAGGTATGTCCTTGCAGGTGTCGATGGTTGATGCTATCAACTCCTCGAAGAGGGATGTCTGTTGGTCGCGTTAGATACTGACTAGAGTTAGGTCCGTGAAACACATCACGTACCTTCACACTCTGCGCCAAAGCATGTGAAATGGCCAGCTTGGTCATGTAGTTGTTCTTGTCCCGCAGCGTGATGAAGTCGTTGTATATTCGCGCCTGGTACTCTCGAGTGTAATAAAAGTTGAAGAACTCCGTCTCGACGTCGTCCGGCGCCAGCTTCTCCGTCTCAAATTTGGCGATCTCCTTCAGGAACTTCTGCTCCTGCACAAGCGTCATGCCCCATATCACCACGACGCCGTAGTCAAAGAGGAAGACCTCGGGTGTGTGTACCTCGATATCGAAGTCCGCAAACGGTTCGTCGGCTATGGCGCTATCATAGCCCAGCCCGTGATGGTCCACCACATTACCCTGGTCGTCGTGGAAAGTGCTGCTGCCACCTAAGTCTGGGTGGTGTTGAGTATCGTTTCTCAAATCAATCAGGTCTTCCCTGGTAAGACGGCCGTCAGCATCGACCTCGCCGGTGGAATGTCGTCTTTCGTAATTCCTGTCCGGGCTCGGCGGATCGTCCGTCCGTTGTGCTTCTCGTCGCTGACGCTGCCGTCCCACAGCCCCGTCGGTCTGTTTACTCCCGTAGCTATACGGCGTATATATGCACTCATCAATCAACTTGGGATTTGCGTTCCTCGCCTTACCCCGACCTTTCAAAAACCGCATAAGTCCCTCCATCTCATACCGATTGGCTGTACAGTACGCCGTGACTCTGGGTAACCTGTCCCTGTCGGCCTTGCCTAGTCTAGCAGCATCCCTGCGCGCAGTCGGGTCCTTGATTCGGGTGTACTGCGAGTAGACGTCCCTACCGCTCTCCTCGTCAGGGCCTTCATCGCCGAACTCCGGATTTGGAAGCAATTTTAGCTTCTGCGCATCTCGCGTGGTTCTCTGAGGTCCGATCTTGGACCTCCCTGGACCATGAGGAAGCCCTGGGCCGCCAGATGAGGAAGGACCGCCATGGCTGTTGCGCCGGCGGAGCTTATTGTTCAGTGCGGCAAGCATGGGAGGTCCGCTGCCAAGGCCGCCGGTGCCGATGGCTGAGAAGCTTCCGGGAGAAGGAGGAGCATTGTTGTGTTGCTGGAAGGAGGAGGATTGGCCGGCGGTGGCTCGGGTACGGCGTGGTTCTGGCTCGATCGTCTTTGACACCGGGTTTGGATTGAAGGTCACAGTCCGGGGCGGCTTTGGACGGTGCTCGTTTGACTGTGGTGGTGGTTGTTGTGGACCGGAGTTCGGTGTGTTGAGCAGAGGCTCGGTCTCTGAAACGGCGGTAGCCATCTTGTGTTGCCCTCGCGGAGTCGCGGGTCAGGTATCAAGATAATTGTCTCGGTGGCCTTTCTTTGGTGCTACCTCCTCATGAGCACAAACCAGAGGGCAAAATTTATGTATAAGGCCAATAAACAAGTCGAAAGGCCGATGTTATCGCTTTGCCATGTGGTAATCGGTCTCCAGCTCCAAGCTAGTAGATAGATACTCGTGAAGGCCGGGGTTAACGCAATTGAAATTGGACTAGACTAGAGGTAAGGTTGGTTCTGGACTGCGGATTTTGCTGTTTGCAGTATCTGTCGGCATGACGTCTTCACCAAAAGTTCTCAGCTTCGCGCCGTTTTATGGGGAGCTTGCCAGTGCCATGAGTGGACAGCTCCAGCAATTTGCAGGTGCGGGGGAAATGGCGCTAACCTGTGCATGAACTAGCCCTATTGTCACGTCTACATACATGTACATGTCAAACATCGCACGTGGATTGTCAGACTTCCAATCAGTTTGCACCTGAAGCCATCGACACGTGCCATTCAGATCTTCTTGTTTCTTTTATTTCTTTATTTTTAAATCTTTTTTATATATGACACTGAGTATATCCGTTATCTCAAACTTTTGCTTGCTGTGTGCATATAGGTATTCTGATATTTTGACCTGCTTCTTCGCCAAATACGTACCTCTAGTCAGATTAGAGTCCTTGTGCTTCATGTCGCCACACCATCTGCGCAATATCAGCCTTGTAACACTTGGTAGCATTGGGTTTTTGGGCAATGGATTCGTCGTGTCTGTGATGCAATATTTCGTGTAGCAAACGGTTCTCGGATGGGTTCAGAGCTTATTCTTCATCCCCTATGAACTCGAATCCGAAGCAGCAGTTTTTCAACGATTTGCTTGCAACGGGTAGGAAATGCCATTATCATCGGGTATGCGCTACGCTCGAAGAAGATTCTGTCTTCTTTCCTTCTTTTTTGGCTCCCAAAACAGGACACACCATTAGACACGACCCTTGAAGATGGCAGCTACTGCCACCTTGGATCCTGTGCATAGCCCTCCACGAGGTTGTTTTGTCTATGTTCCGTCCGCGCATCCTATACTGGCGTACGGACAAAAGCATTCTAAGCGTTCGTCTTAGCCCATGCCCTGAACCAATCCAATGCCTCGGGGTTTGCAACGCTCGCGTTGGTCTTGACCTCCATGCCAGAAAGGATTTGCTTCACAGCAACCTCAATCTTCTTCCCGTTTCCCGTCTTGGGCACACCGCCACCAGCCTCGTCGATGATACCAGGCACATGCCGAGGACTGAGTTCCTTCTTGACGACGCCCTTGATCCTCTCCCTCAGCTCGTCGCCGAACGTCTTGCCCGGGCACATGACCACAAACAAGCAGACCGTCTCGTCCCGATCCGTCTCCCTCCTCCGACCCACGCAAACCGCATCTTCCACTTCGGCAGCGAAGAACTTAGTCAAGATATTGTAAATCTCCGCACTGCCAAATCTCACACCAGCAGGCTTCAGCACGCCGTCGCTGCGGCCCAGCATAACAAGCCCGCCCGTGAGTGGGTCCATCCTCACAAAATCCCCATGGTGCCACAGTCCAGGAAACCGCTCAAAGTACGCGGCGCGGTACTTGTCGTCTCCTCCGGCGCCAAAGAACGTAACCGGCTGACAGGGAAAGGGCCGCGTACAGACGAGATCGCCTGCCGACCCGGCCGGCACGACCGGTCGTGGATCATCCGGGTCCGAGGCAGAATCCACGACGCCGATTGCCATACCTAAACCGGCACACTGGATCTCGCCCGCACGGACGGGGAGGAGGGGACAGGGCGCGCCAAAGAGGGAGATTATGTCCGTGCCGCCTGTTATGGAGGCGAGGTTGACTTTTGAGGGGAACGCCTGGTAGACGTAGGCGAATGTCGAGGGTGGGAGGGGTGAAGCGGTAGAGTAGATTGCCTCCAGGGCGGAGAGGTCGAGTGATTTGTCCTTGACTGGGTAGACGTTGTTGGCCTCAAGGATGGTGAGATATGCGGCCGAGGTGCCGAAGTGCGTTACGCGCAGGTCGGAGAGGAGCTTGGGGATGGAGAGGAAGCCGTGCGGTTTGAAGGGCGAGCCTGAGTAGAGGACTATCGAGGCCCCGCTGGCAAGGGCGGACATGGACCAGTGCCACATCATCCAGGATGTGGTGGTGTAGTACAGCAGCCGGGACGAGGAGTTCAGGCAGCAGTGAAGGTAGTGCTCCTTCTTGTGCTGGATTAAGGTTCCTCCTGCGGAGTGGACGATGGCTTTCGGAATACCGGTTGTGCCGCTTGAGTAGAGAACGTAGAGTGGATGGGAGGCGGGGAGTTGTTCGAAAGACAATGGCTGGTCTGGTGAGCTTGCAAGGAAGTCGTCGTACTCTTCCACCGCCACGGTCTTCGCTTTTAGGTCTGCAATGCCCGAATCCAGATTCTCAATGGCCCTGATGACGACCACAAGTTCGAGACCGTGCTTTTGAAGCTCTTCGACGATTTCGAGCGTCTTGCTTGTGCTTGACCACTCTTTGCCGTTGTACAGCGTTCCATTGTCAGCAAAGAGTACTTGAGGTCTGATCTGAACCAGACGGTCCAGTACGGCACTGACGCCGTTGTCGGGGCTGATACCGGTCCACAACGCTCCAAGAGTCGCGGCCGAAAGCATCGCTACCAGTGCTTGCACGTGGTTCGAGGTGAAGCAGGCCACGACGCTATCCTTCTTCACGCCGGCTACCCTCATGGCGTTAGAACAGCGCCGGACCAGCTCCCGCAATTGCGCCCATGATGTCTCTTGGACTTGGCCGTCCCGCTCTGTGACAGTCAAAACAGCAGTGGCGGACTCGTTGATGCTGGCATTTGCTGGGAATAGGAGGTTCTCCGCAAAATTGAGGCGGGCTCCGGCGTAGAAGTCAGGGCGCGGAAACATGGGGCTATCCGCCGGCAGCACCTATATATTGTTCAGTAAAAAGTCTTTCGAACGTGAAAGAAGATAGGTAATGGAACAAGAGGGCATGCGGGTTCGTCCAGCCTGCTGACACAATCTGTTCGTTCCCTTATTTAAAGCCTGCATCTTCTTCTCGTGCAATGGTGCCGTCGTGCTCGTGCCACTGTCCGATTGCGAAGCTCGACATGTCCATGGAACCGTCCGGCACATGAAGGCTGTGCTAGAGGCTTCTGTACACTTGCACTTACGAGGGAAAAAGGGGTAATAATCGGAGGGCATCCGAGACAGATGAGAACACTCGGAAGCAACCAACCTCTGAGAAGGGTTGAGACGCCTTGATCCCGATGAAGTGCCAACACTCTTTCCAGAAGTCGGCGACATTATCGACTGACCACTTATACAGGCCTGGATAATCGTTGAGGTGGAGGTCATAAGTCGCATTGACATGTTGGAGAAACCTCCACATTTCGGTCGACGCGGGGTCCCCATGCCTCCAAAGCTCAGCCGGAGCCGGCTCGATGTGAGTTTTGCCAGTCGTCATTGCTTGTCTGTTGATGTGCTGATAGACCCAGAAGCTTGAGAGAGAAACATAGGGAATGGCCCAATCTATCGGGACAATAGAGTTTTATGACTTGCGGAACATTGAATGAGTGAATTGGTTTCGATCAAGGGGCAAAGTCACGTTTATCCCGAGGCAAGCCGGTGTCCGGAGGCGGAGGCTTGCGGAGACCGTCAAGCCACAAGAAACATGTCCGTTGGGGAATCACTGATGAGGCTTGTTGAGCCGGGCAGGTTCCGCTGTCACGGGACATTAAGGCAGGTACCCGTCGAGGTGGAACGATCCTTAAATCTTTGAGGATCCTTTTTTGTGGGCTCAGTTCAGCAAGTCGCTAGCGGGACTCGGATGCGTGCTTCATCTTTCGAACATGGCCACAAGCGACTGCGAGGTTGATGCGGTCATCGCAGGACACTGCTCGCCGCCGAGCAGTACGTATACCGAACAGCAGCAATCGTAAACTGATCCTCGATCTGATTTCCAGATGTTTGGGATCGGGATATGTAGTAAGCTGGTTGTCAAAGTAGGCTAATGCACAGTCGCCGAGGGTCCCGGAGCTTTGGATCTCCCAGCCTCCAGTCCCTTCAGTGTAGCTCGTCATGTTAGAATCATGATTTCTGGGGAAACAATGTTGTCACATTCCTCATATTTCTACCAACGCGGGCTAGTAAAGTTAGTTGTATGGAGCTGGGCAGAGTCGTGACGTTGTGGTTTTCGCGTGGTCGAAAGACCCCGAAGTCCGGCTCCATCGTTCCCAGACACTGTCACGGTAGAATTCGAGAGCTCCCAGGGGCTCCTGAATCCTAAGTGATCGGGACGCTGGCATCGACATGGCTGTCCCGGAAAGTTACCGCTCTGTGACACCTCAGATAAGGCATTGGATAAAAGGCTCACAGCTGACATGCTAAGAAGCTGCAGCGTCGCGGCGTTGGGGCATCGTGACCAACCGACCACCATGCCTCACGCAATCGGCCTCGATATTGAGCGACAGCTGCCGAAGCAGTCTTGTCATATCGTCAAAGCAAACTCATGATCTGATCGAGGCTTATCGGGCTGCAGCAGGTGCAACCTCGATGCCGGGGAGTCTGAAATGACCGTCTTATTTGCCGGCAAAGGAGAAATTTTTGTCAGCGACCAGGCCGGTTTGGGCATAGGCAGAAACGGCCGGACAGCTCGGAAGCAGGGGGATGTGGCAGTTGGTGGCAGTTCCAGTCAGCAATAAGGTAAGGTACCTAGGCATGGGCTACGATGGGCTGTGTGCGTGTTTAGCCCCAGAAATAATGCTATGGACACTGGTTAAGTGGTCTGATAATCCATGAACTTCACACAGTCGAGGGCTACTAAACTGGCTGTAGCTAGTCGCAACCGAACGCGGTCATGATCGATCCTCAATTTCGTTCGCCCCTTCAATTCAGTGAGCAAAGCGCACAGCAGATCCTCGCACTCGCGGGTTCATACAAATCTCTGTCGTTGGCCTCCCCTTTCCCGTCTTCCTCCCTCTCACCCCGTTGTCTGCCTCTCTGCCTCCAAATTCCCTCCTCCGGCCCTGCCGTTCTACTTTCCTTTACATTCAAATTCGGAGCGGATTTGAGGGCGGAGAGAATCTAATTCGCAGCACCTCGTCGACAATCACGCCTGCTGTTCTTGACTCGTAGCGCGGTCTTGGTCCTGGTTGCTTCTTCCGACTCTGCAGAGTTGCCCCTTGCAGATCCAACGCACACACAGCTCCAGCTCCTTATTCGCCCACCCGAACCTTCGACAACTGCATTCAGCTTTCCAACGCACGACAGGCGATATTTGTCAATTCCAAGTCGCAGCAGTTTGCACGGTGTCGTGGTAGACCTTTTCGGTTACTTTGATCGGGCATTTGGTAGCTGGTTGACTTGTAAGTTTACAATACACTTCCCTCGACATCCCGTGCGCCGCAGTGTGCTACGTCTCAGCCATGGCTGTGCCGTCTGTAAAACATGTCGTGCATGCCCAAGTTTCTTCAGATGTGCACAATTCCGTCTGGAACCTCCTTACACTTGATGCGGTTAACAGTAACATCAACGCGAAGCTAATCAATTAGCAGTGTGTCAATTGCTAGCGTGCGCGTTCCTACTGGGTTTTCTGTGCTTCTGTGGTTCGGTCAACTCTTACCAACACTTCGCCCATCCTCCTTGTTGTCGAGATGCCTCGGAAGCTTTCGAATCCATTTACCAACTCCGCCAATATGCCGCAATCCGAGAGGACGGGAGAGCGACGGTTGTCCCAGTCCAAGGGCAATCGGCTGACGCACTTCTTCTCCTCGTCTCCCAAAAACAAGGATCATCTCTCGGCCCAGCAGTCACTCCTAGCCATGCATGCCTCACCGCACATGCCGTCACCGACCATGTCCCTGCCTTCTATCTCTCTGTCAACAGCTACCGCGGGTGAGCCCAATACCGACGAGTCTCCTACCACACTTTTCAAACCTCCAACAGAGGCCGAGTCCGAGAAACAACGGCGTATCGACGCTCAGTTCGGCCCTATCAGCAGCCCTAATCACAGATACGTGAGCAAGAGCCATGGCGAAAAGCTGCCTCCCCCCGTCATCGACGAACCTCCTTATTACTTCATCCTCACCACCTATATCAGCTACCTCATCCTTATTGCCTTGGGGCATACTCGCGACTATTTTGGCAAGAGATTTGGCAACAAGAAGCACTATGCGAGCCTCAAGGCCCATAACGGATATGCTCCTCTCAACGACGATTTCGACAACTTCTACGTGCGGCGCCTGAAGATGCGCCTCGACGATTGCTTCGCGAGGCCGACCACGGGTGTCCCCGGTCGTTTTATTACGCTCATCGATCGCAAGTCGACCGACTACAACCGTTCGTACGAATTCACCGGTACTTATACCGAGACTTTGAACATGAGTTCCTACAACTACCTCGGTTTTGCTCAGTCCGAAGGTCCTTGCGCCGATGCCGTGGAGACATGCGTTCGCAGATACGGTCTCAGTTCCGCCAGCCCGAGAGCCGACTCTGGCACTTCTGACCTCACCCTCCAAGTTGAGCAAGAGACGGCCAATTTCGTCGGCAAGCCTGCTGCCATGGTTTTCTCCATGGGATTCGTCACCAACGCCAGCTCCTTCCCGGCACTCGTCTCCAAAGGTTGCTTGATCATTTCCGACGAGCTGAACCATGCCTCCATCCGTTTCGGCGCTCGTCTCTCAGGTGCCATGATTCAGTCTTTCAAGCACAACGATATGGTGGACCTTGAGAAGAAGCTGCGTGTTGCTATTTCTCAGGGTCAGCCGCGCACCCACAGGCCTTGGAAGAAGATCCTCGTCGTCGTCGAAGGTCTCTACTCGATGGAGGGAACCATGTGCGACTTGCCTCGTATCTTGGAGCTGAAGAAGAAGTACAAGTTCAATCTCTTCGTCGATGAGGCGCACAGCATTGGTGCTCTGGGTCCCAGGGGCCGTGGTGTCTGCGACTACTTTGGCGTTGATCCGTCTGAGATCGATATCCTCATGGGAACCTTTACCAAGTCATTCGGTGCAAACGGTGGTTACATCGCTGCTGAGAAGCACATTATCGACAAGCTCAGGACGACTAACGCTGCAACCATGCTTGGAGAATCGCCGACGCCCGCAGTGCTGATGCAGATTCTCGCATCGCTCAGGATTATTGATGGCCAGCTGATTCCGGGCCAGGGCGAGGAGCGTTTGCAGAGGATTGCTTTCAACTCCCGCTACCTCCGTCTTGGACTGAAGCGTCTTGGCTTCATTGTCTACGGTCACGATGACTCGCCTATTATCCCTGTGGTGCTCTACCACCCCGCCAAACTGCCTGCCTTCAGTCACGAGATGCTGAAGCGGAACATCTCCGTTGTTGTCGTCGGATATCCCGCTACGCCCCTCATTAGCGCTCGCGCGCGTTTCTGCGTCTCTGCTGCTCACAACAAGGAGGACATGGACCGCCTTCTCGCAGCATGTGATGAAGTCGGCGACATTCTGCAGCTCAAGTACTCTACTGGTCTTGCCGGGGGTGCCGAGCCGTTGCCCGAGGGTGTTACACCCGAGACAGAGGCCGAGTGGCGCAAAGCAAACGGTCTTGATGGCGTGATCAAGCCCCCTAGGTGGAAGCTGGCGGACGTCCTTGCGCGAGGCGAGGAGGACACGAAGCAGCGGTTGCGGTAGAACATGCGGCCTCTTACCGTTGTTCGACCGCGGTGTAGACGATTTGGCTGAACTGGCGTACTGTGTGGAAACCGGGTTTTGTATCGAAGACTGGGAAGGGCACCTTTGTTGCATGTACCAGCCAGGCCGGCCGGCCTGGGGCGCTGTGTGGTTCTATTCATTTCTCTAGGTTGGTGTTCAAGGGCAGAGACCAACGGGCGGCCACGGTTGTTATTCCAATAATGTATGACTTAGTGGAGGAAACTCATGATGATGAGCTGGAAACCTGGAAGGAACACCGTGACAAGTCGTCCGCGTCTCTGTCGTTGACATTGGCTGCTTCATATAATCATTTCATAGCATCGGAGTTTGGGACGGGAGGTTCACTCGCTCATCGACTTGTCCCAAAGCATGGGTTTAGCAGATAGAATCATAACAGGGACTAGAAACCTGCATGTGCTTGAAGTCGATAATATCTTGCGTCTATGTTGTTATTTTGTTTTCGGCCTGCCTGAGTCATCGACGGTGCTGCCGTTGCCGCTTCTGTGACGAGGGGGGGTTTAGCCCTCTATAATGGACTTGAAAATACCCAGTATGCTCCGCTCAGTCTGTCTGTGAAGAAGATGTACAGCAAAAATCGAATCCTTTCTTCTATCCATCTGCTGCGGATATAAGGCCGCCAGTGACAGCTCAGTAACTCTGACCATGCTTGATAATACAGCTACTTTGTACCCCGTACCGCTGTTGTTGCCTTCCGTCGTTGCCCAAATTTCTTGCCCCACCTGCCACGCGGGCCGGGATTTAAATTGTTCGTCGCGTCTTGTTCGAGAATTACGCGACTATTAGGCAAGAGTTCTTCTTGAACGCCGTACCTTTACCTCAGGTAACTGTTGCGCTTCACTCCTGGATCGGTACAATTTGGTTTTGACTGTTTATCAAACCGTATATCACACCGTTTATTACAGTGTTTATTACAGTGATTGTCAAACATACACATATCGCTTCTGTGCATACCTCTCTCAGACTGTTTGCCAGCTACCTTAATCGGCATCGCCAGCTACCTTAATCGGCATCGCCAGATTTGGAGTGAGGTCACTAGCAACAAAAATGGCAAAAAAGAAGCAGCAAACAATAGAGGCTACTTTAGGTATGTGTTATTGTTCTCCTCTTTACAACGATGTTTGAGACGCTCTTCGTACACCTTATCAAACAGATGCTCATTGCTGCGGGCTCGAAATCTACAAATTGTCTCACACATGACTTGCCATTTCTCTGATCCTCCCCTCAGTCATCTTCCCACAATGCCTTCTTTTCAATGGCGAGGACGACCCCGCTCACTGAAAACCTCGAACCCAGACCAGCCGGGCTGTGAAGTCCGGCATGCGATGCACGCCTTCGTCCGAACTAGATCTTGGCCGTAGCTTTCATGTGGACATACCGACTTATATACTAACACAACTTCAGGTCGGCCAAAGTTAAAGGCCAAGGCTCCCAAACTACGGGCTCCCAAGTCATCATCGGACACAACCCCAAAGAAACCTGCCGAGACGTCGGGGGACGGTCGGCAGTCATGGTTATACTCGGCCAATGACCGTGACAGTCCGACGTCTCGAGCTCCGCCGCCGCCGTCGTCGTCCTTTATGCCTCCCTCAAGTAGCAGGAAGAAGTTCAGCCTCGCCGATAGCTCATCATCGGCGGACGAAGCTAGCAGCCTGGACGATGAAGAAGACGAGAGGCACAGGGCGAAGGCAACTCCGCCAAAGCGAGTGACGCCCGGTAGGGCCAGCGAGAAGAAACAGACTCGTCTGAGCCTAGGATCATCCCCGCGTTCGGCTGTTGTGATTGATGATGGAAATAGTAGTAGCGATGACCTGCCAGTCGCTACTCCAACAGTGTCTAGCCGTCGAACGCTTCGGAAAGCGACTAAATATACAGCCTCAAATGATGTTAGCGACGACGATAGCGACGACACGCCCGTAGCGGCGCCCAGTGTGTCTCGGCCGGCTTTCACAAAGCCCAGTAAGCGCCCTGCTCCGGCAGATGACATGGACGAGGACGAGGACGAGGAGGACGATCTGCCAACGATCACGTCATTGGCATCGAAGCGGCGGAATTCTGCCAAGCGGACTAAGCGTGCACGCTCAGAAGATGACGACGATGAGCAGGATGAAGATGTAGTCATCCCTTCAATCAAGCGGCGACGCCTTGCCAGGAAAAATGGCGCAGGACTAAGCTCCTCCCCACCGCCGAGATCAAGCCCTAGCAAGCGGCACTCGAAAAACAACCATCGCAAGGAGAAGGACAAGCAACGTGAGTTGTTGCGCCGACGCCGTGCTGGTGAAGATATTACGCTAGATGATATCGAGACATCTGAGGACGAAGAAGAAGAACATCATGCTCTGTACGATACGGATTCGGATCATGTAGCTCTTGAAGAGTTCGAGGATGATGATGAGGGGGTCCTCCAGCCGGAGCCGTTAACGAAGAGTAAGAAGAAGAAAGGGAGGAGAAACAAGGATCCAGAGGGGCGGAAGAGCGCTGCCGGTGCCAGCGACGATGAGGAAGTCGACGAGGAGATGAACGACTTCATCGAGAAGGACGACGACGAAACGCTAGGTGTTCCTGCCGACCTCCTCGAAATACCTCTAGAGTTCACGCGTCATTCACGCAAACCACTCAAGGAACACTTCCACGACGTGGTTGAGTGGCTCGTCCGGTTCAAGTTCGAGCCCAACTTCGACGAGAAGCAAAACGAGCTCTACTTATTGGGATGGAAAAAGCTAGATGACGAAGTCCAGGCTCTAGCGAGCTCCAAGTTTGCTTCGTCAGCCTGGAAGCCGGACTTTCGCAGGGCACTGAACGCTCGACCGAAGTTTGTGTCGGTCGAGCTCCCGCGCGGCGACCTGGACCGGCTCTTTGGCACTTGTGAGGCATGTGGACGTTCTGGCCATCCCGCTACGTGGACTATAATGTTTGCAGGAGCGGCATACTACCGTAAGAACAACAGCGACACGCACTTTCTCGAGGATGTCGAATCCGATGAAGAGGACGAACCGTCGGAAGAGTCCTCCGAGTCAGACGATGATGACACTGAGCCGGAGGACACAGCTACGCAGACGCCGAAAAAGGACAGAGACGAAGACGGGAACGAGCTCCCATCTGAGTCGAGACAGTGGTCCGTCGGATCTGTCTGTAAGAGCAATGCCGAGACCGCCCACACGCTCATCCACTGGAAGCACAACCTCTTGGATTGGGTGAGCGATAGGCTCGAGAACGACGGGTACATGACTCCCACCCAGATCGCAGCTAGGACGAAGATGAAGCGGAAGCAGAAGAATAAGATAGTCGATGCCATTATCGCTAAGTGGGATGGGCAGCGGGTCATTGATAGTCTGTACCGCGACTTCAAGGGTGTGCTGGATGAGGCTAGGAACAAGAGTACAACTGGCAGGGGAGGCGGTCGGTGGGGGCGTTGAAGGATGAGTTGAGGTGGTGGGAAATGTGTACAGCTGTGAGAATATGCGAAAGTGAGGGATTCGGCCAGGATGAAGTTCTCGTCGCTCTGTCTTCGAAGCTAATATCGCGCTGGTACTGGGGCGCAATTTGGCTGAGGTCGTCTGTTCTAGCGCCCAACGGTTCTTTATGTTGATTCTCACGGCAAGGTTCTGGTCAATGTTTGGAAAGTCGAGCACAGGAGGGGCATTTGTGATCATTACCGAGCGTGACGGCAAAGACTTTCAAGGAGCTAGACAACTACATATCGGCCGTCAAACCTACGAAGGGAGGAATTAACCGTCCGTTCAAAACGACCCCGTCACTCCTGAAAGCAACAGCAGTGTACGCCAAATACAAATGATTTTCAAGAGTCTCAAGGCCTCTAGTGTCTTTCCCATCGCTCTGCTACTACTCACCCGGCCCTTGTCATAGAAGTTTCTTCGCCACCATCAGATCTTAGAGTCTTCCACCAGGTCACTGAGACGGGGCGGGACGGGATGTAATCCGCATGAGACGAAACGGACCCGGAAGGATGTGAGGCGATCCCCCTGTCCGCTATGACCATCTGTTCGTTCGAGCAGTGCCATTCTTAAAAACAGGCCATCGAGCTACGACTCCAGTGACTCCTCCAAACCCGGGTCTACCGGGTCTCTGTCTGTAACAGGTCTGAGAGGGGTTCAGTAAGGGATGGTCTTGCATTTCGAGCCAGAATGCAGGGGAGGTAATTGTCAGTATTTTAATTGCATATCCAGAGTGTCTACCAACACAACGGACTAGAAAGCCTTGGTACGAGGAACTCTTCACCAATTTATTGCTGCAGGCTCGACGATTCCACCAGAATGTGATGGATCTATTCGCTAGGTGCTATTCACCATACCCTGCTGCAACGCTAACTGGTACGCCATACCTTGACCATCCCTCTATAGGGGCATACAGGCAGACCTGGTCAAGGTACAGAGACCCGAGTGATGTTCTTCCCAAACCCCCCGAATATCAGTACTCCAACACTCTCCACTGTAGGTCAGCACCAGACGTAGTCAATTTCACATAGTATTGTCAAGAGACATACTTCCTAACCACTACCACGGATCCAGGCAAAAGCCTGGAGGCAAACGAACAGAAATCTGTCAAAAGTGAATCACAATAAAAATGCTTCGTAACAAGAATTCCTCCATTCCCTTGGTGCAATGTGCCGGCAGCTCACATCCAGTGTAAGCACGTTCATTAAACACTCCGCACTGCGTAGCCACGCTGCCTGCCCCGGTTGTCACGATCAAGGTGCAAGATTCCACCCCTCCACAAAAAAAAAAGCCGCCATTGCGCTATGCAAGAATTCTTTCTCTACGCTCTGGGCCCCTCAAGACGGGCGCCTTGGGGGCCGGTCAGGCGATGTCTCCCAATATGTTGTGGAGGGGTACTTCTCCGGGGTTGACCCCTCGCTGGTGGGGAGATGAGGTTCGGAGGTGATATTACGAGATTCCAGACCGGGGCCACTGTGTTCTGTAGCGACACGACGAGGCTCTGGAGTGTACTTTTCTGGACTAAGAAGAACTGGTTCGGGAGTGACGACTCTCAAATTCAGCGTTGTCGGGGTATCATTTCGATGGCATTTAGAAGAACCATTTTTTGGGCTTCGCAAAGGAGGCTTCGGAGCGTAGGTCTTGGCACTGAGTAGAGGAAGTTCCGGGGTTGAATCGCTGGAGATTGGCGTTTTGGGGCTAGGCTGAGGAGATTTTGGTCGATGCCTTGTGGGACTGAGAAGCTGACGTTCCGAAATGTAGGTTTTCGGAAGGAGCTGAGCTCTCTGGATGACTTTCCGCGATGTCAGCCTCTCTGGAGAGACACGGGAAAAGGCTGGAGAGGAGCTATCCGAGGTCAGCTTTCCCGAAGTAGAGTTCTCCAAAGCGCCATTATTCAAAGTGAGGCGAGGAAGGTCAGAAGTGAGGTTGTGTGTGGTAAAATGAGCGGATTCCGGGGTGGTCACTTCCGGAGGGAGCTTTTCCAGCGTGGCGTCTTGTTGGGTGAGCCATGCATCAACATGCGTTTGGTGAGCGAGCTGTCGTGATTCTTGATCGGGCTCCTCCGGGGCGAATATCAACCCCTGTCGCTTCGAGGTTCTCAATCCATGATGGTTCGGCTCCTATATGATGCCACCTGGAGGATCATACCCCGTCGCAGCCCCTCTTGCCGCCGCGTTGAGTCCAGCACTACCTGGTACGTCGGAGGTGAGGTCGACCTGTGCATTGTTCGTCTTACGAAGCATAAACATTGGCTTCTTTCCTTCCTTGTCCAGTTGCTTAAACAGAATAAGGGGTTTCTCGTCCAAAGCTAGACATCTCTCCTGGTCGCCATATACGATGTACAGCGCGTATTGGTCCCAAGGCGCGTTGATTTGGTACTTCTTCAGTGCTGCTGGAAGGACCTTGTAGCACGGGTCGTCCATGCTCACCCTGAAAGACTTGAATATTTCCACCGAGGCATTGCTACTCGGCGTATCTGGTGCGGGAGTCTGGCCCCTCCGTGGCGCCACAGGCTTATCTCGTGACGCATATTGATCATCACCGAAAGTCGACCGGGTAGACGGCGTTGGCTGGTCGGAGCGGTATGACCGAGAGGCGAGCGTTGCGCCACCAAGTGTTGTCGGGGGTGATGTAGGCGAGGGGATGTTGGGTGAATAGGACGGGGACGAGACAGTTTGGCCATTTCCGTTCATGGCGGCCAGGTGTGATGAAGATAGGACGGCCCTCTCGGCCGCATTGGCTGGGTCCAGTGTCTGCTCTATTATCGAGCGATCATGACTCGCATGCGTCGGAGACGTCGCCTTTTGTGTCGGCCCGGCCACCATGATCTTCTTAGTCGAATACTGTCGCTTCAAAGCAGCACTAGACGGCCCTGTTGTCGAGGGCGTAGGCGCAGGCGGTGAGATGATCGTGTCGTAGCTGTAGTTCTGGCTTCCATTGTTGACATTTGGGAGCGGTTGTTGGGCGTCTTTGGCAAGCCTTAAAGCGGGAAGCATATCTTCGCGTAACCTCCTGAAGTCGTCGGCTAGCCTTCGAAGGTCCTGCTCGACGAGGCTCATGCGCTCGTCTCTCAAGCGCAGCTGTTCCACTAGGTGTTTTATATCTTTGGTGGTTGCGTACGCCGATTGGGCCTCGGTCTCGGCAGCTACAGGACAGTGTCAGCTATGTACGCGATCAAAAAAAAGTGAGGAAGCAAGGGCCTTACACAACGGTATGTAGTGATCACTCTCTATTGGCACATCCTGTGCGATCTTGACATCGTAGACACTCTTAAGTATGGTTAGGCGATGGCCGACACTGTTAATACCCATGGACTTAAGATCATCGTGCAGGAGTGCCACAAGAGCCTCGCCAACAATCTCGTTCTCTAGACCGCCGTTAGCTGACAGGCCGATGCTGGCAGATACCACCACGCTGGGTACCACAAACCTATAAATTTGTCCGAATACTGCTGCAGTCCAATGGTAGCAATGAAGTCGGCACATTCGTCCGCGGTCCATTCCGATATGATCGTCTCTGGCAGCCTGTCGGGACTGGTACGATAGCCGTAGGTTGTGGGCGTCGGCTCGTTGGACGGCGGGTCGGAGTCGATAGGAGATTGTTCGGCATCGGTGTGGTCGATGGGAGAGCTATCGTGAAATTCCCTCTCGTACTCATCGTCGGCGTCCGACTCGGCGTACGCTGTTCCTGAGTCGAAATTCATGGCCGCGTCGTCTGGAGAGCTCCTCTCGCACGGCGGGCCTAGATGGGCTTGAAATCACACCCGAAAGCTTCGAGCAAGCAGCGACGATGGAGTATTTGAATAGTAATCGAACCCCTTGAGGGAGGAAGCAAGTGGGCGGTAGTGACAGAGTCTATCTCGGCATAGGCGAAAAGGCGTGTTTCGGAGTCGTGCAGAGCTGTCTCGGCGGCGGCAGGAGTTCAACACAGCCTGAGGTGCCAAATTGCAACGTCGGGTGGAGCAGCAAGACAACGAGCTGGAAGCACCTGTTGCCGCTGGAGAAATGCGACGTATTAGATATGTCAGATGTTGGCCGATGAAGATATATCTGAGAGCCTTTGACAGACGATCTGTGGAGCTTGATGACGGGAGCGATGAAAGCGTGGTTTGGCGGAAAGTCTCGACGTGCAACTCTCTTTCCGTCTCTGTGTTGCTTGCTTGCTGGGCCTGGGCTGGGATGATGTGGTGGAAGGGTGCCCTGTGCGCTGTAGCCGCTCGCCCCGTCCTCCCTCCCTTCTCGGCCGGGGATGTCAGCCTAAAACGTCTTAGCGCGGATTTTACCTTTTTGGTCAGGGGCACCACACAAAGGCCACTACATAGTACTTACGCCCCACATCTGGTCTCTGGTCTGTTGTCGCTTACGCAAATGTAGCACAGCTATTAACGCAAGGTACCTACCTTACCTTAGGTATGTTAGCGATACAGGCATCTTTCTGATGGTCTCCTTTACCACAGTACTGTGTTAAGGAACCCGTTTTGATTTAATTTACTATGCTACACCTGATGCAACCGCAGTGTTGCCTTCCCAGCATTCCATGCCAGGTTTATCTTTGAGCTTGACTGGATTTCCCAGGTTGTATCTTTGGACTATTAGGACCTACATACATATCTTTGACGCAATCTGCAGCCCTTTTGAAGCACGATGCTTCCTACTGGCCTGCTTGTGCCCAATTATGGCCCAGACGCGGCGCCGAAGTGCCAGCATCGTAACGTGGAGCCTCCCCTAGTGCTGCAATCGTGCTCCAGGAGGCTTGCTCAGCCTCCCTTGTCTTCTGTTTCGCTACCATAGCATACGTACGTTATCAGCGATCGTGTTGTCGAATACAGAATTGGATACCTAAATATGGCAGCGAGCTTGCTGATCAGATACCATCATGCAATCCTGTCCGTAACGACCGCAGCTCTGCTGGTCAAACTTGAAGCTTTATCCGAAGCCCTACACAACACACACACACACACACACACACACACACTATGCACCAGCCGATTCTTCTCCCCGTTCCATTCCATCTTTTGGTTTCGAGGAACATTAGGCGTGCCTAGTGTCGAGCAGGCCCGCGAGCTTCTAGAAGGCTTGGAGATGATTGTGAAACATGGCTCGAGCCGCAAGACTCTCCGATCTCCCCTGCCCGAGCTTTCTCGGTTTCAAACTTATGATCCATGACTTCCATAATCCATCCACGTCTTTCGCTTGATAGGGACTACCTACACGTAGGCAAGCTTCCTATTGATCGTCATCCGAAGCTTCGTCTGGAGTGTAGGCCAATCTTGGCATTGGGTCAGGCGGTGTCTTGGCACAGGCCCAGAGCCATCAAGGGCACACGTACCTGCATCATGAACTCAGCCTCATTCCGGACTAGAAGGTCCCTACCATAGAAGCGTGCTTGGATGCTCATATTGCTCAGCCTTGTGGGCTCAAGCTGCTCGTATCTTTAAACCCTAGCGTTGATCGATGTTTCAAACTCCCGCCAACCTCTCCGGTTGTGGTCTACACGTCAACGGGCCATGCCTTTTTCACATGATGCTTGTACAGATGAGAGTTTGAGTAGAGAAGCATGGTCTTATCACTGTGCTGTAACTCATGCTATGTACTGGATGATGCTTGCCAGTGAATGATCCCCTGGCGCCCGTCGCCACCGTTCCGCAAGTCCATGTGGACATAAAACCAATACACCAGAACAGAAACAATCCGTGACTCTCATCTTTGCCCTTCTGAAGACCATCATTAACGGACGTCCCCCGAGCAAAAGAGAAGAAAAATCCGCCTTGATGACACATGCTCGCGTCTGCCCTCGAACTTCGCTCACATAGCGGCTATTTCCCAAACATGAGACCGAAATGCCACACGAAAGTAAGATGGCCGACCGGGTCGCTTACATGAGAAGGAGTCCCACGGCCAGCATGGGAATGTAGCGAAGGATATCCCATCCGTCTTCGGCGAGGTAAACTCCCTTCCAACCGGCCGACACCGGCACTGAACCGGTCGAGGTCGGACGAGGCATCGGGTGGCCTGAACTACCCCAAGTCGCGTTGCCCCCATGGGCAGACGCGGTTGGGCCCACAGTAGTAACCAGCGTCGAATTCCAAGCTGTGGCAAGCGCAGAGGATGACGACTGGCCGATGGGGGTGTCATGCAGAGTTGCGGTGCTGAACTCCTCCACACTGATGCTGCCTCCGACGGTGACGGTCGTAGCAGGTAACTGGGTAACGGTGGTAAGGCTAGTAAAATTGGCCCCGGTGTTCGCCGACAAGATGGAATACGGTGTCAACGAGGTGCTGCTCGGAGTCGTAACGCTGCTGGTGGCTGTCGATTCAACTGTTGTGGTAACAAGTGTTGTAAGGGTCTGCGCTGTCGTCTCCAATGTTACGAATAGAGTAGCGGTGCTGGACACGGTTGTGGCGATAGTTGCTGTCTTAACAGCGGTCGTGGTCGAAGTGCCGGAGGTGGCCGCGCCTGAACCCAGAACGCTGGTTGCACTAGAGCTCCTCAAGGAAGGCGCACTTACGACGGGAGTCGTAGCAACTGTCAAAGTCTTAACTTCTGTCATCGAGACTGTCATGGTGGCAATTGAAGTCCAGGAGACGACTGTGCTTGAACTCGGCGAAGTTGTTGCCGGGACGACGGTGTAAGTGATAAACACCGTCGTAGCACCACCACATGTAGTCTCGGTACTCGTAGAAGAAAGGGAGCCCGATACACCTTCCGCAGTTGACTCTGCGGATACCGAAGAAGCTGAGCCGAAGGCACTGGAGGTAGACTCCATGGTCCGTTCAGTATCGAAGGTGCTCATTGAGGTGAAGGAGGCAGCGACACTAGCAGTAACAAAGACCGTGGAGGTCCCGTTCGCCAAGGTAAGCGTCTCGGTACTGGAAAAGTTGCCTTCATCTGAGGTCGAAGAGCTGAAGGTTCCAGCGGCCGCAGTAAAAGTGGTTGTTGAGATGGTTATGGTAACCGTGGCAGATGAGGTCGAAGTCACCGTCGACGACCCCGTGGTACATGTGGTAGAGTTCCACAGCCTGACAACAAAAATCTGTCAGCCTCTGCTTTTCTAGACAGGGATGGGAAGAGGCATGTTCAACTTACGCATTTGCGGTATTCGAGACAGTGTTGGAGGCGGATGCAAGAGACAGAGTACCGTTGATGGCGCCTGTGGCACCGAGAGATTGGGTGGCCGTTTCGAAAGGAGTGACGGAGCTGTCGAGCAGGGCACGAGCACCCATGGTGCCGGCAGTGGGCGTAGCATGCTTAGAAACAGCCGACTGGATACCGACGGCAGCTATACAGTACTTGTCAGTGACATGAAAGCTTATTTCCAATTCTTGTAATCTCGGTGCTTGTACTTACCCGACATGAAAAACCCAATCATACCGAGCACAAGACAAACGAGCGTAATCGAGAGGAAGACAAGTCCGTGACCGATATTGACACCCCGACGTTGGAGCATTCCCGCGATGCCCTTCTTGGGTTTGTTTGTCTGGTTGGCGCGATTCAAGACACCAGCAAAGCAGGCTGTCTCTTCCTGTGAGATGGCTACGACATGCATCTCGCTACCGATGTTGCATGTAATGTAGCCATCTACAGAGGCCTCATGAGGAGCCTGCTTTGACTCGGGTGAAATCGTCATCTTTGTGGACTATTCACGGTTGCGAGTGACTGTGAAGTGATAGTCAGACACGCGGATTCCAGAGAGTGAAGGCAAAGAACAGGGAATCAGATGAAGGAGGGCAGTGGTTTCCACAAGCGACGTGGCTTTCGAGAAGTGAGGTGAGCAAGTGATCAACTCTTAATGACCACTCATCTGTGAGGTGCAAGGGAAGAAGAAGTGAATGGCTGTGAAAAGGAAATGGCCAAGAAAGAAACACGTCAAGAAACCAATAAGTGTGAAGCACTCGTGAACGGTGATCAGGTAGTCTTGCGGGAATGAGCGAAGTATGAAGAAAACTTAGCTGCTCAGTAGCAGGCAGCACATCTACTCACCTGAGAAGAGAACGACCTGTACCCTGTAAGGTAATGAGGCAGAGATGATGATGATTATGGGTATGGATAATGAAGGACGAAGGTTGGATAAACGAACGTGGTTTCGAAGAAGAGGTTGTAAGATGTGAAGAATCAAGTTGTGGTGGTATGGAAAGGGTTCAGGCGAAGGCCCCAAAAGAACTGAGTAGATTGTAGTGGCTATTCCTCGGAAGGTATTTCTAAGGGGAGTCTGATGGAGAGGGTCATCGACAAGGCTGCTCGCGTGCAGTCCAACAGTATCGAATTTGGAAGGCTTTCTCGGTCTACAATTGGTCCCGAGGAGAAGGCACGAGAGCCCGCTCATTTGCCGGGTGATTCACATGTCAGGCAAAGTG
Source organism: Coniochaeta sp. PMI_546 (assembly GCA_021432605.1). Taxonomy (NCBI): domain Eukaryota; kingdom Fungi; phylum Ascomycota; class Sordariomycetes; order Coniochaetales; family Coniochaetaceae; genus Coniochaeta; species Coniochaeta sp. PMI_546. Next base: position 1,317,895 of record MU271145.1, on the reverse strand, counting down.
ATGCGCTGAGCCACGTACCTTTCGATCACCTGTAGCTCGGTCTCTGGCTTCGATCTCGCGCATTACTCCTTGTTGACCACATCATATCTCCTGGGCAACTCGATTGATGGGCTTGCCACCAGGCCTTGGGCTTGAGAACGAAACACCCCTGAGCAGACACAGCTATCAACGCACGTAGTAGCATATTTGGACCAGTGATGCTCGGGTTACAGATAGACACATCAGCTGAAGCCCGAGAATCCAGTGGTCTCTAGGATCACCAGTTGACAGGTACGAGCGTACATATTTTCCGCCTAACGGACTAAGCCCTGCCCTTGTCTGAGCACAGATTTGATCAGGCATTGGAGTATTTGTGCCCAATGCCTCCCTTGACAGCAAACTTCTAAATATCGTCAAGAGAAAGGCAAGGCAGAGTGAGCGAGCCATCTGAAATGGTAAGACCGCGTCTATCACCACTATTCACCGTGATCATTACGTGATGGCATGGCTTAAACAATGCCTGCGCATAACGTGTGCTTAAAAACTTCCTCCCTCCTGCTGAGCTGCTGTACGGAGTCGCAAACATCGACTCCGGACAATCGGCCAATGGCCTCTCCACTTGTCGATGAACTGTGAAGCTTTCAGACCATACCAAGGAAGGGAGCACGCTCCAGATACGACGTATAGAGCGGCTGCAGAGCAGTCGAGGCACAAATGACCGACTGAGTCTGAGATTTGGAAATGTCGGATGAGACGTTGAAGAGACTCTGCGATGAATTTCGCAGTACTACGGTAAAGAACATAGAATCAGAGAGATGGATTCTAGTAATAATGGTACTCGACACTTGCCGACATTATTTTCCATATTCAATCCTCCAGAGCATATAAAAACTGTCCGGTGAGACAGACAAGTGTGTAGACCTTACCTGGTAGGCAGCCTTTGACGTTCATGAGCAAGACGAGAGATGTTGTTAGAAGTGGATGCTTTCGAGGTGAGCGGTGCACTATTGATTGGTTCATGTTTGAGTCACTATTCTTACAGTGCGTCTCGGTGGAAGGACGCTGGCAGACAGGTCTGTATGAAAGCTGCCCCATGTGCCTTGACCAGAAAGATGGGTGCTGGAACAGGCACTGCGTATGTAATACACTTGTAAGCCACATCGAAATTCGTCCAATGCCACAAAGTGGGGAAGTTTGCGCTGGTTCCATTAACTCCACCCTTGTCCTGAGCTCACGCGCATCGAGAGCGCGTAACACACGCTCCTCTAACAATTTCCCCCAACCTTTGCGCAGCCCACCATCGCCCTTTCACCTGCCCGCTTGGAGCAACCAGACTCAATTAGCAACGAATGATGTCTGGGTAGCCAACGTCCAATCCATCCATCCCATATTCGACGTGTGTCCGTAGGCGACTTATTGCTGGAGCGCATTTGCAACGAGCTGCCACTTCAGTCGCACGCGCGCCTCTTGGCCACCCACACCACCAAACAGTAATACGAAATACGTGTTCAAGAAATGGCACCTCGTCGAGCAGCGCCGATTGAGGATGTCGAGGAGGAAGAGGAGCAGCAAGGACAGGGGAACGAGGGGGCTGTTGCCCTGCGATTCAACGAGCCGCTGTCATGGCGCCCGGGAAAGCCCATTCCGACAGATATGCTTTTGAAGCGTCTCGATCGCTTGTCTAAGGAACTGGCCGAGATGGATCAGGACAACGTCGACGCCAACTCTCTCGTCAAAGTTTCCAAGGAGCTTGCGTCTCATCAACTTCTTACGCACAAGGATAAGGGCGTTCGGGCCTATACGGCATGCTGTGTTGTCGACATCCTAAAGCTGTGTGCTCCCAACGCGCCCTTCACACCGTCACAGCTAAAGGTATGCCCAACTAATTCCCGGGTCGCGTGAGGTTACTCTCAATATGGCATGCTGACATGGCTCGATTCAAGGACATATTCAGCCTCTGTGTCAACTCCATAATCCCGGCGCTGTTCGATCCCTCCAACTCATACAATACCCAGCACAAGTATGTCCTCATATCATTTGCCGAGGTTAAAAGCATTGTGCTGCTCCTTGACGTCGAGGGTAGCGACGCCCTACTGCTTCAGCTCTTCTCCACAATCTTTGACGGCGTATCGGGGGCCAAATCGAGCTCGAAGGAGCAAATCACCAAGGATGTCGAGTTCAACATGCAGGAGATTCTAGGTACCCTGATAGAAGAAGCACATAGTCTGCCGGCTAAGGTCGTCGACGTGATAATGGCACAGTTCCTCAGAGCCGCCGCCCCTGGTCACAGGCACGACCACGTTCCGGTTGACGACAACCAAGCTACGCTTCTCTTGAGAGAAGAACCAGAGGCTTATCAGATCGCGAAGAATCTTTGCCATCTCTACCCCGAAAAGATGTCCCGCTTCGTGAGCCAGTACTTCAGCGATGTCATAATGGATGCGACCAGTTTTGCCGGCAGGGGCAATGGTCACAAGGACGGAGCAGATTCCGATGACGAAGAGGGCCCTGTCGGTCCTTCCGAGGCGGATTTGCGAGAGCTGCGCAAGGCACATCTGCTCATAAGAGAAATATGGAGGGCAGCACCTATGATACTACAAAATGTTGTGCCACAAGTGGATGCAGAGCTGTCTGCGGACAACGTGGAGCTTAGGCATCTGGCCACGGAGACTTTGGGCGATATGATATCTGGCATAGGAGCAGCCGGTCCACCACCACCTCCAATACTGGACCCGGCAGCTTATCCTCCACTAAGACTCGACGACGATCCAGATGATAGCACGGTCGCAAACGTCTTAACAACACCACTATCGACACAGTCGTTCTCTCAGACACATCCTGTTGTCTTCAACAACTTCATAAGTAGGAAAAACGACAAGACAGCTGCTATTCGTGCTGCCTGGACAATTGCGGTTGGGTACATATTGTCCACCTCCGCTGGTGGCATTGGACTGAGTCGCGAAGAAGAGTCGATTCTCGTCCAAGGCTTAGGCGAGAAGCTCAATGACAGTGATGAGAAGGTCAGACTGGCTGCTGTCAAGGCCATCGAGTCTTTCAAGTTTCGGGACGTCATTCTACAGTTGGCTCTGAATGGCGGTGTCAGCAAGGAAGGATCGGTGCTCTCCAACCTTGCAGACCGTTGCCGAGACAAGCGACCCCCTGTGCGAGTCCAAGCTATGACCCTCCTAGCAAATCTCTGGGGTGTCGGGACAGGCGAGCTCCTGGCCGGCAATGAAGCGGTGTCGGCAGCCCTTTCCGCAATACCAACTCGAATTTTCAACGTGTTCTACGCCAATGACCCAGATCTAAACGCGCTCCTTGACGTGGTTATCTACGAGTCCCTTGTCCCACTGTCATTCCCACCACCACCGAAGAAAGCGGCCAAGGGCGCCAACGGCGCGTCGCAGCCTCAATCTGCCGTTTCCTCTGGTTTTGACCAGGATGCCATACGAGCAGAAAGGATTCTACTGCTTGCACGCTCTCTCGACTCTGCGGCGAAGAAGGCTTTCTTCGCTCTCCAGGCAAGACAACCACAGTTTTCCAGCATCGTGGAAACCTTCATCAAACAGTGTGAGCTGTATAACGGTGGTGTCATGGACGACAACGCTGAAAAGAAAACGGCAAACTTGAACAAGACCATTGCCTACATCTCGCAGTTCTTGGCAGACCCTGTGAAGACCAAAAGTGATCTGTTCAGATTCGCGAAAGCAAACGACCGCCGGAATTACCACCTTATCCGTTATGTCATCGGCCAGGAGCATGACTTCAAGACAGTTCACAAGGCACTCAAGGAGCTTACGAAGCGCATCCAAGCAAGCAAGGAACCATCTCTCTTCGACACACTTCTTCCTCTCTTATATCGGTCCGGATGCTTCATGTTCAACAGGAGCCATCTGCCTACTTTCATGGACTACTCTAAAAGTGATAAGGATGGCTTGGGCTCAATAGCTCATGAGGTTCTGAACGAGATATCGCAGCGTAACCCCGAGTTGTTCAAAGCGCACGTTGGAGACCTCTGCAAGGATCTCGTCGATCAGGCACCAACAGCGGCAAAAGCGAACGACCCGGCCGTCGTAGACAGCTTGAAGGCATGCGCCTCCTACTCTCGCAAGTACCCCAAGGAGGTCCCGATGGACCGGAGCTTCATACAGACCATGACGAGCTACGCGTTGTATGGGCAACCCCCTAAAGCAGCAAAATATGCAGTGCACATTCTGTTGTCGAAGAATGACTCTAAGAGCCAAAACAGTGCTGCCGAGCTACTACAGAAGACCATGAAAGATTGGGAGTACGGTGGCGCCTACTTCTTGAATAAGCTGTATACTCTCAGTCAGTTAGAGCTCCTGGCACCGAAGGTTATGGAGGACGTTGACGAGAAGGTTCTCAATATATGCGTGCAGCAGCTCCTCCTGGAGGTTCGCGCAGAAGCAAGCGACACTGATCCGAAATGGGTCGATGATGCTGACCTCGATGACGAATGCAAGGCCAAGTGTCTCGCGCTGAAGATCTTGGTGAATCGGCTCCGCAGTATGGAAGATGTTGAGTCGGCTCAGGCCAGCACGAAGGCCAGCTGGAAACTGCTCAGAACTCTCGTCTCCAAGAGGGGTGAGCTATGCAAGACGAAAGATACCCCGGCTCACCACAAGTCGAGGCTCCGCCTCGTCGCTGCGAAGTTGATTTTGAAGCTTTGTACACAAAAACACTTTGATGACCAGCTCACTCCGGCGGACTTTGACAACCTCGCGTGGATCACCCAAGACGATGTTATGGAAGTCCGACATGCCTTCGTGAGCAAGCTGCAGAAGTACCTCGCCGAGGGGAAGTTGAGGTCGAGATACTACACTATCATGTTCATCACCGCTTTCGAGCCAAACACCGAGTTCAAGCACCGCGTCGAGACCTGGATACGGTCAAGAGCAAGGCATTTTCAGGAGGCGAAGCAGCCGGTCATGGAGGCGATCATGCCTCGTCTACTCTCTCTGTTGGCCCACCACCCTGATTACAGCCAGGATTTGGATGATCTTGTTGATCATGCCCGTTACCTCTTGTTTTACACAAGTCTAGTCGCGACGGAGGCCAACCTTGGCTTGATATACAAGTACGCGGAGAGAGTCAAGCAGACCAAGGACGCGGTCTACCCGGAGTGGGACAACCATCGCGTTCTGAGCGATTTAGCCCAAGCTGTCATCCGTAAGTGGCAGGAAAGGAAAAACTGGACATTTGAGGCGTACCCAGGCAAGGTCGGCCTGCCTGTTGGTCTATACATTGCTTTGCAATCGCACGATGAAGCTCAAGAGGTTGCTGTCAAGCAGTACGTTCCTGAAGGGATTGATGAGAAGCTCGACGAGCTCTTGCGGGCAATCGATCGCAAGAAGGTATGTGCCGCACCCAAACTGTAGCCACTAGGTGTACCCCTATTAATATGTCGATTAGAAACGTAAATCCTTTGATGATCACGTTGCCCCTCCGGCAGCAAAGAGGGCTAGGCAAGCACAGAAGTCCTCGTCAGCCAAGGAACCCAAGGAAGTCAAAGCACCCAAGGTAACGGCCAGGAAGATGGCGGCGCCTAGACCCAAGAAGACGCCCAGTAGACCAAAGAAGCCATCCAGGCCTTCTCCTGCGATCAACGACTCTGAACGCCGGCGAAGTGCTCGCTCGCGGAAGAGCGAGACCAAGTACATCGAACGCGACTCCTCCGAAGACGACGAAGAGATGCTCGAGGGTGTCGCGAAGTGGGACTACCTTAGCATATCTGAAGGCAAAGGGAGTGACGACGAGTCGGTGGCTACGTCTGCTGTCTCAGCGGCCACACCTGCACCGGCAGCTATGAAGAAGAGAGAAACAGCACGTCGGGCTGCTGCAAAGGGTAGTGATGATTCTGAGCTTTCCGAACTGGATAGTGAGGAAGTCGAACCGGAAAAGGAGAAGGAGGATAATGATGATGATGAAGAGGCGGTGGAGGAGGAGGAGGAGGAGGAAGCCAGCCCAATCCCCGCCAAGGCAAATGGAAAGAAATCAAACGCCAGGGCCGGCGCAAGGATTACTTCGGGAGCAGCAGCCTCGAAAGCCAGGCCCTTAGCTAGGAACGCTAAGGCGGCGTCGAAAGCTGCCCGGCCGGCTCCGGGGAGGTCGACCAGGTTGACGAGGCGCACAAAGACAAAGTCGGAGGAGTATGCGATGGACGAGAGTGACGACTGATCTGATTAGGAGGCACGCCTTGAAAAGCAGCACCGGTTATGTAACGTCTTTCTTTCTACTGGCGGTCCGTTTCGCTTATACCCTTTCTTTTTCCATACCTCTTTTGCTCTCGCCTTAGGTATCTCCTTTTGTGTATAGCCGTTCCTCGTGTATGAGTCGTATGCACTTTGGCGGAAATCTCTTGGCTGGCTATGCTATGTCTGCATGTCTGAATAACCCACCTGCTGTGAATTGGATTTGCTGTGATATCCCGAGACGTTTGAGCACATTTGTGGTGCTTGCAATATCACGTCGTTTGATATCATGGGGGAGTCGCAGTCAACGTAATCCGTCAATTCCAGGGACACTCTGGGTTGAGCATCTCGGTTTTTTCGAGGCTGCTTTATGAAAGTCGCCGAGTGCTCCGTACATTCAAACAAACTCATGTCTGCTCTCCAACGCTGGAGCAAGCGGCCCTCGAGAAAAGCATTTATAACGCCATATGCCAGAAATCTACGCACGCCTTGTAAGCTAATAAGAGAACAAGGAGCAAAGATATACATTCACACTGCTTTCCACCTCTTTCCACCTCCTGATCCTGAACTGTGTGAATCTATAAAGTAGGAGATGCACGCCATTATGTAACGTACATATACACGGCCTCTCCGGAGTTTCCATGTCTCACGGCCAAATCCACAACTCCAAAGTACTGCAAGCCCGTGATCAAGGACTAGTCCGAGTCCAAGTCCAAGTCCAAGTCCAAGTCTACACTGGTGTCAGACTCCTTAAAATCCGAGTCGTCCGGGTCATTAGCCTCTGTCGATGACGACTTTGTGGATAGTTCGGCGTCCTCGACCTGGCTCAGTTCCTTATAATCTCGAACTCCCTGCTGGCCATAACCGTGATCACTACCATGATCCGGTGGGCCCGACATGTCCGATAGATCTTCCTTTTCCTCAATACTTTCCAAGTCCGATAAATGGTTTCGTGATCGTTGTGTAGTCATTCGCCGCACATTGATAGAGGACCGCGGCAGAGGGCACGGCGTATCGGGCGCCGCCGTCTCCGCGCTTGCCAATTCCCAACCCTCGCCATCTTCGGGGCTATCAGCCGCATCCTCTTCACTCTCCGGCAGCGCCCGATCCTAGCGAGCACCAGTCGGACCAGCACCAGCAAGCACCTCTTCAATATTAGGGTACGGCAGCACCCTCTCGAACCGCGGCGGCCTTTCGTTAAAAATACTCTTCCTCCAAGCACCGTCGACCTACGACGAGCCGGATGACGGAGCAGCCGCCGTGCCTGCCTGATTACTGCCGCCCGTACTGCCTGCCCTCGTGCTCTTCCCCACCCGCGAGTCGACCTTTTCGCGGTGCAGCCTGTTCTTGAGGTGCACCTCGAAATTGCCCACAGTCATATCGGGGCCGGGCGTGTATAGTTTGCCGGGACAGTCATGGCAGCGGATGCGGGGGAGGTAGTAGAACTGTACGCCTGGAGGGACAGGTTGGCCGGGCGCTGGGAGTGGAACAGGTTGTTCTTGTTCGTTGAGGGCGCAGTAGCGCATTACGCCTTCGAAGGAGTCGTTGGGGTAGGTCTTGAGCAGGGCTTGCAGAGCTTGTGTGAGCCAGTCTGGGGGTGGAGGCTGAACGAGTTGGTTAGTTTTAAAATGTAATTGTGATGTGTGGGAGTAAAGAGCTTACGGGATGGGGAGCGCGTTCGCCGGCTGGTGGAGGAGGAGGAGCTGATACGCGTCCGATCTGAGCTTGGAGGGCGGAAGATGGTGTGCTTGATTTAGCAGGCAGAGCTTGGTTGACGGCTGAGGGGGTGATTGGAGGAGCCATGGAGGTACTTGTAGCCCTATGGTGGTTCTGGCCGGAGATGGTGGGTGTCGCAGATCCGGAAGCAGGCGGTTGCCTTGCTCTAGGATTGCGCAGGAGTATCTGTCTGAGTTTGGCTGGTGTGACTTTGAGGGTGATTACTAGACTCTGTGGCTCTTCCGTCTGCTCCCTGGTGAGCTCGCGTCCGAACCGGCGGGACGTCCTAGTCTCGTGATGGTGGATGGTTGCTTCTGGTGTCTCAGAGCGACCTATATTGGCCATACGCTGGGCCGCAGCGTTCGCGGCGCCACGTAGACCCCTTGTCCGCGCAGTTCCTTGTAGCTGTGACATAGCCGGAGAGTCTGGAGCCGATTCATCGCTCTCGTCCGACTCGGATAGGTCACCATCGCGCAATGCCCTCTTCCCACGGCCCCCTGCTATGACAGTTCCGGTTGCCTTCTTGAACAAGCGGCTGTCTTCAATGTCTTCCACAGCTCCGGGGAGCACTGAAGACACAATGAGCGTCCGTATCGTTTTCGGCCTATCCTTGAGATCCGGTAACGACGGCCCACCACGTCTGTTCACGGACCTCTTTTGTCTCCTCTGTTCCCTCGATATTATTGTTTCGTTCTTCTCCAGGTCGGCTTCCGTGAGCTCGTACAGGTAAGGCGCGTAGTCCTTGGCTTGCTGCTGTGGCCGGAATACGGAAGGTATGGGTGAGGGAAGAAATGCCTGTGTAAGGTCAGGGTCTTCGATAGGTCGGCCATCGAATGGATGTCCGATACTGTACAAGCTCCGCGTGAAGAGCTGCGCCTGCTCTCGAATGCAGTGCGCAATGGCGGTAGTGAACTCGCCAGATAGGGCAAGGTCTCGAGCCATGCTGGATGCGAACTCCTCAGGAGAATTCATAGGGTTGTTTATCTCCCACTCGAATTGGTCCACAAGTGTATGCGTGCCAATCGTGATGTTCAGCCGAACTAATATCCTCATCTCGTCGTTCTTGTAGGCAGAATAGGGTAACTCAGGGTCGAGCGCATCTTCTTCCGAGTACGCAAATGGATAGAAGTCGTTCAACTGCTCCTGTATCTGGGCCAACACCTGCTCGTAAACAGGCCTGTCATTCGGATGTTTCAGCCCCATGTCCTCGACCATTTGGCCAGCAAAGACTTCCGGTTGAATGAGCCGCTCGTGAAGATTCCAGGTGAATGTGTCGCGCAGCTTAACCTTGTCCCACTCCACATCGACCCTCACTGGGACCAATTCCTCGTGTTGCTCGGCCTGTCTCTTCAAATCCTTCTTGTTGAATTTCAAAGGCGTTGTTCTCTTGCCTGAAGGCTTCCGCGCAAACTTTTCATGCGGATAGAGGATCTTGAACGGTCCACCGGTTTCTGTGTAGCCATTGCCATAGCCGTTATAGCCCTCGCCATACAGTCTGCTAGGTGGAAATGACGGGCGGTGTTGGTGTATAAGCATATAGTCCTCGATCTTCTTTCTCAAGTCCTTCACCATCTCGTTTTGACGATTTGTGCTTTCCACTATGGCGACTTGTTGCATCCAGTCTCGCGTCATATACCGTTCCAGGAGCAGCTTGTTGAAGGAGTCCTTGTCGCGATTATGCACGGCTTTGGCAGGGTCTGCATCCTGAGGAGTACCGGGCTTGGACGTCAACGAAAGCGCATTCTGTGCGAGCGGTGCACTCGACGATTCTCCAGACCCGGAGCTTGGCGCAGCGCCAGCATCAGCATCGCTGGCAGAGGCAGCCGCTGGGAGAGCGGTCGCCTGAGCAGCCGCCATGGCAAGGTCAGCAACAACCGGCCCCCTTATCCGTGTCGAGCGTCGTGATCGCTATCGTTTGGATACCAGGTGGATAGTCCGTGTGTTCAAGACTTGAGCACCAATAATGCCGTGTCGCCGGATGGAATCGATGCGACTGGTTTTGGCCGTGATATTGTACGTGAGGCTCGCGCCTTGAAAGGCTACGGTAGGACAAGTCCAGCAAAAGATTGGGGCGAAGCGCACGCCAATGCGATGACCGACGCGACAGGACGACCACGTTTGGACCAATGAGAGACTATGATTTCCGAGAGGCTGGTTGGTCTTGTCATTTGAGAATCGTTTCAAGTAGCGGATACCCGCTTTCCCCTCACATCTAGCGTGGGCAATTATGTACTGAGAACTTTGGGCCGCCAGAAGCCTTGTTGCGCAGTGGAGCTGGAAGGCACCAGGACCACTAAACCGATCCTTGTCCCGGCGCCCGCAGGGACGAAGCATGCTGAACCACAGCGTCACAGGTACGTGTTGAGGTACCTTTTACGATCGTCAGTCACCAGCAAACACACAGAAACTCGCTACCCCGCCTTCGAAATAGCTTGAAGCTGTTCAAAATACCCAGACAGCCCACTTTCGCTTCTCGACCTTCCTCCATCTGCCTTCTTGATCTTGACTTGGATTTCTTGAGGCACGACTCACACGTATTCTTTCAGCTGTAAGACAAGTTATCAAACTAATACTTCAAAATGGCGTCTAAACAAGAAGAGGTTGTTGGTAAGAGCTCCCTGCTCTCATCTCATTCCGAACTGTACCCCGCGTTGCCGCCATATCATGCCTTGCCTTGCTCTCGCTCAAGTTCCGCAGAGACCGACAGAACTCACATGCTATCTTCAATTGGTGTGATGGACAAGCTGCTAATCGAGCCCTATAGACCACTCCCTCAACAACCCGGATACTCTCACCAAGTACAAGACGGCGGCCCAGATCTCGGAGAAGGTCCTCGCCGAGGTTTCCAAGCTCTGCGTTCCTGGCGCCAAGATTGTCGACGTCTGCGAGAAGGGTGACAAGCTGCTCGAAGAAGAGGTTGCCAAGGTCTACCGCGGCAAGAAGGTTACCAAGGGTATGTGTTGCTAGGTGTTCGACATGCTTCAACTGGTTTACCGGCCACGTGCTGATTCGGTCCTTACACAGGTTTCGCCAACCCAACCACCGTCTCCCCCAGCTCGTTCGTCACCCCGTATACTCCCCTCAAGACCGATGAGAATGAGGCATCAGTAGAGATTCAGCCAAACGAGCCCATCAAGATCCAGCTGGGCGCACAGATTGACGGATTCGGCTCCATTGTCTGTGACACTATCCTGGCCAAGCCAGCGGATGCTTCCGATGAGGTCGTCTCGGGCAGGCCTGCCGACTTGATTCTGGCCACACACTACGCCAATGAGCTTCTTCTGCGATTGATGCTCCCTCCCGGTCTCCTGGCTGCCGGCACAGACGAGGAGAAGGCGAAGGCGGCCGCCGCAAAGGCCCCGTCGCAGTCCAAGATCAACAGTCTGCTCGAGAAGGTCGTCAAGTCCTACGAGTGCAACCTCGTCGAGAGCACCACCTCGTGGCTTTTTGAACGCAACGAGATTGAGGGCAAGAAGAAGATTGTACTCGCACCTGGCGAGGGTAGCAAGGGCGAGGGTGTCCCCGAGGTGGGCGAGGTTTGGGGCGTTGAGATGGGTGTTACCCTCGGAAGCGGCAAGATCAAGCAGCTTGAGAACAGGACTACGCTGCACCGCCGCACCCTGAACACGTATGGCCTCAAGAGGCCGACGTCCAGGAAGATTCTCTCCGAGGTGGTCAAGAAGTTCGGCACCTTTCCTTTCAGCTTGAGGCAGCTCGAGGACGAGAGGGACGCAAAGTCCGGCGTTGTTGAATGTGTCCGCGGCAACGTGTTCCGCCAGTACGAGGTCGTTGGCGAGAAGGATGCTGCTCCTGTTGCCCGGCTTTTGACGACTATTGGTAAGCTGGACATCGCCTCCTTCAGCAATACGGACACTAACATGAGTCGTAGCCATTACCAAGAATGGAATCACCAAGCTTGGCGGACCCCCGGCCTTGGACCTCAGCAAGTTCAAGTCGGACAAGAAGATTACGGATGAGGAGATTCTCAAGATCCTGGAACAACCACTATCCAGGAACACGGGCAAGAGCAAGAGCAAGAAGAAGAAGAAGCCTGCCAAGAAGGCTGCCGCAGCAGCTAAGGAGGAAGACGAGGATGATGATGAGAGCGACGATGAATAAGCGGGGTAAGAAACTTGCTGAATATCATGGTTATTTGAGGCTTGGCAGGCACGGATTGCCAGGCTCTCAGTTCGTCGGCCTTGCTAGTTGAAAACAGTGTTGGGCATGGAGGGTTCAGAAAATGGATATCATCAGCAAACTAGCAGCGACGCAGAAGGAATTGCCACGGGTTCGAAGGATCCAACATCTTTGCGCGGATGCCGGCCAAGCGTCTGGTATCAGTATTCACGAGCTAGCCCTGAGCCTCGCTCCAGCCAAACAATAAGAAGCATGATTTCAGCATCGAGAACCCCTGATTGTTACTATGACATTGCTAAAATGGAGAGGTACGGTAGGGAAGTGGCATTTGGGAAACCTTGTAAGCTTTGGCTATCTCACCACTGGGGACGAGTGTTTGTGGCTTGAAACGCGGTGAAGAGGAGGTGAGGAGAGCGAGGCTCGGAACAGTAGGAAGTGAGGAGGCATCGCCTTATCGAGGCTGGCAAGCTGTAATCAAGAATACGATGTAGGTTCTCTTATTGTTGTGAACAGGCTCTATTGTAGGTGATCAGGATGGAGTTTATTGTCTCGTGGTCAGATTCGCGTCCAGGTTCGCATCGCCTTCACTCCCCCCCCTGAAAATTGTCACCTAGGATTTTGACTCTTTCCCTCAGTTCCATTTCAACACTCCGACTCTTCCACCACCTCTGCTCACTCGAGATCAAAATCCTCCATTCACCTCTCTGCCCTCTAGAATTTCTCCTCTTTCATTCTGTCATTTTCTTCCTGATATCAAGCAAACTTCACCTCCTGCACTTCCACAGAAACGGAAGGAAGCATTGCGACACGAGGTCGGGAGAGCTTGATTTCCTACTATTACGACGTTCTTACCGTTGGTTTTTGAGTCTCTCTACGCTCTAGAGGATCTCACTCTTGTGGGAGCCTCATTTCGATTGACTGGACGAGCAAGGCGTCGGTGACGATAACAGCAGACCCAAGCAGAAGGCGGCACAGGGTTTCTGCATCTCCTTTGCAGGGCGTGGAGTTAGCAGGTCAAACAAGTGCACAGTGGCACCCCCTGTCAGCTGGTGCTCCAAATCGCCCGTCACCTCCGAGAAAGCTCGAGACTCCCGCATTATCTCACCCCCTAGGTCTAGCCTAGGCCAGCCCAACACCCTTTTTCCTTTCTTCGACTCGCCAATCCACCACGCGTGGAATTGTCCATAACGCGACACATTTCTCTCGCCCATTCATGGGTTGAAAAATCACAGAGAAGTACTGATTCAATCTACCACCTGGATTTAAGTCGCGCCACCGCTTGCTAATACTTTCTGCAGTCTTTAGTTGTCGCCCCTTTTAAGCCGCTGGTCGAGTGCGAGTCCAGGCAGACGAAAGCTGCACAAAGGGGGGGGCGAGTGCAGACGTGGCCATGCCGGGCACCACCATGGTTTCCAGCATCAGAGACACCCGAGCCTCGCGATCGAGGTTTTCAAGCCCACAAGTCAACAGCCAGTCGCCCAACGGAACATCCGAGCAGCAGTCTAAGGGACCGGTCGCGGGTTTGGACAATCAGAAGGCTTTTATGGCGAGGTGGCTGGAGCCTCCTGTGACGGTCAAGCCAAGCTATCAGGACGCAGGATTGATGCGTCACGGCGTTGTTGAGGGAATGGCGCCACTGGGTACATTGCCCAAGGTTGGCATCTTTAAGAAAACAGCTGCACCGGCAGGCCCTGAGGATGCACCACCGCAGAACACGCCACCACCGACCCGCATCGTGCTGAAGCAGCGTGTCAAGACCACTACCGCGCCGAAACCGGCTCCGGCTCCAGTTACTCCAGCTGCACAGACCGAAGATGACACAGAGGAGGTGGAGGATACTGAGGATTCTGAGGACGGCGACGATGATGAGGACGAGGGACTGATAGCACCACCACCTTTGCCTACATCTCGACGCAGGCAGCCCATCCGTCACGACGACGATGACGGTGACTGGGCCCCGACAGCCCCAAAGGCGGTCTCGGTGGGCACCAAGAGTGTCAACACGCGCGGGAGCATCTCGCGTGCCAGCGCCGGAAGACATGGCTCCACCTCCCACACGTCACCCTCCATGCAACATACGCAGACCTCCGCTAGCAGCGTTTCACGTGTCATGGAGAGCATCAAAGATGTGGCCGACAAGGTGGTCGAGGCAGCTGTGGAAGAAGCACTCAAGCATTATCGCTATCCTACAGCGTGGGCCTTGCGAATGCTCTACGATGAAAACTCTGACAACGACGAGTTTCTATCAATGGTTCAGGAAGTTTTCACCCAGACAGCCGACGCCGAGACGGTTGAGCAGTTTGCTCGTCTTCTCAACGCCAAGAAGAAGGACGGGAAAAAAGGGAACAAGGGCTTTCTCTATTTCATTCCTCCTGCTACCAGTAACGCGTCAACTCCGCACAAGCCCAAGCGAGCTCCTTACGGCAATCTTGTCAGACTCGAGGTGCCTCAGGTCGGTGCCGATCGCGAGCGGACAACCTCTGAACGGGGCCAAGAGCAGGAAGAGGACCAGGGACCGGAATTGGTACAGGAACAAGAACCTCAGAAAAAGAAGCGCAAGAAGCTTCCGGAAGAGCCTCAACCACGTATTGACGAAACTCCGTCAAAGAAGCGCCGAAAGTCATCGAGCAAGCTTTCTGAGTCAGCGACGCCCGCTCCGAAGGCGATGGCATCAAACGGCAAGAAGAAGAACGGCAGCGCGCCGGCAAGCGGCAATGGCAAGGCTAAGCTGACTGAATCACCGTCAATGCGACGGAAAACACGGGCCGCTAGCATTGAGAGCTCGTCTTCTACGCTCTCATCGGCTCGATCTTTGACCCCGCCTGACGGCATCATGGACTCTGACGGGGACGTCCCTGATGTTCCACCCTCGCACGCCAGTCCCGCTGCCGAGACGAGCGACAATGCCAATGCACCAACAGCGCCACAGCCAATAGCACGTCCGAAACGCAACAACGCACCAAAAAAGAAGCGGAACGTGTCACCCTCCACTCCAACTCCTTCTTCTCCCGCCATCATTCCTGCTACTACTGCCAATAATAATAATACCACCACCACCCGCTCACAACAACAAACCGCTGCTGCAGCCACCGCAGCATCGAGCATGCCCGCTCTCATCGAGCCGCCTATCTTTCCTAACTTACCACCGCCCAAGAAGAGCGCTTACAAAGCTGTCGGTGCACATCAGGACAAGACCATTCCGGTCTTTGCCAGCCGGGTGGGTCGCCTGGACGACAACGACGAGAAGATTCGTCTACGTCAGAAGGCCAAAAATGTCACCAACGGTCCGAGCTTACCGGAAAGCTATCATCGCCACGAGCTGGACGAACGAGAGAAGTACCCACATCCGGAGCGCGCCAGGCTTGATGAAGCAGCAAGAGCAGGAGGTGACGCCGCTCGCTTCAGACCTAGGTCTACTCGGGTCTCCGGTGCAACGCCTGTTTTCACCGAGGCTGTGAACGGCAACTTGACCGCAGCGTCAAGAAGCACTCGATCCTCAAGGAAGCGGTCTCATGATGAGGTGGACGATGAGGTCTCACCGACAACAGCGCATTTTCCACCGGGCGCTCTTGATGACGCGTCAACGGCAGCGACTTCGCGAGCCGAAACACCTATTCTGCGCCCTGCAAAGAAGGCCAAAACTGGCGCTCGCGTCAAGCAATCGTAAGTACAACCCTCAGTCATCTTGCCTTCCTCCCATTCACCATCGTATCGAACATATGCCGCTGCGCTGCCTTCAGTCTGCAAGTGCGACCATGGCCGAGGAAGTCGCGCTGTACGGACGGAAGTCAGGCTTTCAGAGTCCAAAACACACTTGTGAGACTGGCGAGTCGATCGCAGCACAGCCGATCATGTTGTTCACGACGCGTCACACACGAAAAAACACGGACTCTCCGAGCGAGCTGGGCAGAAATCGGTCAAGCGCAAATCTTGCCAATACTGCGACGATGAGCTCTTGAGATCATCTTGAAAGCTTCTTCAATGAACTGCGGCTAATGTTTACGTGCTTCTCAGACCAATGAAGAAGAAGAATGGAACGTCGGCAGGAATACCACGGCCAAGTGGTGAACGCAGCAGCCCGGCACCCATCGGTGCTCTCCAGGTAAGCAAGCACTTCCTCCTCCTTCCATCCTCCTCCAGTTCAATCCTTTTCTGCAAGATTCCTTGAGCGAGCATTTCACTCGTATTTGTTGCTTTCCACAGGCAGCCATGAGTGTGAAGATCGTGTGTGGACAGCGGACACGCCCAAACTCTGCACTGCACCCAACCAAAATGCCCCCCAACCCGCCCCCATTTTCCTATCATGCTTTCTCCCACGACTGGGGGTTGCCTGTTTTTTTAGTGGCAATCCAACAGCA
Source organism: Coniochaeta sp. PMI_546 (assembly GCA_021432605.1). NCBI lineage: Eukaryota > Fungi > Ascomycota > Sordariomycetes > Coniochaetales > Coniochaetaceae > Coniochaeta > Coniochaeta sp. PMI_546. The sequence continues at coordinate 1,301,493 of MU271145.1, read as the reverse complement.
CCGCGCCAATTTGCCGAAATATCCCGCACAAATCACAGTCACCATGTCCCAGCCAACGATCACTCGTAATGATATCCTTCTAACCTTCTTGGCGCTAGGACGATAACGATGACTATTGCTCGTCATGCGGCGGCAATGGTGAACTGCTGTGTTGCGATGGTTGCACTCGAGCATTCCATCTTAACTGCGTTGACCCTCCTCTCTTCGAGGACCGAATGCCGGCGGATTGGTTTTGCAACGTGTGTCTCGGCGACCGCAATAGCTTTGGCCCTCACTCGGGCGCCTTCAGATCTCTGCTTGAGAGGCTCGACCCAAAGAACTCGAGTGCCTTCCGGCTTCCCCTTGTGATCCGCGACTACTTTGAAGGCGTACGGATTGGCGTTGATGGCGAGTATGAGGAAATCGTAACTGTCCAGAAGCCCTCTCGGTAAGTTCTCTTCCACCCCTCGTCATGAGTCGCAGTTGCGATTTGAATGCCATCAAGATGGCCTCGCTCCTTTCTGCCCATGCAGGCCACGTCAGCTGACACTTTGCGCAGCAAGAAGAAGATTGAAGAAGAGGCCCCCGACTTCTTTCGCCTGCGGGACAATGAGGGCAACTCGGTCATCTGCCACCAATGCAATAAGCCTACTGCAGATAATAGGGCTATTGTGCCGTGCAGTGTCTGCGGTCTCTGGTGGCACATAGACTGCCTCGACCCTCCACTCGCCCAACCTCCGGTGCTCCGTACTTGGAGATGCCCTGCTCATGTCGACGACCTCTTGGCCAAGATTCCTGGTGTGCGCGGACCAGCTCATCGTTTCCGCAAGATCAAGGGCGCTGCGGAAATCACTCCGGCCTACAGCCGAGGCAATGTCAACAACGGATGGATCGAGGTCATCAACGAGGAGTCGGAGGATGAGAGCGGTTATAAGGACCGCACCACCTTCGGCCGGGTGCAACGCCTGCGCGAGAAGGGTATCGAGGCTGACTTCATCTACAAGTTCGTTCTTCCTAGTCCATCGCGAATGAAGCAGCGTTGCAGGTCTCATTGCTAACCGTCATACAGAGTTCGCAAGAATCGCAAGGGCAAGCCCATTGCACCTCTTGCGGCGGCGCCTGGGCGTCCGGTCACCCCACAGGCGATGGATGTTTGCACCGTAGAGAAGCAACAAGCGGCATTGAACCTCGTTCAACTGAGCGGGCAGGGCACAGCCGGGGTTGACACGCTGGTCGATACACTTTTGGTAAGTTCCCCTCGACCAACTCTCTTTCACTCGTTGCTCTCAGACTTACGTACATACAGGCCAATGCCGACCCAACTGTGATTTCCCTGATGGCTCGCGCCAATCCTCAGCATCTTAGTGATGTTGCCAAGCTTAACCAATCCGACGAGCAAGGCCTCCGTGCTATGCTTGCCCAACTGGAGGCCATGCACTCGCAGGTCAAGGACATTCTAATGTGTCGAGGCGAGCTTCCTTCGCCAGCAACGCCAACTACAGCAGACAAGCCACCCGACAACAACCTTTCGACACCTGGTGGACCGTTCGATGCTCTTGTCGCAAATTTGCCAGCTGAAACTAGACTATTGGCAGCTGCAGCTGCAGCTTCCGTGTCGGCTGAGTCTAAGGAACTCCCGTCGCCGCCCGCTACTGACATGCCTGACGAGAAGGCGAGGCACGACTCGGAGCAAGATGTCATAGCTGTTGCGTCGGATCATCCGGTCGTCGAGGTCAAGCCCGAAGCCGAAGAGGACGCCATGGACGTGGAGTAACGATGGCTCAATCGACGGCCCACCTCTTCACCTATCCCATTCATATTCTACCATTACGACCACCCTCTTCCGCAGCGCATGTCATTTCTGTCATCAACGGAATTACAACGCGACTGAATCATGAGTTGGATCTCGGCTATGGCCTCGCATAGAGGCAACCTTCCATAGATCCTGGCATGGAGCCCTTTGCATAGCAGGAAGGGGAGCATTCAGATCATTGCCTCCCATTGTGTTCTTACTTTCCGGACAAAGCGGATCAGAAGGAGGATGTCCTCAACCCAAGTTTTATTGCGGATGAACGAAACAACGATTACTGCAACCAGCGGATGATATAGAAATTAGCGGACGGAATACCGGCATCGGATTTGCAAAACCGGAATTTGCTCCTGCAGCAGGCACCTTAGGGAAACCTGAAATCACAGGAAGAAGGGGTAGATCAACATGGAATGTGTTAGTCCATGGTGTAATAGGTATGATGACGTCCCGCAGACGCAAGCAAATTACTTCGTTCTCTTTCCGTTTCCTTGCCTCTCTTCTAGACACTGTCTTTCCGTGATTCCACTTTCGTCTTCTCGTGGTCCTTTTCATTCATGAAGACTTGTATATATACATACACTGTTGGGCATTGAAGCTTTCCCTTCTCTGCCTTTCACGTTGCGTTTCTTCTTCCCGCCGCATTTTCTAGCATGCCTATTTGGGTGTCGGTTAAGATAGCAGCAGCAAGCACGGCTTCATGATCCTGTGTGTTTTTGCGTGCTTCTTTGGGTGTTCTGGCGTTGTTTTCATGGTGTCGCGACAGAATGACACGTGCAGGTCAAGGGCATAGACTGAACAGAGAGAATGAGAGCACGGGACGAGAAGGACAGGTACTATCAAGTCAACGAGATTCTGGGCGTGTAGGATAGACTCCAGACTGCACCACGGGAGATAGGAGCTCTGCTGCTGGGTTGTTCGACTCAAGGATGGCAATGAAAATGAAAGATTGCCTTCATCATCAGACTTTACTAAAGTGTTTGGCGTCTGTCCTACTATGAATCGTCCACCTACAACAGGTCTCAATACCCAGCCGAACGCTGTCTGGACATACACACAGTCTCAAACCAAGATCTCAACCACAAGCCGTTAGATTTTCATCGCTTTTTATTCATTTCTAAGTGACTAGCTAGGTATACGACCCAACTACCTAAACAGACCCCGTTTTGAATAGAAGTTCGGACCAGGTACTGGAAGATAGGCGGAAAGAAGATCAGGCCTAAAGGCCCACCCCGAAAACGTCATGGAACCGGCGTCTATGGCGAGGTTATCTGAGAGCATCATCGCATGAAGTACCAGTCATGCGTTATTTCCCTATCGCGCCATCAAAGATCCCTCATGGCCGCCGCCGAAATGAAAAGAACAGTGTCCGGTAAACGATAGATTCGCCGTCACACTTCCGAAGTCCGCTCTCGCCAAACATCTTGGAGGTCTAGCCTCAGACTCTGGCGAGGGTACGTAAAATATTTATGGTGAAAGCCGTCAAAATGGACGTCGGTCAAATGTCGTAGAGCATCCAGCGAGTGATGTCGTTAGACTAAACAAAGATTCAACGCCTGAAAGGCCAAAATAGGACCAGGATAATGGAAGCCGATGGCATATGGTTGGTAGAATGGCCGAGATATCCCTAGCTCTGGGCCATGACAACGCGTAGCTCTAAATGCTGCTGGGATCTCGGTACGGTTCTTTGTCGTTTGCAAGAATGACGTAGATCCTCGGGAGAAATATGTTGTTTTCTCACTATTCGTACACATGAGAAGAATGAACGAGAGGTTCCCTTCTTGAGAGGGGAGAAGGTAGATGCGACAAAAGCTCTGCTAAGAGACAAAATATGGCAAGGACCGCATATGAGTCAAATCACCATTGCTGAGTTGTCGTCAGTCTCCACTCTAGAACTGGTCTCTAGCAAATTGCTGGTTATAACCTACACGACCGCGTCTGTTGTTGCCCTGATCCTGCATGTACGGCACGTTTTGCTGTTGCTGCAGCCCATTCATGCCAGAGTATCCGAAGCCATTGATGCCCATGGGCAGACTGAAGCCGGGCGCACCATAAGGGCTCTGGTTGTTGGGCATGGGGCCAACCTGGGAAGGGACAGGCGGTTGGATGGGACTTCCATTGACCAGGTTCTGTCCGCGATACTGGTCAATTGAGGGACTCGGGGTATGGTAGCCACCGAATCCAGCTTGGATTGCTGGATAGAAGTTGTTCATGGGGGGACCTCCCCGGGCCATCATGCTCTGCTGATACTGCATTTGCATGGCAGCAGGGGCAAGCGCAGGGTTAACGGTATTGTACAGTCCTGCTTGAGCACCGAATGCTTGATATTGCTGCGCTAGCGGCGGCTCGGCGCTTTCACTCCTCGGAATACCGTAACCAAGCTCGAAATTAGTTGCGTTCCCGGCGGGGTTCGCCGAGTTGTAAAATTGGCCATTGCTTGCCGTGAACTGACTTGAAGCTTGACCTTGTGACTGGGACTGCTGCTTCTGCTGTTGGCTTTGAGCTTGCTGGTGCGAGTGTTGCTGCTGATGATGCTGTGCAGTGGAGCCTGTGTGCCGTGAACCCGGGCGCTGGCGGTCATTGGGATTGTTCCCATGGTCTCTCGGACCCCCGCCACCGCCGTTACGAGTGGACAGGCCAACTTCATCCATCAAGCGCTTATATCCCGAGTTACCATGCGCCTTGATACGGATCAAGACAGCTTTGACATTATCAACCACCTGGCTGCGGATGCTGTCGTCGAAGAAGGGTGTGGTGAGCACTTTGAAAATGAAAGTCGCACCCGAGTTGGGATCAGCAAGGATGGCTTCCAATATCTGATCATTCTCGGAGAAGAAGAGCGCTTTGAGGAGCATGTCCCTCGCTTCAGCCTCGGCCTTCTGGTTGATCACCTTGAGAACGGTCAGGTAAGCGACCTTGTGGGTGCATAGGTAGACAAGGTACGGCACCAGCTGCGGTGCCAGAACAGTACGCCGCTGTGGAAATGTGCACGTATCGAGGAACCAGGTCAACAGCAGAGCAGCGTTAGCATTCGTGGCTAGTTGCACGCTCTGAGTAGCAATTGCCGCAGCAAGCATCCGTTGCTGGTCTTTGGTGGCATGGTGACTCTCCAGGCAAGCCCGCATGGCACGAGCGCCGTACCGCCCTTGGCCAATCTCCCACATCCTGCCCATCATCGTCTCAAAGATGAAGTTGTTGTAAGGCGAGCCAAATTTGAGACAGCCCTGCAAGACGTAGTTGCCGTACTGGTCCAGGAAGAGAGGCGTAGTGTAGGCGTGAAGATGTTCCACAATAAGCGACATTTGCTTCGGTGTCGTACAGACCTCGATGATCTTTTGCGCAGCCCAAGTCCCGTTTTTGTGGACGCCAATCTCAGCCATATGCGGCGCAATCTCAGCCAGCATCGAGTCTCGCAAGTCGTCCGAGCAATGCTCGAACAGTTTCTGGACAACTGTATTACCCAGGTAATCAGACGAGAGTTCCGCAATCTCAGGCAGCATATCGATAGCGATGTTCTCGATCTCTGCCTGTGACAGTGTCTGATTGTCAATCCTCTTGCGAATGTCCCGAAGCTTGGGTGCATCGTGAACACGGGTATGCGCAGGCTCCTTGATAGGGGGGATCTCGTCGATAAAGCCGTTGTACGAGACCGCTCTCTGGACACTTTGGGAGATGCGATATCTATCCTCGTCCGTGGCTCCAAATTCCTTGAGGATTTCCATGATATCAGCGGTGATCTCACGAAGAGGTGGAACCGTTGGGCTGACGCTTGTAACTAGAGGCGTTGGGCCTGCTTCGCTAGTCGCGCCACTTCCGTTCATTCCGGAATGTGTATCTTGTCCCTTTGCGAATGGAACCGGACTTGGGGACGGGAAAGCTCCGTCGTGTCCCGGTGTATTAGAAGCAGACGGCGGTTTTGCGAAATTGATGCGGATGGGCCCGGCGCCAGGGAAGATCTCCTTGCCATTCATGTTCGACTTAGCTGCTATAGCACTGTCAACCCTCTCGTAGTTGACAAAGCCACAATTCTTGTGGGTCAAAACACGAACTGAGTGAATCGCGCCATAGGGCTTGAACATCTCGGTCAGTGTCGAGGTCGTAGTGGACGTCGGGATACTTCCAAGCCAAAGCGCGCTAGTCGGTCCTTCGAGGCCCTCCTCAGCACTGAGCAGGCCATTGTTACGACTACTGGATCTACCGAGTGTCATGGCTGCCACGGCGGCTACAGCTTGTGGGATTTCGTCGTACTCCTTCTCCTCAGTCAACCGTGCGTCGGCTGCTGACATAGAGTTGTCCAGCCTCGAAGGCGTGGGGAAGTAGTTACGGAGTACGCGCGAAGGGGGCGTGTCCAAAACTCCTGCCGTCCTTGCGCGAGGCCGATTCACTGCAGCTGTGGCGAAGGCTTGTACGGCCATGTTATGGTGGTGGATTGCGGCATTCGTGGCAGCAAGTTGCGCCTGAAGCTGTTCATACTGGCTGTCCATCATCGAAATGCCCCCGGCTTCATAATCGTCCTCGTCCTCGTCGGCGTACTTGTCCTTGTTGTTCACCGAGTACGAACGAAAGCGGTTAGCAGCCTTGGTGAGATCGGCCAAAGTAGGGGCATAGCCGGTAGCCAACTGCGCTCGTGGAGGCTGTGGGGTCTCGGCCAGGCCAAGATAATCAAGAGTGCGCATATGGACATCATTCTCACCCGTCGCCTCTCTCGAGTAGTGAGATTGAGCGGGCGAACTTGGTCCGTTAGATCCAACGCTAGCGATGCTAGCCAACGTGGCGCCTCTCTCGCGTCCACTCGGGTTCCAACTACTGAAGATAGAAGGACCGAAGGGCGAACTGGTGCCCGGGATATGATTAGAGACGAAGGGACTGCGTTGGGGCAACGAGCCGGCGCGCAGTCTCGATAAGAGATTCGATGAACTCGTAGCATGCTCCTCGGGCGTCAGATTCGGTGACGGTGACTTGAAAGGGGTCTGAGAAGGTGTTGGCCGCGAAGTCTTGGGCGGCAGGCCCGCAACACCGAGTAATCCATTGGCCGCACCTCCCGGGGAGAATCTAGACGGCACTGTGCCGGCACGAGCGCGGCGGTTTTGAGGTAGGCTTTCAGGGGTGGCCAATGGGGCAAAGTCCGGGAAACCGTCGGTGGGTGATTCCGGAATGTTTTCTCGCAAAGGAGTTGAGTTGCCGCTGGTTGGTGGACCAGCCCACGGGTTGACTGGCAAGCTAGCAATGCCCTCCTGGGCTTGAATCTCCCGAGCCCTACGTGAATAAGCAACCTTGTTAGCACGAGATTCAGATGCACGCCGAGCGCGTTGGAGCTGCGTACCTCTTGGAGAAGAGTCGGCCAGCGGCTGCCATTTCGTGCGACGGAGAGCCAGCCCCGGATCGCGGAGCGCCGGACATTTTATTCTGAGGATTGAGACTGGGCGACAGGCCGAAAGGAGAACGAATGCCGCCGCCTGATGGAGGTTCGATCGGAGAGGTGGCAGTAGGCGAGCCTGACTGTCCAGTGGCAGACTGTGAGGGATAGCCAACTGTCAAGTGATCAGTAGATCGGGTTGTTGACATTATCGATTACTTTAGTCGACCCGTCATGGAGATATGGCGAGATAACCCGCAAGCTCGGTTCCGGAGAGAGAGCCTGCTAAGACGCCCACAGTGAGCAATCGTATGCGAGGGAAAGCCACGAATACGTGAGGAGAAGTTGAATAGGTAGGCCTGGAACCCGATATTTGACCTTCACCGAAGGGTTGCTGTAGGATGGGAAGGAATTGGTAGAAATGTAGAACTTGGAGGAAGTCGGATGGAAAGTAGCAGTTCGCCGGTTGGCAGTTCAAGGTAACGATCAGACCGACGGACCTCGAGGAAGGAGCGAAAGAGGTGCAAGGCACGAGTTTTCTAGCAAGAAGTCGAGGTGCCAAGCAAGCCAACAGATTGTGAGGGTCTCGATGTCGTTGCCGTCGCAGTCGTCGCCGAGTCTGCCGAGAGTGCAAGTGTCCAGGCTGGTCTCCGTCTGACAAAAAGTATAACGCAAAAATCAGAGACAAATGTCGAGCAAGGAACGGTTGGGTGTATCGTGTTATGTCTGAAGATGACTTGTGCCTGTCGTCGTCGTCGGTGCTGTGTTGTGCTGATGCTATTGAATCGTGCTTGTCGTCGTCGATGGATCGGGATGGGTAGAATTGAACACTTTTAGTTTAGTCCAGCACTAGCTTTGCATTGAAACAGTGCACAAGCTCCCACAAATTGGTCAAAGAGAGGGGAAAGAATCGTAGAATTTCAAGTCAATATACAGGCGTCATTACAATAGGGGTTTGCTAGGAGCCTGGAGAAGCGGACGTTGAAGTCGAAAATGGTAGAGGACGAAAATGTCGAGGAGGAAAGGAAGAGCGTTAGTGGGGGCCGGACTAAGTTTGTTGGAGGAAGCCAGGAAAAAGAGCTGTGGTCGATGCCCGTGGGTGCACTGAGGTACACGTACACACGATATGGAGAACTATGGGGGGAGGGGAGGGACGAGTAAGTGTACGTGTGTGTAGAACAAGGGGTCACCAAGAGGGGGGATGAAACAAACCGATCATCTGTTTAGGGGCTACATAGTAGATGGCGTCCGTCATGTTCCTTGCTAAACCTTGGGAGAGCCCCTTGCTAGTCTAGCGTACCCGCCAGCTGCCATTGCATTGCACTTCAGAAGTCTTCAAGTGCTAAAAGGGGGCCATTCTAGTTCTGCCGGGATGTGTGTTCGACTCCATCCAAGTCATCGAATATGTCTATTACCTTTGATACAGATTACTACTGCCGTGTCCTCTTGTCTTTTTATCTCCTAATTGACGTTTCGTTCTCACAATTAGCACGCCGCCGATCAGTTGGCTTTGATACTGGTGGACAGGAGGGGCCACGGGCACTCTTCGATGACGACCAATTCCGGCCTTCTTTCTTGATGCATCAACAAAGGAAGACGGGAATAGACACAGGTGGGATTTTATTCTTCCTTTTATTGGTATCATATGAGCCGTGTGCCAAGTTCTATTCATTACATACAATAGTATGCTTTATCGACCTATATCATGGAGTTGGTATTCACGGGAAGACCTTCTCGAATCTTGTTCCTTTTGCCGGGTAGGGTACGTAGACCAAGCTGTCCGGGACTTTGGAACAGACAAGGAGCATCGAGGTTTGCATCATGCGAGAGACAGGATGCTACCTACCCCACAGAGCGGCATACACATCAACAGACCCTCGTATGCAAAGACACGAGGTCCTACTGATGACGACGACGCCATAGTTCCGTCTAAGCAAAATAGCTGAGTCCCCCTAGCGGACAAAGCTTGGGAAAGCGCCCTGAACTTGGGCAAGGGGGCAACTACTGTAGTAGACTCGCTAGCCTCGTCCCCGTCGACCACCATCATTCATCCCTTGATCCTCAAGTTGCTGGAGAGATAACGACAGCGGATGCGTGAGACGCATTGAGTTGCTTGCTAGCGAGTAACAAAGAGGACATACAGGACATTATGCTGTCACGGTCAATGGCAGGACGCTTGCGCCAATCAGAGCCGCGGGTCGGGTGTGGGAGGGATCTGCTAGGGAAATCTGAAACACCGCGTCAAGTTGCCCTGCGGTGATTCAAATGCGAAGGCTGCCCCTAAAATGATCTTCACAGCGCAGCGGTACCCTAGCCCGGTATTCCACCCCTCCCTCCGACTGGTTCAGGAATGAACGAGGCTTGAGCTGCATTGATTGGGTCTCTGGGCTTGCCCTAGACCCAGGCAGGATTTGGCATTCTCGGCCCGCCGGCAAGGGCCTATCATGGCGCTGAACTTCAACCATTAGGGTAGGCTAACCGCCTGGTATCCTCCGTGAATGTATGATTGCCGAAAAGGGAATTGGGATATGATGCCGAAATCCCAATGAATTCGCAGACATTTGATGTATCTAGGGGACAGAACGCACATTGAAGGGAGAGTCGAAGGGACGGGAGTTGCAAAGAGTGCGGCTGCTGGTTTGATGTTTCAGCCTCTCAGCTGCCCCGCGCTATACCGTCATCCAGATCAGCACGAAAAGCCCAAGCTGTACCGTGTAAGGGTAGGGCAGCCAGAGAAAGAGGGACGAACCCAGAAAGCGACGTGAGGCAAGAGTGGGCGGGCCTTCAATTTGAAGTGGAAGCCGGGTAGCCTACCTGAAAGGTACCTCTGCATCATCGCCCCTAGTGTACAGTTGGTCGACATCACATTGCCTTTTCAGAAGCCCAAGTACATGCAACGATGCAATTTCGCCAGTGGCCGGATGCTGAAGAATATCAGAGCGAGATGCAGAAGCTTCGTCCTTCGAATTTTTCGCGATAGTCGAGACTATCCTTTTCAACCCGCTCCTGATACTTTAACAAACGGCCACCCAGTGCTCGCCTTAGTGTTGTCAATATCGCACTCATTCGGGCCTCATCGAACTCCAGTCTCGAGTCAACAGGTGCTCCCCTTCCCTCCCTGGAAGGCTGTCTGATGTATGGGCGATGAAAAAAATGCTCGACCTTGCCAAAGTCAACGTGTCCCACACTCATAATAGTCAAGGCTTTGTGTTTGACATCCATGTGCTGATCACGGTCCACGAGCATTTCAATCGACGAGACACCAGGGCTTTTCAACCGCGTAGAGATTACCACGTCTCGTAGATGCTTTCCGCAATTGGTAGTTCTGGGGCAGCCCATATACCATATTCCCACAGATGCCATGAACGCACAATAGCTGCAATGCAAAAGCACAGGTCACGCACGGCATATTGGTACGCAACTCATATGATCAAAGCATATTGGAAGATCACCAGGGGCACCTCACATGCGTCTTGCCGATCGATCTGCAACAGATGGGCCGGGACAAGCTTTGTGCGTGGAAGAATGACCATTAATAGTGAACACACAGGTCGGCCCGTTATGTCTCGGTGCCTCTGTGTGTTACAACTTTGACAAATACCTACTGCGCTACTCGTCAGCTCCGAGACGGCCCTGACATAGACGACTACTGCGTCATTCTTGTCTCCAGCTCGACATTTCTGGACTGATTCCACCTCAAGTGACCCGGGAAGTTACAGTACTACTGCAGCGAAGGCGTCACGAGAGGAACCTGGATAGCCTCAAGACGGCGTGTGGACCGAGAACGTCTGAGTCTCATTCATTACCATCGAGCTGAGCATGACAGTAGCTTCCACAACTCTGGCCGTATTCCTGGACCAAAGACCTACACGGCATATTCACCAACGCACACAGTCAATGCGGAGAACCGGCTGGGTTTCAACATCATTTTCCTATCCGAGTCGTACCAAGTCTTCACATCCGTGAGCTTCACGGAACACCATCGGCCATGCCTTTCCCCCCACGACTGGACGGACACAGCTCAAACGCTTGCTTCTGAAGAAAGAAACTGCCGCATTCGTCTCTGTCCACTATTCGTGATCAACCTGCCACGGGCGGGGGACAAGATACGAGAGAATATCAACGAGGACCTGTAATCTATAAGCCAGCCAGCGATCCATGGGAAGACAACATATGCAACTCAACCACACGAGCACCAACTGATGGAGAACCACGATTCCAACCTCCACATACCACATGACTAAACATAGCACTTGCAAGGCCCAAAGCATCATCCCCGACAGTTGTCCACCTAACACACAGTGCCAAGATCTGTCCGTGAGCTTGTTGTCATGATCCTTCTGGCTGAAAAATTCGTGACCCCTTTTCCATGCAAAGTCGGCAAAATCAACAATTATTCGGTCCATTACTCCAACGCCGTCGAAACCCTCCACATGGGAGGAGAGCAAAAGAAAAATGTCATAGTGCTTCTGCTGGCATTCGCTTCGTCATTCATGCTCCGCTTCTCTCATGGTTGTCATTACGGAATTTTCGCTCAACCCCGCCAGTCAAAGTGCCGGCTTCAAGAACCCAAATACACGAAAAGCCAGTTAACCCTCCTTACTTCGCCGCCCTCTTGAAGGCAAGCAGGTCGGCCAGGCTCCCGAGCGGGCAGCCGTGCTTGAGGAAGTCGTGTTCCAGCAGTTCGCGCGCCGACGCCCTGCTCTTAACATCGACGCAGAGGCACACGGAAAGAAAAGCCTTAAGTTCCTTGCTCAGTTTCTCTGGCTTCTTCAGCCGCGGCGTCCCGTTTGTCGCGATCAGGTACAGCGCCTTGAGGGGCTCCTCGTTGAGGTACGGCGGCTCGGACTCGATCATTTCTATTGCCATAATCCCGAGCGACCAGATGTCAACCTTTGGCCCGTACTCCTTCTGCTTGACCACCTCCGGAGCCATCCAGTACGGCGTGCCGACCATTGTGGCTCGCTTGTTCTTGGTCTCCGTAAGCTTGGCGCAGAAGCCGAAATCGGCTAGAGATATTTGTTAGCGACGGCTCTTGATATCTGGGCAGGATTGGAAACATGACATACTAATCTTGACGTTGCCACGAGCATCCAGTAGAACGTTGTCGCTCTTGATGTCACGGTGGATAATGTTCTGCGAGTGCAGATGCTGGAGACCTCGGCATGTCTATCGAGCTTTGGTTAGCAAAACGTATAGCAGCGCCATATCCCAACGCAATGCAAGATACATACCTCGAGACAGATGGTCGAGATTTGCTCTTCAGTAATGACGGGGTTGTTGTCAATGACGTCTGTCAGGGCACCACCCTCCATGTACTCCATAACAACCCACAACTCCGCATTGTTGTTGCGCAGAAAGGCATCCAGGAAATTGACAATGTTTCGGTGCTTGCTGTCTTTCATAACCATGATTTCATTGACAATCAACTCCTTACGAGGTTGATGTGCAAGATCCATCTGTTTGATAGCGACCTGTGCCCTGGCTCCTTGTTGCCGCAGCAGCTGTATCGCAATGGGAGAAGTGGCCGTCTCCTTAACCTTCGCAACATAGACCGAACCAGAGGCGCCCTGGCCGATCTTCTTTTGCTTCGAGTAGGACAAATTAGGATCCTCTTTCGACACAGCTTCTTTCAGACGGGCCATGACCTCATTCTCGGACATAGTAGACATGCGAACATCCTGCTTCCTCTCGGCAGGGGTCGGCTTGGACGTGAGCATCGCTTCGGCTGCCTTAACAGGATCTTGCGCCGGGGCCGCTTGAGCGGCCTTGGCAACATTGAGTGGCTTGACCGGAGCGGGGAGTCGGGAAGGAGGCTGTGCTTGTGTCTGTGGAGGGTTCGGCCGAGCCTGGGCGGCATTCGTCGCGCCATTGGCATATCGTTGCGCTGTGCTTTGCGCCCCTTGTTGATCTGGCCGTTGCGGTCTCTGTGTCTGCGCCTGCGATTGTGGAATGGAAGAAGAGCTCTGCTGCTGCTGCATGGGGGGTCTGCCTGCGCTAGACGCAGCTGGAGCCGGCGGAGCTGGCCGTTGTGCCCTGAGGCTACCTCCTTGCTGCTGCATAGCCTTGGGTGCGGCAGGAGCAGCACGGCCTGGGTTGTACCTGTCCGCAGCAGGAGCCGAGTATCCTCCACCAATCTCCTGTTGAGCCAAGGGGGTTTTGGTTTTCGGGATCGAGGCATTGTAAGCCTCCATATCTCGACGGTTTTGCTCTTCCATTTCCATCTGTCTCTGGCGCGCAGCAGCCTCTTCCCTCGCACGCTGCTCTTCACGACTTCGGTCAGGGTTCACATAGTTCGATGCCATATTCTGCATCTGCATGCGTTGCTGCTGCTGCGACTCCGTTGGAGACGGCCGCCGAGGGGCCGGGCTTGTTCCAACCTGTGGTCCAGTATTGTAGCTTGGCTGGCGCTGCATTGGTTGTATCGGACGCGGCGGGACAACAGAAGCACCGCTAGTATAACCTAGCTGTTTGTTCTGCATGCTGCTGGCCGGTGGAGTGGGTGTCAGACTCGGGTACTGGTTTGGATTTTCGGCGCGCTTTGTCAAGTCAGAGTAGAAATCCAAGACCTCAAAGACAGCCTGGGGGTTGCGCTCATAATCCTCCTTGGTAATAGCAGAGGAGTTTAGCAGTTTCGACCACTCAGGGGGCAAGCCGACGAACTCTCCAGTCTGCGGGTCAAAACCGACATGGACGGCGTGTGAGAAGTTGGTAGGGTTGCTCACTCCGCCCATGCCAGGGCAGCGGGCGTAGATGAAATCAATCCACTCGTACAGATCATCGTCGCCCTTCACTTTGATCTGCAGCGTCCGCGTCGACCCATCATCATCGCCGGGGTTTGTCGACGAGCCATCAAGCTTTCGTTTGATCTCGAAAATGGTACCTGCTGCCTCCACACGACCGACGTTGGTCACATCCTTCAGTAGGATGGTATAGGCGACCTTGCTGCCCTCGGCCTTGTGGAAATCGAGAGCCTCCTTGCGGAGGATGAGAAACTTCTGCTTCCAAGGGTTGAGGAAGTTGCGATTCTCCCTGACAGATGCCCAGCCTTGTTTTATGATGGCTAGACCACCTGAACCATCCGTACTGTTAGAGGTCTGGCGCGAGATGGGGAGCGAGATGGTCGAGCCGGCGTATTGGGTCGGACCAGTTCTCATCGGAGAGTTGAGGCTCATATTCGACATGCTGCCTGGGAGACTAGGACTAGGTGTCAGGTTGAGGCGCGGCCTATCGGTTGGCGGTCTAGGGGCAGGACCAGGGTTCATGAACTGGTCAGCCCTGTAGATACTGTACGTATGCGCCGTTAGCAAGGAGTTGCAGGCTGGAGAAATGTATGTAGCGGTAGTCAAGATGAAGACACGGAGGAAGGGTGCTACGTCGTCTTATGTAGTATAGACGGAATAAAGACCCTGGAACAAAGAGTACATTCCGAGGCCACGACACCAAGCTGTGTGGCTTGCAAGCGGTGCCATCAGACGACCTCGTACATGCTCATCGAGTCCATTCCGAGCACGTGGAGTCTTGGAGAAAAGAATGGCTACATACCTGTTTTGTGTCGCCATTTTGGATCTTTCGCAAGGTATGAATTAGGTTGGTGAGAATGCGAGCTTAATGTACTGTTGATGTTGTTGTTCACGGCTCGCAGCGAAAGCGCAAGAGTACTCGTAGATAACAGATGCGTGCCGGCCAAACTATTACCACCTCTATTATCCTTTGTCAGTCAGTTCAACCCAGTCATCTTGTGCCTGAGCCGGCTCGCGGTACGATACTCACATATGGTCGAGCAGCTGCCTTGAGGGCAACGCCGGTGAAGTAATGCGGGGCACTGATTGTTGCCGACCTTGCTTCGGGTTGCGCAAAGTAGTACCAGTTGTGAGTGTGATTATTTGTACCAAGTCGACCACCGGATTGAAGCGGCGGTGGTCGGTCAACTGTCGCCCTCCAGATCAACGGTCGGTGACAAGACCATACGACGTTATTGTGAGCTTGCGCGGGGAGATGGATGCGGAGTGGTGGGACTGCGAAGACAACTCGATGCGGGCTAGAATGCCTTGGCTTTGCAGAGACAAAGAAGCGTTTGCCGAGTCCCAGGTCGGCGGTCAAACTTCAAGGTATTGGGGACGGAATCGGCGCTTTCTTTTGTTCTTCAAGGTAGGTAGCGTGACCCAAGCCAACCGGCGACAAGTGAATGATGAGGCTTGAACAAGGCGATTAGCGACAGCCACGAGCAAGGTCTTTACTACACGTGGCAGAGTCGTTAAAGAGAAGGAAGCATGAGCGCCCCTGGAAGTTGAAGCAAGACAAGGCGATAAGGAGCGGTTCAGGAGCGGGAAAGTGGTTCAGACTGCAGGTCGCCCATTGTGGGTCCCCTGAAGGAGGGGGAATTGGCAATTAAGCAATTGGCCTGAAATGCTTTTGGACCAACAAGGAGGTTGTTTGGAGGCCAGAGCGAATCACAGGTATCTTGGTTGGACCCTGAGTGTCAAGATCTCGCTACACTGATTCTTATTTCGGAGGTGTCTCCCAACGCGAACAGCACTACCTCTAGGCATAACCTCGTGCACCGGCCTTAAACAGACACTTCCTCGCAGTCCCGACAGCCTTCCAGATGATGCAGAATCTACATACTGAGGAGCGTCATCTGAAGGCTGGTCTCTTCGGTCAGACCCAGCGTGGGTCTTCGCGATGGCATCTTGGGCAGGTGGACAGGGTACCTTGACTCCTTTACGATACTCCGTGTTTCCTATCTCCATTTTTTCTTTACTAGAGCACATCGACTCGCTCATTGCTATATGGAAGTTTAGGCAGGATGTCGTAGTGGACTCAGCCTTGCGATTTCGAGCATAACCTCTACACTGTTCCTTGCCCGACTGAAGTGGTGTTGGCAATTTAAGGGATCACCGTCCCAGGAGACAAGTTCAAGGTCCGTTCCGTCGAGACTCGATGTCGGCGATGACTTTAACCGCGCATCAGAACTCAAAATGGAAGCAGACACATCTTGCTCTTCAAGGTCGTCTACCGGTACCAACTGGTTGATCAAATGCAAAGAAAGTACTCCAGTGGCTGATCGACGGCCCAACCGGAGAAAGGGAAAGGAATGCTAGGAACCCCCCCTTGAAGACCCCTCCATCTTGCATTTGTTTCCAATGTTTCCAATGTGCGGATCTGTCACAGAACGAAGTAAGCCCCCTTCCACATTGCGGCTACAAGTACATTCTGCGGCAACTCAAACATCTGCCACCGCTCCGAATCGGGGTCCTTTCTGCTGTAGTGGACTGATATCGCAATCCAGACCTCGGATCTACGATGCAGGATCGGCCAGCCCTCGTACACGTAGTCCTCGCACTCGGCTTTAAGGCCCTGTCTTTGTTCTTCGTGAATGTCTTGTCACGCGAAATTTGTCGAGATAAGGTTTCCTTCCGACACCACTATCTTAATAGGGTTCGGTACCTTGCTTTAGTCTACTCCTCAGGCAGCCTCCCGTTTGGCCCAAAATGTTCGGTTTCAAGAACTGCAGCTATCCGACCAAGGTAATTGATCACGAGTAAAGAGAGATGCCATATTGTATAGCATGCCTGCTGCGTCCGACTGTTTATAACACAGTCCGTACACCGGTGGTGGATTGCAAATCTTCGCGCAATAACCTCCAGGTGTCGAGAATTACGGTCTTTTGAAGTAGTCGCATCATCGTTTGAGGGGGTCGTCGGCCTACTCGACACTAAGAGCTACTGGTCGTCTGGTCGCGCGACTGTCTAATCGCCTCTTTATAAGATTGTACGTGTTTCCACTGGGAATAGCCGTCCCGGAAGATGTGTTTGAGTTGCTACACTAAATGCATAATCCTGCGACAGGTGTACTCGTCATAATATACCGTCTGAGATTCCGTGCTTGCACTTGAATAGCTCCAAAAATGCGATTAGAGCGTGATTCAAGTGTCGCCACTCCTAGACTACCGCAGTAGATTACTGACTCTGTGATGAGTGAGTAATGACGACGAATACATTGGGGTCTGGTGCATCCTCCCCCGCCCGGCCATCCAGCCATTGCTGACTTGATTGAGTTTGGCTATTCGAGGACAAAGATAATGCAGTAAGCGAGTCATGGGAACCACCTTGCCCGTAACATATGCCAAAGCAGTGTCAGCAAACAACCGGGAGTAGTCTATACCACAGGCTCGAATGTTTAAGTCTTTAGGATAGAGGTCGGATAGCCCGTGCAAACAAGGGAGATCATTGGGTTTTGCCTCTGCTCTATCGCCTAGACCTCCAACATACAACACAGATACACCTGCGCTCGACAATCAGTGTGTCGCTCGAGAGATAGTCATCAAACCCGAACTCCCCCATCTACAATCCTCAGGTATATGGTCTAAATCTTCCTGAAACTCTCCATTCCCAAGTAGGAAATCAACGCATTTCGAGTTCTTGGCCTTCAAAGACAGGCAACTCCTGCTCAACCTCCTTCCACGTCTTCTTGCCGTCGACCAGCTCGTGAACTGCAGCAATGATCTTGTCCACATCGGCCCGAACCTGGCGTGTCGAGTCCCTGTCGCGAAGAGTGACGGTTTTGTCTTGGATGGTCTGGAAATCGATGGTTATGCCGAGCGGTGTGCCCAGCTCGTCGTTTCTGCTGTACCGCTTGCCGATACTTGCTGAAGAGTCGTCAACGCGGCTCGAGATTCCGGCCGACCTGAGCTTTTGTGTCAGGGCTCGAACATGTGGAGCGAAGTCCTTGTTCGACGACAGTGGCACGATCAGTACCTTGGTAGGTGCCACGGTAGGCGGGAATGATAGAACCTGGTCTCATTAGCATCATTCTCGCGGTGCACAACATCGGGTTCATTCAACTTACACCGCGTGCCTCATCACCCCCTTCAGTGCCACGGGTCCAGTAGTTGTGTTCAATCAAGGAGTAGAGAATGCGACCAATGCCGAATGATGGTTCAATGACATTAGGTGTATACTCCCGGATGTTCTCAGTACGTTTCGTCCACTCAATCTTGATGAGGTCTTTGCTGATCTCGGCCTTGCCACCTTCCACCTCAGGAACGTCGATGACGACCTTGCCGGTCTCGTTCAGCTCTTTGACAAGCTTCTCCCGCTGCTCCTGAGATGTGGCGAGGATAGCGGCCTCGACAACCTTGCCATCCTTCTTGAAATGAGGGCCAAACTTCTTCTTCTCGAGCTCAACTGCCCACTCTTCTACAACTTTGGGCACTTCCAGGCGCTCACGGACGATGAGGGGAGCACCAGTCTTTTTGGCGTGGACCGTCAAGTCATATGCGCTCCTGTCAGCGCAGCCGACGCACTCAACCCAGCCGGAAGAGGTGAGCAGCTCAGCATCCCAGCAGTCGCAGGCATAATGGGCCATTTCATTGGCCATGTGCTGCCGGAAGCGGATCTTGTTCTGGTCGACACCGATTCTCTTCAAGAAAAGATGGATACGAGCAATGAAGTAACCCAGAGTCTCGTTGTCAACGAGGCCTGTCTTGACGGCCTCGCCGATCGTCATCTTCTTGACGGTTGTCTGGCCGGAGAGCTGAGTGTGCTTATCCAGCAGCACAAGTTCCACGTCCTCAACCTCAGAGAATCGGTGATGCTTCTTGCCGCCCTCAGGGTCCACGTAGTGCTCAATCTCAGCCATCAAGAACTCGCGCACGCGAAGGAGACCGGCTCTGGGAGAGATTTCGTTTCGGTAGGACTTGCCGATTGACGCAGAGGCGAACGGCATAGCTTGTGTGTTGAACTCTAGGAGTTTTTGGAAGTTAAGAAACTGGCCCTGAGCAGTCTCCGGCCGTAGATAGCCAGGCATGTTGCTGCTTGGACCGATCGAGGTTTGAAACATAAGGTTGAAGGCAACAGGCGGAGTGGGCTGGACGCCGGTCGCAGGGTTTCTTAGGTCGTACTTCTTGATCAGAGCACCCAGTTCTTCGCCGTTGTAGTTGTCGATCTGAGCCAGGATCTCCTCGTACTCCTTGACGACCGCATCATCGAGCTTGACAGCCTCTGTGGCGCCCTTTGACTTCTTCTTCTTCTTTTTGGGGTCCTCCTCCTTCACCTCAACCTTCTCACCGCGCGCCTCCTTATCACCCTTGAGACGGGTCTCCAGGATGTCCTCGACGAAGTGGTCGGCTCGAAGGATCTCGCCGTTCTTGGGGTCTTTGCACATCCAGTCGGCGAACTTGTCCACGTGGCCGCTGGTCTTGAGAACATCGTGAGGAGTCAAGACGCTACAGTCCACCTCCAGCATATCCTCCTCCAACACGAAGTGTTTGCGCCATTGGTCAACGATGTTAGCTTGAAGGGCGCAGCCGGGAGGACCGTAATCGTAGAGACCAGAGACACCGCCGTAGACCTCGAACGACGGGGTGTAGAACATGCGCCGCCGGAGCATGGAATCGAGGACAGCCTTATCCAAGGGCTGGCCCTTCAGCGTGGTTGCCGTGGAAGACATCTTGCTTGCGAGTTTCTTCTCTTGCTTTTGGACAACAAATCGAGCTTGTGGGGGGGTAGTTGTGAAACTCCGAAGAGACGAGGTGGCGGGGACGGCGCGAGGATGAAAGGCAAGTTGGAGTTGTGTGCCAAGGAGCGGTTGTTGACGCAGGAACTGGAGAGAAATCCGCATCAATTGGAAATAGAAGGACACGGTGAAGTGAGTCAGACGGTGCCAACTGTTCTTCCTCAACCGTGATATGCAACTAAAAAAGAACGAGGTGGGCTGTATTCTACCAAGAGAATGACTCTTTAGATCGCCTCGAGGCAAAAAAGACTCGATCCAATTGGGTCGTCCAATTTGACACAGGCAATGCGACCTACTAGCACCTTCCCCGCCGGAGGGAAATTCGTTCAGCCGTTATCAGCTGCCCCTCGATTGGGTAGTTGGACCGTGCGCTGTGACTTTTTTTCCCTTATCGGACAATTGTTCGATTGCTATCGCGAACCCTCAACTACGACCTTTCCAGGCATAGGCACCATATCATTGCCCTTCCAGTCCTTCACAGCCTAGCCGCCGATCATGGGTTCAAAACGAGGAGGCGGCTCTGGCCGTTCACTGTCGCTGAAGACAAACAACAAGCTTAGACGACAGCAGATGTATGTGGAGGATAAGAGAGAGGCCAACAAGTCAAGACATGAGGAGCGTCACCGCCGGAAAAAGGAGGAGGACAAGGATCCGGAGCTGCGAAGAGAGCGTCTTGCGAGAAATCAGACCATGACAATCGAAAAGAAGCGAGTATGGGACGAAGGTGCCGACGAGGACACACTCGGCGCCGCGGTCGACCTTGCACAAGCAAAGCGACGCCGTTTGGAACAAGAACAGGCTGAGCTCTTGAGGCTGGAGGAAGGGGCCGAGGAGAAGGGCGACGATGCCGACAGCATGCTGGGCTCGGACGACGAAGAGGAGGAAGAGGATGGAGATGAGGATGAAGAAAACTCAGCGCGTGTTGAGAGGATACGAAGGAAACAAGCACAACGGGATGCCAGTCTCGCACCAAGTGTAGCTGCAAGCCTCGCGCCATCAACGACAAGCACAAATCTGGAACTCACGCCAGCTTCATTGGCACGTAAGTTTCCGAACCTCTTCTCCGAGGACCCTCTACCTACGCCGAAGGTCCTCATAACGACATCAATAAACGCCACGATCCACAAAGAAGCCCAAGACATCGCTACTCTCTTCCCGAACAGCCATTACATCCCGCGATCAGCTCACCGCCATGGCCACAAGTACTCGGTGCGGGAAATCTGCAAGTTCGCTAGGAACCGGGACTTCACCGCCGTTGTGGTGATCAACGAAGACCAGAAGAAGCCTGATCGGATGACAATTGTGCATCTCCCCGAGGGCCCTACGCTCACGTACACTATATCGCATTACATGCCCGGCAAAAAGATTCCTGGCCACGGTAACCCAACAAACCACTATGTAAGTGTTCACCACCATCCTAAAGCACTCGAATGCAGAACGCTAACCTATCCATCAGCCCGAGCTCCTCCTCAACAATCTCCGCACTAGCCTCGGTCTCCTAGTCGGCAAGTCCTTCCACACGCTCTACCCGCCGCAGCCCGAGATCCAGGGGCGGCAGGTCGTGACGGTGCACAACCAGCGCGACTTCATCATGATCCGGCGCCACCGCTACGTCTTCCGCGACAAGCGCGCAACGGAGAAACCCGTAACCAGCGTCGAAGGCGAGAAGATCAAGGGCTTCGAGGAGATCCGTGTTGGACTGCAGGCGCTGGGGCCCAACCTCAACGTCAAGCTGCGCCGTGTCGACAAAGGGATCGGACGGGCGGGGAGCGAAGGCGAGGATGCACTGCAGTGGGAGTGGAAGGCGAGGATGGAGAAGGTGCGCACCAGGTTTAACTTGTAGAACAGGCATAGCGGCGCGAATAATAGCAAGATACCCCGTCGGCCTTTTTCCATGCTTCAATCAATGCCAAGCAAGTCGAGCAGGGTGAGGCTCGCGATCTATATGATAACTTGCCCCGACGATTTAGGGGCCAAAAGGGTCTGCATTGCCTCAAGACTTGCAGCTCTATGATCTTGCATGATCGGTACATATGCAGTTCACTGCATGAATTTTCTGAATCTACTGTCAACTAGGGTGAAAGTAAAACGACCCCGGTTGAAACCTGACGCGCTCAGCAAGACAGCGCTCACTTGCTAGCCGTCTCCTGAACAGTTGTCCACGTCTAGCCCATAAACTGAACTGTGACAGAGGCCCCTAAGCACCAATACCAACCCAACGCCACGTACGCCGTCTGCCTCCCAGAAAGATCTAAAGAGAAGAAGTAAAAACCCGAAAACGAAGCCACAAGCCAGGTTATTTGGCTTGACGAGCCTTTTCTTTGAGCATAACCACTGAATAGCTGTAGCATTGTCAGTTAGGGTTTCGTGGAGGCGGTGATGGATTTACTCACGCTACAATGCCCCCAAGGGCAACAAAGACACCAATAATGGACTTGTCACCTATAGCCCGGCCGGACATCATCCAGCCCAAAGCAACAATGGTGCAAGTCTTGACGTGGCCGACCACGGTGCTGGACACCGGGCCGGTCTGGGCGATGATGAAGAACTGAGAGATGTTGATCAAGGATGCGAATAAGCCTGACATCATAATCATGACCCATCTGTTCACCGGGACCTCAGACCAGACAGGGAAAGTGTCGACAAACGGAATAACGTAGAGCAGTAGGAAGGCCGAGACTGGCGCCTGGTTGAAGAGCAGCTGCATGCTGGACATCTGCAGCTTGCGGTGGTAGCTGGCGATCCAAACGGTGTACAGCGAGGAGGCAAAGATGCCCGTGAATGCGAAGATGACGCCTAATCCAGAGGTGGTCTTGATGTTCACGTCCGACGTAGGCAGCGAGTCGTAGTACGAGACCATCCCGACGCCTGCGCAGGCCGGAATCAGGGCGAGGATGGCATTCCGCGGCAAGGTAGACTTGTACAGGACGAAGTTCATAAGTGCCACGGTAGGCGTTAGCAGGATGCGAGCAACCTGATAGAAGGTGACGGTGGAGAAAGCGAGGGACAGGTTAGGCAGGATCACGTTGAGAGACATAGCGATGGAGAGGGGCGCAATCTCGCGGATCGAGGTCCGCCGTGGCACGAAGAATGCGAACTTGGGTCGCGAGAGGGTGTACAGCGTGAGCCATGTAATGAAAAAGTGGAAGGCGGCGAAGGTGAGCTGGGCGAGCTTCAACGAGGGGTCCGAGAAGATGGCCTTGTTCGTGAACACCTGGGATAGTAGTCAGCACCTGGATTGAGCCAACAAGTGACGGCACACATACAATGCCAATCGTTGCTAACGTGTTGACAACCATCCATATGAAGGACGACTTGAATGTGCTCTTTGGTGGCTCCGGCTTCTCCGTCTCTTGTGGAAGGAGACCGTCATCTTCTCGCTCGTCTCCGACCTCCAAGTCTCCTTGCTTCTCCAGACCATCCTCGCTCTGGTCCAGCCGCGCAAGCTTCTCGTTCTCTGGGCTGGTCGCTGTGTCTGCCGATGACGAGGCAAAGGAACCTGCGCGCTCTGCGCGACTACTGTGTTCGCTCGACATGTGAGAGGTGTGATAGTGATGTATCGTTGTCGGCTACTATCATGTGGATAAGTCGCAAGTAATGATAATACAGCGTCGCGACCCGGATATGTTATCCTCGTGGCAGATTCGAAACTGGAGCCAGACGGACTTGATCTTCTCGACTGTGACAGATGCGAGAAAGCAGAATATACTAGTTAAGAAGACAAGGAGCAGGAACAAACAGACGACAAAGTTATACAATGGGTCGTGAGTGAGGTGAAGAAGATCAGCCGGACGGTTGGCGTAGCATTTTCCGTTGAGGCCGGGCACCATGCTGCCATTTAAGAACGGGAGCTGAGTTGACCCTTGGTGGGGAAACGATTCGTACCGGTACATGTACAAGCGGGGCTCTAGCTAAGGGATCATGCTATTCGTACATGGTACCTTCAGCGAGAAGCCAAGGGTCGTGAATTTCCCCCCCATGGACATTTGTACTTTTCCACTTTTACAACGTCTCAGATTCCAACGCGCGACGCCGTTGATTTTTTACCTCGTTTGCGTTCCAATCTCTGCTGATTCGATTCGCGTGTTGAAGATCCATTCCACCGAAGCTGACAAGAGGGAAACTAAGACTTGTCAGCCCTTGTTTTCCCGAAGTTGTGAGTCTTTGAGTGCATGGTAAAGAGAAAGTCAGGCAGGGTATGGCTCCCAGGCCAGTGCACCCAAGTACTGTGGTACGCGCACATCTTTGTCGGGCGCCTAGCACAGTCCATGTCGATAGTGTAGGCAATAGACCCATTGAGGCTGGCAAACTGTTCGGAGCTGATAGCTGGCTTCCAGGGGATTGAGCAAGACACTATTGAAAAAATAAGTCATCATCACTTCGTCAGACTTTCAGTGCCGACAGCCTACAGCCTTTGAGGCATGGAGATCACATCCAATGTCCCGAAGTCCAAATTTGACATGCTCCGACAGATGCACTAAACAATGTGAAGTTGTCCTTCTCGGACTGGCACATGTGTGTGTGTGGGTGTGGGTATGCGTGCGTGTGTATGCATGTGTCGGCCCCAGCTCCGGGCCTGGCACGGAGAAACCATAATGATCACTCTCGTACTCCGGCTACTGTCCAGCCACGTTGCGCAACTCCTTTGTTGTCTGCTATGTAATACTTTGGCTCCCGCCTCCGGCAGCCTCCGTGATAGTCACTGTTTTAATGTCGAAGCTGCGTGTGTTACTGGCTGGAGCCCCAATGTCTGGGTGCCAGGCGTGATGACAGCGGGATTACTTCGAGAACTCTCAAAGTCTGGGGTCGGTGCTATTTTTGTCCAATTCAGGAGATTTGGATGCGAACATCTCGTGTTTGCGATGACCCTTAAGGCCTTATCCTGACAATGACCTTGATTCAGGGCCTGCAATTGGACCGACCAGGTGCACCATGCCGTGATGGATGACGGAGGATGGACCTCCAAGACTTTACCTCTCAGGTTAGGTTGCATTACATAACTCCCACCCCAACAATACGGGCTCGCTTGCCGACGAACCCTGCTGCTTCATCATAGCGAACCCGAGTTTATCATAATATCATCATATCATATCTCTCTGTTTCCAGTCGTACCGGTAGCCGGCGCTCTATACCTCCAAGAACACGAATGCTGGGTACGGTATGTCAGTCATGCGCCCGTGTCGCAACAGGAGACGAGGTCGGCGCCGGGCAGATTGGAGGGCAGATTATGCATCGAGCAGGTGAACTTGTTCCAAACACTTGTCTGAGCATAGTTGCGCCGGGGCTGCCACCATAGTGCCACGATGTTCTCCGTCCCGTACCCCGGCCAAAACGAACACATCGTAAGCTTTCCGGACGCAGCTTACGCCATTGCCTTTCTGTAACACACCGTTGACATTACTGCGAAACCCGTGATAGTATGGGCGACGCCCACATGTGCGCGTGTCAAGTAGTGGAGCGTGCCTATCCCTGTGGATCGCTCGTAGGCCACGCAATCCAGCTGCGGCGACGCTTCATAGATGGTTTGGAACCTTGCATATCGTCTGAAGGGAGGGAAGGCATCATGAACCATATGCAGTCGAAGGGAGCCACATCGACTTCACGAGGGTAACAGATCGATGAGCAATTTGGCCTGTCATGGTGTACACGTGTAGATTTCGCAGGGCCAAAAAAGAAACCCCCCCAAGTGCCATTTAAGCTCTCCATAAGTAAGGTAGGTATCAACGTGTGTGCAGACCGATCGTACCGATACCTTTCCTGAGATCACTCCACGCCTCGCATCCCTTGGCAAGCCACGCCTCCACCCCGCTAGCACTGGAAAGCAGGGGGTGGCGTCGTTGGAGCACACTTTCCGTCCGACCTGGACTGCTGGACTGACCCGAAGATCTACCCTAAAATACACTAGGTGCTTTTTCTGCTTTTGACACGGGCTTTCCGTGGTGGGCGACCCTGGATTTACGAATCGCGCGGGTCCATTAATTGGATCTTCTCAGGGGGGGTGGTGAACCCGGAATTCAGCACGCCAGTTGGTAGACCGCACTCCTGCCCTTCGAACGGACTACAAAGCCAACCTGAGCTGCCCCTCTGCTTGTGTGCCCCTCCTGGAGGCTCATGTCAGTCTTTTTCACGAGACCCTTCCCGGTTGTACCTCCATTGAGCAAACGGCAACCGAGTTTTGAGCCGCCTAACCTCAAACCCCCAATCTCCAATCACCACAATTAACTTTGCAGAAGCGTGCGAAGTGCGTTTCTGCGTAGACCAACGCGGCTTCCTTCCCTGCCTCGCTGTCTGAGACACTCCTTGCTGGACTGCTCTCCCTGTGGACCTTGACGGGTCAAATACATTCGCGACCAACACGCGCTACCTGAACTTTCGAGGTACAAGTCTCTCGTTGACAACAAAAGGGATACATATAAACGGCGTCTCTTACGATCAGCCTTCCCCGCTACCAAGGTTCGACGTGTCCTTGTGTCCCAGCTTCCCAACACGCAAGACCTTTGACTTGCTTTCTGCGATCCTTCTACTGCTCTGCTTCTGTTGCAAAACACCAAACTTATTGATCAAAATAATCTGTCATCATGGACGGCCGTACTGCTACTGGAACACCAATTGGTAAGGTCCCTGCCGCTCAGCATATGTCCCCTGGACCCGACAGTCTTGGCTTGCGGGATGCGACATCCTCCATTGCACGTGGCTGACAGTGGAACACTGCTAGGTGCCAATCCGCCCAACTTCTTTGAGGAGTACGGCGTGTGGAAAGATGCGCCAGTTTTGACAGGGACCACAAAGTTCGAGCCCCTGCCAGACGTGAAGAACATCATGATCACAGGAGGCTCCGGCTTCATGTATGTTGGACTACTCGAATTGAGAGGCTGCCTCAGCCACAGGAGAAAGATTGCTAACACAATCGAACAGCGCATGTTGGCTTGTTCGACACCTCACACTCACATACCCACATGCCTACAACATTGTCAACTTCGACAAACTAGATTATTGCTCTTCGTTAAACAACACGAGAGTGCTGAACGATAAGCGGAACTATTCTTTCTACCATGGCGACATCACAAATCCCTCAGAAGTTGTCAACTGCTTAGAGCGGCACAATATCGACACCATCTTCCACTTCGCTGCTCAGTCACACGTTGATCTGAGCTTCGGAAACTCGTACGGATTCACTCACACCAACGTCTACGGCACCCACGTCCTTCTGGAGAGTGCTAAGAAGGTCGGCATCAAGCGGTTCATCCATATCTCGACAGACGAGGTCTATGGTGAGGTGAAGGATGACGACGATGACCTGGTGGAATCCAGCATTCTGGCGCCGACAAACCCCTACGCTGCGAGCAAGGCGGCCGCCGAGATGCTGGTACATTCATACCAGAAGAGCTTCAAGCTTCCAGTGATCATCGTTCGCAGCAACAACGTCTACGGACCTCATCAATACCCCGAGAGTAAGAATAAGCTTTGCCTTATGTCATTCAACCTAACCGTCGTTTCACTCATCTGACATGCCCTGCAGAGATCATCCCCAAATTTTCGTGCTTACTGAATCGTGGAAAACCCGTCGTCCTGCACGGTGACGGCTCACCTACCCGTAGATATCTTTATGCCGGTGACGCAGCCGACGCATTCGACACGATTCTCCACAAAGGGCAACTCGGCCAGGTCTACAACGTCGGATCATACGACGAGATCAGCAACCTCGAACTTTGCAGCAAGCTTCTGACGGAGATAGGTATCCCGCACGAGAGTCCCGACGAGTTCAGCAAGTGGGTCAAGTACACGCATGACCGGCCGTTCAACGACCACCGGTACGCGGTTGACGGCACCAAGC
The DNA here is from genome assembly GCA_021432605.1 of Coniochaeta sp. PMI_546. NCBI lineage: Eukaryota > Fungi > Ascomycota > Sordariomycetes > Coniochaetales > Coniochaetaceae > Coniochaeta > Coniochaeta sp. PMI_546. The sequence goes on along the minus strand of MU271145.1, from coordinate 1,273,998 downwards.
TCCGAAAGCTTGGATGGGACCAGAAAACTAGCTTCGCCGACGGCCTCAAGATCACTGTGAACTGGTACAAGCAGTTCGGCGAGCAGTGGTGGGGTGATATCAGCAAGGTGCTGAGTCCCTTCCCTATCGTTGATGGTGATACGGTCATGTCTGACAAGGAACCCGTGACCGACTCTCCTCAACCCCTGGAGGGTCAGAACGTGACCAAGAAGCGCAAGGTGGACGGAATCAATGGTGCTAACAGCACTAACGGCGTCAACCTCCCCAACGGCGCCGCCTCGAGCTTTGCAGTCCCGGCATAGGAGGACGAGAAAAGTCGGCTGATTTGATCTTGCGGCAAGGCACCAGCGGCGTGGTCCCGATCCAGCTGTAATGGTGTCTAATCACATCTTCTCTCCTACGCTTTTGGCTACGGAAAAGGGATAAATGTGCCCGCCATCTCCGGGCTAGACAGTTGTCAGCGTCGATAACAATTAGAGGCTGGATGGTACAGGGCTGGCGTTAACCGGTTGAGGTCGTTCTTGTTTGCGCTTGCACCATTCGTATCTAACGCCATCAGTCGTTTTGTGTGAGCGTTAATCAATTATATCCCATTGACCTGTTCCATCCTCTCAAGACATCTTGTCTCCTGCACACGGAAGAGAATCACCGTTTGCTTACCTTGCAAATTGTGTTGCTTGCTTCCAACTTAAATGTGTTAATCCTAAACTAGTATCCGAGCATTTGGCCTATGTCCTGCGACCTAGTGTAGATCTACCTGGAACATCTCCCCTGCCCCCATCTTGGATTTCAAGGATTGTACCGACATCTTAATCCGGTCCGCGAATTGGATGGTGTATAAGAAACTTTATGCTCACGATCTGACATGTACGACCATAGGTACTGGAAAACTCGGGATCCCGTCCGCTCTCCCATCGATAAGCCAGTAACCGTCAGACTAGTACTCGGGTGGGTGACCACCGGGGAATCCCTGATGTTGTACATTTTTTTTGTACTTTTTGCAACTCGACCACAAAATACTTTAGTCAGGTAGGTGGAGTAGGGCGACTGCAGCATTGATAGATGGACACGGAAATGGATTGCGGCGGCACGGCACCCCCCCACTCACTACGGAGAAATATAACTTCACAAGTCAGAATTCGTCCTTACGGCCTCAAGCAAGTGCCGCAGGATTTACATGTCCGTCAGGCTTCGTGAGCAAACGAAAGGAAGTCTGGTCTCGAGACAACTGTGTCCCGTCGCGCCGAGAAGATCTAGTTGTGGTTGTGCAAGGTTCAGTGATTTCCGTTCAGCTGTGTCTCTGGCAATCTAGACCTCTGACTACCGTTGAGCTGCAGCATAATGAGGCACTGGCGCCAACAAACCGCATGAACGAGTCTGCACGACCAGCGAGCTGGGTTTGGGCGCCTTGCATGGTTTTTATAGGCTGATGTTTCCAGTAGTTTTAAAGGGGTGCCTGCTTCTTGTTGGCTACCGACTTCGCAACGTTGCAGTCAATAAAAATGCCGCCCACTGCCCCGGGTCTGGGAGTAATTTTCTTTTTGACAGCGGCATCTCCATATCGACGGGAGTTCTCGACCTGCGATGGAACACGCGGCAGCTACCGTTCATTAAGGTTACGGCCGTCTCGTCTCATGATTTGGCGACCCACGACGGACTGTCGAACAAGATGGCATCTCGAGACTTCGGCTTCATGCTGCTTCGATGCCTTCGGCGAAACATATCTGTGGTAGGATATCTCGTGCGATCTGATTGGGATACATTCGTCCAATTTGGAGTTCGTTACGCGTCACGACCGCCGAGAATCCCGCTTTCTATGATACTGTCTTTTCTGGTACTCCGAGGTTGTCTTAGACATACGCTAGCTTTAGGGGTCGATACTGATGCCATGTTTTAACTATCGTACGACGTGCAATATAGCATGGAGTTTCCAAGCGACTGCAGATTGCTTACAGTGTCTGAGATCCCAGGTAGCCTCAACTGCTGTAGCATACCGGTGAGGTAAACACTTGCCAGCCGCAGTCGGCTCTGCAGTAGGCCAGCAGCTGGATGCGTGCCCGTAAGAACCAACAAGGTCCGATCCACGAAGCTGCGCAGATGCCCTGCCCGTTTTTATGTCCGGAATCTCCACGGTGTCTACCGCCGAGTAGGATTTGTGACTGCGGGTAGCGGACCGAAGAAGGGAAGTACGCCCGTCCGTCCCCTGAAATAAGCACGGCCTTGTGCATGCTCCAGTGGGTCTTCTTTCCCTTTGACATGCCGCTGCAGTTGCATTGTCGATGTTGCGAGTCAACGACAATGCCGATGTTGCAAATGATTTGTGACATGGGAAAAGTGACCATATCTTTTCTCTACCGGGACTGCCATACACCAAAGCGGAATAGCTCGTTAAATTTTTGGGAAGCTACCTGTACCGGGCTTGCCTTGTGCTCTCTTTCCCGGGGTCTGCAGCTAAGACCGACGGCAGGAGCGACCCGAGTTGTCCATTATTAAACGGTCACAATTCCTCCTCCGACGGCGCCACCTCCTCTCGGTCTTGGCCCCCCCTCCTCTCTTCTTCTCCCTCTGCTCACACTCGTCCTATCCCGCTCTTCTTCCTAGTGGCACTGGATCCCCAACTGCCAGCTCTACCTACGTGTAGCTGTTGTCGGATTGGGAAGAGCTGCTACCAAACCGCATCAGCTTACGCAGAGCTTAATCAAGGACTTCCGCTACCAACTCCAACCCCTGGCACTTGCATCGACATTTCTTACTTAAGTCCGCCGCAGCACGGCATAAACCTTGCACTACAGTACCTGAAGCATCACTAAACAGCTCGAGCATCTCACCCCATGCATAGCCAATCTTGAACCCTTTCAATCGCGGCTCCAGACAGTTCTAATGGGGAAGAGGAGACGACGCCCCGTTCAAATTCGTGATAGTGGGCTCCAGTCAAAGTAGGAATAAATGCAAAACGGCAAGGTCACCGACGCGCTGGACCTCAGCTTTGAGGATCCACAGTCGCATGCGCCGCTCCCCATACAAAACGGCACGAGCACGAGCACGAGCAGTGCCAACGGAAACCATCCCGCAGCTGTCGAGGAGGAGTTTCTCGAAGCCGACGACACCTCGGTCGAGGGTGACGTACCGGCCAGCGTCTTCGACCCGGGCTCGAGCGCCTCGGGGCTCCAGGTCGACCCGAACGCCCACGGCGAGGAGGATAGGGCCACGTCGCTCTACGCATTCAGCACGTATCCGAGGATACAAGCCGCGTTCCAGGTCGAACATCCCTTCGACACCATGCTAGACTCTGCTACCATGTAAGATGCGCTTACCCTAGACGGACGGAGCGACGAAAGCTGACATGATAGAAGTGACTCATCCCGCACTCTATACGCAGACGACCTCGACTATGTGATCGAGCACGGGCGCCGCTACTGCGGTGATTACAGCATGCCCAACGACGTGACAGAGCAGACACGCCAATATGTCATCCACCAAGTCTACCTCAAGCTCTTCGACCTCGAACTGACAACCGTGCCCCTCCACAACCCTCGATATATCCTCGACATCGGCACCGGCATAGGCGAATGGGCAATCGGCATCGCGGAGAAGTATCCCGACTGCGAGGTCTTCGGGACCGACATAGCTGCCATCCAGCCCACGGACCAGGTCCCCTTCAACGTCGAGTTCCACATCGAGGACGCGGAAGAGGAATGGATCCGGCCGGCGAACGCGGTCGACCTCGTGCACATCCGCAACATGGCCGGGGCGTTCAGGGACTGGAGTTTCATCTACCAGCAGGCCTTCACGTGCATAAAGCCCGGGGGTTACATCGAGGTGCTCGACTTTGACGATCACAGGGGTTACAAGAACTTTGTGTCTTGGTTCCCGGAGGGATCGGCGATATCGCTGATCACGAGCGCACTGCGGCAGGCGTCGGAGATGGACGGCCGCCCCAAGGGCGTCGCGCACATGGACCGCCAATACCTGATAGATGCCGGCTTCGTGGATATCCAGGAGATGCAGCACGACATCCCCCTCGGCCGCCAGGAAAACCAGAAGTTTGGCGAGGACTGGCTGTTCGCCGTCGTCACTGGAGTGGAAGCGACGTGTCTGCGGCTGCTGACAAAGTACATGGGCTGGGAGGCGGACTATGTCAGGGGCTTGTGCGACGAGGTCTCGCACGAGCTGAAGAAGATGGCCGAGGACCCGAAGCGGGCCAAGGGCTTCGTGGTTAAGCTGAGGGTGCTCGTCGGGAGGAAGCCCGAGGTGCCGGGCCAGTGGACGGCGCAAAGCCTCACGGAGAACGGCCAGATGAGGGAGTTCAGCGAGGACGAGAGCACCATTGGGACCCGTGACGGTCCGTCTTCTGCTTCGCAGAGCGATACGTGACGACGTTTGGGGGTGATCTGAGATGTGGCGGTGTGGGCGGCATTTGTGACTTTGTACGTGATAACATGTCTTTCTTGTGTTGGCCCGAAGGGCTGGTAGAGTTCCGCTTCGTGTGGGACGTTCTTCTTGCGTTGTATATGTATACACAGATACCCAACTAACTAACAGCTTGCCTGTTAGATAATTAACAGACTTGGATGTTGAGTTTCAGGTTGAGAAGATGTTTTTGCACGATATTCACAGTTGAGGTGCGTGTAAGCAAGCCGGCATCACCACGAAACCCACCCACCTTGGTGTTTCTTCCAATGGCTTGGAAGTAAGTCAAAATGGAGCACGCGAGGTTCAAAGGACGGGATGGATTCAGTACGGACTGATAAGGTTGGTTCTAAAGGCTGACACTGTCTCGAAATCATCTATACCCTCCTCAGAACAAGATCAATCTGGCCAGCAGCAGCACTCTTGAAATAAGCGTGCCTGTCTGTGGTCTGGAGACAATCAAACAAGCCGACATATTCCAGCACTATCCCGGCCATCAGTGAACAGTAACGCAATAGAATTCTCGATTCTCTGTAGGCAGCTTCATGTGGCGGCCCGTCGTCCCGCTTCCTCTGCAGGGTGGTATATGTGCCAGACGCCCATGGCGCCTTAAACTCATGACCTTTTTGCGCCAGTAAACAGTAATAAGCCAAGAAAGAATAAAGGAAGCCTTGGCCGTCGTGTGGACGCTGGCGGTCGCCCGAAATCCCACTAAAATCAAACCGTAGATGACCGGACTCCAAAACTGGCCCGTCGAGGGTTCTCACCCTCGCTGCCGATGCTGTGCCACGCTAAAAAGCACCATGCATATGTACAATATCAGCAAGCTGAAAACGAACTTTGACGAATGTCGCCGAGGAAGAAGAGATAAGCGGTTGCCCACGAGGGTACGCACGACGCAGCCCGGGAATGGGCGGCGCGTCAAGGGTCTACATGCGAAGACGAGGACATGACTCGAGGCGACGAGTCTCATCCGACAGAGACACAGTCAAACGAGCGCGCCTCTTCGTCTCCGTCCACGGCTCGGTCCATCTGGTCGTTGGGCCAAGACGTCTCGAAGCAGTGGATCATCCTTGTCTTTGTCGACATGATGTACCCGAACATGTCTGCCAGAGTCGTAAGTCAGTGTGCACGAAAGTTGGAATAGTGCTCTACATACCGCTGTAGGTTGTCTGGCCGGGGGTATTTGTGTTCTTTGTCAGGGCAAAATGGGCAGACATACCCGGGCGAGGCGTGGACAAGGCCGTGTCTGATCATTTCATTTTTCCGTTTGAATCCCTTGCCGCCCTCGCTCCGAGGGCAGCCTTTGACGGGGCAAAAATGGGGCCTCGCCGATGAGTGCACGTTTGCGTGAGAGTTTAGGAGGTACTGTGTTTGGAATGGTGCCGCATTGCAATTTGTCCAGGTACAGATGTAGACACCGGTACTCGTGAGGCCATCGATGCTCATGCGATCTGCTATCGATCCTGCCGACACCGATCCCGGATCAGCATTCTGCGCCTGGTTGCTGTTATGTGGAAACTCAATCCCTCGTGGTGGACCATTGTGCTGAAAGTATGAGCTGTAGGATGAACTGGAGGATGGAGGTGCAGGCGCCAGTGGTTGTTGTCCCGGTATATGTCTTGGCGAAGGTAGATCTCTGTGAAACGTCTCAACTGGTGAAACCGGAGGGGATCCGTGGGGAATAGACATCGCAATCCGCGGGAAAGTGGCCGGGGGCGAGTGCTGAAAAGGAGTATGTAAGATGTTTCCGTCTCTGTGCATCGCGTTCTCGCGAAGCTGCCTCAGGTCACCCAGCTGTTCATTGATTGAAGGCAAAGGTGTTTGACCGTTAGTATCTGACCTAGGAGACTTCAGCTGAATCGGCGGAAGCTCTCCTTTGCCGTTAGGAATCATTATAGGCGACCGCATATCCATCTTCGGCAGCAGAGAATGGCTTGGGTCACGTGGCGAGCATAAACTGCTCTCGCTGTATGGCGACATGTACGAACCCGCCGGCCCGGCAGCGACAACTGGGCGGTCCTCAGGATGCGGCACATCGTTACGAATAGCAATAGGCGCAGGAATCTGCCCAGGTTGGCGCACCTCATGCATCACGACATCATTTTCGGTGACCGGTGGTGTCAGTCCGGCGTTGATGGACTCTGTATTGGTCGTTGTCGTCTCGGTGAATGCTTGAAGAGCCCCTGCCGCAAGGGATTTCAAGTCGAAGACGTCCACGCTACCCGGGTTTGGCGAGGCAGTAGCCTTGCCGGGCACCCTAGTCTTCTCCTCTCCGGCCCCTGGTTGCCGGCCTCCGTCACACCCGGCGCTTTGGGGTTCCTGTCGTTCGGAGAAGCTGCCCGTCGAAGAATATGAGTCTTCCATCTCTACGCTCTCTTCGTCGTCGCTATCGTCGGACGGTAGCGCCTCCTCCGCCCCTATAGCAGGAATATCTGGATTCCTGCCGCCGTCAAGCACCTCCAATAACATTCGATCTCCCCCGTTAGGCCTTACCAATGGCCGACCGTTAGACTTTCTGTGACGGGAGCCAAGAAGGGAAATGACTCTTGGTGGTAGAGATATTGAAGGTGGGGGGGTCACTGATGGTCGTAGAACCACCTGTCTTGCGGCCATAATAGGGCTCCCTCTTGGGACGACCTCATCAGGATCGTAGAATTCGCTAGAGGGAAGGTGAGCAGGACTCGTCGCCGCCGTGGAACCCATAGCTTCGCGATCTGCTTGGTGTTCTGACTCACGGAATTTTGTCGGGTTTTAGGTCGCCATCGAAAGCAGACAAGTAGTAAGACAGCTTGATGACAGTGACTCTAGCTGTCTCGCTTCGCGCGCGTGGTTGCGAGGTTGAGCAACAGATAGTTCCAAAATAGTTTGCTGCCTAATCGTCCTTTCGTTTCCCTCTTGCAGGGCCACGCTCTCTGAACGAAGAATAAGAAACGCCTGGCTCCCTGCTTACCTGGGAGAGGCAGCACACTGGACGTGGGGACAAGGTTGCAGGTAGCGGCGGAAGTGGGACGCTCATGGAGGAGCCGCAGATACTTGGCCAAGGTGTTGGGAAGAGTTGCCGTGGGAGAAGAGACGGAAAAGCGTAACTTGGCAGACGGACGGCTCCCGCTGCTCAAGATTATCCAGAAGAAGGTTGGACGAGCTTCTGCAGTTGATGGAGCCGGCAAGACCGCGTGACTGGTTTGGACGAGGCGGGGAGCTTGACTTTAATTTGGGAATTCACCACCAAGTGCGACCCTCCCACAAGAACCTTGTTCAAAAGGTGTCTGCACCCCAGAACAGCTTAAACAAGGGCATAAACGAGGTGTGTCCTGTTGGGGCCAGGGTTCCGTCAGCGAGGTACAGCGGTGAAAATCCCTGGGCACAAGTGCTCTAGGGCTTTTCAAATGGTGGTGCTGACCGACAACAATTCTGACGTGGGTGTCGCAAGGCGTGGGACGAGCGAAGAACGTGGTATTCAACGCGGCTATCAACCAGGGGTTTGAAAGTAGCGGCGGAAGCGATGAAAGTGGAAATGCGATGGTGAGATTAAGTTTTGAGGTTGAGCCAACGAAAGCTAGAGGAGCGAGCTCGAGATTGGGTCACAAAGGCCTCATCAAGCCTCTCGACAAAGGTTGTAGCGGGGGGAAGCTAGGAAGAGGCTATGATCTGATTCGAGAGACACATGGCAACGAATCCGACTGGCGTTCGCCGCGAGGTTGGATAACTAGTAAGCCCGTACTGGTGAGACCAGGAGTAGATGAACCGTAGTGTTTGCACAGCACCAGCAATAACGGCCTCTACACGTACTGGTCCTCGTCTTTGGAGTAGTAGGGTAGGTATGTACTGTGATAGTAGAAGATGGAGGTGGCAGGCGGCGGCGCAAGGTGCGTGGTTGCCAAAAGTGGGGTCACACGGCGGAGCGAGTGGTGCAACGGTGGAACCAAGAGCTGAGCCTCCTCTCGTTGAATGAGACGGGAAGCGGGATCCTCGACGCCGCAGCTGACTTGTCTGACCACCTGTCCACCCAACCTATCGGATGCCGTTGTTGGCTTTTGGACTACGTTCCTGATCCTCGCCAACGGTAGCGTTCAGGTGGAGAGGCACCGATGGCTGATAGGAGAGGGTAAGAGGCAGCCTGAGTGTCGCCAGGAGAAAGGAAAAGTACGCAGGGTTGAATGAGCCAGAAACTGCCGAACAGAATGGGAAAAAGGTGGTGAGGGGGAAGTAGGTTAGAAACAGGACCAGGGCCGAGTTCGAGCCGGCCAGAGGTCAGACATCCATTTGGCTTTGGTGCTCTCGAGGGACGGATGGTCCCCCTCTCAATCAATTTGGGGGAAGTTGATGGGATGGCTGCCCAACTGGGCGTGCTACCCTGTTGTGCGGCTCCTAATTCCTCACGCACTTGTCAAAATAACGGGGAAACACCCCACAACGAAGCGGGGTGCTCTCATCGGCCTGGGTCTTATTGTTCTTAGGGTCCTGTCTTGAATCTGGGGGGGGGCGTGGAGCAGAGGCTACGGTAATAAGAATCCAATACTGTGGTGGAGGGCTGGATATAAGCGACAGATGGCTGATGGCAACTGGGTTGACGAAATAGAATTTCTGGAAAACTCTCGAGCGACCCGATCAGATTTCAAGGCTTTGTTTGGCCTTGAAGTCCATTGTGTGGTCCAAAGATTTGACAGGGAAAGGATGCACGGGCGAAAGCTCCTTCTCCTTGAGAATGAGATACGAGGCACGTCGCAACATATTACTGGTCGTGAATGTCATGCACGGGATGCAGTTGCCTTGCTGAATGTGTAGAAGCAGGCACGCGAATGTATTCCTGAACTGCACACACACACACACACACACACTCGCACACACCGAGAAGGAAACCACCAACAAGCGAAGATCACTGATGGACAGGGTATGACCACTCAAGGTACAGTGAATCCCCTGCAAGACGAGAGACACCGCTGGCCGAACCCCCCAGACATCGAATTATGCACGACCAAGTTATCCATCAAGAAGATGGGACAAGCACACTGGGCGGGTTACTGGCAAGCGAATCACCACGCGGCGCAGAGCTTCCCGCATGGCCGCTCACTGGTAGTCAATCAACACCATGCAGGAGCTCTGGTGCCATGGATGTACCGGTAGCCCTTTGTAAGCGTGCATCTGTGGGGGCGGCAAGGTCCCCTGGATCGTTCCGCCTGCGCGTTACCTCGTTGGTGTTTGACCCAGAAGGGCATTGTACGATATCTCCTGTGTCTTTATCGTCCTCAAAATCCCGGAACAGAGACAGGAGCAGTTTAGCACACATTAAGAGGTGTAATGCCTGAGCTCCCGGATTTTCACAACGTTACGATACATCATCATTCTCCTCCTTGCTGAGCCGTCACTACCTATGGCACTGGGCACGTCATGAGGAAGCATTCTGCTCGTGGTACCAACTCCGTGAGCTAAAAGATCGGGGAGCGCCTGCAGACAGGGCGAGCGAATTACGACTTGCGAGGGGCTGTGCGGCCCCGAACCTTCCTCCGATCCCACCAACTCTTTCAGCCTCATCCAATCCCGTCATGCCTTCGCATAGCGCGTCATTAATCCGGTAAAGACTGGCGACTCAGCGAAGGACCACCTCCCCTCTTCTCGAGGCCGTCCTCGACAATATCGATTGCCGACCTCTCGCGCTGTCCTGTCTCGTCACCAACCAGCATGTCATGGTGGAATGATGACATGCGTACTCAAGCCGTCAAAATATCGTCATGCGAATTCACCTTGCGATGGTGAGCCCAGCGGTACGAAGAAGCGAGGGAGTAAAATGTCTTCCGTCTTCTATTGCCAGCGGTCTGATACGCAACTATTATCTGTCCCATCAGATGATAGACCATTAGTGGACCCGATTAGGCCATCAGCTTTGGCGGTGTGGACAGGAACGGGGCATCCATCATCAGCCATCTCCTCGGCGTCGTTGATGAATGATGGTTGGATGTTTTTGTGGCGGATTGGTGGATCGCAACTGGACGAGCGACTGCGATTTAGCCGCATCCTAAAGTCAACCGCCTATGATCGCGAGGTACCAACCCACAAGCGCACCAACGTCACCTCACTGGAACATACTCCACTCCCGTGATCTCTGTTAGAATTAGCGTGTTTAGTATGGGAAGCGGAATAGAACTTGACTTTGGCCATATTTTCAGACTTGCCTCACCCAGACAGCTGAAGATCTTTGACAGGTTTGGTTGACATCGACCGTGTAATTTGCGGCTCTCGATCCTGTCGATCCGAAAAGTTTAAATCAAACTTCAGAGCAGCGGGTCCCAAACCTGGACGGCAGGATCTCACTGTCTCCTTGCACGTGTACACTATACATAAGGTACTACTGTAACCTGGCTTGCCTGTGCCGCATAACCGACATCGGGATTCTCTCTGATTCGAGACCTTGGGGTCGCTTTCAATTATGCTGAGAACCTACTAGGCTACTACTGTTGGTAATGAAACGACACATGAATTATACGTTGCGGCTTGGATGGCAATACCCTCCGTAGTAATGCCAGTTTTATGTAAGGTACCTACTACACTTTACTGTGATACCAGATGAAAGACGATGACTTCTCTTATGTAATCACCCCGCGATCTGCCCCTCACGTTATGGTATCGGTGGCCGAGGTCAACCCTCATTTTGAATGTGTCATGACAGCGGGCAACTCTCTTGATGAGCTCCATGGAGACCCGATCGGGCCGTCAACATGCTAGGCCAGAAAGACCACGGAGTGGAGTGGCCTCGGCCTCCACCCGAGCACCGGAGAATGTATTCTGGCCGGACTACCGTTGTCATGCTATTCCAGACTTGACCTCACATCACACAAGTGGCTTGAAACTAGAACTTCCTACTGAACTTGATATCGCGTTATCATCTAAGTGTTTGAGCAACCTGGAGTTCATTCCTTGGTGGTGTATCCAGACATGTCGACCGCAAAGACTATGAAAGCCGTCGTCTTCGATGGCCCCAAGAAGGTGTCCGTCCAAGACCGTCCCATACCGCAAAGTGAGAATGCCATACCCTGCCTGGCCGATTGTTTTCTGAGCTGATCGACGTCAATCCCAGTTATCGATCCCAAGGACATCATTGTGAAGGTGGCAGCAACTGCTCTCTGTGGCTCGTATGATTCATCCTTACTTGCATGTCCTGATGCTTGTCTGCTAACGCCGCGATTAAGAGAACTCCATACATTTAGAGGCCACCAAAAGTCCGGAACAGGATTCATCATGGGTCATGAGTTCACCGGTATAGTGACAGAGGTCGGCAGCCAAGTCAAGACGATTAGGGTCGGCGACAAGGTCGTCTCCCCTTTTACCGTCTCCTGCATGGACTGCTTCTACTGTCGCAACGGATTCTCCTCGCGCTGCGTCAACTCCACGTTGTTCGGCTGCGAGAAGCTTGACGGCGGCCAGGCTGAGTATGTCCGTGTTCCGTACGCCGACGGGACCGCGATGAAGGCCCCCGCTCAGATCAAAGATAATGCTCTCATCTTGATGGCCGATATCTTCCCGACTGGCTACTTCGGTGCCAAGAACGCTTTCAAGCTGATCGAGCCGATACAGCCTGGTGATGCGACCGTCGTTGTTGTCGGATGTGGACCGGTCGGTCTTTGCGCCATAGTCTCAGCCCTGGAGCACCGACCGAAACATCTCTTTGCCGTCGATAGCGTGGAGAGCCGTCTCGAGCTTGCAAGGAAGCTAGGGGCTGAGCCACTCAATTTTGCGAAAGACAAGGAGGGTATGGTCGACAGAATCAAGACGGTGACGGAAGGCCGTGGCGCGGATGCGGTGATTGAAGTGGTTGGTCTCAGTCCGGGTCTCAGGACTGCATACGACCTCTTGAGGCCGTTTGGCGCCATCAGCAGTATTGGTGTGCATAATGCAGAGGTGTGTAGCCCCTTTCCGAGCAAACAGACGACACTGAGCCCAGCTAATACCTTCCACAGATCCCATGGACCGGCGCTGAAGCATACAGGTAAAGAACACAGACCTCCAGCAAGAAGACATCCTCAAAGCTAACAAGTGCACAGCAAGAACTTTAGAGTTCAGATGGGACGATGTCCAGTGCGGTCGATATTTCCTGAAGCCCTCGAGGTCCTGGCCAAGAACCAAGACAAATTCAGGTATGTTCCATCCGTCAGAGATGGAAGACTAAGGCACTGCGGATACTGATCTCGCCCCCAGCTTCATGTTCGATAAGATCATGCCTTTGGCGGATGCCGTGGAGGGATACGATCTTTTCGACAATATGAAAGTCCAGAAGGTCATTTTCAGACCCTAAGCAAGTCGTTTGCCTCGGATTTTGCGAGGAAGAGAATCTGCCATACTTTGAACAGGCGGAACCGTTTTAGTTCTGGCGAGGCTTGACGATGCCGTCATGCATCAGGTAGTAGGTAACAGTTGAATCGTCCTGGACAGTTGACAAAAGGATCCTCTTGCCACGTTTCGGACCCCTCCACTGTTTCCATTGCGCATCTTCGTCCTCAAGATCAGTAGACTCCTGCGGGTTGTCGGATGGGGGAATCGGCTCGATTGCGTCAAAGACTTCGGCAAAGGCTTTGAGGGACCATTTCTCGGCCAGGTGGGTGGGCAGTACCCATTCGAACTCTGGAGGCTGAGGAATACGCTCTTTCCTGTTTTTCTCGGCCATGATAATGTCGATTTGTTCGTCGGGATGGACGTAAAGCCGGCGCGGCGGGAGACCCGATATCAAAGGTCTGGAGAGGCCCGGTATCCGGTGGGTGCGTAGCTCGGTCCAGTCATGCTGATTCTCCAGATTGAAGAGCACCGTCTGCGCCAGAGCCTCAAGGTACGAGGAGGTGGACATCTTCAGTTTCGTCCGCGAGACGGGATAAGAATGCGGAATGTTCGAACGATATCGCGACCTTGGAATGTCCACTGCCAACAAAAATTCAAAGCAAATCCAAGACCCACAGCTGCCGCGGCAGCACCTGCAGCGACCCCACTGTCAGCACGGGCAGGCAGACAAGGCAGCGCAGGATGCCGGGGCTCAGAAGGGCCAGAACGAGCAGGAGGAGCTTAAATCTTAAAAAGTGGCCCTGTCGCTGGGCTGACTGACTCTGTGAGTCGTGCTGTGGTGCTTTGGTGGACCCTTATCTCGCCAATTGGAAAAGATGCTGCCGGCATCTTTACGATGACCTACCTTAACTTTACAAGAGATAGAGTTTGGCCGTGCCTTTCCAAGTACCTGAATAGCCGTTGTTGGGTGTAATCACGGCAAGTCAAACAGTGACATGAATCGTTCAATCTCAGCAAGACTTGATATTTTGCCGCCTTCGCAAACCTGCGAACTGACATCACCGGTTCCACAAGCCTCACACGGCAACACGGGGTTCGCGAAAGAGCCGTGGCCCGTGGCCCGTTGATGATGGGAACTTCCGCAGGGGTTGCACCGAATACGTGTATTGACGACCATGGAATGAGGCCCACTCAATCAAACAAGGCACCTGATTCGAAACAGCGAAGAGGCCAAGGATAGCCAAGGGTGCTGACAACTTGACAATCGTCATCTACCACACCTTTTCATCTTTTCCCATGTTCTAGCTTTTCCCCGACTTCTCGGTATCCTTTAGGGGTATTTAACTGCACGAGTTGTCGATGCGGAGTACTTTGTTCCCACAAGACCATTTTATAGTCGCTGCGCCCTGTGTGCTTGCTTGTTCTTCTCGGTTCGTTGTATCATTACTTTCCATCATCCATTGACTGGTCCTTTCCGACAGATTCGACAAGTTCGCCCCGTTCACTATTATTTCGGCTAATGAACCCTTGACCTGATAAACCGTCTTACAACGCTGCAAGCCCTTTCCGTGCAGAGCACAGTCTTTGTCTAGTATTCTCCCTTCCGAACGTACGGCCAGCCGCCATGGCTGAACCGTCGACTCCAGTCGAGCCGTTCCCGGCCTTCGCCGCCGCTCGACATGACTCCTTCACTCCGCCTACATCCCCGATCCGGCGCACCAGCGATACCCCTTCCGCAAGAGCCCGCGGTGTCTCTAGGTCGTCATTTGGAGGCAGTATTCGAAGGTTGTCGAAACAGTTTGAGGAGTCGAGTCCTCCAGCTGGATTCATGGCTACCACTGGGGAATTCGCTGCATCCGTCCTTTCTGTCGATAGAACCGGCCGACAGCATCGCTCTTCATCAGGGCAGAAGTCACCCAGCGCTCCGTTGGCACCCATTCCGAGCACGGCCCCGGAGCCGGTCGTCGGCACGCCATTGGACCGCGAGCCTTCCTCTTCGAATAACGAGGAGTACCAAGAGAAAAAACGGGACGGCCAGACAGTGGAACAAGATTCAAGAACGAATGAGCGAAAGAAAACAGCCTCCGACCACACATCGATTGCAGATCAAGGAGCGGCCGATGCTGAGCTCAAGGAACCATTCGACAACGGCTACCACTTCCCGCCCAAGTATACGTGGCAAGAGTCGTTCAAGCAGGGGCTGATCACTGCGTGGAAATTTTCCACGACGTTCTGGGGCTTTTTCTGGGTGATATACGGACTCAACGTTGTTGCATGGGGTGGCATGCTGTTCCTCCTACTTTGCAATGCCTCGCCGGCCATGTGCTACCCAACGTGCAACGATATCAACTCTCCGCGCCGGATATGGATCGAGATCGATTCGCAGATTCTCAACGCGCTCTTCTGCGTCACAGGATTTGGACTGGCCCCGTGGAGATTTCGCGACTGGTACTACCTACTAAAGTATCGCGTCCTAAAGAACGAGGAAGCTTGGCGACGTCTGGCTGGCCTCAAGAACGATTGGTTCCGCCTCGAAGGATCCGAGGTGCTGCCATTGGACGTCGGGCCTGGTAACATTCCGGAGGACGTACCTCTTGGCAGCGTGCCTTATCCCGTCGAGAAGACCCCTGATCCGCCTTTGACTGGGGTTCGAGCTCCCCCCACGGCGCCCTGGAAGATGGATTTCTTCATCTGGACCATGGTTGGGAACACCTTCCTGCAGGCTGTCCTCTCCGGGTTCATGTGGGGCTTGAACAGATACGATCGACCCTCGTGGTCAACCGGCCTTTTCGTAGCACTGGCGTCTATTGTTGCAGCTGCCGGAGGCATTGTGTCGTTTATCGAAGGCAAAAAGGTGAAGAGCATCGAGGGCGTTCCTCTGACCGACCAGGACAAGCAGAAGCTGGCCCGTGACAAGGAGCAGGGCATTCTGCATTACAATAATATCAAGGCCAAGAAACCAAAGGACAAGGTCACGGATGAAGAGGCGACTGGAGACAAGACGAGCAAGGCGAAGAAGGTGCTCGGGCTTGGAAAGACTTAGTCGAGCAACGACTAGGCGACGACCGCGTGGCTTTTGCTTTTGTGATAATGCATTTGAGCGCATCGGGGGGCTTGGATACCTAAAGTTTGGATAGTGTTCCATGGTTTAGAGCCTGGAGTTACAAGGAAAGCGGCTACGTAGGCCTTCTACACGCACTGTCACCTGGGTTCGGTTGATGAACATCCGCTGTGCTGAGGGTACTATAGATCACAGATACGAATGAAGCTATAAACTCTCAGCATTACGAAACATATATACAAGCCAGTTCGTCTTGTGGATATCCGCATCACGAAAGGGTGGTTAAAAGGCAAACCTTATCTACACGTGTACACGTAAAGTTGAAGTGAGCGGCAGTGCCGACGTCACGAGCACAAGGAGCTTCAGAAGTGGATCCGCTTATCGGCTGCGGCTAGCGGTATGACCCCATCTGCCAACCCGAAACGGAACAGACCTCACCAGTCTCACCTACCTTACCTTACCTTACAAAGGACAACAGCTGACTGCAGTGAGGCCTTGAACCATTCCTCCAGCGGAGGAGCTGTCTTTCATTTGTGTAACCACCAGTACCTCTCCTTTATCTCCAAGCCTTATTCAAACCTCCTCTTGGCTGACCGGTCAATATCAATTGAACCATCCCCGAGCCTTATCCACTCCGGCTCCTCGAGGCCACTGCCTGTTTCAGGCAACCGTACCAGAACCATCTCCATCTGAAATCATTATCCTGTATCCCAACAGCATTCGAGGTCCTTCTGAAGCAATCACAACCATGGCTCCCCGAGCCGCAATCCCTCTTCTTGTGGGCATGATGCTGCTAACAGGCGTCTGCAACACCCTCCTAACCAAGTTCCAAGTACGAGACCCCCCCCTCCCTCTTCCCCCCTCACACAGCTAGAAGACCGAACTGACAATTTCCTCCCGAAAAGGACAACCAATGCGTCCGCAACTGCACAGACCCCGATCCAAAGAACCGCCGCGCCTTCGAGCAGCCGGTACTGCAATCAGCGCAGATGTTCGTCGGCGAGATGGGCTGCTGGCTGGTTGTGGGCGGCATGGCGCTCTGGCGGCGCTACATGTCCAAGACCTCGTCCCAATCCTACGAGGCCGTGCCCACGGCCGACGATACCGACGGCGCGAGCATCCGCTCCGACACCGCGCTCAACGGAAGCGGGCACAGAAAAGACCCCAACGCTCTGCGGGGCTGGAGGGTGCTGTTGCTCTCGCTGCCGGCGATATGCGACATCCTCGGCACGACGCTCATGAACGCCGGTCTGTTGCTGGTGGCGGCGAGCATCTACCAGATGACGCGCGGCGCGCTGGTTCTGTTCGTGGGGCTGTTCAGCGTCGTCTTCCTGCGGCGGAAACTGCATCTGTTCCAGTGGCTTTCGCTGGTCGGAGTCATGACGGGCGTGGCCATCGTCGGACTGGCGGGCGCCCTGTGGCCCGACCCTAAGAAGGTCGAGGCTCACGGGACGGGGCAGGCGGATGTCAGTGCCGACACGCTGAGGGCGATAGCGGGCGTCTTGATGATTGCTGGGGCACAGATATTTACAGCTACGCAGTTTGTGCTGGAGGAGTGGATCCTGGAGAGGACAGAGATTGAGCCAATTGTGGTTGTCGGGTGGGAAGGTCTCTTTGGATTTGTCGTCACGGTGTTGGGGATGATTGTGCTGCACTTTGCGGTGGGCAGGACGGAGGCTGGACGCTACGGCCCGTTTGATATGGTTGAGGGGTGGCGGCAGGTTACGCACAACCGGGCTGTTGCGCTAAGCAGTTTGGCGATCATGGTCAGCATCGGGTGAGTTCCTCCTTTCCACTGGTCGCGTTGAGAGTGCCGTTTACTAATCGTGCCCTAGCGGTTTCAACTTCTTTGGCTTGTCCGTCACCAGGACCGTCAGCGCGACATCGCGGTCTACCATTGACACCTGCCGTACGCTGTTCATTTGGATCGTGTCTCTCGGCCTCGGATGGGAGACGTTCAAGTGGCTGCAGGTGGTCGGCTTCGCCTTGCTGGTGTACTTTACTTTCCTGTTCAACGGCCTGGTCCAGCCGCCTTTCGAGTTCCTCAAGGCGAGAGAGCCTGTTGAGGAGTTGTTGCCTGAGGAGCCCATCGAGCATAACTAGGCTCACCATTTGTAGCTCTTTGATCTATAAGGCATAGGGCTGGCGTTGTTGGGTCGCTCTCCGGGTTCTGGTTCATAGTGGTATTTGCATCGGCATGGCTTGGATCTCACTTTCTGGACAAGCCACGTTGTGATATAACGGCGGCAATGTAGATAAGCTCAGAAGGACCTTAAATACTACTCCGTGACTTCCGCCACTAGACAGCCCATATCTCGCTGTTCGTGTTTCGTTTGTGTTCTGGTTTTCGACGAGAAGATACTCAATAAACCAGTAGAATGGCCATGTCTTCCTACGCTGCTAGTGGTTGCTAGTGGTTTGGTAAAAAGCCTAGTTCAGTCCTGCTACCGCCGCGGCTGTGCATAATAATGGCCAAGAGAGTAAAGCAAGTGTGAAACCCCCGAGTGTGACCAGGCTGCGCCCAGCCTTGCCAACTAACAAACCAATACGCCGGCCATGAAACGTAGCAATGCTCCGCCAAATGTAAACACAAAACAAGTCCTTGGCATCAATCTTCACAGGAGGTCTCCTTTGCCTCGTTAGTCATTGACACATTCTCCAACTTCTCTACAAGCAGCCAGCCGCAAGCCTGACCTCCATGGTGTTGCTCGCCCTTTCAGCTCACGGTACACAGAAGCTCAGCCTCGAGTATGAATTTGCCCTCCTTGTACTTCTCGCTCGTCTCGTAAGCCTTGTCGTACTTCCAGCCGACCGTCTCCTTGCACTGGCGGCAGGTGATGTCGCGCACGATGTGGCGGCCGGTCGTCATGTTGCGCTCGCTGGGCTCGCCCGTTTCGATGTTGACGACGGTGTGAAAAAGGAAGGCTTTGCCATGCTGGCCACGGAAGTTCTGGTCTTCTTGTTAGCCGTGGGTAAGGAGGCGGTGGGCTGGATGAGTCTAGGGGTGAAGGCTTACGCGACTGATGATGTCGTCGTGATTAGAGAGATGCGTCTTGCAGTTCTTGCAGCCGTAGATCTTGGCCCCGGAGAGGTAGGTATTGTAGGATAGACCCATGGTTGCGGCTGTCTGTTGTGGCTATCGCGAGATGAGATGTGTGTCAAAGTCTCGCTTTTGTGATGCAGGAAGTTGATGCGAGACCGGGGGGGGGATGATGGTGTTGTTGATTTCTAGATTCAAGGACCTCGAACCAAGTGTTGTCCTATCGACCAGTGACGCACCGGAGTCCAGAGTTACGAACTACTTCGCTGGGAGAGTTGAAGGCAGGTATGCCAACGGACCCGCTTCACCTCCTCGGCCCCGATGATGTCGTCTCGTTCAGTGCGACTTGACTGACTCAGTAAGTCTCACTGTTTTTCACATTCACTCCTTCAACCACTTCGACGCACGAGATGTCAATCCGATGTGTGGTACAGGTTGTGTACCTTATGCCAGGGCAAAGCAACAACGGGTTCGGACGAAAGACGGCTCGACTTGAAGTTAACGACCAGCCGCTTCTTGGGAGTGATGGTATCCGACTTGGGCACTCGTAGACTGTGCTGTGTGGCTATCAACGACGAAGTCAAGCAAGACCCAAGTAGATCTAATTGCAAAGTAGATATCCAAGATGCAAGCCACCGGCGACACGCGGCTTTCAAGGTTTGCAGACAGGCAGTCAGCAGGCGACGGTGCCAGGGAGGTGCTCAGGTGGTCTCCGCACCAGGTTCACAAGATTATGCACGGCGATAACGAGCCGGTGGGATGGACATCACAGGGGTTTAAAGTGGTGGGGCGGCACCATTGACTCGGATTTGAGCCTCCTGGGAATCTGCTTAATCAGGGTTAGGGTTATCTCAGCGAGACCACCTTTCAAACCTGAGCTCGAGGAGAAAGTCCCGATCAGCTCGCCTTTCTGGTCTCCTTGCACATCATGGTCTGTTCTTTTGGCATACACATCCATCGCCTGCTACCGCAGAGATCGTCACCCCAGGTTACTAAGCCGCTGGCTTCCGGGTGTCCAAAGCCTATGTTGTCCCAGTGCTGCGACCAAGCTGCTAACAACAACCCACGAATGCCCAAATATACCATATCGCTCGATCGTGCTGTGTCTCTCATCCATCAAGCCTCGGAAGTCTCAGAAGAAAGACATGATTCCATGTACTAATGGGGGACTCTTTTTTGATCGGCGGGCGTCGGTCTGTCAACGCGTGGTATAGCTCTTGCTGTCGAATTCTGGCGTCGTTCACATAAGGCTGCGAACGAATTGATCAAGTCCAAGCTCAAATAGCTCGTTCTTAACACCTTCACCGCCTTTGTGCTCGACCGGTGACAAGGGGTTCTTCACAACTGGTAACCAAAGGATCAGCCCAAGCTCATGCACTCCAACGAGATCGACACTTGGATAATTGCCATACCGTACTCAACCCAGAGATTGATGTATATCTGATGAAGCACGTTCCTCATGCTCATCGTCGACGTGTCGGTCAGCATCACGAAGCGCGTGTTGCTAGGGGTTTCGTAATAGTGTAGTTTGTACTGCGCTGTGCGATAGCTGATAAAAGCATCATCATCGCCACCTAAGCGGCGCACCATGTTCCGCAGGCTGAAGACGGTGCCGAAGATGAGCTTGGCCGTGTTATCATTGTCATCTTGTCGTTTCGGTCTCGAAGCGCCGTTTGTCACTGCTCCTGCTGCTGCGCCGGTTGAAGAAGACAACGGCCGGTCGGACGGGAGCCATGTTCTTGCGTAGATACACTCGGCTACATGATGGTTGACGGAGTTAGTCTTGTCCTGAAGGCGGACATCTCGAGGATATCCTAAGCTTACTATGCCGGTCAAAGATATAGAAGGAGTAGACCACCATGGTCGCGTCTGCCGGGCAAAAGTCCGCCGCTCATGGGCCTCCGAAGGGTACGCTCGCGTTGCCAGTCGTGATGTGATCACAACGTAGGAGGAAACCTACAACTTGACCGTGATATTGTAGAAGTGCCCCAAATACGTACCTCTGCAACCACCAAGGTTAAGGTACCTTAGTTACAGTTTGCTCATCTTCGGCGATGTCCAATCACGAGGCTCAGCGGCAAACTCCGGCAGCTGGAGCAGTGATTCCCCAAGTTATAGTGGGGCAGTTCAAGCCTCAAAGAAAGCCAGAGGGGCAGAGGGGTCCCTGACAGATAGCGGCCAAGCTCGATGCGAGTCTTCCCCAATTGTGTCAATGTTCTGCGACAAAAACGGACCAGGATCCTAGTTTGACCTTTCAGCGACACGGTAAGGTGATCGCCCTTAGAGTCTAGTGTGAGGTCCTAGGTCCAGGGTCGGGTATTAGCTCCGTGGTCGCAGCCGCATACATCCAGAGCCCATGATAGCTGTTCACGTCACGGCTGAGAAAAAGAAGGCAACCTGCTGGCGACCCAAGCATACGGAACCCCCCTCGGACTGCCTGCCCATGGTAGACAGGTTTCTCAGTCGAGCTCTACCATCTACCCGGTGTGGACTTTCTTCGACATTTCTGTCGTCTTGCTTCTTTACCTGCTTTCCATCAAACTACGCCTTTCTAATCTAGAGCTGACTGGAGCTGCCTTCGTCAGAGCACCCCCACCTTGGAACCCAGACCTCAACTGCGTGATCTCAGAGCAATAATCCTCATACCATTCTGGACAGTCATACAAGTATAATCGCTGTTTACTTGCAGGTCTCTGGGTCATCCATCTATCTATAAGAGCTATTCAGTGGTCAAATCGCTCGACATGGCGGACGAAAAAGGCGATCGGCCCCCGCTCGCCAGTCCACCAGAGTTTAACAGCGACGAAGACATGACCACGGTGAAACTGGACTCACTAAAAGCCGATCTACCCTCGCCTGGAATCAAGGTGGACTTCCATGGTGACCAAACTGAAGAGCGGCCAGCTTTGGCTCCCCACCAGTAAGTGACGGCTCTGCTCAAGCCGCGACCACAGCCCTAACCTTCGTACCGTATCACAAGGTCAGCACCTGCAGCCGAGTTAAAGTTTCAGAGCCCCATTAGACATCACAAGAGGGCACCATCTGTTCACCGAGAGATAAAGGAGACTCTCAATGCAAAATCAGAATACACAGAGGACGGCGTAGATGGTCGGCCACACCACGTAATCAATCAGTATGTCATCAAGGAGGAAATTGGCCGAGGGTCTTATGGCGCCGTTCACATTGCTACAGACCAGTTCGGGAATGAATATGTAAGTTTATCTCCTGAACAAGACTGTCATCGGTGACTACTATACCGGTCTAACAATATCTGTCTCCTTCATTTCTAGGCAGTTAAGGAGTTCTCCAAGGCTCGCCTCAGAAAGAGAGCCCAGTCCAACATCCTTCGGCTAGGACCCCGAGGACTCAATCGGCGACTCCCGCTCGCTCCTGGTTCCGGGTTGGGTGTTCATAGGACCGCCCGGCTAAGCGATCAGCACGCAAGCGAGGCCAAAGATGCGCTCTATCTCATCCGCGAAGAGATTGCTATAATGAAGAAACTGAATCACCCTAATCTGGTTCAGTTAATAGAGGTACTGGATGATCCGGAGGAGGACTCTTTGTACATGGTCCTGGAGATGTGCAAGAAAGGTGTAGTGATGAAGGTCGGACTCGACGACCCAGCGGATCCTTATCCGCCGGAAACGTGCCGATGCTGGTTTCGAGACCTCATACTGGGTATTGAGTACTGTGGGTAATTCGTATTCCCAAGAGCCATGAGCAGCGCTGACGTTCACTCAGTACATGCCCAAGGTGTTGTTCACCGCGATATCAAGCCGGACAACCTGCTCCTGACAGACGATGATGTCCTAAAGATTGTTGACTTTGGCGTCTCGGAAATGTTCGAAAAGCCAAATCAAATGCGCACGGCAAAGTCGGCCGGATCACCTGCATTCCTGCCGCCAGAGCTCTGTGTCGGAAAACATGGGGATGTGTCAGGGACAGCTGCAGACATTTGGTCTATGGGCGTTTCACTGTATTGCCTGCGGTATGGAAGGATACCGTTTGAACGAGCCGGTGTTCTGGACATGTACGAAGCTATTAGAACTGATAGCATCAAACTTCCTGAGAACGAGGATCCGGACTTTGTCGATCTCATGTCCCGGATCCTGGAGAAAGACCCGGACAAGAGGATAACAATGCCGGAGCTCAGAGTATGTCTCAGCACCTCTACAATTACCAATCTGCTCGAGGAAGCTAATATTTGGTTTACAGGAACATCCCTGGGTTACCAGAAGGGGTGAAGATCCCATGATGAGTGCCGAGGAGAACTGCGCGGATCCCGTCGACATGCCCAACGCTCTCGAAGTAAACCATGCCTTTACAAGAAAAATTGACCATCTCTTCTGCGTGGTAAGTTGCGAATTGCTCGATACCTCATAGAAAGAAGGCTAATGGCACCGACAAGATGAAAGCAATTTCAAAATTCAAAAGCCTTCTCGCTCCCAAGGGACCGACGGCGAAGTCCGACGAACCGAATGCAAGAAGTGTGGACGGTGCAGAGCAAGAAGCTAAATCAGCTGGCCATTTCCAAAGCGGTGCAGAAGCATCGAGCGGAGTTCCCAAAGAGGGGAACACAAACACAACAGCTGACCACGCCGCTCATATCATCAAAGAGCGCGAGCGCCTATTAAAGGGCTCGCCAAGCGGGCGTCAACAGTCTATCGGCGAAAAGGGACACGCCCACGACCCCACTGACGTCGAACCCCCTTTCCTGGGCATCGGCACCGGAGAGCAGGACGAGTTTGCTACCGGCGATATACCGACTGCCGACGTCCTGTCAGATTCACCTACAGCCGTCCATTTCAACGTGTATGACCGCGCTTTTGAGGAGGAGGTGGACAAGATCAAGAGATCTACAAGCAGGAAGGGAAGGCAAGGCACTGTTACTACTTTGTATCTGACCAAGCACCTACGAGATGAGCAAAAGTTCAAGACCATGGACGACCCAGACATCACATGGGTAGCAGATGATGACGAGGACGACTTGGACGATGGGGCCGGGAAGAGCAGTGCTGCAGAGAAGTTCAAGCTTTTCGCGCCGAGGAGCGGGCCAAGCTTTGCGGACTTGGTCCATGGAGCTGTGAAGGATGCCAAGAGCAGGGCTCAAGTGGCCGCTGGAGTTGGCCAAGATGAGAGTAAGTTAGGTGGCAAAGCTACGGAGGGCTAGGATATACATCGAAGCGTTGAGGCCAAAATCAACATGACAAAGGCCGTGGCGAGAGGATTAACCGATCTCACAGCAACGTGGGAGATTTAGATAGAAAGCGAGCGGTTCAAGCAGGCCCGGACGAATGAACACGGTAATAGTTCGCATGAACCATCTTGAAGAGGTAGCATAGAGATCAGGGCTCTATTAGTACCCGGAAGCGTTGATACCTGTACGCCTAAAAGTAACACTTGGTCTTTCTCGGGTGCGTGGCCCTAGGGTGCGTCTGTCATTTGATAACCCAACAGCAATCCTTGAACGTACACACCGCGATCTCCAGATCATCGACCCTCCTATCGCAATACGAGTACCTAACAACCCTATCCCATGCCAAGGACGAGCGGGACTGAGATCGGGTAACGCTAAATAGGGGTGACCGTTGCCGAAAAGCTAAGCAGTCACAGCCACTGCCTTGGCGAAAGCTTGTCTTGGTCAGAGGGATGGCGATGTGTCGTGGACATGGATCACGGCACACGCCGTCTCCAGCACGTGTCGATGAACCTGTGCCGGGCGCGAGCCAGTGGTATGGACATATCATAGTACGTAACGCGATCATGAGACACTACTCGACGAGATCGAATGCAGAGAACATTATTCGAGCCAGGACACGGACTATTTGCTTGGGTCGCAAGTACGTATTCGAGCCTACCTAATTTGACTGTTGTGTCAGGGTCCGCAAGAATGAGTTCCTGGTCAGAGGAACAATGATACAAGTGCATGGACAGGGGATTAGACCGCTGTCACATATCATAGTTAACAATTAGTAAACGCGAAGGGCCTGATGCCGTTCCCCTAGACTACCAGAGTACCTCGCGGTAGCACCATCTCCGCCAAATAGCGATCAAGCAAACACAATGAATGTGTCTTTTCAAATACTTACTGTCGAGAAGATTGAAGGCTGAAGATGCCCAGGGTAAATTAAGCGGGAAGACGCACCAGTAGGTGTCTGGAAGGGGTTGCTGCGAATATCCAACTTTCTGAGATGGTGACGACCTGATAGACATTTCACAAGCATGAATCAGAAGACGTGACAGCGCCGGACGTCGCGTGCGGTACGTAACACATAGCGGTGAGTAAGTTGCTGCGATACCTTGACCCACGGTGTCCAGGATATCTGCTGATAGTACAATAAGCTAAGAACGTCGCTCGCGGGGGATCTGAGTTCTCTACCATTCGCATCCATCGTACATGGTGATGGTCGTCCGACATAGGAGCTTCATCCTGGCCCCAACATTGCTCTGTTAGACCAAGGTGGCAGTCACCCATAGATACTGATGTAGCTGCAGACGGTCGGGAGACTCTGTTACTCTGGGGGGTTTGAATGGAGTCGGGGCGTCTACAATAGGCAGTCCTAATGTCCTCTACCAATATAGAAGGCAGCAGGAAACGGATTCGGTAGTATTTCTAGCCTCTACTACACGCCCTGGGAGCGGAACAAATGAAAGGGCAAAATACGTGCATGCATAGGATCACCATCAAAAGATGATACCTGATATCAATGGACTATCGGGACCGGTCCGTTTTCGTGATGTCTTCGACCGGTGAAGTGCATGCACAACTGAACAACCATGCTGATACTTATACCGTTCCTCCTTCGCACGTTATCGCGTCCTCCCATTCGAAGACGGATGTATAGTACCGTTCCATGCGTGTGGTGTTGCAATCAAGCCGCTGCGAGACACGACATACCACGGGGATGCAAGTTGATACAGCTGCCTGCAGGAAGCATAGAGACGGGCCTCTGCAACCCGCTTTCCCAATGTCGAGGTCGACAGTCTTCGACTAACACAGCCGGCCGGGCGAACCGACCACTCGCCTTGCTGTCCTCAAGCACGATGTCGCCAGTCCAGGGGTCACAATGAACCAGTGAAACGTGTGAGGCTCCTTGTAACCCACGGCAAAGTGTAGTGTGACGTCAGAGACGACTGAGCTTTGAGCTCTGTAATCTGAGCTCTGAGCTTGGGTCCTTCAAAAGCTGTCATCTTACACCAGTCATCTCACGGTTATGCGCCTGATGGCACCCGCAGCCTGAGCAGATAATTTGGGTCTTATGCCCTGAGGTGGCGATGCGGTACGATCCTGACGACACGTTTGCATGTGAAATATTATCCGCTTCAGCAGTGAGATGTTCTGCTGTGCGAGGGAGCGATGAGCTGTCCTGTCGGTGGTGAATTGTACAAGTTTCTGGATTCACCGCCAATGTAATGCTTGATAACGACCCAAGACGCTCATAGTCGGGGTACATGTTATTCTAGCGGTCAGGACATCATAACTTCTCCGCAGGATCACATCGAAATCCAGAAGAGGCAAGCCTGCAGTTGGATGATTCAACGCTTCAGGTTCGGCCTATTGGACCCGGGTCAATGTCTCTGAGAGGTCCGGGACGGGGTCCGAGACAGCTTAGTTGCAGCTGGCATCTCGGAGTGCACACCAAGTTTGCTGCCACGCAAGGTGCAATATTCTTGCGCTATCCCGCTCCGGTGACGGCGGCTGACTTAAGGGCACGGAAGGGTTCACTGTGATGCATGTGTAATGCAGGCGGCGCATCTGGTCAGCAGCAGGCCAATTTGTTCGCGATGCAGAACCCAAGTTCACTGCCAGCATGCCCCTGGTCCGGTCCAATTGTTATGCGTCTGAAGTCGGCGGGGAGCTCAAGAATGCGGAGTCCTTGAGTACGAGAAGGAAGCTATCGTAGCCCATAGCGCCATCGGGAATCGCAGCAGCTCATTGGGAATGGATACACGTTTGAATCTGGTCAAGGAAGATTACGCTACCAACGGGAAACATTGTTGAAAATGCCTCATACCAAAGTGAACTGGTGGGTATTGAGTAGAATGGCGAAATGCATGACACCGACCGTGGGTATCCATCGTGAAGCAGCTCCGAGCTACCACAGAGCCAAAGTTCGTAACGGGGGTTTAAGGAACTGTTGTGCCTCCAACAAAGAGAAGTGCCGCGAGGAGATGGGTGGTGAGAGGAGCAGCAGCGGGCTGCAGGAAACAAGTCGATTTCTGGAAAACGGCCAAATCACAGGCCACAAACTAACAGTTATGGCCCGCTTTAGAACGTCTTGGTCAAAACTCGTAAGCAATTGTACGTAGTGTACTGGCGAAAATCACAGCCAAATATACAAATCTATGATCCCGATTTCTTATTGTAGTATCGTCATGTAGCTTGGTACCTCCGAAGCTAAAGCAATGGGACTCTTGCTTGGGAGGCCGCCGATATGAGGGGTAAGTGAAGAGTGCGCTGCAAGCAGTGATTGTCAGGCGAGTACGCAAAGTATCCCAGGTAAGTTGGTGAAGCTACCCGACTTCTTTCAGCATTTGATATCGTGTCTCTGCTCCGTCTCTCCCATGATTCTGTGTCGGTCTGGACCAGATGCAGCTCGGACGGGCACGAGGACTTGCTTGGGTCATTAAGCTCGATGAGTGCGAGAAGGTTCTGGCCCTCGGTTCTGACTGGTAGCGCCTTCCTCCAAGGTTGCCGGTTTGACCACACGGCGATTATTAAGATCTGTCAGCCACGAGCGCCGCACTCTTCCCTCAAAGGGGAAAACTGGCGAGAGAAATTTGAAAGTCGGCAATTACGTAGCGCATTGTTATGAGCCCCTATCCGAGCAATGAAAGCAGACCCGACGCTATCCTCAGAGGCTCAGACAACCCGCGCGGTACAGTACGTAGTGTAAGTCAAGGTATCTGTCTTGTAGTGTACAAGCTTACCCGAAGCCCAGGTTAGCACCTCATAAATTTTACGAGTGGCGTTTCGCTGCCAGACCAAGAATGTGCCCTGTACACATAGTGTACACTTAGTGTAGAGCCAGATTTTGTTCAGACAAGGTAGCATTGAAGAGAAACGACTTCTTCGCTGCGAGTAGCACAACATGCTTCAAGCAGAGTACAGAACGGGAAATAAAGCAAAGGGGACCCTGTTGGCGAGGTCAAAGGCAGGTCGTTTGCGGATTTGATGTTGCCAAATGTTGCACAGGCCAACAACCTTGCACCAAACACATCCAACGCCTCTGATGTTGGGATCGGTACTCAGTACTTCCAAAGTTCCTGCTCCTTCTGGTCATCAGCTCAGCAGATTATTTCCTACAAGAGAGCGCACCGCCACGCGACTTTTGAGATCATCAACTTTTCATCCTTAATTTTCCAGATTTTCGCCTTTGGCTTACCTACACGTACTATACGCAACGCTGCCCATCATCGCTCTACACGTGCGCAACCTCAGCCTGTTTTTACCTCTCACCTTATTGTACGATTGTTCCCCTCCAGGACCCCCCGTATCACCGACAGTCTGGGCATACATAGCAGCTCTACACTACGGGAATTCTGGAATTTATTTCACCTTACCAACCAACCCAGATCAGATTCTACCTTGGTCGACGTATTCACCATCCCTTCCCTTCCCTTGCCTTCCTCATCTAGCCGCGGCCCTGCGTCACCATGAGAGCTCTCCACCCCGAACCAGAGCCAAAACTTTCCACATTTCTCCGCCTTTACTAGCACTGGCCTAAATCCTCGCTCCGCTCACAAAATCGAAAATCCAGTCCCGTAAATCCTAAGCCTGCTCTCGCCGCCTCCTTTCTTACCCTAGATTCTACTAGTATCCAAGTACATCTGGCGATTTTGCTTTAAGTATCCCAGGCACCCACCCAGGACTGCACACAACTCCATCCCCACAACAACACTGAGCGAATCGAGGATCAAATCCCGCTGTTTGCTGTTTTGAACGGCTTAACGAAATCCCCGGGCGTTGCCCACCACTGCTGATAGCGCGCTCGCCGCCACAGCACCTACCGCTACCCTTTTGCTTGCATAAGCGCAAAGACACCCCCGCCAGATTTGTTCAAAGACGATCGACCCCGCCACCAGCACTCAGTCAACGAACGCCCGACTACACCTGCGGTCCTGATTCTCTCACCTTTGGCTCGCTTGCTAGTCCTCTCTGGAACCGCCAGTATGACGAGCAATTCTGACGCAAAGACCGTCTCGTCGCAGGGCAACTCGCAGCCCTCGTCGCTGAGGTCGGTCGACATGTCCAACCGCTCTCCAGGCCTTGTCCCCCAAAATGGAAATGCCGTCCAGCTCGGCTCTAGCGAGCAACTGCCGAAGCCAACCGAGAAGGCTTCAGTGAAAGACCGCTTAACTCGCATGTTCTCTACCAAAGATGTGACTAGACTCGGCGCGAGCGAGGCCGCGACTCCGGCGACCATCTCAAGAACCGTCACTCCCCAAGCTCCACCCACTCCGCAGACGAAACCCGCTCCGCAGCGCAAGCCTTCGACATCCGACAAGGGTGTGGCAGATC
Organism: Coniochaeta sp. PMI_546; assembly: GCA_021432605.1. NCBI lineage: Eukaryota > Fungi > Ascomycota > Sordariomycetes > Coniochaetales > Coniochaetaceae > Coniochaeta > Coniochaeta sp. PMI_546. The sequence goes on along the minus strand of MU271145.1, from coordinate 1,244,697 downwards.
GGTCTGCCACCCCTAGCATGAAGCCGCCGAGCCAGGCCAATGGCAAGGATACACAGTTCCAGCGCTTCGTAGTCGACCCGGAGCTCCAGGGTGGCCACGAGCATCATCTGAAATCGAGTCGTCGTCAAGAGAAATTGACGGATATGTTCAAGGGCTTTTTGGGCAGGAAACAGATTGAACAGACCCCCGAGAGCGACCTGTCGCTCGTCAACAGCTGGGTTGACACGCTCAAACAAGAGAAAGAGGGACTCGCTTCGGACAGGAAAGGTGGACCCGCCCAGTCAACAACTCTGGTTGAGAAGTACGGCAAGTGCCAAGAGGTCGTCGGACGAGGTGCTTTCGGCATCGTGAGGATATCGCACAAGAAGGTCGCGAATGGCGAGAAGTTGTTCGCGGTCAAGGAGTTCCGCCGTAGACCTGAAGAGACGGAGAAGAAGTATAGCAAACGACTGACGTCCGAGTTCTGCATATCCTCATCCCTAAGACACCCTAACGTCATCCACACCCTAGACCTGCTCAAGGACTCCAAAGGCGACTACTGCGAGGTGATGGAGTTCTGCGCCGGCGGCGATCTATACACCCTGGTCCTCGCAGCCGGAAAACTCGAGGTCCAAGAGGCGGACTGCTTCTTCAAGCAGATGATGCGCGGAGTCGAGTATATGCATGAGATGGGCGTTGCCCATCGTGACCTGAAGCCGGAGAATCTGCTTCTCACCACTCGTGGTGGCCTCAAGATTACGGATTTCGGAAACGGCGAGTGCTTCCGCATGGCGTGGGAGAATGATGCTCATATGGTCTCCGGCCTGTGCGGCTCGGCGCCGTACATCGCTCCTGAGGAATACGTCGACAGAGAATTCGATGCACGGGCCGTCGATGTCTGGGCTTGTGGTGTCATCTACATGGCTATGAGGACTGGTCGGCATTTGTGGCGCGTAGCGAAGAAGGATGAGGACGAGTTTTATGCTAAGTACCTCGAGGGACGTCGTGACGAGGAGGGATATGGCCCGATCGAGTCATTGCACAGAGTAAGTTCCCGCGTCCATAACTCCATCCCTACACAGTTTGAAAAGAAGACTAACAGACGCCTCAAAAAGGCTCGGTGTCGAAACGTCATCTACTCGATACTCGACCCAAATCCTTCGCGTCGTATCACAGCTTCGCAAGTTCTCAAGTCGGAATGGGGTCGTGAGATAAAACTTTGCAAAGCGGGCGAAGAGGGACTTTAACATACGCTCCGCTAGTCGCCGGTGTGGCGCCCTCCTGGCACCATCACTGCGTCTGGCGGGACATCAAAAGCCAAAAAAAAAAAAATCAAATTAAGATGAACACACTCGCACTGGGACACAGTCGATTAGTCGGATCCAAATGCATCCGTCTCTCCTACCAGTCTTGTCCTCCTGTCCGCCCAGGGTCAAGGGTGTTCACACATTACGACACGAATGACCTGTTCTCATTTACACGGCCGAGCAATGGAGTTTGGAGTTACTGAGACGCATTTTCATGTTCATTATCTCACCGTCCGAGTTCCACTATCGCTCTTCGCTCGCTTCTCAAAGCCCGGTTGACTCGCTCCATGCATGGCATCGCCTCCCGGCCACGACCAGGTGGATGTGTGGCATACGCTCGACTCCGAGAAAAGTTCAGGTCGATGGATGGGAAAGCCTTGTGGTATGGAACACAGTACCTGGAGGGGTGTGTGAATGGCCTATTTTATACGGAAGGGTGGCTTGTGGTTCCGCCCCAAGCGGTAGCAGCTCAGGAGGCCTTGTGAGAGTGACAGCGACTTAGGGAGGGGACAGCGCAGAGGACCATATTAGGTACCAGGCGGGAAAGGCTTGCGATGAAGGAAGAACGAAGAACAGGGCTACTGTGGCCATCGAATGTCGCTGCGAGGGGGATAATGTATGCTCCGACTTCTCTGAGCCCAATGCACACTCGCTTTATACTCATATAGCACCAGTGGTTCAGCGAGTCACGAAGACTACATCAGCCCACTGTGTGACGCTCTGTCGCTTAAGGCCCCTCGTTGTCACAAGAAGACAATCAAGAAATCCAAGAATATAATAACTCTCTTGTGGTGTCTGTCCTCTTCGGAGGGGTTGCACCACACATCTTTGCTGTGCCTGTGATCAAAGTGAGCCCCAGGTCATCAGATCGTGCTGCTGGGTCAGCCCTTCTCTTCTCGAACATGGCGTTTGTCAGTGGTCGTACAATTGGCTGATATTGGCCTTTACCCTCAGCCCTCGCGAGACGTCGGACTATGCGAGACAGAAAATAAATTAAGTTGGGCCCTTCTCAACCTAAGCATGGCTGGATCGGAGGATACTAGGGCGAAGTAGACCTGGAATGACAGTTCTCCAGATCTCGTGTGGACCAAATGGTTACTGACGAGTGTTCCGCTGTTGAGGACTTCATCGAGGGATATGCAGTGGGCGACATTGGTAAACCACATCTGCACTACAAGTCAAGAGCATAGATCAGTTAGACAACCGTTTGTGTTGACATCACGATTATCCTATTCCCGACGGGACCAAACAAGTATTGTGGTACAACTGTACTAGAATGTGACCGTCTGGCCTACTGTCGTAGATCGGGAGATCCCTCGTTTCTCTTTTCATGCCCCTGGCCCATCCATCCCCCGTAGTGTCGAATCCCTACATCCATTCGGTAAAAGGGTGATTGCGTAAAGGTGAAGAATCGTGGGGGGGAAATAAAAACAACAAAATACAAGAACAGCCGCCACAGCCAAATTGCCCCATATCACACAGTAACTCCACCAGGGTAGTAGTAAAAGAAGAGAAGAGAAAAATGCCAGCGGTCCCAGCTCGTTAAGAGCTTAATATACGCATGACCAACGGAGAATATATGGCAAAGCGTTCCAAGACCCAATCCCGAGCAACCCGCCCTAGCCAAAAGCATCACGTCGTTTCAAATCCTTTCTGCCCTTCTGCTGGCGGTCTTGCCAGCAGTAAGCGGCTGAGCAGCTCGTGCGCGAGGACCACCGTTAAACATTATTTCCAACATTAACAAGTTCGTCTCTGATGATACTTCCCATCTCTGATTCGTTGCCGACCGCTCAAACCCGTACGGCGTAGCCACTTGAATGACATACATCAATGTCCAGATCGGCATGTTTGTTGAACCGAAACCTCTCGGGCGTGATCCGAGGTGATAGATGATCCCCAAAATAGTTGATCACGGAACCGCGGAACCGGATAGCAGTAGAAAATCTGTCGCCCTGACTTAGGTATGGAACAAATCCCATGCACGCGCGCATAGCTGCAGGAACTCCTCTCGCTTGGCCCTTTGCGTGTCGGGGCTGTCACGTCCCTCGCCAAAGGGACCGCGTCGTTGTGCCGGCCGTCCATTACCAAGAGGCGGGCTTGCACCCTCTTCGTAGTCTGCTCGTCTCCGTTTGCTGGCGCTTCGGCTTGCGTCAGTATGTGTGTAATGTCTCGAACCTCCAGCGGGAGATGGCGGAGTAGGGGGCTGGGGTCCTCCGTAGTGTACTAACTTCGGCAAAAGGTCTGGGCGTCCGGCCGCCAGTTCGGCTTGGGCCTCCTCAGCGGATTTGAACTCCCTTGGCCGGATTGGTGTGGGCATTTGCGGCGGAGGGGGAGGGGGAGGATGGCCGGGCGATGTCAGAGGACCTCTGTGGTTCTGTTGGGTATACATGTGGTGGTCCCTGGAGTCGGGATGGCCAGATAGCCCTGCCCCAAAAACATCAGCGATAGGCGGGAGGCGGTTGTTGGTCTGGTTGGCGGGAACATGGTGAATGTGCGAGGTGCTCGACAGGTTCGACGGCTGATTTGTCAGATGCCGTGTTAGGGGATGCGGATTGTGCCGTCCCGTAAATGTGTGGCCGAGGGGAGCGGATTGAATGACTCTCTCGTTGGCAAACTGCTCATGAGAAGGTGCAACAATGCTTAGACCTGGAGGCGCCTTGTTGCGGCGAGACATGCCTGGAGTTTTTGCTGCAAACGGATCCCTATCCCTTGAGCTCTCAGGGCCATCACCCTTAGCTGATTGTTGCTGTAACCGCGATTCGATGATTTGTCTTTGGTGCTCGCGCACGCTTATGCTGCGCTGCAATTGCTCCTTCATTACCGGATCCTGTGTGACAAATCCGGGCGATAAACAGGCGAGACCAACTTCTTGGATACCTAGTCCGTCCCTGGACGTCAATGGCCGTGCAGTTTGTGGAGTGTTGCCCGTCGTGGATATGGTGTTCTTGGACAGGTCGAGCTTTCGTGGCCGGTGGCGTGTCGCCGGCAGCTCTGGCGATCCGGGCTCTTTTTTCACAATGATTCTTGGTGGAGGTGCAGCATTTCGCGAACTATTCGTGGGAAATCGAGGACGGTGTTAGTTTCGTGATGCATCGCGTGAACTGAGGAGAACATGGGAGATTAGATTTGGGGCTGATTGCTTACGCGCTGGGAGGGGATGATTTTGCCGTTGGTGGAGGCGGTCCCCTGGGAGAGCCGCTACCTGAGCGCGGTTGCTGCTGTGCTGGCGCATTCGGAGCTACGGACGAAGGTGCATTGAAGGGTGACGGTGCCGTTCTTTGTGCCGTTGGCGATGCGTTGGTAGTTGTTGGAATATCTGCGCTGTAGGCAGGTCGGTCGTGGGGAGCCGGAGACGGAGCCATGGCAATGGCGGTACTCATGGTGATGGTAGTTCCAGGAAATATTGAGGGTTCGAGGTTTGGTGTTCCCTGTTTCCCTTGCAGGGAAATTATGGGGAGGCTGGTCTGGGACTTTGCGTGCCTGTGTGCGTGCCTGCGTGGACAAGCAAAACGGCAAAAGTCAATCAATAATCACCCTAAATCCGGCCCGTGAAACTTTGTTTCTTCCTCCGCTTTAGCCCAGGCGCGTCAAAGATCAGACTGGATGACCGCCTTGCCCAATAGTAAAGGTTTTGCGTATGTCTGCTTCGATGGTTGCGTTCCTATAATCCCCAACACGTTTGTCGTATCCAAGACTCGAAATAACAAGTCACGAAGGCCCAATGGAGAGAGTGATAGTTTCGCCAATGCAATGCAGTTTGACAAACAACGCCTGCTATGGTGGTCAACTTCAGGATGCCAAAAAGACGAATGGCTTCTTAGCAGTCCTAGTGAACTGATTCTGAGGAGAGTCGTACACAACCTCGGAACGGCGGTTTCCAGGTCCAGTCAAACAAGAAAGGCGTTGATCTGTGCGATCGTAATGTGTCGAATCAATGTGCACAGGCGGGAGAGCCGGCTGGTCAACGGTCGGCTGATATAGCCTTTCGTCGTACCAAATACCCGGAAGTGAGCGCGGTGAAGATCGGATTGACTTGATTACACAGAGAGCGAGAGAGCACTCGGCGTGGGCAATGCGCCTGAACAGAGGAAGTGAATTCAGGTTTGCAAGTCGTAGCTGAAGCCGGCGACTCGAAGAATTGTAGCAAGCAATGACAGAACTTGATCAAGTCGCAGTGGCAGAATACCGGAAACGAGAGACTCAAGGACGGGAGGCGGTGCCGGCCAGGGCGCAGGCGCGATAGAAGACGGGAGGGTATGTTACGAACGGGGAAGAGAGATTAGTGTACGGTAGAGAAAGGTAAAGGAGGAGGGGAAAATGAGGTTGTGGAAGATCCGGGGAGTAAGGCAGTGTATATCGGTGTCGATCGTCTGATACGTGCCAGTGAGAGAGAGGGTAGGGAAGCACCGTGTAGTTAATAAAGTGGAGGGGTGAGACGGGGGGTAGTTTGAAGGGGAAACGAAAGGTTTTCTAGGGGACACCCAGGACACCCAAGTTAGAAGAGAGCAAGGAGCGATGGACCAGGGACAGCCGTGGATAAACGTGTAACAGCCAACCAGGGGCTCCGGCGACCGCCTTGCCTACGACACTCCTCACCTGTGACTTTGGGAGGGGTCCAGGTTTCCAGGTAGGTATTCTTTCTGTTTATGAAGGGGGACGAAAGCCGGCATCAGCAGAAGGTGATACAAGCCTGTGTGACAGATTGGTGGCCACCAGTCATCAAGTTCCAGGTTGTCCTGCCACATATAGTGTAGAGTTCTCAAGCAAGCCTCATCCAATGTTTCCTACCTCAATGAACTACAGAATATCATCGTAGGTCCGCAGTTGCTGGTCTGACGACGCCGTCTATGAGCGACCCATGGATGAGGTGGTTAGTGGATATGGAAGACAGGACTGGAGCACATAAACGGAAACGGCCAAGCCAATTACGGGTACCAAGAGATGGTGGGACGTAGTGTAGTGGACATCAGGTGGACCGCTGTTGGGTGAGTTGCGAAGTTCTTGCCACGGTTGCGGTGTTGTGCTGGTTTGTTGGTTATTGCTCGATTGCACACATAAGGTACATGCTGCCTGTTCAGTTTGAAGCCAGTGGCGTCTGCGACGCCCATGGCGGCGGGGTGGAGGGGTTGGGGGGGGGGAAGCTGGGCCGCCAGGCTTAAGGTTCCGTACCTAGAGTGTTTTACATTGATGCTAGTCTACCCAGCCAGTGCGTGCAGCTGCGCAAAGACCAGAAGGTGGGCCGTTCTGATTGGTGTGTCGGCCAGCACTGACAGACGGAATAAGCAGCGCTGAAACTCGATAAACTGCCCCTCTTAAGGAGGGACTGTACATAGTAGTATACATGCTCCTCCTGGGCAAGCCTGCGCATCATCGACATGAGAGAGACGTGAAATACGAATGCTGTTTCTCAATCCCGGAGGTATGTGGCTGACAGCGGACCAAACATGACAGCTTCCTAAGGTATGGAAAAAAGGTACGAATATTGCGTCCACCCGTGGAAAGTTGTCGCTGCACGAACTTGAAGCACTCCACAGGACACGCGCATGTATCAAACGGAAGCCAGGATCCGCAGGGGTACCTTCCTCCGACCCTTGGCACGGATAGCCTTCGGGTCACGGAGGCTCTATGTATACAAGCTTGGCGCTCCCTGCACAGGTTCGTGACTTTTTTTCTTCTCGTTGGCTAGGTAGACTTTTCGAATAATACTCCCTCCATCGATTACCGTCAACGAGAGCCATAGTAGGAAGACGCGGTCGGAGTCAAGTCTAGACATATAGACGAGACACTCGGCAATTTTAGTTCCCGCCTCTTGAAAACGATCCATATGAGGCATGTCGCTCGAGAGGCGAGACTCGACTCGTCTGGAGGTCTGCGACTGGACACTGGGGTAATAGCCGCACCAGCGCAAACCAAACTAGTCGGAGCGTCGAATCCCGGTAATATTGGAAATATGGCGGCTCGCGGAGCTTATTATTATGTCGATGCCATGTGCCTTCTGGCATGGACCTCCGTTTGGGGTCGCATGGAAGTCAGCATTGAGTGAACCGAGTTCCCAATTATATCTTACACCGTCGCACTCGACTTGTGGTGTAGCGACAAATGGGTCCAAGTCTCCTTACATAGTACGCTTGTGCTTACCAAACGTGTGAACGGCTCAAAGTTGTCATCACCTTTTGGATTCGAAGTCCCATGCAGCGATTTGTGTGGAATGTAATAATAGGCTCACTTTGGAAAGTGTACTTCTAGATCTCCAGCAGACTATTAGAGAACCGTAGACCAGGGCTAGCTTCGCCTTTTACATGACCCTTCTGCTGTGCCTGTGATGTTACTTCATGACTGAAGGTCGGATTTCTAAGTCCCTCAAGATCGAGGGGATCATCAATGTACCCTACAAGGAGTCGCCCACCATCTGATCTGATCCTTGAGGACGAAACCCTGTCGTTTTAGGCCCTGTTGTGCCAGCAAATCAAACAACGTTCGCTTGAAACGGCCGCGATCCAATCACAAGCCGACCTTAATTAGTGATGCTTACCAGACCCCTGAGCGGCGAGCCTCGAACCCCAGGACTCTGACGCTTTGACATGCATTGCTTCCGCAGTAGAGAAACCCTGAATCATGGGCAGATCTCGCGATGTGAAGCGAAGGATCCCTTTGAGAAGACTATCCAGTATTCCATGCCTTCTTCCTCCGGAGGCTCCACGAAAAATGCTAGCCGGCAGATACGAACATGTGTGCAAGGCACGCAGTAACTCGGGGAGAAGGACAGCTTGTTGGCATTGACTGATTCGTCATTTTTGGGCCGCCAGCGTTGGACAGACCAGTGATATTTCGTACCATTTTCGGACTGAGGTGCATCGCGAACTGCGGGTTGCCGCGCGCCAGCTCTTCTTATTGAATTTCTGTATCCGAATTGGGAAGCGTCGCAAAATTCTTGGATGCTACCGAACTCTGAAATGTGCCCTTTAGCACACGCAGACATACCGGTAGTGTACACGTCTGGGCTCTGTTCTTTGCATGTTTCATCCAAGGCAACCAGCCCACCATCAGGTCGGAAGGGCTGTGGCCACTTTCGCGGCAATGATGGTGGCACGGTGCATTTCGAGGTTGATGTTGGTGAACCTGAACAGAAACACACATCCAATAAACACGCGCCGTTTCCCACAATGGGTTGTAATTCGTGCAATAAGCACCGGCTCTCAGTGCCGACAAGAAACGACCCGTCAAGATGGCCGGGCAAACATCATGCATGCACGCCATACCGGCTAAGTCCAGAGAATGCTTCTAGTCCATCTAGAAGCTGACTAGAGTCTACCTTAGTCAACGAGTTATCATGTTGCAAGCGTCAGAAGCGGCTAGCATAACTGGAACATGGCTGGTCGCATTATTAGGGGCCACCAACAGCGAGGTCGTTTCTGTCATGTCAAGCTAAGCAGTTCTAGAGAAGGCCACGACAATGACTTTCCGCATGGCTGTAGGTAACCTCAAAACATCTTGCGGTGGGTCGGTGAATGAGGTGGTGAAGGCTTGCACCGCGCTAAGAAGCCAGAGTGCTTGCTACCTGGTACCTTAGTCGAGTCGCCGCCTCGATGTTTTAATGTGGGGAAAATTTTTGCGACAGCGAAATTCGAGACTCAGTCACTTGTGAAAGGCTCATTTTTAAACTCTTCAGGTGGCTCGGTCAAGTCGTCAATATCAGGCACTTTGAACTTAATCTAACCAACAACACAACTCTGAAGCACTTTCATTATGGCACCTAGATCAAAAACTCGAGCAGGCACGTCAGAGGAAGCTGAGGACGATGCGACGATGCATGATGCCCCTCCGTCTCATCAACCAGTCGTTGACGACGCTGAAGACGCAGAAGATGGAGAAGCCGGCGATGATGAGATGAACCAGGATGAGGACTACGAGGAAGAGGAGGAAGAGCCTCAACGAGTCAAGCTTGTATGTTCTCAACCACAAGATGTTTATGGGTTTCAGTGGCTAACAGACTGTAGCTCGCCGGTTCAACAGCTACCGCGGCTTCGTTCGAGTTTGCGGATGAAGGTCACACGCTCGGCAATGCGCTACGGTACATCATCATGAAAAAGTGAGTTCGCCGAGTTCGCCTTGTCTTGTTCGTCGCTTTCGTCATGCTAATCCTAACAATTTCCCTAGCCCGGATGTGGAGTTTTGTGCATATGCTATCCCGCATCCTTCAGAGGCAAAGATGAATATAAGAATTCAAACTTATGGTAAGAAATCACCGGAACGTCGAGTCGATCATACATTGACATCATTATAGAAGGCACCACGGCGATTGATGCACTCCAAAAAGGCCTGCAGGATTTGCAGGAGCTGTGTGATGTGGTTGCAGAGAAGTTCTGGGTATCAAGGAACGAGTTCATGGGCGAAAGTACACCACAACCGTCGCATGCGTAAGCAAAGGTTCAAGCATTTTCAAAGGAGTTCTGGCGTCGCATGGTAAAAAAGGCAATAGTTGGTTTGCTTTGGAGGATTTGGTTGTTATCTACATATAGACATGAGCCGGCCCAGGCTCTTCATTCAGTTGCGTCCCTAATACAGCGTTAGACACTCGCAAATGCCTGACTCTCAGGTGCGAACTTACCTCCAGGAACCCGGTAATGAAGTTTGTCGGTAACCTCTTGTCACCCCTAAAGTTCTCCTCCTTGAAATAGGACATGATATGTGTTGTCTGGCGCCAGTAGTTCATCGTCTCCTGTAGAACCAACGTCAGTGCCAGACTCAGTGCGAAGACTCCATAACATGCTCCGTCCAGGTCCCTCTCCGTACCTGGTAGTCTGCATTGCCCTTCGTGATCAGAACATCCACAACTGGGAGCTTGTTGACGTATCGGTGCCTCTCGAACTCTTGCCGTATCCGCGTGCGAATGGCCGAGACTGGTAGTGGGACAGAGTACATCGTCTGGATTTCGCCCGCCTGAGAAACACTCGTCAGTATGTATGCCACAAAGCTAATGACTGCCACGGTGCCGTAGTGGAATTCTTACACCTCGAAGCCACGCCCGGTAGCTGGCTAGAACTCGTCGCTTTGCATCGTTCCAATTGGCAGCTGTGGATAGATTAGAACCGTACACAACCAAGACTTAATGAAGTGCTCACATTGGCGCGTCTTTATCGCGTACTGGGTCGGCGAGATAGCCATGGCGGCGTCACTGAGAGTTGTCTGTTGAATGTGGTTCGACAGTTGACGTTGCGTCGTTCCGAGTCCACCTCAAGCCTCATCTCCAAAGCTCGGACCACCGAGTGTTAGCCGTGGGCCCACTTCCGCAAGAAGAGCCGCACCGCCACCCATCTTGATTACAATCAGGTGGCGCAACGGTCCAGGATATTCTTCTACCTCAGCCTTGCCCCTCCGACGGGCTTCGACTTCCTGTTCACGACGACTGTACTTCGCTCGGGACACGCACAGGTACCAAATTCGCAACCAGTCTCAACACCTTCGAACATGCCAGCAATACGACATGCGTCCAAGCGCAAGCCGCCTCCAGACGGCTTCAGCGACATCGAAGACGATCTGCTCATCTTCAGCAACCAGATGAAAGACGCCCAGAATGCCACGAGCGATAACGTCCCGAAACACCAAGCCCAATGGCCCATTTTCCAGATTTCCCACAAGAGGAGCAGATACATATACGAGCTCTACTACGAAAAGGAAGCTATCAGCAAGCAGCTCTATGAGTGGCTCCTCAAGAACGGCTACGCGGATGCCATGTTGATCGCGAAGTGGAAGAAGCAGGGCTATGAGAAGGTACGTTCCATAACCTATGCTTGTTGCTCAGAAGCTGCATATTCACTAACATTATGGCTATAGCTGTGCTGTCTAAGGTGCGTGCAGACCAAGGAGACCAACTTCAACTCGACTTGCATCTGCCGCGTTCCCAAGGCGCAGCTGAAGGAGGGCCAGGAAATCCAGTGCGTAAGCTGTGGCTGCAGAGGGTGTGCATCAAGCGACTAAGCACATCAACACCATCTTCAGCATCTTGGGCTGTCGAAGGAGAACAGAGATGACCTTTTGGCTGTGGATTACGCGCAATGGTGAGGGCTCCGGAGATCGACTTCATCCTCAAGCCTGGAGCTCGACATTGAGATGAGGCACTCGTACTTGTGCGGAGGAATAATGGCGTTGTGCATTGCATGAAAGCTGACGGTGGACCAACATATGCGCGGATTCACTAAGGCGTTCAAGAAGGCATACAGGCGGACGAGCATCGATTTGCAATGGGTAGGGGCGTTAAGGAGTGTCAATCACATGGTTTCGGCGTTCACAGGGGTGCTTGGGGTTCCCTTCCTCTGCTGTGCTGCGGTAGCCCATGACAAGAATCAATGGATCGTGCAAGACTTCAAGCATACAAAATCTTTGAGCTCTGATTTCGTACCTTGTCCTCCTGACAACCATCACTGACAGCCTTTTGCGCTCATGCTGTAGGGTCGTAAGTCATAAAGTCGTTGCCTCTACGAGGCCGTTCATTAAGTCTTGGCAAACCCAGCTCTGCTTCCACGCCCAAAACGAATGCTTCTTGGGACGAAGTGAAGCGATGACATTGCCCCAGCAAGGTCGTCCATGTCGACATCCGGGCGTTCCGAATAAACCTCCTTTGCCTCTTCGTGTTTGAGTGAGGTCATTGCTTCTTGCTTGGCTGAAGGGATAGATTCCTGCTCGACCTTGCCACTTCCGATGAGAGAGTTTCGTCGAGACTGTTTCGCTGCCGCGCTTGATCTCCTCCGGCGATGGCCACCCTCTAACAGCATAGAACGTCGTCCATCCACGCCATCTCTGGTGATCGCGAAGAAAAAGTTCTGGGGATACAAGTGCTTGTCGATCAAATGCCTCCGTCGCTTATCTGGGGTCATGCATCTCCTCTCGCATCCCTCGACGAAACAAGAGAACTGCAGCTAAAGTCAGCTTCTCACCAATCAAGGGTTTGTAGGCTTCCTAACTCACGGTGTGCTCTCCCTTTTCTCTCTTGAGAGCTAGAAGGGGATCATGAGACTCTTCATGGTGTAAGTTCAAAAGGTGGCCGGATGGAAAGTTCTTGCCGCATTCAAGGCACCTGTGTGAGTGGTCCTTGCTGTAGTGAGACTCAAACTCGGCGTACGTCTTGAAGACCAACACGTCCCTATGCGGAGGCAACGAGCATCTCATTTCGACGCCAGCGCTCCGTTCGAAAGGGCTTGATGACAGGTCGAGCTCGATTATCTTCGCGGCAGGCGCACTGGTATCTTCGTGAGTCCCAGACTCTCGTGTATTATCAGTACATGGACTGGGAGGGCCTGAGTCCTCTTCAGGCTCGCGTGAGCGCTTCATCTTTGCAGAACTATTTGTGTGAACTGGGGATATGTTTACTTTTCAGCTGTTGCCACTCTTATGTCAGGTTGTTGTCCGCCAAGTCTTCGTAATTGACAAGTCAGGCACCAAATAGAGGAGGCCGTCCACTCTATCGTGCCAACGACGAGGTTCTTGATATCTTAGACGTGTGTGGTAGACGGGCAACGAAATCTTAGTTTTTAGTCCAGAGACCGCCAGCAAAACCACTGCTAGACAGATATTCTGCTCTGTGATGTGGTGCTTGTGTCCTGTGCCTGAAGCTAAGATGCGGTGTGAATGAACAAGTTCGACGCAACAAGGACTAACCAGGGCAGTTAAACACCATGAAGTGGAAACCAATTTATGCACAGTTAATGCATAGCACAAACGTCACTCGAACGCATGGGATTGCAGTTGCTGATTGGTCGATTCACTCCGCGTTCCTTTAAGCCTGCTGGGGCCATTTTATGAGGGGCTCGAATAAGTTCGCGGCAGAGCAACTTTTTGATCATTCACCTAGCGATCAGAAGCTGTGAATAGCTTCATCCCAACAAATAGTCCGACCTCCAGGCAACTGACTGTATCTCTCGTACGTAAGATCCGGTCCGGCGATATACTTTACTTTTCTGCCCGCTAAAGTTGGTGCAGCCGTCGCTTCCTGCCCCGCCAAATGTGTCCTATATCATCTGCCCGCACACCTTCCAGACGCAACCTTTGTCTGTCTCTGCCCATTACCCGTTATGGAGCGCATGCGCCACAGCTCTGCCTTCTCGGATTTGTGTGAGCGTATCTCTTGACCGGGAAGGTGAAGCTCTCCAGCACTCGATCGGCAACCTATCAAGCTGGCCATAACTCTTGACCTTTTTCTGCGACGACATCATGCCCGCGAGCGCCGAGGACGCTGCGAATGCCAGCCAAGAATGGCTCGTAGCTCAGAAGATCCGGCGTTCTGTGTTACATGAGCTTGACCGTGTCAAGAAATCATCTGCCGATGGAAGCGAGATAGAGCACTTTAAAAAGCTGGACGAGTTGCTCGCCGAGTAAGTGTTGGAGATTCCGATGGTCCTCGCCACAGCTGACGTTTCTTCGCCTATAGGTACCGACTCAAGTGCGTTCAGACCCTGTGGCTCGATATCGAATTTGCCTCGAAAGAGAAGGTCGAAAGTGCCCTGTGGACCACGCATGTCTGGTTAAACTCCGCCTACAGGAGGGTCAAGGAGAAGTACGAGAAGTCGCAGCAAATCGTAGCCAAGCGCAACATCGAGAAGCTCTATGAAAAGTATCTCAAGGTCACACAGGGCTTCTACAAGGGTCACTTGCAGAGGCTCTGCGCCCGTTACCGGGGCTTGCCAGAACTTCAGCGCTTAGTTGAAGGAGGAATTGTTGATAAGCTCAATGGACTCGGCGACAAGGACCGCATTGACGCCGTTGCAACTGGCATCAACAAGCAAGTCCTCGCTTCGTGCCATCTCATCCTCAACTACCTTGGAGATCTATGGCGATATCGCACTCAACTTCAACAGCCGAAACGCCGGAACTTTGACACCTCTCTTGCATACTATCGTCTTGCAAATGACCTGGATCCGCGTTCGGGCTACGCTTACCATCAGATGGGTGTCATATATCTGGAACAGGAGAAGCATTTTGATATTGTCTACCACTTCTATCGATCTTTGGCTGCTGAGCAGCCTCATCCCAGTGTTGCCAAGAACCTCGAATTTGAGTTCAAAAAAGTGCTGCAATCTCCAGCTTTTCCAAGAGGACAAGGTTCTCACCACGCGCTGCAGGATTGGGTCGTTCGCCTTCATGCTCACTTCTACCGAGGCCGAGACTTTCCCCAGCATGCCGAGTTGGAAGAGGAGGTTCTTCATCGCTTTAGCCTTGCGGTCAAGGCTCATGACTTCGTTGATGGCCTACTCAAGATGGTATTGATTAACATCTGCTCATACCAAGTGGCCAAAGACAAAATCACAGGTGGTTCATCCCTTCTGCGTGCAAACTAATGATCTGCTGACCCTTCAACAGTGGAATGGACTCCAGAGGGTTCACAGTCATGCCAATTTACCCTCCGCCTTAACATTAGAGCCATCTGTGTTATTCTACAACAACTCGAACCTGAACTCTTGGACATGGTTGATAATATGCGGTCATCTCCGAGCGAACCAAACGGCTCCAGCGAGGCCAGCAGCACCAAAGAAGACAACAAGTTCAGTGCGCTTGTCAGCGCTGCACTCCCACTCCTAAGGGTATACATGACCTGGCTGTGCATGTACCGCTCAGACATTGTTCAATTTGAGTCGCATCTACAGCCTTACATCGTGCAGATGTACAAGAGTCTTGGCGCAGTTCTCTCTAATCTCTTCGAAGTACTTGGTCACTACCCCAGCTTGCAGCCGGTACCTTATCTCTTTAAAGAGGATATGGAGGCTCTTGGTCTAAAGGCTCTCAATGGCAGTGCTATACCGACCGCTTGCCTTTTAGGAGTCGACTCGATCACCCGAGTGCCAAAGTCAAGGCCGGAGGACGCGGGCAATCGAAATTTCAAGCCGGATGACCTTTCTTTCACACGAGCTCTTGATATCACGACGTGCGGGGTGGTATTGGCAGACGACCCAGAGTTTCCATTGGTAATATCTCAGGCGTCCGACGGCCTCCATCTAGCCCAGGTTACATATTTAGCAGCGGGGAAGCCGCCATCTCCGGCCGCCGCGGCAAGCAGGGTGCCGGCTACCTTTTCTTCACCCACCACAGCTGCAGCAGAACTCTCTGCAATGCTTGGTGTTCGTCCATCGCCGACTGTGGCCGCTACGGAACTGGTACCGCGCACACCATCGGCGCCTACACCCAATCTGGCTGGTGTGACAAAAGGCCTCACAGAGGTAGTAACACTACAAGGGGCACAACAGTTTTCGTCGTCTATTGACCCAGCTGTTTCACCTTATCCGCCGCAGCTAGCTGAGGAATCCAACTACGCTGTTGATCATGATAGCCGGATGAACGATCTTGTCAATGGTTTGGTAGAACCCTCGGAATCGGATCCCTCAGAGGCTTTCCTTGGCCAGGACGAGACCTCGTACGGCATGCATACAGCCACGGCCAGGGACCTTTTCGCCTCCAAACTGCCATCGACGAGTCCACGTCTGACTATCAATCGGAATGGACTCCCTAACCTTCCTTGGTCTTGGGATTCAGTCGCCCAGCCAACGTCCCATCAACGCGGTTTATCTTCAGGCTCTCCTCGAAGTGCCTGGCCTGGCGCCGCTGCATCGCCGCAGCCTGTCTCGGCACGTAACTCTACTGGTGGCGTTCCTCCATATGGGATTACCCACACCAACGACAGTCTCGCTGCAGGCGGCAACACACATTATACGAATGGCCACCGTATAAGCACCGAGTCGGCGACCTCCAATACCCAAGCCGACCTCCGTCAAGGCCGGCAGCATAGTTCTGGGAACCACGGAACCTCGACCGCCGCTGGATTTCCAGGCCAGGCATCCTATGGATTTGGTACGAGCACTAACAGTCTGTGGGGTCAAGGCAGTTCAAATTTCAGCTCTATCCATGACATTTTAGGCGCCCAGCTCGGTGCTCTTGTGCCAGGAGTTCGGCCAGTGACCTCGACACCTGCCTCCATAACCCCTGCCGCTCCTTCGTCATTTGCCTCAACGAGCTTTTCCGGAAACACGTCCAGCTTACCTCCAGTCAACAGCCCTTGGGGCGTCCCGAACAGGGCTGTTGGTGGAAGCGCCAAGCCTGGACCCATCGGTAGGCCAACGCCGCCGGGCTTCAGCGCCAACAGCCGACCAAACTCCACCGGCGATGGAGTCGGGCTTTCCGCCTGGGGTCTGGACAGCGGCTTTCACAGGGCTGTTGCCAACCAGTCAAATTCACGCCCTTCCAGCGGACCAACAACTCCGGGCCAGAGCGCCGGTCCTGTCAGTGGCGATGCCAACCGGCTCGTCCAACCGACCCAGAATCAGGACAATGCGTACGAGGCCATGCTGCGAAAGCTACAGAAGCCTAAGAGCTGATTGGGCCATCTCTGAGCTTTCTTAGTACGATGAAAACACTGTGCCAATGAGCGGTAATCTCAAGGTCACCCTCACTGGTCTGCAACTTGCGGTTTCTGCATCCATCCATCCATCGTGTCCGGTTCCTCGAGTCGCTTGAGCTGTCTTCTGGAGCACGCTGCTCAGGATTCGCTTGAGTGGTCTCGGTGTATCGACTGTCGGCTCACTTGCTTCGGCACAATATGCCGGACATGGTCAAAGTGCCACTACCGCCTTCGTCGAGCGGCTGGCAAAGTCGAGTTGAGAATAACCTCCTCAGAACAAACTGAACGCTACCTTGGACTTTCCTGGGAGAAGTTAATTCGAGCTTATCATGTGGTTGATTGCGTCTGTTATTTCTATACGAACTCTGACTGCTTGCTACATGAACTTCTCTACGTTGAAGTATCTCGGGACCTTTCTAGCCTTGGCCTATGGGGAATCACAAGTTGAATTTTCGACTGAAAACCTTCGCGAGATGTACTTTCTATCTCGCCACCCATTCATTTGGGGGAACCTTTCCGTTGTTGAAACCTTGCCTTGATGTTTTCCTAACTCAGAACGCCATGCGAGAGAAACAGACGGGTGGTAGGAAAAGGGTTAAGAACTCTTTGGGCGGATTTAGTTCTTCGAGTAGGTCTGCTTGGGGAAGGGATATCTGCGATGTGTTAGTCTTGAGTCTTGAAATGGGACGAGTAGCGCGCTCTGGTTTGCTGCAGATGCGCGCACCGGTCCAGCCACTCTCTCAGTAGAGCTAGCATAGTTGCAACAAGTAGCGAGAAACATTGTGCTCCGCATGCATGCAGACGAGAACGAATCCTAGGGAGAAATCATAATCGGAGACACTTACGAAGGTCCCAACTCCTTAATGCTCAAGCGAGCAAGCCACTGTCCCATAGCAACAGACTCCTCAAGCGACTTGCCCTCGATGACACCGGCGCAGAAGCCACCGGCGAACGCGTCGCCGGCACCGTTGGTATCGTTGATCTCCTCCTTGGCCAACTCCAGAACGGGGAACTCCTGGATCTTCTCCTCGCCCTGGACAGCGACGACGGTGGGCTCGGTGCCCTGGGTGATGATGGCAACCCTCTTGCGCTGCTTGTTCTCCTTGGGCAGGTTGGCGAGCGCCTTAGCGATCTCCTTGACGTCCGTGGTCTTGAGGTCGTGCGACTCGGCGTACGCGGCGGCCTCGGTCTCGTTGCCGATAACGTAGTCCCAGTAAGGCGCGCTCGCGTCGAGCGGATCCTTGAAGAACTGGGGGATGAAAGGCGCCGACAGCGACAGGATGAAGGGCTTGTTGCCGGCGGCGGCCTGCTTGCACAGCTCCTGGATGGCGGGCGGGCACACGGTGAAGTGGTAGCCACCCACGTAGTACGCCTCGGCGTTCTCGACCAGCTTCCAGACCTCGGGCGACTTGAGGTGGTCCAGGTCGTAGTGGTTGGCGGCGCCGAGATCGGTGCACATGCTCCGGTTGTGGCCCGTGATGACGACGGCGCAGCGGCCCGTTGGCTCCTTGGGGTCGACGCGGTATTCCACCCGGAGACCGGCCTTCTTGACGGCGTCGTGCAGGATGGCGGCATACTTGTCGTCGCCAACGCCGCCTAGGTAGACGACGCTGTTGGGCGGCAGCATGTACTGCGCGCCGCGGGCGGTGTTCTGCGCAGCGCCGCCCGCGATGAGCTTGGCGTCATAGTTGTTCAGGAGGTCCTCGTAGATGCCTTTGTGCTTCTCCTCAGCGAGGATGGCGTCGTTGGCCTTGAGGCCATACTTCTGGAGGAGGGCCTCGTCGCCGAAGGCTTGGATGTCTGCACAGGGAGAGCGGTCAGTTGGTGGGATGCGAGGCACGGGATAAGGCCAATTGGTATGGACAAGACAATTCACTTACCGAGGAGAGGGTTCTCGAGGCAGAGGAGACGGTACTCTTTGGTGGAAGCCATCTTGTTTGCTGGATACCTTCTTGTTGCTGTTGTTGTTGTGAAATATTGATTGAAGTGGCGGGGTTGATATTGATATACAGATGAGGGACGGTGAATTTTGGTGGGGTGGAAAGCTGCTGCGAGAGCCAAGACCGGACCAGTGGGGTTCGGGCTCCGTGATATCACAAAGTGTCCCGAGTTAAGGACTGGTTTGAACATGTCCAGTTCCTTACTGTCTGATTCTTTGAGATATTTGGGGTAGTTGGGGAATAGAAACAGCTATGACTGCCGTGTTAATGTGAGGAGGGCATCTGAGGTTGTCTGTTTATGTGGGATGAAATATTGCAGTTAAGCATGATTTGAGATCATACGACGTCAACGGCTAAGGCCCTGGCATTTTCCTTGGTATGTGCTTCTGATACTAAGCTCAGTACGAGGGCCTCCGGCTGCGATTCTATCTTTCTCGTCCACGAGTATTTGGTTTCTGTCTTCGGCGACTTGACGTCCGTCTTCGGATTCTGGTTCGTTGTACCTTTGCCGTGTTTCACGTGGGGAGCCTAGTACTCCTGCCAATGTCATCGAATCATTTGCCCTTGTTTGGGAATCCTTTTATTTTCCTTCTGGCCATGATAATTGCAACTGAAGCCATTGATCTTCCAGCCTCCTGCAATACCGTCCTAGAAAACAAAGACAAATGCAACCCGATAACCCCGACCCAGACGTAAACCACAACAGCCTTAATCCTTGGTCTTCTGGGTACCACGTAGCAGACCAGTCCGTCTCGCAGCAATGAGACCCGCCTTTTGACCCTGGGTAGCGTACCTCGAGATGGTAGAGGCCTTACCGATATGTTGATGGTTACCCTGTAGGCACAAGACGTTAGATCATCCGTGACATCTGCCTGGCTCTCTGGCACCTGGGAAATACTTACACCACCGTGAGGATGGTCGACGGGGTTCATGGCAACACCACGAGTCTTGGGCCAGCTGTTGCGCTTGACGGCGAACTTATGCTTTGCGCGCGAAGCCTTCAGGAGAGGCTTGTCTGTACGGCCACCACCGGCAACAATGCCGATCATGCCACGGGCACCGCTGGGGACAACCTTCTTGGCGCCGGATGGGAGCTTGATGCGGGTCTTGCCCTCGTCGTGGTTGTGGCCGATAACGGTGATGTAGTTGCCGGAGGTACGGCCGAGCGCACCACGGTCGCCAACCTTCTCCTCCACGTTCGAGACGACGGTACCCTCGGGGACGGACGCAAGAGGAAGGACGTTGCCGACGGTCAGAGTGGCGTTCTTGCCGGCGTAGATGAACTGGCCGGTGTACATGCCCTCGTTGGCGATGAAGGTCTCGGTGTGCAGCTTGTAGCGGTAGGGGTCACGGAACTGGACGCGAGCGAGAGGAGCACCACGACCGGGGTCGTGGATGATCTCCTTCACGATGCCCCGGACGTATCCATGGCGCTCGGAGAAGTCGAGGGATCGGAACTGAGCAGCGCCAACCCGTGTGCGGTTGATGGACTTGAAGATGCCACCGGCACCTTTACGCTGATTTCGGATCTGGAGAAAATCTGCGGTTAGTTCACGTCACAAGCACGACACTGTCATTTGTGCCGGTTGCATGCCACAGTGACCGTAAATGATCAAGCAGCTGCAAACAAACAGTCCAGATATCGACGGGGAGCAATTATTACTTACAACGCGACCCATCTTGTCTTCCCCTGTGAGGCTTGGGAGTTGAAGATGGGGAGCTGCTCAAATGAGGTTTGTAGAGAGTCGTTAAAAATGGCCCTTCCCCGAAATTTCGTTCGGAATTCTAAGGTTGTGTGCAGGCCGAGCGGACGAGCCACAGAAAACGACTGCCCTAGCGGGGCTACTCCCGTTGTGGATTAGTGGCACTTACTGACATGTCCGCTTCACGTGACAGATCCTGACACCTGGAATTTGGACCCAAGTAGCAGTCAGAGTCTGCACTGCCAGCTCTTCTGAGCATTCAGTACACTCAGGCCGCGTGCTAGAATTCCTGATATGGACGTTTTTCGTGCAATTTTCCATGGAATCATATCATACTATCTCGCGTCTCTCGTTTTGTTTTCCATTTCAACGTTTGTCCCTCCAGCCGTGATATACGCTAGAACAGGACCTTTGTTACTGGCACACAGTGCTCCAGCTTAAATACACGGTGCCATCACTAGCTTGATTCCGCCGCACGACATCCGGCCACCTGAGAGAACAACACCTTCCTCACCAAATGCTCGCCAGACCTCAACTCCATCGCCACCAGCGGTTGGCTATCAAATAAACTCTTTGGGCTTGATCCTCTATCTCCCACACACGCCAAGATGGCTTTTTTTCGTCCATGACCCTGAGGATGCGGTCTTAATTCTAGCATTTTACCAACTTTGCTGCATCAGTCCTCTAGCCAGGACACTGAGTTTGATTGTGCTAGAAATGAGTCCTGACTGACTTTGGCTGATAAAGCGTGGAGGAAATGTTAGGAATGGCACGTCTGTTGCCGGTCATTCTGCCGCTGATGTGCTGAAGCTGGTCAAGCGACCGCTCAATGTCTTGGACAGGAAAGTCCACATACGCTTGGGATTTCAGATTGATATGGAAAATTTGGGGCAAGGTACTGTCCCACGCGACTGCAAGTGCAGAAAGCAACGTGTTGGTGGAAAAGTGGCTGGGTATGAGTGAGATGTGGGTGCACCTGCTTTGTCGAACTACCCAGGGCCAGGCTGGACCGCCTCCTGATTCAGGCCACACCTAGCACTGCAGCCATTTATTCTCCCCAGGTTGGTGAGAGGGACACTGGCTGTTTATTCTGCGCGTCGACGCCGTGTGTGTCTTCGCCATATGTTGGGGACTTGGGCATTTTGGGTAATCATATACCCTTGTCGGTCATGTGACTGAGTATGGTGCTTCACAGCCTCGAAAAATGATGTCGCTCACTTCTACGAGGTGATGGTTTTGAGATCTTCGGCAGAGAATCGGGGAGAACAGGCGGCGCTGTTGCGGTGGTGTGCACACCGCCAGTTGGCCTTGAGTATGGCCGTAGGCGGGGTGTTGATGATGCTTCACAAGCCTATATCGCAGAGACCTCCTCTGAGTGGGAAGTTGTGCTGCAGTGTGCCGAAAACGTGGTACTGAAATATTGTGCCTTTGGATATCTCGACTTCCTACACTGTGGGTCATACTTCGACGAGAAATCGGCTTCTTCACGAGTCTGGCATGGCGCGATGTCGGGAAGGCATGTTTGCCGTCAGACGACGGATTGTTTGGTGAATAGGGCACACTAGGAAGAGATGCTTTGGCCGCAAGGGAGTTGGGCACTTCGATTGAGGGAAAGGGAACAATAGGGCAACGGATGCTGCACCCGTTTAGGAGGAACGAGGCTGGAAGGTGTTGATGTCTTTGAACCAGTGAATAGATAACTCTATTGTTGAACCTAATTGCCCGCTACTCTATTGGCTTGGAGGTGCGGCTCCCTGCCGGCTCTAGAAATCGGTGCGTTGACAATTTGAGGGGGGATCTTCCGACCTCCCAACTACTTCGACTCCATTTCGTCACTCTCACTTCCTCCACTTACTCCCACTTTAACCCAAACCACCAGCCACACAGCCAACAGAACAAGGTAGAGACGGCTGTCCAACATGGCGGAAGACGACTCATCCGAACTTTCATCGATCTCGTCGCTTTCCCCTCCGCCTTCAGAAGATGAATCGGAGGTTCAATTGGAGGAGAAGCAAGGCATCCTGAAATTCTTCCACAAGGTGGACAAGAATAGGCCTGCGGCGCCCAAAGAGTCTCCCGAACCCTCACCCCCTCGACTCAAGAGAGAGCCCTCGCCGCCTCACGAATATGTCCTGGCAGACAATCCTGACATCGCAGTACGTGTCCCCGTCAATTATCGCGTCACATGAGCCCTGCGACGCGAATAATCGCGTCATAACCACGGCGACATTCTAACAAGGTTTTACAGTTCATCGTCATGTTCCGAGCTCGCTTTACCGAAACTTTACCCAAGAGCCTTGCCAACTTCGGCCCACAAGAACTGGAGCGGGATATTGTTGACTCTGTGCCCGGCGAGCGCGTCGAGCACTTTCTGTGTGCCCTGCTGGGACTCTTGCTGAACCGCAAGCAGGATGTCAAGTATGCCAGGATCCCCAACTTCAAGGTGCATCATGTGTTCCAGCTGACTCGAGGACTCCGAACAGGGCTGGACATTACAATCGTGCGCTTGAGGAAGCTGTTTCGACGCATAAAGCGCAGTGGGCGCGGGACTGGGAAAGCAAGAATCCCTTGGCCGGTGGAGCTACCTTCACCTCCATGACTCCCGTCCAACGAGTATGGCCTTTCCATCAGCATGCACAACCTGACTCTTTGCTAATTATCCCCTCTCTTGTATAGTTGACCTTGCTCCGAACGCTCATCCTGTGGACTCTGTCCTCCTCCGACACCGTCAAGGCATTCGTGACATCGAACTACAAAAATCGTCAAAACGAAGACATAAATATCCCGATCTCAGTGCAACCTTGGGGATCCGATAGCAACAAACGAAGGTACTTTTTGATCGAGGGTAATGATGATACCTCGTTCCGGGTCTACAGAGAGAGCAACCCCGCAGGCCTGAATCGCACCTGGTGGAGCGTGGCAGGTACCATCGACGAACTCAAGGCCCTTGCGGAGAAGCTTGAGACGCAAGATGGAGGTCCCAAGGCTAGGACGTTGTCACAGAAGATGCTGAACAGCATTCCTCGGTTCGAGGCTACTGAAGAGGTATGTGTAAAAGCGACATACGACAAGGCATGTCTTGAACCACATCCAACCCAAGCTGACACCTCTTTTTAGAAACGGCGCCGTCGAGAATATCGGCAGATGCGCAAGGAGCAATTCAAGCGACCCGAGCCCGGCTTCTCTATGTACGAAGGTCGCACGAGAGGTAAACGTATGAAGTATACCTACTCCGATGACGAGGATGGGTTCTACACAGACTCGACCCGCCGCTCGACGAGGAATACGAGGAACCACACCCCTGCTGAGCCTTCTGGTCCGGTCGTCACAGCCAGCGGACGCCAAATACGTGCGCCGACGCGACTGAATGCGGAGACTGGAAGCAATGGTGGTGCCAGCGCTTCGGTTAGTGTCCAAGGCGATGCGCAATACCCCGACGACGTGGAGATGAGCCACGACACTTCAGTTGGCCCTACCGGACGACCCCGGAGGTCGGCAGCTGTGAACCACGGTACTAATGGGTGGTCAGCTTCGAGAAAGCGCAAGAGCGAGGAGTACGAGTCTGATGAGGACGAGGATAGTGAGCCTGACCTCGGGGACGATGAAGAGGAAGAGCACGTGCCGGACGAATCGGACGAAGACGAGGATGACTTCGAGGAGGAACAACTCGACGACGATAACATCGATCTTGTGGACACCGCGCCTCCACGCCTTGTCGTCAAACTCTCGGTCAAGAAAGCCGTCGACCAGAACGGGAAGGAGAAGCTCGTCCCCAGCGTCACGCTGCCTCCTAAGCACCATCCTCGGCCTACCCATGCCCATCGGAACATCGTTATGTCGGACGATGAGGAGTCACAGGGAGAGCAGAACACGGCTGACACCTCGCTCCAGCCGAGTGAAGAGAAACCGACGGAGGAGTCGATCTCGGTCGCTACCAAGGCAAGTGCACCTCCTGACGCGACCCCGGCCAAGGAGAATGTGCCTCCGGCTACCACCTCGACCAAGCCGGATATGACACCGCCGACCGCACCGTCGACCTCTTTGGCTTTTAGAGGAAGCCCAGAGAAGGCACCCCTGGCGCCGCGGTCGATCGATGTTGGTGGCGGAGAGTGAAACTCTATTCACGGGAGTTTTACTTGTACTGCGACCTGGAATGGAGTTAAGAGATGTGAAGAGGGCTTGTGCTTGGTAATTTCGGGCGCATTCTTAGCGATGTTATTGTGCTTGGACGGTTTAGACCAAAAGTGTTCGGAATGCCGGGTTGTCTAATCCTAGCTAGACGGTTTCTGCTGGACACATGCACAGGGGCAAACGGATGCTCTCCCATTGCTATCGGTACTTAGGAAGCGAAAGATACCAATACATCTCTTTGAAATTACAAGTGTGAAGGAGTTCTATTCGTACGTTCGGTGACGAGCTCGTGTCAACTGCTCTTCTCCAGCAACCACCCAAGCCCTCGTGTGCCATGGCGGGTCGTTGAACGACCGGTCTGATACTGCCTTTTCAACCGCCCTTACCCCATACAGTTTCCAATCCCGGTGGCCCATTGATATCCTGCGCAAGATTGCTGTCAAGACGGAGTTATGGCCCAGGCGCCTTTGATCCGGACGTGGCTCTTCCTCACCTCCCAGCTCTCGACTTTGGCGATTCCCCTGGTATGGGCCAGTTGTTGACTCCCCACCACCATCTCCTTACTCTTGCACCAACAGAGTTCCCACTTAGTCTAACATTCTTGTTCCATGTTTGCCAGCCACAGATAGCAAGATTGTACAGTAGTCCTTGCGCCAGAGGCATCACAATCTGACAAACTTGTCAGTAAGAACAACGAGAGGCAAAGGAGAAAAGACTCGTGTTCATCACCGTACCTGATCCCTTGCAGTGATCAACACTATCTTCCACCACGTATCTGCGTTGGCGATGCTATGCAGGTAGCTCTGCTCGAAGCGCAGGTCTGGTAAGGGAGGCAGGTGGGCAGAGCGCCGTCTGGGCCGGAGGACGCTGTATGGGATGTCGTCGCCGTCCTCATTGTCATCGTCTATTCCATCGTCATGTATGGGGTGTTCATCGACCGTTACAGGTTCCTTTTTCGAAGCTGCCGTCGATGGGTTGAGGTCATGTCTTGGGGATGGAGAGCGATTGATGTGTGCTGTCTGGAGAGTCTCTGCGAGTTGCAGAGGAATTGAGGACGCCATTCTCTCGTACTATGACCAGCACCCTTCGAAGAGTTAGTACTCTTTCTGCCTAGGGTATGCGTCAATGTTCGAATTCGGAGCTGTGACTTCGAAGGTCTACGCAATAGTAATAAGCGATGGCAATGCGGTCGATGCCATGCTCCATCGCCCCGCTAGATACAAGTAATGCAACGTAGTACATACATAAGGTAAGGTAGTAAGTTCGGGTTGAGCCGTTGATGACCGAATTGTGGGGGCATCTTCGCCTCACGCTCCGCCAGCTGTCATCAGCCCCACGAAGTGTGCACGGAAAAAACAAGGACTTGCTTCGGGCTTAGCCTCTTGTTCACAATCCCCTCCCACTGTCATTTTCCAACTTCACGCCGCCGATTCAACCCCTCCTCAAAACCTGCATCGACGACCGCAGTTTTTTCCCGCCGGATCAAGACAAACCACGATCCTGCCTGCGAAAGGCGCGACGATTCTCTAAACACCTCCAATACCCTATTTTACCCTTCGAGCGACGACCTCCCACCGAAGATGAGTGACGCCCAAGCTAGCGAGGCTGAGAAGAATGTGAGTCTTTGTGGCGTTTGTACCCGGCCGCCTGCAGGCGACACTTTTTGCTGACTTGACACCCGAATGCAGATCGAGATATGGAAGGTCAAGAAGCTGATCAAGCGGCTTGAGGCTGCTCGTGGAAATGGAACATCTATGATTTCTCTCATCATTCGTATGTCGCTAGCCCAACCCACAAAATCTTGAGAGCCGAAGTCTCGAGCGCACACGACAAAGGAGAAAACTTGCTGACGTGCACGTGTAGCCCCCAAGGATCAGATCTCTCGCGCAGCCAAGATGTTAGCTGAAGAGTACGGCACCGCATCCAACATCAAGTCGCGCGTCAACCGACAGTCTGTCCTCTCTGCCATTACCTCAACCCAGCAGAGGCTCAAGCTCTACAACAAGGTCCCTCCCAATGGACTTGTCGTCTACTGTGGTGAAATCTTGACCTCCGAGGGCAAGGAGCGGAAAGTCAACATCGACTTCGAGCCGTTCAAACCCATCAACACTTCCCTGTACCTCTGTGACAACAAGTTTCACACTGAGGCTCTAGCCGAGCTGCTCGAGTCGGATCAGAAGTTCGGGTTCATCATCATGGACGGTAATGGTGCCTTGTTCGGCACACTCAGCGGTAATACGCGAGATATCGTCCACAAGTTCTCCGTCGATCTACCCAAGAAGCACGGACGTGGTGGTCAGTCGGCCCTCCGTTTCGCGCGTCTCCGTGAGGAGAAACGCCACAACTACGTGCGCAAGGTGGCCGAGTTGGCCGTCCAGTGCTTCATCACCAACGACAAGGTCAACGTCCAAGGCATCATCCTGGCCGGTTCAGCCGATTTCAAGAACGACCTCAATGCCTCAGACATGTTCGACAACCGTCTGGCGTCCAAGGTCATCAAGGTCGTCGATGTGTCCTACGGTGGCGAGAATGGTTTCAACCAGGCCATTGAGTTGTCTTCAGAGACTCTTGGCAACGTCAAGTTCATCCAGGAAAAGAAGCTCATCGGCAAGTACTTTGAGGAGATCAGCCAGGATACCGGCCGCGTCTGTTACGGTATCGAGGACACTCTGAAGGCCCTCGAGCTTGGAGCTGTAGAGACGTTGATCGTCTTTGAGAACCTGGAGATCAACCGCTGGGTGTTGAAGGATAGCAATGGCAGCGAGGTCATTCTCCACACCACCAAGCAACAAGAGCAAGCCAACCGCGACAAGTTCATGGACAAGGAGACTGGACAAGAGATGGAGGTCGTCTCTCAGGATTCCTTCCTTGAATGGATCGCCGAGCACTACAGGGACTTTGGTACGACACTGGAATTTGTCTCGGATCGGTCGACCGAGGGCAACCAGTTCGTCAAGGGCTTCGGTGGCATTGGCGGTATCCTCCGCTACAAGGTCAACTTCGAGCAGTTGGCCGAAGTTGATGACGATGATGACTACTACGACGGTACGTGATAAGGGCCCCAACCAAGACGGTACTCAGCCGGTACAGAGTCTAACAATTTGCAACAGATTGACAGTTTGATTCCCTCGTGAACAACGAGGGATCAAGGGCTCAAGTAATCCCGTCGGAACAGGGACCTGGTGGCAACACATCAGCGCCGCGAGATCATATCTCGCTCAAGGCATCGCCCGCTGAGAGTCGCTTGAAAAAGGGGCTCACGAATTCGGCCCAGCAAGGCCACCAAGTCTCGCGCCCAAGCCCGCTTCGCTCTGTGATGACGGCTTCTTGAGTTTAAGATAGCAAAGACTGAGGTATGACAGCAATCCCTCTGATATAAAAGGTTTATGGACATGTGCTGACAAGACTTTGCAGGTACGCTTTTTGGAAGGTGCCGAGTAAGGACAAAGAAGTCGGAGAGTCAAATCAATTGATCCCATTGCAGAGCATGCCGTGGCCACTACATCACGGCTGAACGAAAGGAGTGTAAACCTCTAGCCGAGTCATTCAAGATCAACTACGTCCGTATCAGTTCTTATGCGTCCATGTTTGTTGGTTGGCCCAGGCGGAGACAAATTCCTGATTTACCAGCTACATGTCTACCCGGTCTTTTGCGCTTCGCTATTTAGATTGCAGCTGCGTTTGGAGGAGATGAGCATTGCTTGTGCTTTTAAACACCCACAGGTCATTAGACAACCTACGGTCCTTACTGCGTAAAGCTCTTTTGCACATGTGACCAGTGTCTAAGTCTACAGCTGATCCTTGATGACTCTTAATGTAGTCAACGGCGGTCTAGAAGGTATCTCGGCTCGATGGTAGCAAGCTTAATCCCTCTGCTTCATCCAAGTGCCCAGCTTCTTCCAATTCTTGGCAACCTTTGCAATACCATCATACGCAGCCCGGACCGCATCGCCCGACCCATCCGTCCTCCCGGGCCTATCGCCCTCAAACTCGACAAAGAATAGATACCTGAACGGCCGCTCGAGGCTGGGCAGACTGTTGATACTCGTAAGATTGAGCTCCGCCGTCCTGAAGCAATCCAGCACGTCCGCCAGGGCGCCGGGGGTGTCGTGCGGCACCGTGAACCTGAGGAGGGACTTGAACATGGACCTCTGCAGGCCCGTCAGCTCCTCCAGGGTCAGGTCGCCCTTCTTGGCGGCGTAGGGGACGTAGAGGTCGTGGGGGAGGACGTCGACGTCGCCGTCCTCGCGGAAGATGACCAGGAAGCGGGTCGTGTTGTCGTCCCGGTCCTGGATGTGGGGGGCCAGGATGTCCAGGCCCGCGGCGGCGGCTGCCGTCTCGCCGGCGATGGCGGCGCTGGCGCCCGAGTCGTCTGCGGCGGCTAGCTGCGCGGCGCGGGAGGTGCTGCTTGTCTCGACTGTTTCGACGCCGGGCAGATACTTGGACACGAAGGCGGATGTCTGGCCGAAGGCCTGCGGGTGGGAGTAGATGCGGGTTATGTGTGAGAGGGATGTGAGAGGCTGGCCCTTGACGTTGGAAGGAGCTGTTACTGTGTGGGCTGGCTCTGGGTCGGCTCTCTGTGGCTCGGCTGTTTGTGGCTCGGCGGCGTCTGGCTCGGCTGTTTGTGGCTCGGCGGCCTCTGGCTCGGCTGTCTCTGGCTCGGCTGTCTCTGGCTCGGCTGTCTCTAGCTCGGCTGTCTCTGGCCCTTCAGTAGCTCCTGACTCTTTCCGGCGTCCCAGGAGAAAATGATGCACGTCAAGGTAGATCTCGCCCGTGACGATGAGGCTCTTGTAGATTCCTTGCCGGTCGGCGAGGGCGTCTAGGGTGAAGGTGACGGTGCCGTGAGTGGAGTTTTCGAAGGGGACGACGCCCGCCTTCACGTCTCCTGATTGCACCACGTCGAAGATTTCTATGGATTGTTAGTGATTCGATATCGACGTCAGGTGCGAATAAGGCGGGTGAGAGACATGCCTTTGATGGTCACTGTCGGGGAGAGTTCCCAGTCGTCTTCAGAGAAGACGCTCTTTGTGGCCTGTTACCCGAGTTAGAAACCAGTTTCAAGCTTAATCAACAACACAAGATGAATGCGAGTCTCACATACCTGGTGCGAATAAGACGAATATGGGCCTAGAAAGGCAACTTTTGGCCGCACGGCCCCCTGTTCACTTGCGGCCATCTCGTAAATTCACTCGATATGTTCGTCTCCAGGCTGATATGTCACTGACAATTGTTCAAGGAAGTAGTCGTCAAATTGCTTTGACAGAATGATAGAGTATGTTCAGGACATTTGAGAGGGGTGGCACGTCTAACATCTGTGTAAGATTTGCCGGTATACTTGTAGTTGGAGCATCGTAAAATGATCAGTGGCTCGACAAGTCCGAATGTCGCAGGGCGTTTAAGTGGGTCGATTTAACAAATGTCAAGCTTCATGAGGTCAACCATACATACATGAACCTATAGAGGGTGCGAAGAGGAGATTAACCCACCATCCGTACATCAATTCGCCTGACAGGCTGGTGTGATACACACTTATTAAGGTAGGATATACACCTCGGTTGTTCTTGACTAGAACCCGATAGCTTACACTTCGCCAGAGAATCATGCACTAGACTCAACTTGAGTCTCATCCGACTAGACATGACCACCAGCACAGCGTCATAGGACGATAATCTATATCCTTTCCTTCCTTTCCATATCGGAATGAATTTTGTCAAGACCGCCAGTCTCAGGGCCATCCCTAAGAAGCGGGACTTCAGCAAGGGACCCCTTGACAAAGAAGCCTACCTCTTAGCAGCCAGAGAGCTCCTCAGCCCTGGCCGCCCAAACCCCATCTTCGACTACATTTCCCCAACCCCCTCCCATCTCCTGAACACGAGCCTAGCAGGCCACATCCCCCCAGAAGTCCACTACCCAACCGAGTTCCGCCAGCTGCTGAGCCCGGAGTTCAAGGCTCATGCCAAATCCCGACCACAAACGCACATTCACAGAACTCGTCCTACTCGCGGGCCCATCTCTAATGTCTCATTGCCCGTGGGCCACCACCTGGTCTACTTCGGTCCGCAGGCCACGTCGTCTGAACTGATGCCCGACGGCACAGTAGCAGACCACTGCCCCGGCGCGCCCTTCACGCGGCGCATGTGGGCGGGCGGGCGCGTGCGGTTCCCGAAGAAGGAAGGGGCTTGGGGCGAGGATACGAAAGCGAGCCTCCGGCTGGACGGTGGCCACGCCGTATGCGTGGAGAAGGTGGTGGGAGATCCAGTTATGAAAGGTGCTGAGGGGGACGAAAAGATATTCGTCGAGATCAGCCGGAAATACGGACGGTTGCGGACCGAAGACCTGGCGCGGGAGATTGCTGAACTCGAGGAACATCCTGATATCGACGAGACGAGGACGCTAGTATTCATGCGTGAACGGAGAGACGTTGAAGAGGCGAGACTGCGGGCGCTGAAGAATGCTGCGGGTCACGCTGCGGTTCCGGTAGAGGGAAAGGAAAAGGAGAAAGAGAGGGATATGACGAGGCTCAAGAGGCTGATGGGGAAGAACCTGGTGCCGACGTATAGCTTCTCGTTGACGCCGGACAAGAAACTGCTCTTTCAGTTCAGCGCATTGTCATTCAACGCGCATGCGATACACTTGGACCAGCGGTACGCACAAGAGGTAGAGGGACACAAGGACCTGCTCGTCCACGGCCCGCTGTCGCTTTCGCTCATGCTTATGGCCGTGCGGGCACAGGCCGCTAAGCAGGGCACGCACATGGGGCTCGCGGAATTGAACTATCGCAACCTCGCTCCGCTTTACGTTAATGAGGAGATGAAGGTCTGTGTCCGCATACGGGAAGGGGGACCCGTGGACGGACAAACATGGGACGTTTGGGTGGAAGGCCCAGACGGCGGGTTCGCGGTCAAAGGGACGGCTACGATGCAGTCTATCAAGTAGTTACACGGAATAGGTCAAGAGGAGATGGACTGGGTTGGGAAAAGCAGAAAGAGCAGGCGGAGAGGGAGCAGTGCGAATGTCTAGGCGCAGCGTATGCGCAAGAAGAAGCTACGAAAAACAGGAGGTGCCTTATACAACACGGTTCAGGGTTATGGGAGTCTTCGATGCGCTTGTAGAGCGCACTGAGGAGGACGCCAAAGAGACGGCCTTGCGAGGTTGGTTTGGGCAGGAACTCTGAAGGTGGAGGAGCGAATAGGAAGACTGGTGATGATGCAACCCCCAAAGCACCAATGTCTTCCTAAGACGGATTCCAAGCGACACGATGTCTTCGGGGGTCGTTAGTCGGAGGGGCCGAAACTTTCACCATAGGTGTAGAGAAGGCAAGGTTGTAAGAATAAGGTCGATGATGGAGGAAGAAAATACGTTTGTAACATAGGTGTAACTTTTAAGCCCGGTGTCAACACCTCATTTAGCATAGGGCTCACGGATTTCCATCGGTATATAGTTGAGTGCAAAACTCCTCACAAAGCCGAATATACCTGAAGAACAACAGCCACGGGCTGCAACGAAACTCCTCGATTAAGCAAGCCTGGCAAGTAGCTCTCCCTGTCTATGGGTATCGTTCAAAGCCGCAATATAGAAAACTCGTGACAAAGGACTGACTCCATCCGCCTAACCTGACCGCCAATGCACGCCTTCCCATGGTGAACGCCATTTTCTGGGAGGTGTTCTGACCCTTTCCAGATGGTACTCAAAGAAAAAGAAATCCAACGCCTGCGGGTCAAAGGCTATTATTCACTTGCGGGCGGCGCTGCTTCTGCCCAAATCTTCAGTCCAGCCCTCTCCAGAGGCCTCAAATCCGACTTTGTCAAACTCCTTGATCATCTTGTCGAACGAAGCGTCGTCAGGGGTGGTAGGGGTTGTTGCCTCCGGTGGGGAGACTGACATTCCCGACGCAGGTCCGATTGTCTCTGTCGGACTCTCCATGCCCTCCTCGGGAAGCACCTGATAAGGTGTTGCCAGCGAGGTGTTGATGGCGATGCGGGATGACCGGATCGTTTGTCGTCGCGCCTGTCGCGGCTTCGGGGTCCCATCTGGTCCACTGATATCCTCGTCCGAGCTCGAACGCCCTCTCCTCGCCATCCATGCGCCTTCCGGCACTTCCTCGTGCCTCTGTTCCACGATGGGTCCCGATGCTCGCGTAGCCGCCGCTTCTTGCTGAAGCCGTCGATTGCGCTCCAAGTAATGCTCCAACTCCGCCAGTAGTGCTTCGTAGTGCTCTTTCAGCATAGCTTCGCGGGCTATCATCATACTGTCACCCGGTCGCTTGGCATCCAAGCCTGTTCGCGGGCCTCGTATTCTATTTCGAATCGCGACCCAAATCTTCTCACTCTCCTCACTCGTGAAAGGGCAATGTGTGAGTGTGTAATTTTCCTTGACGCTCTCCGTCAGAAACTGTAGTGTCGTCATGTTGAAGCCATTATCTTGGCAGTCCAGAACCTGCAAGCTCCTGTTCTTGCGCAGAACGGTGCCAAGCGTGCCAATGTCATCGTGGAGATTCTGGTTCCTAATCCAGAGGTGGGTCAATGTCTCGTTCTCAGCCAAGCCACGCAAAGAATGCCCGAAGCCTGGGGCCATCTGGCCTTCGTCGAGCTTGCCCCTGTACCCAGAGTAACTGAGGTAGCGGATGGAGGTGTTGTAGGCGAAGAACTTCTCCAGTGCTTCGCACGTCTCTCTCTGAAGAGGCTCGCCAGCAGGTGGAGTCGGTCCTGTGCCCACGAGACTAAGAAAGCTCAAATATCGTGTAGCGGTAAGAGCTTCGATGAGGATACAGTAGTTCGCTTCATCTCTAAACTCGACCATGTCCATGTGGAGCTCCTTTGGTCCGCGGTTATGGCGGATCGACTGTGCCAGATAATCAATGCCTTCCTCCAGGGGGTTGCCGTTCAGTGAGAGTTCGAAGTCGCAATCTTCCCCAATCGCGTTGAATATCTTAGCTGCCTGCTTGCCTGTTATGCCGCAATTATTAAGAGCTAGCCGTCGTAGACTCCAGGTTACCCTTCCGCTGGGATTGTGCTGCGAACTCCGATGAAGCAGGTACTCCTCCAAATCGATGATAGTAGCATCGTTCACCTACGGCGTCTCGTTAGCACCTCATCGACCGCTAGGGATATGGCATTTCATCTACCTTATACTGCGAGATATCCAAGTCACGGAGCTGGCTCAGGCGCTCGAGAGCCTCGCATGGGATCAGTGGGCCAGGGGCGGTGCCTATCAGACAGCCACCTAAATTGAGCTCCTTAAGCTCAGTGAACAGGTGGATGATATCCGGAACGGTTATTGCCGGGACGCGCCCATTATTCCCTGACACATCAAGCACCTGGAGCGAGTCAGGATTGCAAGAAAGTGCTGAGAGAAGGTCTCTTAGGTTCATGTCGCAAAGCCCACAGCGAGAAACATCCAGAGCCTGGAGAAGACCAGTCCTTGAGATATAAGCTACAAACAGTTAGTTGTTTTGTCATTTGAGCGAGGAGGCATCGATCCGACCGACTTACTAAGGCTAGCGATGTCC
Source organism: Coniochaeta sp. PMI_546 (assembly GCA_021432605.1). Taxonomy (NCBI): domain Eukaryota; kingdom Fungi; phylum Ascomycota; class Sordariomycetes; order Coniochaetales; family Coniochaetaceae; genus Coniochaeta; species Coniochaeta sp. PMI_546. The sequence continues at coordinate 1,210,747 of MU271145.1, read as the reverse complement.
GCTTGGCTAAGCTCGTTTCCACCCATGATAAGACGGTTGCATCTCGTCGCGCCTGCCTCGAGGAGGTGGAAGATAGGGGACAGGAACTGGACGCTGAGAGGAGACCCCGGGGCGCGCTGGCTGTTCGCTGGGACAGGGAGCTGCTTGAATGTATTCGTAAAATCGATTTGTCGAACTTTCTCGGAACAGAAAGCCAACGCGTGAACCTCATTATACAGAACTGACTCTTGAAACAAGTTATCAATGTCCTCGACTCCAAGGCCAAGACCTAGTTTGCGCGTTAGAAATATGAACTCGATCGTGCTAAGCTAAAAAAAACTTACAACTGCGACTGAGGTAAGGCACATCACACATTCCCTGATGCTGATCGTAGCAGTCCCACAACACAGACAGATCGATATCGCGGAAGGAGAGTGCGATGAAGTAGTCGTTGTACCGCAGTGCCCTCATAACTGCTAGGAGCTGCATTGGCGCGTAGGACTTCCCGTTCTTGGGAGGAAGTAGTCGAAACTCCGGCGCATACTTTGTCCTCCAGTTGATTTCCCAATCGACCGGCTTGCAGCGGTAGGCAGCGAGATAGGCGTCCAGGGTACGTTTAATACCGCCGTAGTCTTCACGGTCAATGACATACTGTGGCTCTCTGAGCCCGGAAATTCGGAATACTTGGTTGTTCTGCAACATCTGTGGCCAAGCTGGTTTGAGGTAACGATCCGCCTTATGCAATACCCGGATGATGCTGCGGTAGTAGCGACTAGCAAGTTCCAGGGTTACGGCTGTCTTGAAGGGGTCCCTTTGCCATGTTAGCGATCCAGAACTGGCATCTGCTGACACGTGAAGCTTACCGAAAAGACAAAATGAACCTCTCCTCATGCGGAGTCCAGTGACCCCTGAGGCACTCGAGGGTCACTAAGCCAAAGCATGAATGCTTCAGTATCAATTCTCCTCGCTTGACCTGTCCTTTTGAGACCTCGATGTAACAGCACAGGTGCGCTCCGATAGCTAGGTAGTAAGACCGCCCTTCCACGCTCTTATATTTCTCTCCATCTCTGCTCATGCCGTCCCTCCTGGTCATACCTCGCGGCACGACAGGAAAGATGTTCAACTCCTGGTGCTGATAAGATGGTTCCGCAGCAGCGAATAGTCTCCTAATGGGAGCCGAAACCTCCCATGGGAAGCGGGTGTAGTCAGACGTCTCCTTATTATTTGCGTTGATAGCCCGCACAATGTGCTGCATTTGTTCTTCCCGTTCATTGGGGAGATTGAAGTAGAACACCGTGTGCTTGAACCCCAGGGTGCCGTCGACCCTCCACCAGATCTCCAAGCCGAACGAAGGCCTTGTGCTTTCCGAGTCAAAGACAGACACAATGCTATGGATAGGAATTATTAGCAGGGGCTCAGGAGGGGGCCCTGTGCTAAGCCGAGGGCTCGTTGATAGCTTGGGAAATAGCGCCATTGCATCAGTGTGGCCCTTCATCTTGACAACGTAATCGGCAGTGACTACTATGTAAGGGTTCTTATTCCGTAATAGTTGAGGATCACGTTCCAGCGGTGCCACCCCTTCAATCGATTGCGCTTTCCAATCAACGCTCGAGGTCGAATGTGTACTCAGTGCTGTTGCGCTCCTGGAGAGATAGTCTTCTGAGAGTCCGGAGCTCCGACGACTGAGCAAATCGAATGCGCTCGACGAGTTTCGCGACTTGGAAAGCTTTCGACTGTGTAGAGCGCCAAGACTAGGCTCTCTCGGAGGTGTGCTCGCAGGTAGCGACTCTAAGCTAAATGAGCGCCGTGCTCGATCCTTGAAGGACTGGAAGAATTGGTTGCTTTTGCCGCCCTCCGAGCTAGCCGGAGACGAGGCGAGCGTAGTGCTCGGGCTGCCCATAAACTCGGATCCATCTGACTCCTCGCTCAGCGGTGGCACGAAGACTTTATGCTTCTTCTTCTGTAGGAAATCCATGGTTTTCTTCTTTCGAAGCTATTGACCGACGCACTGGTTGGACAGGCTCAAGACATTGGACAGTCTTCAGGTCGTTAGACTCGTCATAAGCTTCGTATTCGAGATATGTCAAGTTCCCCAGTCTTTTGTAAGGTTAGGAATCGTGTGGTGATTGCGAGGTAGGTTGACGTGACAATCAGATGCTAGTGCAGGATCTTAATCGTGTCCAAGCGTCGAACCGGCGAGCTTTCGTTGCGACTCCCAATACCCCAAGATAAGAGCGATAGCAGCGAGAATAGGCTGATCGATCGTGGGTTCCGGCTTCAGCAGGTTCAGGTAAGGTATGTTGATCGACCTATCACTGGTGCCTGGCTCGAGTCAGTGCCCGTAGCCAGAACACCCGTGTCACCGGAGGTCACTCCGGTTCGAGCAAGAATAGCTTGGGTAAGGTGGCTTAGGTAGCCCAAACTGAAAAGGTTGAGACCGGAGGCCGTAGGTTGCGTGTATAGGAGGTTCGGCTGGTACTGGCTGAGAAACGTTGGTAAATATTCTTTAAGAAGGATCGTCGTTGGTCGAATAGCGCAGAGTCACGCTCGATGTTGATGGATGCGATCTCGATGCTGGTCAAGTCGCTACGAGACAAGTACTCGTGAGCAAAGGCAGTGGTCGCCACGGAGACAGGTTGCCAACAGGAATGCGACTCGGGAGGACGACTCAAGACGCCGAGGTAGAAGTGAAGGACGAACGAGTTGGCAGGTATCCGTGTATGTACATTGCGAGCCGCCGGAGTCAGCGTCCTCCCTTGAACACCGACTGTACCACGAGAGAAACCCCTGAATGGCCTTTGAGGCCGTACAATCACACACGACACGGAGCCTTCATCCGGCGTGTGCTTGTCTCGTTTGAGCAGGATGCTGATATGTAGAGTGAACTCTGATCACACCGCAACACTGGCACGAAGCCAAGGGCAGATCGGGTCGGGTTTCCAGATGGAGGAGGGGTAACTGAATCCTCGAGTTCAAGGAACCAGAGGCGTGATGAAAGAAACTTCGCCAAAATGCTACTAGACGAGGCTCGGAGAAGATGTCAGGAGTTAACCTCAACACGTGTAATGCATGATACTAGATGCAGAGTTGCAGAGCTTGCTCTCATGGTCCGGTCTTGCCTTGTCTCTTACGAATCTTGGTGCCATGGCTTGATTTGGATAAGTGGGCATCTGCCACCTATGATGCTATGTTCCCGGTTTTTGGCCAATTGCCGTGCATTGACCAATGAGGTCAGACGAGGGGTCATGGGTCTAGCCAATGAGATATTCTGCATGCCCAGCTGTGCCATTCGTCTTTCGATTTCCCGATGCTTCTGGTTGCAGAATCCCGTGTCAGCAAAGATACACGATACGTACACGTGTTAGCGGGGGGTTGCCAATGCACCTAGTCAATTAGTCTGAAGATCGGACTGGTTATGCCCGATATCGAGCTCCAGAGCTCGAGATCTGTTTACTGCGTAAGATATGTGCAGCACGTGTAGCACGCACAGCAATTGAGGCACGTGAAAATGGGCTTGTGACGGTCTTGTTCTCTATTGCCAAACTCGTCTCTGACTCTCATTTCCGTTCAAACTTGTACGCCAGGTTCGCTTCCAATCATCAAGCACTCGAGGTTCTACAGAGGTGACACAATAGCAACCTCGGCCCGCCAGCCTGTCTCTCTGCAAATCAGCCTCGAACTGATCGCGATGACCCCATACTGCTGCACGACCGGACAATGCTCAGTCCTGCAGCCATCAAAGCAAGATTGCTTCCGCTGTTAGAACGTCTCTCTTCGTGCTCGATGAACCTTTGTATACTTCTGTCCCCGGCCATAACGAATGTAAAGACGGTGTACGGGAGAATTTCAATGGAACCTCCTGCGATAAAGAATCAAATACCAAGATAGGCATAATGAAAGAACTTGTCAACCGCCCAACCACCAAAGATCTTCTCCTTTGGCAGTTGAGCATCCTCTGTTGACATGTCACGGTTATGGGGGGACGCACTGAAGTCAATCTTCAGCTTCCCATTATTCCACTTCCTCGCCAGTGGTAAGAAGGTATGAGCAGTGCCAGGGCCTAACAATATATCTAGGACAACGATGCGTTTGCCACCATCACTGTGGCCAAAAGCAACAAGGGATAGAATGGTAGGAGGACGTCCAAACTGTCTGTTGCAATCGCTGACTATGTGGTTTATAGTAAATGGCTTGCTGTCATGCTACAAGTCCCGAGAGCTCATAGCACCACAGCCCGTACCTTTACTGAGGTCGTGGTGCTGGATGAGGATTTGCGTGCTTTTGCTGTCCTGAGTGGGGGGTATCTCTGCGAAGGCTTGCGTTCGTTGCCAGCGTCACAAGATGCGCTGTGACGGCCGTACACCTAGCTGTGGCAAATGCGTCGCCGGTAAAGCCGAGTGCATATACGCACCTAGCCGTCAGTTTCGAGGGCCTGCGAAAAGGTGAGATAGCCATTGCTGAAGCAATCTCGCGTCCAGTCGTTGAGCCCTCCTAATTCAATTTCAGCAAGAAGAAGGCCGACGCCAACAAGAAGTTGAACGGAGCTTCGGCTGAGGGGACGACTGCGGCCAATGTATTCCTGCTCCAGCTTCCCAACACCACGGGGCTGCCCGTCTTGGAAGATCTGGTCGTGTATGGGAAATACCTTGAGACATGACAGGCAAAGATCAGTGCCAACGCTCCGAGTAGCGCCCTAGAGCTTCGCGCCGTTTATGCCCTATGATGTTTGCAGTACCTCTGATGGACACCGCATCTCTGAACCAACAGCTTGCAAGATGCTGGCGATGAATGCCTCCTGTCACCAGAAGGTGATGAAGCTGGCCCCTTCAATGTTCAGCACGCAACGATGTATCGCACTGTGCGCCATCGCAGATGCGCTGGAGGATACTGCAGGTCAACGAGCAGGGAGGCAGACGGGAAGGCATGTGCCCTTGGCTTCTAGTCGCTGAGATCGAAGTGTTTGGAAGATCTACATGAGTAATGTCCACCAGAATGTCAATGCTGGTGGCAGAGTCGATGTGAGGATGAAGTATATGTATTGTATTGTGGTAGACTCTCATAGAAGTACCTTGATTACCTCATGTATCTTAAAGAAGTGTATGATAATGCACGATAAGGATTCCATCATTGTCGAGAAGGGATGAGTTGCGATAAGCTACTATGATCCTGACAGTGTACACTAGACTAGTAGACTCCACCCATTGATGAACTTCTGCAGATCATAGGTCTGAGCGATCGGCAGCGCCATGGAACATGAAACAATCACTCCTCCTTGGAATCGCGGTCCACAGCGCGACGGTCAATGTCGAAGCCGGGATGTTCGCATGGCCGTCGAAGATCACCGCCAGCATCTCTGCGCGCGAACCTGGCAGCCGCAACCGGTCGACGGCCCCGAACACCGGAATGACGCCCTGGACAAAGTAGCACTCAGCGCCACGGTATCACATGTTTGCAGAGCAACAACTTTCCAGTTTCCACGTTTTATACCGGTCATGGATATGGATGGAGCAAATTTCATAACAGGGCCTCGCTGTGTATCAGGAACTCCTCCAAAGGATTCTCCCAAATCCCTCATCAAGCGCTCGCGAAGACGCCTCGAGGTTTCAGACACTGTGGGCAACACTCTCACCGTTTGATGGGTGTCCTTGTAAACAAGTTGGGTTAGACTGGTAGCCAAAGCTTGTGCTTGTGATTTCAGGAGAGCAGCAAAGCTGAGGCATGTCAAGTTGTGTTGACCGGTCGTCGCGACTCTGCATTATAGTGATGCGAGTCGTCTGCCAAAGTTTGTTCAGATGCGGTGTCGAGAAACTTTGTGTACCTGGACCACTGGAGTACCTGATGTTACGGAGAAGCGAAGCACAGCTTAATCAATCTGATGCGGGTCGGAGATATGCACTATTATTTTTAACTTGGCCAGGATCAGGGCGCGTGCAAATCACGAAACACCACTGGTTTCAGATTGGGCGTTCTGACCCCTGTTCCACCATCGGCCAGTGTGGTCCATTCTCTGGGCCGGTCCTCTCCTCTGGTCATGCCGTTGGGCCGTCAAGCCGACCAAACCCCCGTCCGTACACTACACACATCTCACGATGGTTTTCCTCTGACTGTTTCCTCCGTTTCTCGTGTCTACCCTACACACATGCTTGAATTGGCCCCTGCTGATCGTCTGTCATAAAAGTATGGGCCAATGACATCGCGTTTACAGTTTTCCTTCTCGCCTTTGGACGCCTGTGGTTCGCCGTTCGTTCTAGTCAGGAATAATGACAATACGAGTTTAGACGGGACAGCAACCTGGGAACGCACTGTGAACAGGGCAAAAGGACACTGTTCGACGGGGCACATTGAGGACTGAAGTGGTGGTGCTCCGCTAAGCAAGAACACGGGCAGTACCGCATGTTGTCGGGCTGCGGTTCTCACATGGTACGTATTGGCAATCTACTGTGACACCTTCGCAACAAGTCAGAATGCACGACAATATCGGTATGCAGTAAGGCTTCGCTGTGCTGTGCCCTAACTTGTCTACCCCATTTCCTCTCACATATCCACGACTCCTGTTCCAGCTGTGCTTCTGTAAGCGCTGAGGACTTGGTCTCCTACTATTGATACGAGAGAGAGGAGAACGCCTAGGCGGGGCTCCCTAAGATAAAGAAGGAAGTTTTATGGTGGCGATGCCGCCGATGATGGCCCTGGACTTGAATGCGGCCGTTAGTTTTCGAGAAATGCCGTCGTGGTGGCGCTTCTAGCTCCGTCTCCGTTTCTTTAGCTGCACACCGTAGCAGCATAGTGCAGAAGTGAGGGTTACCAAGGCCGTGCACGTCCGCTGACAGGCAGAGACAAGCGTGTTTCATCCATCGAGCGATTGCCGCCCCCCGGCGTCGCTCATGGGTGCATCAGCACCGCAACTCCTTTTCCTCCCCCTGAAGGATAGACCGTCTGATCTCGACGTGAGTGGTGCGTTTCCTGGCTGGACGGACGGACGGCAGTGACGCCAGCGTCGTTCGTTTCTCCGTTCGAGAACCACTCAATTCTTCCAAATTATCCCACAAGAAGGCACCCATCCTCATTATCCTCTTGTAAGGGAGTGTAAACCCGTAATCTGTGCCGTTTTCTTCTACATAGTCAGCGGGTGCTCGATCTGTAACAAAAGCTCCACGCGCTTCGGCAGTCACGCCTCCATCAGCCGGCCAGGTTTTTCAGGTTGTTGGTTACCTGCTTTCACCTTCTCTTTCATCGTTCCTTTCTCGCGTTTGGCATCAGTGCCTCTCCGCTCGCTCTGTGGCTTCTTGGCTTTTGTCACCCTCCCTCCCCTTTCGACCCTGAGGTCCCGCAGCAGAGCCACAGTACTCACCTGCGCCCTCCTCCTGTCTCCATCAAAAAGTACCCCAAACCCGCACTCAGGCAAGCACTAGGACACGCCGCCGGTCAACTACACATACACTGTAACCCACATCGTATTTATCAAGTGCTTGTTCCGGCTCGTTCTGCAACGCGCCGCTTCTAATTCAGCTGGCCACCGACTTTCTGCTGGTCGCCGTCACGGCTTGTCGTCGTGCCTTTAACCGGGACGACTCCTACGTTCTTCCATTCCATCCGTCCCAATAAGACGGGTTCGAATTTCCCTATCATCCTCCGCTAAATTCGCCTAATACTTCCCCCGGTCGCTCACGTCCATGCCGGCGTGACGCGCAGTCGACCATGGCCATGTTAGCATCCAAGAATCCGATTGCGGCTCCCCTCGGCTCGGCAAGACTCATGGCGAGCACTCCGCAAACATCGTATCCCCCGTCGAGAAGAGCACCCGCCGTTCCAATGGCTGCTCAATCCTTCGCGAGTCCTACCGAGTCCGAGTTCTCCGACGACGATGGCCCGGACTCGGTCAAGAACTGGGACGAGGACCAGGTGTGCGACTACCTGCGGAGCGTAAAATGCGGCGATTACGAGAGACTGTTTCGCAAGAACCACATAAACGGAGAGAATCTACTCGAGATGGACAAGGAGGTCCTCAAAGAGATGGGAATTGACAAAGTCGGAGACCGGGTGCGGCTGTTCCTCAGCATCAAGAAGCTGAGGACAAAGGCCTATGCAAATCAGAAGAAGCGGAATAGGGTGAGTCCAAAGTCTGCCCACGGGGCTGAGTCGAGCTTCACTAACCTTACAACGTTTCTGCTGTAGGATTCATTTGCTGGTCTCGACAGTCAATATGCTCCTTCGTCGAGCTCGCCCAGACCGCTTTACCCAAGTCGATCTGCAGCCAACAAGAGATACTCCCGTCAGTATGACCCGGCCGCAATCGAAGCCAGCACTAGCAAGACGTCGAGGCCCGCCTCGCCGCTGTCCAGCTCCGACTATAGAACAGGTCGCCTGGGACAGGGCCAAGGATACAGTTCTCAGCCAACGCCTGGTTCCTCGAGATTTCCCATGTCTCCTCCAGAGCCTCCCCACACGGGTCGGCTGCCACAGAGCCATACCAGGAACCAGTCGAGCGTTGATGGCTCATTGATGGCCGCCTTGCCACAAGGTCAAGGCGTCATTCGCGTTATTTCTACCGGTGGAGTCACCAAGGTTGTTAAGATCGCCGATTGCAAAAGCTGCGCAGAGGTGATGCGGTTGACGCTGCGAAAGTTTGCCCTCCGAGAGGATCATGAGCGGAACTACTGCTTCTGGGTCCTCAACGGTACGACTCCGGATCCCAACAACTGCCAGCCCATCGGAGACAAAGAGCTATGGAACATCATCAGCGACCAAAACCGTCCGGAGCGTAACCGGCTGATCCTCAGGCGTGTCCCAGCTGGCGGTCCAGGCATGTCGGAGTTGGAGCGGGCCGCCGCCATTGCCCTGGAGGAGCAGCAGCAGCAGCAGAGCCACGGCCATCCCAAGCAGGTCGCTGACGGCAGGAGTCATCTGAAAGTTCAACGGGTCCTCGGTGAGAACTGGAACAATATGCAGCCGCCCCTGTCACCGATGTCGTATGAGGATCGCGAACGCAACGTACACAACGCGGCGCGGGATCTGGAACGGCCCGCGCCTCAGGATGCCCCCCGAGCAATTCCACGAAAGAAGGCACTTCGTCAGTTTGGAGGACTTCGACCTCCCAGCGAGTTGATCGCTTCCGACCTCACCAGCTATTTCCCGGATCATTCCAGGGAGGCCATCGACCGGACCGCGCGTCTCTCTATGAGGCGGTCTGCTCGTCTAAGTAAATATAACAACCGTCTCAGTGTGGCCAGCACATTGAGTTTCGCATCCAGCATCCAGGATGCTCCTCCAATCCCCACCATCGCCGACAGTTGGCTGACGGCGTCTAATCAAATTGCGAAAGCTCGTCCCCGAGAGCCTAGTCGACTAGCCCACGGCTACCGGGACTCCATTGCCTCATCCGTTCTTGACACGCTACAGGAAGAGTCATCGCCCATCGAGCCAAACAGGAAATCGTACGTGTCTTTTGCGGACAGCGGATCTGATACGGCGGCCGTCAGCATCACCGACCCAGACGGCAATGTGACACGCCAGAGCTATTACGACGGAGAGAGCACATTGGGGTCTGGCGGTTCCGGCTCGTACCAGGAAGTTGCCCAGGCCCTCAACAACGAGGAAGGCGAGGATGCGGACGAGGAGCTCCAGAGCTTCCTGGCCGGTGAGGCCTGGGACGATAGCAAATGGATGAAGGGTGCATTGATTGGCCAAGGTTCCTTTGGCTGTGTCTACCTGGCCCTGCACGCCATCACGGGCGAGCTCCTTGCTGTTAAGCAGGTCGAGGCGCCATCGCCCGGAGCCAACAGCCAGAACGACGCGAGAAAGAAGAGCATGATCGAGGCTCTGAAGCGGGAGATCAGTCTGTTGCGCGACCTGCGTCATCCCAACATCGTCCAGTACCTGGGCTGTGGCTCTTCGGCGGAGTATCTCAACATTTTCCTGGAGTACGTTCCCGGAGGTTCCGTCCAGACCATGCTGAACTCCTACGGTGCCCTTCCGGAACCCCTCGTGCGCAGCTTCGTCCGCCAGATTCTGAACGGTCTCTCCTACCTGCACAACCGGGACATCATTCATCGCGACATTAAGGGTGCCAACATCCTGGTTGACAACAAGGGTACCATCAAGATCTCGGATTTCGGCATCTCCAAGAAGCTCGAGGCGACCAACATCCTCAACGGCGCCAACAACAACAAGAACCGCCCGTCGCTCCAGGGCTCGGTGTTCTGGATGGCTCCCGAGGTGGTCAAGCAGACGTCGTACACGCGCAAGGCGGACATCTGGTCGCTCGGCTGCCTCGTGGTCGAGATGATGACCGGCACGCACCCCTTCCCGGATTGCACCCAGCTGCAGGCCATCTTCAAGATCGGAGGCGCAAAGGCCTCGCCGACGATCCCCGAGAATGCCAGCGATGAGGCGAAGCAGTTCCTCGCGCAGACGTTCGAGATGGACTACAACAAGCGGCCGAGCGCGGACGATCTGATGCTCAGTCCCTTCCTTACGCCTCCAGCCGGTGTTTGAGCATCCTCATGAAGAAGTTGGATAGTCAGGCAGAGAGAAGTGTCTCGTCTTTTTATTTCCTTTTCGTTGCCATGCAGAAGGCGCCGCAAGGCCTCCTATTGGCAATTTTGCACTGTGCTGTGCGGACTTAGCAGGCGAGCCAGCGAGCGATGAAGCGGGCAGGAAGCAGACACAAACCATTATACAGATCTGTGGGTTGATGAAATCATGAAATGGCAGGACGGAGTTCAATCAGATATTGGTATTTGCGATATTTTCCCTACATTACCTTACAAGCTCCGAGATAGCTCTCGCAAGGGTCGCTGGATGGTCCCGATGTCTGAAGCATGGATGGATGATGGATGGATCTTAATTAGAAAGGAGCCATTCGGAGAAACTAGATTCACAGCGAATGCAACAGAATGACATCTCAGTCCCTTTCGTTCCATGCTTCTTTTGAGGTGACGACTTGACTTGAAGTATGTACTACCTAATTTCCTCTACTGAAACGTATAATATGACTGACAAACGGGCACCCTTCAGACAACCTCCACCTGCAACTGCTCTGATCTTGGACGACAACAAGACTTGCCTGGCGTTCGCGTGCCTTCCATACCAGGTAGCCTGGAAGTTGCCAATGAAAGGTAAGTGCTTTGTGAAGGAAGCAGCAACTGGCAAGTCGATGTCATGCTGGACAGCTCAGGTATCCTCCTCGGGATGGTGGTATCTGCCCTGCCGACAATGCCGTTGCCTTGTGCTACTAAACTTCCGGTTGCCTTGCAAACAAACCATCGCAGGTTTCTACCCCAGTCACAAAGACAAAGCCTGATGTTGCTGTGCCTATTGCCGAACTAAAAGACGGCTTTCGTCGGGCCAGCGAGCGCCATACCTACGCTGTCTCCGAGCCTTTATAATGTCTGGATCTGAGCCTTGCCTCGTATCACTCACCCGAACCACACATATCACTTATTCCGAGACACAATATCAGTACCGCAGCGGCACAACAGTGATAACCACGGCAGTGACCGCAACGACAGTCACAGTCACCACCACCATCTCAGCCGCTGCCGTCGGTCCGCCAGCGGATACATCAAGGCGTTCCCACGACAGTGCAGTGACCAGAGCCTTGCGGCCTGCGCCCAGTCGATAAAACAACTTCCCTCATTAAAAAACCCCTGTCCACATCCCATAGACTATCTCTCGCACCTTCATCATCACAATGTCGGCATCACGACACCTCGCACACCCGTCCATCAACACCAGCGGCAAGACCACAACTATCAACCAAGCCAGCAGCGATGGAGGAGACCTTACCACCAACACCGAGACCGCCAACACTACCATGGCACCACCTCTACCCTCCGCCACCCCTCAAAGCAGACTCTACTTCGCCTACGGAAGCAACCTATCCACCACTCAGATGGCAGACCGCTGCCCGGACGCCAAACCAAGCCACCTAGGCTGGATAGGCGGCTGGTCATTCATCATCAACCAGCGCGGCTTCGCCAACATCGTCCCCGACGCCGACTTCGACACCAACGACGGCACGGGACGGTGGCATAACCCAGGCGTTTTCGGCGTGCTGTACGAGATCTCGGAGGACGACGAGGAGTCCCTGGACGTGTACGAGGGCGTGCCGCAAGCCTACGAGAAGGTCGAGATGGTCGTCTCGATCCGGCGCCGGGGAGGAGGAGGGTCGGAGCAGCAGCTGGAGAAGGAGGAGATGGGGGCGAGTGAGACGCTGGAGCGCGTGGCTCTGGTGTATGTCGACAGGAAGAGGACCAGGCCTTCGGCGCCGAGGCCGGAGTATGTGCACCGGATGAACCGGGGGATTCGGGAGGCGAGCACTTCGGACTCGTTCGCGCCGTTGCCGGGGTGGTATGTTGAGGAGGTTATGAGGCCGTTTATTCCTGAGTTGGAGGGGTGATGGTCCTTGGATGGGAGCGTGTAATGGAGGGCGTTCTCTTTTAGATGGAGGTTTTGTGGTACGCATCGTATGCGAATGCTCTTGCGTTGAGACGCTATGCTTGTTACTTAGACATAGTAACGTTGTCTTGACCTGCCCGACCAGAGAGTCCCGAACGGTCTGACGATGAGGTATTAATCTCTGCTTCGGTGGCATAGAAGTAGCATAGTTGAAAACCACTTCACAATGACATCGACATCGACACTTCATGTAGTCTCTCGCGGTGTGACGATCACGAGGGTCACAATAAACCCGAGGAATGCTGCGCTCGTAGGCTGACTGGAGTTAGATGGATCACTTGCAAGGAAATGAAGGAAGAACCAGACTCGACGTTTGTCCACGTTCTTGCTATATCTACTTGTGCAGTCCCTTCTATATAACATGCTCAACTAGCTCCAGCCCCTTGACGCCATGCCAAGACGAACCAGTTCTGTCTTATCGTATCTCAGCCAGAAAAAAAAACACAGAAAAAGCACTGTTAATGCAAACGCTCCCTACCGCTAAGACACTCTGCGCCGCTCCAATGCAAATGCCGCTCGACAAATAGGGAAAAGGGATATGCGAGAACATATACTCGAACATGGTTCTGGTCCTCCATCAACCGTGCTCTACCTTGCCCCTCTTTATACCAGAAGCACAAGTCCAGCAGCAAAAGCCACCCCGGCCACCATCCCACCCCGCACAGCCGCGATTCCCGATCCGCTCGCAGCAGACGACGACCCCAACCCACTCGCATTCGACCCCACCAGGCCGGAGGTAGCAGTGACACTGTTCGTCACGGCCGTAGCACCCGGGATGTTCCCGGCGGTGATCTCCTTGACGCTGGTCGAGCTCGAGTTGAACCTCGTCTGCGCCAGCGAGACCTCGTTGTTGTCCAGGTCGTAGACCACGTAGGCGCTCCTCAGGAAGGTGTCGCCCAGGACGTTGGTCCCCTGCCCCGCGGGCGCGATGCCGAACAGGCAGGCCGTCACGCCGTTCTGGAAGGTGGGCCGCTTGCCCCCCGTAGTGATCAGGTCGAGGACCAGCTCGTTCATCTCGACGGCGATGGCGGGCGAGGAGAAGGTGAAGGTCAGGTTGCGCTTGTCGGCGGCTAGCGAGCAGGGGACGTAGGCCGCCCCCTCGTCGGCGTCGAACTGGGCACCGACGGCGCTGTAGATGTCCTGCACCATGGTGTCGGGGAGGTAGGTGAGGGACGAGCCCGAGTCGAGGAGGACGGCCAGGGCGGTGTTGTTTGCTATCGCCTGGGTGCCCAGCCTGAGGCCCGTCAGGGTGATGAGGAACTCGGCGAAGACGCCCGACTGCGACTGGATGGGGAGCGTCTGCAGCTGGCCGTCGTACTTGCCGCTGTCGACGCCGCCGAAGAGGATGCTGCCCCTGTTTGAGTCCAGGTCGTTCAGCCAGAGCGAGTACGAGGCCGACTGGATCAGCCCGTCGGCCACCATCTGCGAGGGCAGGTTGCGGTACGCCGGCTTCTGCGCGCGGCCGACCTGGACCTCGTTGACCTCGTACCCGATGCCCAGGATGCCCTGGGCCGAGGTGCTGGAGTACCCGACCCCGAACTGCAGGCGGTCGAGTTTCTGGCCGCCTATCGTGACCGTATCCGACACGTAGTCGCCGCTCGCGCCCGAGCCGTCCACGTAGGAGATGTTGAAGTAGCTGCCGACGTACTCGTAGGTGGACGAGGAGTTGGCGGTGTATGTGCCGGCGAATTGGCACGGGGCGGAGCGGAGGAGGCACAGCTTGGAGCTCGGGGTGTTCACCCATAGGTCGCTGCTGCCGGTGTCGACGTGTAACCTTATGCCTTGCGCCGGTGTGCCGATGGTGGCGTTTAGGAAGTACAACGTCTCCTGGTTCTGGGTTAGCTAGCGAGCGCTCGAGTGGGAGGGTGGCTTGCCGGTACCGACCTCGTTGTCAAGAGTCGCCTGGACGGAACCTCTCCTCCGTAGCCGGTCCCTTTGCAACGGATTGCTCAGTCTTGTTCTTTCTATATCCAAGCTCACGACCCGCGGTGCGCCTTGTTGCCTCTCCCGGACCGCCAGCGCCTCGGAGGCCGATAGCCAGGCCAGTACGGCCAGGGTTATTGAGGTCCTCATTGTCTTATTGTCCCAAACCTGAGCGGCCTTCTCTATTCCACCAACACCAGAAGAGATGTCGTGAACCCCGAGGCTCGTACTATAACATGGATGACCGCAGGAATTTGTAGAGGCGGAGTCAGGGTGGAGGGAGAGCACTGGATGGCTACTATATTTGTGATGGCCAGGAAGGCTGTGTGAGGGGGGAGGAGGCGGATGGACCCGCAGTGTGGTGAGAGGATTCGTAAGTCGACGACGCAGTTCAAGATTATAGCGGAGGTGTGTAAGTCCTGACCGAACTCAAGTGGCGACAGCTCAGTTGCTATAGTGCGATCGTGTGAGAGAAGACGATATGCAAGTCCGGGAAGTGGGCAGGAAAAGAGTTAGAAGTCGCAGGAACCAAGAAACAGACTATAGTTAGAAATGCACCAGGTTCATTCCAGTCGTGCAGTGAGGGTACCTCCGCCAAGAAGGAGAGAGACTGTGGTGCGTACCAGCGTGATCCCGGATCATCGCCAAGTATCTTGGAGTCTCATAGGCGGAGTATTGTAGGGTGGAAAAGGACTGAAATCCGAGCGTCTGGAGTCCTCGACACACAGAGGGCCAGAGGTGGCAGTCAAGCCATTAACAGAGCAGGGCTTGGCATTGAGCGCCAGGGCCTACAAGTTTGAAAGAGACTGGTCCGGACGGGGACAAACGCATTCAGAAAAGTAGAGACGAAACAAGCGTCTAGTGTACTCTCCCTGTCCCCATCCATGGACCATGGGCTTCGATGCAACGCTGTTTAAGGACCCGACTTCGTGGTGCCTATGAGACGCGGTATGGAAGACCATTTGCTTGGGATCTTGCCACCAATTCCCGTGGACAATTAGACGCGAGAGAGTTGGTTTTCACTTGAGAACTGTTCTCTCTGATATGCTTCCCTCTACGCATCTTTGGACGATGCACTGAGAGACAGCCTGTCTCGCGATGTGCCAATTCCCGAGTCAGTAGTCGACGTTAGTTCTAAGGCTTGTCTGGTTGGTGACGCGCGTCCAGCTTGGACGAAGTGAGGTTGAGGTGGAGTGCAGGTTTGCGCGTCTCTTCCAGGTTCCTGCTCAAAGACATAAAAAAGCAAAGTGCTCTAACCCGTTTGGGGGCGATGTGTGACGTGAAACATCAAAGTGCGGGTTGCCGGAACGGCAGTAGCCCTGGCCAGATCTGACACGGCGCTGGCGGCGGATCAGACGTTCCTGGAACCATTGCTTGGCAACGTAATTTGATGGGTTGCCATTGGCTGTCCACGGCACTTGCCCTTCCGATTTGCTTGGTCTCCTCAGACATGCGATGCCTCTTGTGATGAGCTCAGCATTTCTTGCTCAATCCGGCAATGGGCGGCGAGGCTGCAAAGCCGGCAGCATTCTTGTGATATTGGATGGATGCGGTGCGTAACGACCATCAGTGAATATCTTAAGTAAGGTACCTTAGTCAGTGCTGGACATCGCCAAATGTCGCTAGGCAGTCAGATCCGATGTGTGCCATCCCGTATCTGCGCCGCTCGGTGCAGGAACCAGAGCCAAAAAGGCGTGCGCCCCTTGGCTGACACCACGAGCTTTACTTGCATCTCGAATAAACTGTTTGTCCATCATTGCAGTTTCGTACAATGAGGGCCGCATCGAGAGACTTGACAATCGAATCGCTTGCGGCGGTCGTATTCCACCGGGATCAGAAGGCCGGGGTGGGCTCAGGTCCGGTGTCTGTCCGGATCGGATGACCCCACGTATCCGGCACGGAAAATTGGCTACAGCCGCACACGGAAGCTACTTCAACTCTACAAGATGTACGGACAGTCATCAATCGGCAATGTGGAAGCTATATCATGTGGTACTAGGATATGGATGCTTAAATATTTGTCTTACCATTAGAGCTGCAGTACCTGTTCAACTCCTTGCCCTGCGGCGAGGTCTTCACACAGTTACGCTTCATTTACATATACTAGAGATATATTTAGGCAGCAGACTTTGAGCGCTGCTCAGCAAGTATGAGGCTGGAAAAAGGATGCCCGATGGGTGACCGATGTTGCTTGGCTTACAAGTCCGACAAGCAGACCAATCAACGTTATCCTTCTGCCTCAGGAGACTCGTCAGCCGTACCTTGACGGTGCTGTTCATACTTAGATATATATGTCGAAGGTCTACATCCTACATCATAACAATTGCCATGTGTCTATTCTCGTCTACGAAGACGCTCGTGTTCCATTCGCGACTGTTTGATATCAGATCCCCGGTCGCGGAAGTGACACCAAACTGCCTGGTCTACTTACACCCAACGGCGAACCCCAGTGTCTCCAAAGAATCCATTATTCTGCAAGCATGGACATCATCAACTTGGATCGCTGGTATGTCTCTGAACCCGGGCCTCCCCCTACCAGAAGCTCCCTTGGCTAAGACAACCACAATACAGTCCAGCCTACGCCGTGAGCTCCCCTCTTCAACCCCGACGGAGCACCCCAACAATCTAACCTCCTTTTAGTCCTTCTTCGGAGCATTGGGCTGCGCCTGCTCCATCATATTCACCGTTCTCGGCGCCTCCTACGGCACCGCCAAGTCAAGCGGCGCCATCTTCTCCTCTGGCATACTCCGGCCCGACCGGCTGATGCAGAACACGTACGCCTTCTATTCACCCCTTTCCCCCCCATAACTCAGACCGGTCAATAACGGGTGACTGACGGTTGGGGGCGGGCTTTAGTATTTGCGCCATCATGGCCCAAATCCTCTCCATATACGGCCTCGTCGCAAGCGTCATCATATCCGGCGGCCTCGCCGAGAAGATGGCACTGTACACCGGCTTCCTGCAGCTCGGGGCCGGGCTGTGCGTCGGGCTGTGCGGGCTGGCGGCCGGGTTCGCCATTGGGATTGTCGGTGATGCTGGAGGTAAGCTGGCCTTTTCCTCGAGGTATGCGCAGGACTCAAATGTGTGGTGCAAACTGATGACCATGTTTCACAGTGCGAGCCAGCAGCCAGCAGCCCCGACTGTACATCGGCATGATACTCTTGTTGATCCTGGCCGAGGTGATGGGGTTATATGGTGTTATCGTGGCCATCTTGATGCTGACGAGGTCGAAGATCGGCGTTACGGAATGTCCATACTGAACCGCTCGATCACCTAGATATAAACAAAGGATTCCATTGAAGGGTGGCAATTTTGTGCTCCTTCCATTATATCGCATACATGGGTATCTACTCTACCTCTTCCTCCACAGCCTTGCCCACGGCTCTGTTCGCTCCCGCGTGACTGTTCAACATCATTCAAACGCATCTCAGAGAGCCCACTCATTCTTGTCCTCTCCCTCCTTAATGAATGGCTCGTCGATCCGCTTGATGGCGTAGTCGCTACACAGTATACTGCAAATAAGTGCCGCCGTTAGCACACACTTCGAATTTTTTCCAAAAACGACACCAGTAACGACACAAACTTACCAAGCAGAAGCAATCAACGAATCCAACTCAGCAATCATAGCCTCCCTCTTGGCACCGCTCACCAAGCCCTTGCTGATCTGCACCTGACACTCCCTAATCCTCTTGCTCTTGCCCACCCCGGCCTGCTCCAGCACCTTCCGCCCGAGACAATCCGAGTGAAAGGCGTGCTGGCAAGGGAACACAAAGAACTGCCGGCTGAGCAGCGGCAGCCCGCACTCGAAGCACCTCTCCCCGGGCTCCACGACGGCGTACCGGTGGTCCAGGGCCGCGATGTCGACCTTGATGTTGGCCGCCGTCTGGCTCGACTCGTCCATCTCCTTCTTCAGCGACTCGATGTTGCGGCTGTAGTCCTCGAGCGCGTCGCAGATCTCGTCCTTGAAGTCGTCGATCACCACAAAGTCCGGGAAGAAGGGAATCAGGTCCTCGATCTTGAGCAGGTCGCACCGCTTGCGGAACTCGATGGCCGTCTTGATCCCGTTGGACTGCGAGATCACCTTGCGCGCCACGGCGAGCCAGAGCTTCTTGCGCAGGGGAGGGTTGGACATGGGCCTGTCGGCGATGACGGCCGCGAGGTCGATCTCGTCGTGCGACAGGGCTAGGTCGACGGCTTGCACGTACTGGCCCATGTTGGTGTAGATGTGCACGCAGGAGAGGACGCGGTGGTGCTGGATGCAGAGGCGGAGGGCGAAATCTGGGTCGAAGCGCGGCTCGTCGCCTTGGGATTCGAGGTAGGCTAGCAGAGCTGCTTCGTCTTTGGAGGGGTGCGAGGCGTACATGGAGACCAGGGTGTTGTGGATGGCTGAGTCGGTTGAGTTGAGCTGGTTCACCACGTACTGCAGGTAGCGGATCGCTTGGTTCTGGGCAAGGGGCCCTTTGTAATTCCGGTCGTACTCGAGAAGCGCAGGTATGAGATTCCGTGGCTTCAGGTTGGCCTGGCGCATCAATATGTCGACGAGCTCTGCCGCGACATGCGTCATCAGGACGCTGCTGTAACGGTAGAATACCTCGGGGTCAGTCTGCCTCTTCAGGACCCTGAGCGCATCTGACCACCGCTCGCGCTGTATCCAGTAGGACAAAACGTAGTTATAGTCGTTTATAACGTCTGCAAAGAATAGCAACTCCTCTTCTCTGCCGTGACTGCTGATCACGTCGTACACAGTCTGCTTGTCCAGTTCAGACTTGTACTTGGTGACGAAACTTTGGTATTCGCTCCGGATGGCGGTCAAGTGTTCCTCGCTCTGCGCTGGGCTGAGCGTCTCCGACAGCTCGGCTTTCGTGATTATGGTATCATCCAAAGAGTTGAGCTTCGCCATGTACACCTCCACCAACCAGCTCGCGATCATGATCCTCTGCATGACCGACGTCTTCTTGTAGGTGCCCAGCTTGGCTAGTAGATACTTGCGCAGGGCATCCGGCTGGTTATTGTCGATGAAGGTAAGGGCGACTTCCTCGAATGGTTTGCTGCTCCGGCCATAGACGCCCGCCGCTTCAGTATATAGACCCTTGCTGATCAGGTAGTCGCCCGAAGCTGTCGCCACAGCGTCCTTCTGGGCGGGCGAGTGGGCATACTGGAGTGCCGCGTCGAATTTCTGCATGCTCAGCATAATCTTCCATATATCCCGATCCTCGTCCCTGACGACAATCTCGAAGATCTCCTGCGACGTGAATAGCCAGAAGGTGTTCTTCTGCAGATCCACGCAGAGACCGATGGCCTTTTGTCCGGGATCGAGGATCACCTGGTCATACACAACCGAGCCGGTGAGCCTGTTGGTAGCAACCACGCGGTTGCCAACCAGGCTGACGACATGCCACTGCGTAAGAGCGATGGCGTCGATATACTCTGTGGCAGATTTCCGCCTCCCGGTGTTGTCCGAGGAGGCAAGTTGTGATCTAGGCAGCAGTTTCGACTCGGCAAAGACCTTGTTGCCCAGGTCTGAACCCCCAGAGTTGACGAGCAGAGTCCCGTGGTAAACGCCTTGGGACGACAGCCAGGCAAACGCCCTGTCCGGCGCCATCTCCTCGTATGGCTTAGAGCTGTCCTGGGCGTCTGGCGATATCGCCAGTGCCGACGCAGCCGCAGTGGAAGAGCGCGAGAGCTCGTGGATGACGGGCTGTTCCCCGTCGAAGAGTTTCGTGTAGATGGATCCACTGCCATCGTGGCCCCTGCCGACCTTGCCGACCAGATGGAACAGCCTGCTTTGCGTGCTGATGAGCACGCGTCTCGTGTCGGGTCGCCCGGGCAGAGCATCGACCCAGAGTCCCGTTACCGGGCCGTCGGGCAGCTTCTGCAGCACTTTGAGGTACTTGTCCTCCTTGCGGTAGAACTCGGTCGAGGTCTCGATGTAGCTCTCGTAGATGTTTCCGTCCGAGGCGCCGATCAGAATCTCTCGCGTCGACGCTGTCGGCAGAGCCGGATTCCAGGCGACGCTCTCAATGGAGACGCCGCGCAGGCGGGCGAGGTGTCGCGGCTGGCGCGACTGGGAGTGCAGGTAGTAGTTCTCGCCGCCGGAGGTGCACACGACGAGGTGGGAGGCTGTGGGATCCAGAAACATGCGCCGGATGACGCCAATCTCGGATGGCTTCTTCGGGAGGTCGATGTCTACCAACGCAATCCCTCGCTATTAGATGTGCTATCACCTATGTATGGGGGCGTAGCCTGGTGCCTTACCGTCGATGTCCTCGGGCCGGTTCAGGTCTATGCGCAGGATGCGGCCGTTGGATAGTGCGATGACCAGCACATTGTTGGCCACCTGGGCAGCTACAAAGTCTGCAGCGATGGAGAACTGCAGCTGGACTCGCTCGACGTCGAAGATGGGGAGGTCGTGTCCGACGCCGGCAAGGCTGGCAGAAGGGCCATTCACGGCCGAAAAGCCGTTTGAGAGATCGAAGGCCATCTTCTTCTCATAGAGTCGTGGGTCATTGGCGGTAGGGACTACTCATGTTGAAACGAGAAGCGTGTTGAGTAAGGTACCTATTGAGTGCCAGAGCTCACGAAGCTGGTGCCAGTTGATGATGAGGTCTTGCAGGTCTGAGCTACCTTACCTTACTGCTGTGTGATATGTACGTCAGTCTACAAGGTTAGGCACTGTATTATAGGGTAGCTCCCCTTCTGGTGCAGTGCAGTGCATGTTGCGACCCCACTGTGGCCAATGGGAGCCATCGCCGGAAAATCATGGACTTGTTATGCGCCGAATACTGTTCTCGGTTCCATCCTCATCGATTTTAAGGATTCTGACTCTCTCTCTCTCTCTCGATCAAAGACTCATTGCTCTTGTGACGGGCGACATTCAGGATACTCACTTACTCTCTTCTTTCCTTTGTGCCACAGTGCTGTCTAACAAATTATGCACTGAATCTCTTCCCTTCCACGGCCTCGACGTCTTCTAGAGAACCTCTCCATCTCGATATCGCGATATCATCTCACATCTCACAATGACAACGAACCAGGACGAGCCCAAGGCCGAGCCGGCACCTGCTTCGGTGTCTACAAATGCTGAGGCTCCACCGAGAAGTCCGGAGCACGAGACATCCGAGAGCAAAGACAGACAAAAATCGGCTCCGCCAGCCAGATCAGAGTCGCCAGTAAGCTCCGTCACGTCGCCGACATCGACCGAGAGAGACGCCGCAGAAAGGCAAGATTCCGAGGAAGCTGGTCCCTCAAATCAAGCCGACCCTTCCACCGCAGACCGAGAGGACCCAACGCATTCTGCACCACCACCCCTTCCGAACGAGCTCCCCTCCTCACAAGCAACCAACTCAAACCCTCCCCTCCCAAGCGAACCCATCCCAGGCCAATCCACACCCTCAGGACCACCCCTACCCGCCGATCCAGCACCTGCTCCCCAACCCGAAGACGACGGCTGGGAGTACCACTGGAACGCCTCCACAAGCTCCTACTGGTTCTACAACCGCTTCACCCAAGTCTGGCAAGAAAACAACCCGCGCCTCCAACCAGGCTACCACAGCGGCGCCGCCCCGGGAGCAGCAGCAGCCGCATCCGGCCCGACCCCGATAGCCGTAGCCCCGGGCCAGGTGATAAGCGACCCGACCTCCGTGGCAGGCGGGTACAACCCAGCCATCCACGGCGACTACGACCCGAACGCCTGGTACGCCCAGGCCGCCCGCGCGGCGGACGAACCCCCTCCCGCCCCGCTCCTCATCCCCGGCGTCGCCGGCGGCGAGGTGATGTCCGAGGTCGGGACGGCGGGGTTCTTCAACCGCCACACGGGCGCGTGGCAGCAAGCCGACCAGGGCCCCGAGAGGCACAGCGACGAGGCCAAGAGCCGGAGGCAGCTGAACAACTTTTTCGACGTGGACGCCGCCGCCAACGAGTTCGACGGGCGCAGCCTCAAGGCCGAGAGGAGCGGGAAGAAGCCCAGCAAGGCGGAGCTGAAGGCGTACAAGGAGAAGAGGAGGGCGAGGAAGGAGGAGAAGCGGCGCGCTTGGTTGAGGGATTGATGGAACTGAGGGAGAAGTGGTGTTCTTTGGGACTTCGGTGGGTGTTTGTTTTATATATATATGGAATTGAACTTGGGCGTACTGAGGTCGATTGGGTGCTGGATGGCTTGATTTTCGATAGGAGGAAAAAACGGTCTGGTGGCATTCAGAGACGGGGAGTTTGCGGTACGGCTCAGACATTGTTTGGCGGTGATATTTGCTAGCATTTACGGCAGTGGTAGGAGACTGGATAAAGGTAGTCCTCCGCCCCTCGTGGAAGACAACAGATGGTACAGGACACAGGCCCTGCTGTAGCAACTTTGGAAGGGGCCAGATCTATCATTACTACCCCCTGGATGCGCCGCAGCAGGACAACTGGAATGTACATACTCAGGGTCCGGTGAATCCATAAAGTGCCTTGTTATATCTTCAACTACATGTTGGGGGACTCATGATCCATCTGCATTCTCCTCTCCATCTTCGTCTTCCTCATCCTCCTCGTCATCGTCCATGGTCATGTCGATCTGGATGCTCCCTTCATCACTATCACTGTCGCCCTCATCCTCACCGGCCTGAACCGGTTCCGCCTCCACCTTCTTCGCCTTTCCAGAATCGAGCTCATCGCCCTTCCTCTTCAGAGGCGACATCGGCGTCTGTTCAGACGACACCGCCACAACAGTCTCCTCCACGACCGTCGTCTTCCCAAACGCCCCAGTCACAAACGGCGTATCAATCTCCATAGCATGCGGCACAAACGGCGCGATCCTGCTGCTCTCCTCCCTTCCCTCAACCCCATCCTCCTTGCCCACGGTCGTGCCCCAACTCAGACCCGCAAATGTCTGCTCCTCCCCCTCCTTCTCCTGTTCCTTGAGCATCTCCTCGATCCCGCTCTGCGGCTCCCACATCGTCTCGGTCGACGCGGCCCCGCCCCTGGCAGCCCGCAGGTTGCTGCGCAGGACCTCGACCTCCTGGTCGCGCGGGAAGGCGCGCGTCAGGAAGGGTATCACGCTCGCGTAGTAGCGGCCGTTGCTGTCCTTGTACGGGTGCAGGCAGCTCGCGAGCATGGCGCGCTTGTCGGCCGTCAGGATGGCGGTGCGGTCGATCAGGCCGCGCGAGTCCGGGGACAGATGGGACTGGGGCAGGTGCGAGAGGAAGGAGGAGAGGAGGGCGCTTGCGATTGTTAGGTGGGATGAGCTGTAGGAGATGGGGGAGGCGGTGTTGTCTGCTCTGGGATTGAGGAAGGCGTCGGCGTTTCCGGCCGATTGGGGTTTCTTGTTGGGTCCGTTGGAGGTTTTGGACTCGGCTGGTCTGGCCGTGTCTTGGAGATAGCCTGCCGATTCTAGCAGGTCACGGCAGCAGGACTGGACAAGCGGAGCGAGGGCGTCGACGGCTAGCTTGTCCAAGGTTGGGCCTATCAGTGAGAGGAGCTCTTGGGCTAGTGTATAGACCACTTCCCGAGCCGACGGTACGTGTGCGATAGTCTTGGAAATGCGGACAGTGTGATCGAGAATATCCCGCGCTAGTGATGTGATGCTTGGGCCCAGCCTGTTGACCATGGCCAACAACAGCTCCAGTACAGCGACGTGGATATCGGGGAGTGCAGTCCACAGCTCGTCCTTCTCTTCTCTCCCAATAGAAGCGTTCAGCTGGATCCGGTCTTCCCTCCCTGCACCGGGAGGAACGACAGATGCGATTCTCATGACCAGGTCCATTAGGGACCCAAGGGGCACAGCTACGGGCGACTTGGTCGGACTGCGGAAGAAGTCGGCGAGAAGTTGCATCAGCCCTGAGAGCCTCGCGGCACCCGCCGGGACACCAGACCAGGCAGGAAGCTCTTCGGCTGCTGAACCACCGCCGCTCGGCTCTCCGTCGTAGCTGACGTTACCCGGGACATAGCCTACAGTTGACTCCCACGATTCGTTGACGGCTCGGAAGACCTGGTCCGCTGTGCTATGGCAGTCCTTGATGTAAGTATCGACAGCCTTTGCCCACTCTTCAGAGCTGCCATTCTTAGGCGCAGTGTAGGGCAACGAGATGAGAAGACGGCGAGAAGCATGCCTCAAGGGCTGCGGTGCGACAATGTCGTCAGAGGAGGTAGGCGCAACATAGCCCCGGATGGCTGTGCGGATCTGCGCGTTGAAAGGCCGTAGGGTAGTTGGGTACAGCGGAACAAGAGTTGCGAGCGCAGAGACTACAGTCTCAACGGTCGTGGTCGGAAGCTTCAGGGGTTGGCCAGAGGCAGGGGGCTTGATGAGCTGCAGACAAGCGTTGACGAAGGAGGGGATAGTCGGCGAGGCAATCTCCCTGACTAGCGTCTGGTAGCCGTGGAGCAGCGAGTAGATCCTCGTTACAGTCACTATGGCGAGCTCCTTCATTGCGGTAGGCCCAGGTCTCTGTAGAGAGCGTGTTAGCGATCAAGACTCACATGAATCAGTCAGTTGTGAGTGACGCACCTGTATGATGGACAAGAGACCACGGACCCAGGGCTCAGAGAGCCGTAGGCACTCCCATCCGCCAACATCGACCATGGCCTTGATGAGAACGACCGCGGTAAAGCGGCCATTGTTACTTTTCCCGTTCAGGAGAGTGTTGATCTGGGTCTTCAGCTTGTGGACGTGCACAGTGACATCTGAGCTACTATCTTTTGTTTTCGGCTCGTGAGGAGCTGACAGCACCGGTCCACACCGTAAGACGTGGTTGACAAGTATAGGACACAGTCGGGGGAGATCATCTGGGCTGGTGGAGGCAAGTCGCCGGCACAGAACACGAAGGTCTGGCGGGAGAGGAGGGAGAGACATTGTGTATCTGGATAATAATACTTGATCTAGCCGAAAAGTCAGCTTTCCAATGTCCGGCACTCTAGATTATCTCAGAAGTGAGCATAGCAAGAGCCCAGACTCAACAGCTGGAAATATACATACAGAAATTTCGACTATATATAAAATTTAAGCTTTCACTGAAGGGTTTCCCTCCTCCATGAGAGTGGAGTATTAGTGTATGTACTTGGTACAACGTCCTACCTTACCTTACCTGGTACTTTACTATGGCAGTATACGTACTTGTGTGTGTACACAGAAGACGGAGTTTACTAAAGCTTGCTGATCTCCACATTAAAATTGACCCCTGCAACTGCCGATTCCCTGTTGCGGGAAGGTCCAGCCAATACCACGTCTTCCCTTGTGCCTTCCCAATTGGAGATCTTGACCGCGACATCATCGTCACTGCTCCTTCCGCCTCCTCAAAAGGTTGGAATCTCCCTGATCTCCGGCCAACAGAGTACGACAGCGTGATTTCTACAACAAGTGCGTTGTGTTATTCTTGTTCGAGCCTCTGACCAGCGCATTTACCAGATTGCTTCATTTTTTTGATACCCGCCCGTCCCTCCAACGATGCCACTTCACATGTGATTTTTTGCTTGAATTGTAAACCCCCCTCCAAAGTCTCCTTTTGGCGTGCGCCGCACCATCGCCAGAAAAGATGAGTGTAAGATACCCTTGTGCCTCCCCTCTGTCCTGGTGCTTCTCTCGCACAGCAACTGACTGTCTTCTACCTGATTGCAGCCTTCTGCCACCAAAGCGCTCCATTACCTACAGCTGCTTGACGATGCTCGCTGCGAGGGCAATTGGGATGCCGTCCCCGAACTCGTCCGCAAGATACGAAAACATGCCCCTGATCGATCATGTAAGGCCCGAAATTGCCTTGAGAGGCTTCACAGCTACAGACCGAGCTGAACATTACTGTGCACTAGGTCTTGCCCTGACAGCAGAGACGGAGTGTGCCATAGCAAAGCTTGCACCTGCCATCAGACCAAGAACCGCTGCTGCCCAACCACTCGACAAGGATTTTTTGGAGCGCACACCGGAGCTTCTCGCCGCGATCGAACAAGAGACCAACTACCCCGAGGATAAGTTCCATGCCCAAGTCTGCCTCGGTTGGCTGCACTGGGTA
Source organism: Coniochaeta sp. PMI_546 (assembly GCA_021432605.1). NCBI lineage: Eukaryota > Fungi > Ascomycota > Sordariomycetes > Coniochaetales > Coniochaetaceae > Coniochaeta > Coniochaeta sp. PMI_546. The sequence goes on along the minus strand of MU271145.1, from coordinate 1,184,417 downwards.
GCAGGAGAATACGATATTGCAGCAACCAGGTTGCCCACGGATCAGAGCTATGCCAACCTCGAGTCAGCTGGCCCTGTCCTAGACTGGTCAAAGGTCTGCGCATTGAAGGCGGCCTACCTCAAAGCGAACTGCTTGACGCGGGGTGGACTGCGGACGGAAGCCCTCGGCCGGTGCAACTCGGCATTGCTCACTCTCTCTGGCATATGGACCAGCAATCCAAACAAGAGGCAGCTACGATACTGGGCGGAGCTGTTCCTTACCGAATACTGCATGCTCTTCAGCCAGACGCTCGACGAACACGAAGAAATACTCACAGATCCAAATTGCTTGGCTTGCTTCCGTTCCTGGGCCAAATATTGGGAATCGCAGGGAGCCTCCGTCTCTGGAGGGTCCGGCATTCCTGGCTTCGTCCCGCGGAGGCGTATATGGCTCGCATACTACGACGTCATTTCGGAGATTCTCAAGCAGGACTTGCCTTTTCCTACGGGCTATGCGCCTCTGAACAACGAGTCTTCTGCCAGAGCTCAACTTCGGATGGAGCTCAAGAAAATCGAAGCCAAGTATGAGATTCTGCTGCTCAACGAGACCAAATTTCCACGCGCAGAGGAAGAGCGGGAGGAGGTCGAACGCTTCGCGGAGTTGGTTGTGGAGAACTGGAGGATATTGACCGGACGGGGATGGCGAGACCAGGACCTCGGACAAGGTGGGAAGGAGTCTCTGAGTCGCGGAGTACTGGACATCCTGTACCGCGCCGCCACGAAAACGTTCCACTCAACGGCCATCCTACGGTATCTCTTCACTGTTCACCTCGCAGTTGCAGAATTCGATCTTGCGTTCAGGGCGTTCGACTCGTACTTGGACCTCGTCAAAAGAGGGAAAGCTAGGGTGGAGAAGACCGGCAAACCAGAACCGAGTCTTGACGATGACGAGACGGTTCTGGAGACGATTTCCTCATGCATCCTGGCCCTCTGTCGCTACGGTGACCGGCAGGCTGCCGAAAAAGCCCGGGCTTTGGCAGGCGAGCTTGAACATATGCTCGAACACCTGAGGAAACCCGGGTCGATCCAAGAAGAAGGACCGAGTCCCGGCACAGAAAATGGACCTCAATCAGCCCTCCACGTGCCAGTCGGACCTGCGGTTCTGGCATTGTGCTGGCAGGCCATGGGACTTGCTCATGCACAGTGGGCGCGGCTCACTTTTGACTCAGTGTCGCGGACCGATCTCCAAAAGAAGGCCATACAATGCCTGCGGAAGTCGTTGTCCAGCGAATTCGGCAGAAGCGCAGATATAAGGGGTGTTTTTGCACTAGGACTGCTGTTAGCCGAGCAGAGAGAATTGGCCGTAGCTATTGAGCTGGTGAAAACGGCGCTGCTAGCTGAGAAACCCTCCGAGACAGAGTACGATCTGTACCACGGGCTCTACTGGCGGGAACGGTCGCTCGTACCCTTGTGGCACCTCCTGTCGTTGATGCTGAGTGCAAGACAGGATTACATCATGGCTGCCAGGGCTTGCGAAGGAGCCTTCGAGCAGTTCAAGGATCCTTCGGTCCTCTTCGGTACCAAGAGCTTAAACGGCGCCTACCGGAGCGATCATCTTAACGAGGTGGAATCCAAAGTCGCAGATGAGACGACGGGTGGTGTTGTGGACGACATGGACGATTTCGAAAAGGAGAGCATACTCGAAGTCAAAATGACACAACTCGCCATCGTCGAACTGCTTGAGGGCCCAAAGGTGGCTGTCAATGCCAGCATCGAGTTATTGACGCTTTATTCCAGACTTTTTGGCGTCCCATATCCGAAGGTGACGATCGAGCCTCCAAAAACCCGCAACGCCCCCAAGAGCTCGGCCGGCACGCTGCGGAGCATCAAGGGCAGCATATTCGGCAGCCGGACCGAGAGACACAGTCGGGCCAGGGAGAGCATTGTGCCAGCAGACAAGGCGCTGGCAGTCCCGCCGAGACCGCAGACGACACAGACAACGTACACGGCCGACACTATCGGCGCGCCGATATCACAGGTCATTAGCGACAGCCGTACCCTGGCTGATAGTCGACGTTCGCGGAAATCGACAAGCGTGACTCGAGCAGGCGAGCCAGGGGGTAAACGGGCCAGCCTCCGGAAGCGAGAGAGTAGCGGAAGCAGGAGGCGAGCTGTCAGCAGCGGTGCCGTGTCGCGTCAGCCTTCGCTTGTCGACGGAAGTGAGAGCTACTTCACCCCATCCGAGGACACGAGTTCTTCGCACCATGACTTCTTCCAGGCGGCAAGTAAGCGCTTCCCGTCAGGCGGCCACAGATCAACGACACTGTCAGAATCGTACGCGTCGAATGGTTCTGCAAGGAATAGCAGAACTGCTGATCCGTTGGCCGGCATATCTGTAGGCAAGCTGGAGCCACATACGGCGCTGCTGCCGGTAATCCAATTTTCAGAGGCGTTCCATACGCGGCGGAGGACTGCTGTATTGGTCGAGGTATGGCTCATGACGGCCGGCTTCTACCGCCGGGCAGGCATGTATGAAGATGCCGAGGGTGCTGCAGCCGAGGCCAAGAAGCTGGTGCAGGGCCTCGAGGCGGAAGTTGCGAGTGATGCTGCGGGCGTGCTGTCCTTGTCAGTGAAAAATGCTGGCTGGGCGGACAAGAAGAGCGTGGAGGAATTGTGGGCTGACTACTGGTCTGAAGTAAGTTTGCTGATCATTCTATCCGTTCTTGCCTTCTTGAGAGGCCGAAGCTAACCAAGTATCCAGAAAGCCAATGTGTCTCTCGCTAAGGGCCAGCCGTACGTAGCACGGGCGGAGTTCGAGACGGCGTTGACGCACTATCCGGACCACCCACCGGCAATTGTCGGCCTCTCGAACATCTTACTAGACATATACACTGAGGTACTTCTGCCACCTGTGGCTGTCCCCGGAATGGATACTCCGACAGGCCCAGTCCCGGCCGCGGCGGGCACAAATGCCGCTGCCGCGTCCCTGGCGGATGATCTTCCTTTCCACAAGAGCAAGCAGCGGGCCGAAGCCATCGGGTTTCCGGTAGGACCACTGGGGCTGGTCACCACCAAACCCAAGAACCAACCGGCATCCGCCAGTCACGACGGCCCCTTACCACCGCCGTACAAGGCTAGATCGCTGCCGCTGGTCGATCGCCTTGCGGCGAGAGACAGGGCGTACGGGTTGCTGTCCGGACTGACGAAACTTGGCACTGGCTGGAACTATTCCGAGGCTTGGTTCGCGCTGGCGAGGGCGCATGAGGAGAGCGGACAGGCGGATAAGGCGAAGGAGGTGCTGTGGTGGTGTGTCGAGCTCGAAGAGGGCCGGGGCGTGAGGGAGTGGGCTTGTGTTGGCGCTGGTGGCTATGTTCTATGAGCTAGCGAGCAGAGGACTGCTATAATATCTAGATGCAGGCGGATTAGATTATTGTATTGCCACGGACGGCCCCTGTTGACAGGAGGTGTCCATCTTCAAGAATCTCGAAAGTGTACAGTGTGAAAAGTGCCCTCGTGCGTGGATACTGTATTTCCGCAGCGTTGAAGATATCTCGTCACTGTGTGCGCACTGTGCTCAATCGCTGGATCTGGACTATCTCAACAAACCATCAATTAACCTAATAAAGATCAATACACGTAGATCAAATCAACCAAATTTTGGTTCGACAAATAGAAGTCGCAGTAAACAAAGATGATGCCCTTAGAATTAACGCTCGTCCTCGCAGCAACGCGGGACATGGGCATCGGCCTCAACGGCGCGCTGCCGTGGACAGGACTCAAGAAAGAAATGGCCTACTTCGCCCGTGTAACCAAGCGACTACCGCCTCACGTGAGCTTTCCTCCCTCCTCTCTTCTTCCTTTTTTCGTTTCACTTCATCTGACAGGAAGGCAAATAGGTTCAACCCCCGGCCCTAAACGCAGTGATAATGGGCCGCAAAACCTGGGACAGCATCCCCCCGCGCTTCAGACCACTCAAGGGCCGGCTGAACGTCGTCATCTCCCGGTCCTTCGCGTCGCCGCCAGCCTGGCCGCGGGATGCCGATGCGGAGCCCGTCCGGGCGTGCTCGCTGGAGCAGGCCGTCGAGTTCCTGAGGGGGAAGAGCGAGCGGGGGGAGGTGGGGAGGGTGTTTGTCATTGGCGGGGCGCAGATATATGATGCTGCGCTCAGGCTGGGGGCGAGGAGGGTGTTGTTGACCAGGGTCATGAGGGAGTTTGAGTGCGATACGCATTTCGGGCTGAGGTTGGGCGAGGGGGAGGGGAATGGGTGGGTGAAGAGGGATAAGGGGCAGCTGGACGCTTGGACCGGTGAGGAGGTGCCTGCCGGTGTGCAGGAGGAGGGTGGGACGGAGTATGAGTTTCAGATGTGGGAGAGGGTGGATTAGAGTCCTTGTGCTGGGCAGGACTCGGTTCTATGCTATGGCATATTGTACAACTTTTGTTTTATACAGTACAGTAGTGGTACACAAAACATCTGGGTTCGCATGCCCTCCAGTTGCGACTTGGTTTTGAGCGGCTTCACAGCCACAAACCCTCCCTTAACCATCTAGGGTCTCGAGAAATCCGACAATGGTCTGCTGAGACCCTCAGGTAGCTCCCTGGCCTCGTCGTCGAGAACCGGATCTGTGCCCTTCGAAGCAGGTCCTGAGTATACCCCTTGCATTGCTGCCGCCGGGCGGTCAACAACTGACAGCTCCGCCGTGGCCGGCAGCTTGAACACAACGGCGGCATACAGCGGCAGAGCATCGTCCGCCATCTTGTCCAGGTTCTTCAAGCACAACCTCATCCAGCTCACGATAGCGGCCAGGTGTCGGAGATCGACATCCTCCTTGCCCTTGTACAGGTTGCGCCACACCGCCGAGGCCAGCACGGCGTCGCCCTTGACAAGCCCTTCGTCGTAGGCCAGGATCAGGCCGCGCCACTGCTGGAAGAGGTCTTGGAGGCTGCGCTGCCGTATGGACCGCGCCGTCATGCCGTGCAGGAGGTCCATCTTCTCCTCGGCCTCGTGGAAGAAGTGGTCGACTAGCTGGGCCTGCCAGTTCTGGTAGACATCTTTCTCAAGACAGCGGAGGCGGACGATGAGGAGGTAGAGGTGCAGCATTGTTACCTGCGACCAGGTGCTGAAGGTGGGCAGGAGCTTGAAGTCTAATTTGATTTTTGATATTAGTTGATTTGTTCTTCGATATTGGGTTTAAGACAGGGCTGCACACCGTCATGCCACATCCCGCCCCCGATACCGACGTCCTCCCCATCGGGACCTAGTGTAATCTTGCCATCCTTCCTATCCTGTTCTGAAATCGAGTAGGCGGCCTGCGCAGAGCACGTCTTGTATAGCTTCTCGCTCGCGCCATAGATGAGGTACGATTGCGTCGATCCAGCGAGCACGCCCTGCAGTCGGCCCATTGCCGACTTGGCTTCCTTCTGCCTCGATGCTAGTGACGTGTGGAGCGACCTCCTTGCTGGTATCGAGGTTATAGAGGGAGCGGTGCGATTCGATCGACGGGAGACGCTTGCCGGGGACAGCACATTGTGGTACTCCTGAAGGTCCCGAGCTCCACGGCGCAGAGAGGGCAGCCGCGGCAGCAACTCAAGCGGTTTCTGACAGGCGCGACAAGCCATTTCGGCGGATCAATGTGAAATAAACAGCCGGAGGGACATCAGGAACCTACACATGAGGCACGTCATGACTGCTCTTTGCGCGGAAAATTCCATGTGGGGCCCAATCTATCGCGGGCTCACGTGATGATATCTAGCCGTGTCCTCGGGTGAGAGGAGCTTGGGCCACTTAACCTTGATCGAGCTACACCGAGCACACCTAAAGTTCCTCACCAACGACCACACCATAGGACGGAGCTGCTCTCATATTTTAGCTCTTCTGGTCAACTCCCGTCCATCCCAATTCACGTTGTCACACAATAACCTGCACCCGAATTGAACCGAAAAAGGGCGATACTATGTAGAATAAATCAATCTGTTTGGTGATTTATCAGAACCTCGCGGCGTCGGTACTTTGCTCTTGTATGCTTCTATTTGATACATGTACATATCTTGACAGTAGTATTACAACATAGCGAGCTCAAAACTCAGAGAACACTAGACTGGCGTTTGTCCCTCCAAACCCAAAGCTATTTGACAGCGCAACCTTGACTTTCTTCTCTTGAGCCTTGGCTGGCACGAAATTAAAGTCAGCACCCACGTTAGGGTTCTGCAGGTTCAAAGTTGGAGGGATGATATTCTAAGAAGACATTAGCTCTGGAATACAAGAACAACCGCGCATCGAAAGACTTACCCGAGAGATAGCCATGACGCAGAAAAGTGACTCAATAGCACCTGCAGCTCCGAGAAGATGGCCTACAGCGCCCTTTGTGCTGCTGACCGTGATATCGCCTTCCTTCTCAACTCCCTCGTCGCCTAGCATTAGAGTTCGGATTGCCGCAGCCTCAGCAGCATCACCAACAGCTGTTCCGGTGGCGTGGGCATTGACGTAGTCAACCTCTCCAGGTCTGAGGCCGGCATTTCTGAGTGCCCTCCTCATAGCAAGCAAGGCACCCGAGCCGTCCTCTCGCGGCGCCGTCATGTGATATGCGTCGCCGCTGCAGCCGTATCCCCTGACCTCAGCCAGAATGTTGGCGCCACGGGCTTTAGCGTGCTCGAGTTCCTCCAGCACAAGCACGGCGGCCCCCTCGCCAACGACGAAACCGTCCCGGTCTCTGTCGAAGGGCCGGCAGCTTGACGCCGGATCCTGGTTGTAAGCCGTCGAGAGAGACCTCGACCGCCCGAAACCGGCAAATGTCAGCGGATGGATGCAGGACTCTGCTCCGCCAGCAACCATCACATCGGCGTCTCCAAACATAATGAAGCGCGCTGCGTCCCCTACAGAGTGAGCACCCGTCGTGCAAGCCGTGGTGGCAGCATGGTTCGGGCCCTGGAAGCCGTACTTCATGGCAATGTGTCCGGCAGCAAGGTTGATGAGAATCTTGGGCACGAACAGCGGAGACACCTTTTTATAACCCTAACCAGCAAATCACAAAATCTTAGCTTACCGGTCCACCAAGCAGACGTTTGGATTCGCTCACGTCTTTTTCATACGCCAGGCTGGTGCTGTACATCTCGTCCAGGTTGCCGATCCCGCTACCTATGCAGACCCCTGTCGCCTCGAGATCGTGGCGACGGGTAGGCGCCCATCCTGCGTGGTCGAGCGCCTGTTTCGCGGCGGCGACGGCATACTGGGCAAATGTGGACATGCGGCGCTGCTCTCCTGCATCCAGCCAGTCCGACGGCCGCCACGCATGCTCTTCTGCGTCTCCCTTGGGGACGACACCGGCAACGGTACTGGTCAGATTCTTCCATTTGGCAGCCGGTTCAAATGTAGCGACGCTGGTTATGCCAGAGTGGCCTGCAATTAGGCGCGTCCATGTTGGGAGAACGCCGACGCCCAAGGGAGTGATGGCGCCGAGGCCGGTCACGACAACTCGTCGCATTATCCTTCCATGTTACGGGATGCGCTGGATGTGTATGAAGGTGAAGCGTGGGGGGACAAATTCTCTTATTGAAGCTGATATGATTGTCTTTTCTCAGATGATTCGCCAATCTGCGGTGGTGAAACAGGAAGTTGCTCGGAGGAAATGCATCCAGATGCGGCTCCAAAAAAACTGCTGTACGATGCTCTGAACAAAAGACGGACGTCAAGAGTGGATCATGCACTAGCCCAAAGCCGGGATAGTGTGGAAACACGAGCCGCTTAATGGCTCAGGGGTCTGACTCCACAAGTGGGACAAAGCGGATCGAACCCACTAGGCCGGAACTGGGAATGGGTATGCTGTCCAGATGCAACGGCAGGAGCATCCTAGGGCTATCACGGTCCCTTCTCACCTTGTTTTTATCCAAAGTCCTTCCCCCAATACTGGGTCGCTTATCTGCCCATCATACTAGCACTTCTTACATCTTTCTCAACACCAAGGAACTGGCATTTCCAGTCATAACCGGCACCGGTTGACGCTTTGATCTTGTTAAGGATAATCCGAGTCTTGAGTTGTCTCTCACGCTATCCGTGAAACCTCGAACAAAGCATCTGTACCCCAGTCTCCCTGGTTGCGATATTAGATATGACTACGCTTGTCTAATTATTCACGTTTCTTTTGGAACCAGAGACCCGCGAGCCAGGACTCCCCCAAGCTGTGGGTAAACACTCGACATATACCCAGCGCTACAAAACTATCCCTGTCTTGCCGCATAAGGGTTTCAGCTCGCCATTGATGTTTCTATACACCTTTCTGTCTTATCTAGAAACTTTGGACCTATAGGACCAGAGACGCGAGCCTTGCTCTATCATTTGAGCCGCATCTTCCAACGCATGATCTAGTCGGCTTGCACCTCGGCAATCTGGACTTCCATGAGACCGCCACATTTCATGCTCCCAGCTATTCGCAACTGATCCACAAGTTTACCCGCGTCTGCCCTACTTCATCACGTTCGGTATCTTCACTGCTTCCCTTCCGGGCCTAAACTTGCCTGACTTCGTTCTTGCCACCCCTGGTCCATTTCCCTTTCTGATAGCGGCCGGCCCTGCCAGCTGGGCCGCACCGTACTGCCGTCGACAGATCACACGACTCACTGTGCTCCCACTCTTTTGGGCCGCACTTCACATTGCATATACCCTTCCTAACGACGAATCCCAAACCAGAGGCTTATCTCGAACAGGCCATTGGGTACTAGTGAACCGTGCTTCATGTTCGTCTGGGATCGACGTGAAGGCTTTAGCCTGGTAATTGGTCGGGACCTCGTCTTGAGACCCTAGATAGCAACCTATATAGACACCCATACTTCTTCCATGCTCGCCACTTGAGTCGTCAGATCGTTGATCGTTCTCCCCTGAACCACGGGGCCAACCTTCACCAAAATGGCCCAACCATCAAGCTCAAAGCCGTCAGGTACGGCTTCCGAGCTTGCAATGGCCAGGGACGATCGGGACTGGGACTCGAGTGCTGACGTGGAGGAGGCTATCGGGAAGGAGGCGCCGCAGGCCGAAGCAGGACCCCGGCACGACGATCCTGTGGAAGACCTGAAGGCCCGCCTGTCTATGTGGGGTGAGTCTGCCCGCTACAAACCCGACTACAACAGCGACGATGAAGGATCGGAATATGAACTTCTCTTAGACCCGAACCTGCCGGACGAGTACGAGCCGAAGCTGGCCGACTTCGAGAAGGACACGGGCAGCCTGGACGACGAGGTCGCGCTGAAGCACGGCGAGGACGGGGACGAGGCGGAGGACTCGCCGTACCCCGAGGTCCGCGCCGCTGTCAGGAACTACGACGAGGATGTGCCCTGCAACACCGTCAGGGCGTGGACGATTGGGCTGACGCTCGTGGTGGTCGGTGCCTCGATGAACACGTTGTTCTCGCTCAGGGCGCCTTCGATAGGTCTGGGTGCGCTCATTGCCCAGATCATCGCGTGGCCTATGGGGCATGGCTGGGCCAAGGTCATGCCGGAGAGGACGTTTCGCACTTTTGGTCTGACGTGGAGCTTGAATCCTGGACCTTTCAACATCAAGGAACACTCCATCATTGTGGTTATGGCCAGTGTGTCTTTTTCTGTCGCTTACGCTACCGATATCATTCTAGCACAGGTTGTGTTCTATAAGCAAGATTTTGGCATTCCGTGGCAGCTCATGCTCACCATATCGACCCAGTCGCTGGGTTACGGGATCGCCGGAATGATGCGGAAGTTTCTTGGTATGCCGTCATCAAGGCTTCTCGGTTTTTGGTTCTGCTGACACTCGTCGATAGTCTACCCGGCCTCCATGATATGGCCTGGCAACCTTGTCTCGGTCACGCTGATGAACGCCATGTACGAGAAAAACGAGAAGCCGGACCCCACGGTCATTGGAGGTAGGATGCCACGGTACTACTGGTTTGGCCTCATCACCATATGCTCCTTTGTGTACTACTTTATTCCCGGCTTCCTGGCGCAGTTCCTGAGTTCGTTCGCCTTCATGACTTGGATCTTTCCAGACAGTCCAGTCATCAACCAGCTCTTCGGCTTCTCAACCGGTCTGTCGATCATACCTATCACCTTTGACTGGACGCAGATCTCCGGCTTTGTGGGCTCGCCTCTGATTCCTCCATGGTGAGTTGCGGTAATTTCGGTTGCATGCTATACACTGCTGAACTCCATTGATAGGCATGCTATCGCGAACACACTCATCGGTGTTGGTTTCTTTTACATTTTCATGGCGTCGGTCCTGCACTACACGGGCACATGGTATGGAGCGTTTCTGCCCATGAGCGATTCATCCACGTACGACAACACGGGCACGGCATACAACGTGAGCAGGATTCTGACGGCAGACTTCACACTCAACGAGGAGGCGTACAAGAACTACTCTCCGCTTTTCCTGAGGTGAGTTCTTGTCCCGGCTCAATTTTCCAGGGCTTCGTGTGAATTAACGTCTCTTAGCACAACATTCGCCATGTCATACGGTCTTTCATTCGCAGCGATATCGTCCCTGGTCGTGTATACGTACCTACATCACGGACAGATGATCTGGAGGCAATATCAGAACAGCACCAACGAGAAACCGGACATCCACATGAAGCTGATGCGGAAGTATAAGGAAGCTCCGACATGGTGGTATCTGTCGCTCTTTAGCGTAGTATGTCTTTTCTCTTCTCCTCTTGAGAGCGCGCTAACGGTTGCAGATGCTGGTTCTCAGCTTCGTGGCCGTCCTAGCATTCCCTACCAACCTTACCTGGTGGGCGCTCTTACTGGCCGTCCTCATCTCGTTCACTTTCTCGTTACCCATTGGGATCATCCAAGCCGTGACAAACAACCAGATCGGGCTGAATGTGTTGACAGAATTCGTCTACGGCTACATCCAGCCTGGACGTCCGTTGGCGCTTATGATGTGAGCCTGGCCTGCTCTTACCTATGCTGTGCCTTACTGATAGGTTACTACAGATTCAAGACGTTTGGATACATCACCATGTCGCAAGCCCTCAGCTTCGTGGGTGATCTGAAGTTCGGCCACTACATGAAGATCCCGCCGCGGACCATGTTCACGTCGCAGGTCGTCGCGACCACGGTGTCCTGCTTCATCCAGATCGCCGTCCTCAATTACGCCCTCGGCAGCATAGACGGCGTCTGTACGCGGGAGCAACCCGAGCATTTCACCTGTCCTGGAGGTCGGGTGTTCTTCTCTGGTAAGCAACATCCGCAGCAATTTGACCTGTTGGATCTGCCACTAACCACGCGCGTCTCCAGCCTCTGTGATCTGGGGCCTCATCGGCCCGGCCCGCATGTTCTCTCCCGGACAGATCTATTCCGGCCTCTTCTTCTTCTTCCTCGTGGGCGCAGTCACACCGGTGGTGATCTACTTCGCCGCCAAGAAATGGCCGCGATCACCTCTGAAATACCTGATGGCGCCGCTCATCTTTGGCGGGTCGGGCCTGATCCCACCGGCGACGCCACTCAACTATCTGTCTTGGGGTTTTGTCGGCTGGGTGTTCCAGTACATGATCCGGAAGAGACACTTTGCGTGGTGGAGCCGGCTGAACTTCTTGACGTCCAGCGGGCTTGATCTTGGACTCGCGCTGGCGACGCTGGTGATCTTTTTTGCGTTTACGCTGAATAACATCAACCCTCCGAGTTGGTGGGGGAATGATGTAGTTGCGAGCACGATGGATTTTCAGGATACTGCCATACAGGTTGTGTTGCCTCCAGGGCAGACGTTTGGGCCGGGGGTGTGGTAAGGGACATTGTGTAGCGTTGAGGCGTCATTGTTGGGTTTATGGCCTTGTTTTTCGGTGTATGTGTATGTGTACTATGGGCGGTGTATACGTGGTCAAGACACTGTATAATGTGAATCAGTACTCCTCATTCACCTGATCAGTTCTGGCGTGGCAATCTTGGTGAGAATCGTAGAAGTCTTATTTAGCGGTCAACGTGCCCATGCGGACGGTACGTGTGGGCTTTCCCCGTGGGGTAAAGAATGCTTGGGTAAAGGATTCAGTGGGTCTCCGGTGCTTCTTCCCATTTGCTGTCTTATCTTGGGCGTTTTGAGAGACTCGACGACAGTTCTTCAAGCTCCGTTCTGCGCTCCAGCCATCGTCACATTCTGTCGACACGTGGAAGAGCATGGGCGCACATGGGGCGTACCGTACTTCTACCGTGGCCCCGGAGCCCGCATATTAGCTGTCGTTCGGCGCTGCTGCACGTCCCCTTGGATCGTCATCGAGACGGATAATTTGATCCATGGTCACTTGACCTGTCTCGTCCCCTTTGTGCTCACCGCATCAACAGCGCTACTCCGGATACACACGCAGCATTTTATTTTGTCAGTCCAATTTCGAAGGTGTGAATCCTTGTTCTAGCAGGGTGGACATGCATCTGTATCAAGCAGCCCTGATCTCTCAGAAGTCTGCACAATCTAGGGTCAAAGGAGGGTCGAGTCACCTGCTGCCGAAGACTTTTTCGACGGCCTGTGGCGCCTGCAGGGCTACGGGAGTCGGCACATGATGAACCACGGGGTGAGCCAAATAGCTGATCAACGTGGGCTCTCCTCTACCTGCGACCTGTCACGTCACACGACGTTAGGGAAGCGTACCGGGAAAACACCCCGTCCATGCAAGCCCCGACTCGGTGAGAGTCCCGAGCCCTGGATTTGGTATACCACTCAACGCCGTTGAGGTGGCCCCCACGTCGTTCTGGGCAGCGAGCATAAGGTGCCTCAGTAACGGAGCACCAGTCCATGCAGTGCGCGGGACTATAGCAACCATGCCATTGGTAGCCTGAGACAGAGATGCTATCCAGCATACGAGCCTGGCAGGGCACAGAGATTCCAATCTCACAGCCTTGGCACTATCTCAGGTACAACCTGCACCATGGACCTTCGAATAGTTGCGTCTTCTTCACATCTAATCGCAACAGCGTATCATGAAATGTATGACGAAGAAACTTACCATGCACCAGGTAAGAAAGCTGTCCTTCTCAGACAACTATACAAGGAATATTGTTGGGAACCATATAAGCTGTGATACCTCGCGGTCATATCAACTGCTTCGTACAACATATGGTGTCCATGCAACATGCAAATTCCCCCGACTTGCTGTCCAAGTCAACTGGAGGACCATATACTTGGTGGACTTTGTGCCTTGTCGAACACAGCGTTAGCCATGGCTGGCTTCGGCTGCAATGCAGGACGGATAGTGACTCCATGATGTTGACACTTACCTGGCTTGGCGTTGGTCTTCTACACTCTTTGCAACTTACCTTCACCAACTACCATCTCTGTACTCCTCCACTTTCTCTCATTGCTTAGTGGACAGGCAAGGTCCACACATCAGTGTTTGGTCCACATGACGCTGGCAGCTGATCTCAATAGTTGAGAATCGAATCCTGCTGTCATCGTTGAAGCAGCCTGACTTCACACCGCCACAGCTTCCTCGCTGAGAAGGTGCTAATGCGACTCGGACCTCATTCTTGCTGCAAGTTGACGTCTACCAGTAATCAACCAGCTAGCAGGACCAGCCCCTGAATGGTTTGTGCGTCGTGACTAGTGTCCTCTTACAGCAAACTCGTCATCGCCATACTCTGTGGTACAATGAAGCAGAAGGGTTTCGGCGTGGGTCTTATCCCTTTCCACATATCCAAGAATCAGTGCAGATTCACGGTCAACAGCATGCGTTCTCATCCCTGCATGTGGCGCCCCCAATGCAGCTTGCGTCTCTCCTCCATTCACTGGTCAGTCCCTGCTCCCATTTGGATGAGGAGTTTGAAAATCACGAATATAAAAGCTTTATTGCTGTGTCAGTATCGCAGAATCATTCTCTACACCTCGAACTGCCCTACATACCCGCGACAAGATTGTTGTTGATCCACACTCGCTGCTCAATTCGAAGCCTAGCGCACACAATATCGGTCATACTTGCAGATAACATTGCTAAGTCCCTACGTTACCGGTGGCTTCGCGGTTGCCGGACCCAAGGGCATTTGCTACCTCGACCTCACCTTCCCCTCGCTGACGTTAGCATCGTCTAGCCGGAGTTCACAACTGTACGTTGTGTTCTGACCAGCTAGTTGGTGAGACGAAGAAGTCAACCTCTGCATCACCTCTGTTCTCTCTCTCCACTCGTCACGACGGTTTCAGCCTACTTCAGTCCTAATTCACACATCACTGTACATTTAATATCTATATATACTTCTATGCCCCCTCATCATTAATCTCCTTGGCACTTCGTTCGCAGGTCTCTCCTATGAACACGTAACGGTAACACGGAGACAAGCGCATAGAGATCAAGAGGTTCCTGAGTTTCGACCGGAGAATGGATCCGAGGAACGGACGATCTTCTCCCAGGACAAAAGCCTTGCTATAGCTCTACTTTACCCGACCGAAGATACGACAAAATGGGCTCTACGGAACGCATCGAACCCAACGACACTCCTGCTCATTACGATTCCACCTTCACAGACCGGGTCATCGCCGCAACCGGGCCCAAAGCCAACGCTCGACTAGCGGAGATAATGCCCGGCCTCATGCGGCATCTACACGACTTTGCTCGAGAATCGAACATAACAGTTGCCGAGTGGACCGCAGGCGTCGAGTTCGTGAGTCAACAGAGACACTCCCCCCCCTTTTACTCCATTTCATCCCAATCCCCAACAGCGCACCCCACAAACCTTATTCCGCATACGAGAGATCCATCTCATCTGACATCCGGACCGCATCGTCCGTACACTGCGTTAGATCAATGAATGCGGACGCATGTCAAACGAGAAGCGCAACGAGACGCAGCTGCTGTGCGATGTGCTCGGCCTGGAGAGCTTGGTAGATGACATCACGGCCAGGCTCCTCGGGGGTGCCAGTGTCACTCCCTCCGCCATCCTCGGCCCCTTTTACCGCGAGGGCGCTCCGGACCTGCCTAACGGGTCGTCTATCGTCAGGGGTCTGTCGCCGTCGCTCCCGTGGTATGATAGAGCTCTGGAGGACTCGACGTTTATACACGGCCGGGTATTCTCTTCTTCGCCAGCCCTGACCGCAAACGGCAGCAACGGTGCGAAGACCAAAGCCACACCCTTGACCCCCCTCCCCGGCGCGACGATCAACGTGTGGCACACCGCACCCAACGGCCTCTACGAGCAGCAGGACTCCCTCCAACCAGACATGAACCTGCGAGGGCGTTTCACCACCGACAGCCTGGGCCGCTTCTCCTTCTACTGTCTGCGGCCGGTGCCCTACCCCATCCCCGACGACGGGCCGGCGGGTCGGCTTTTGGGATTGCTGGACCGCCGACCTTTTCGCCCGGCGCATATACACTTCCTCGTCGAGGCCGAGGGGCACAAGACGCTGGTCACGCAGGTGTTTGACGCGGAGGATAGGTATATAGGGGATGATTCGGTTTTCGCTGTGAAGGAGGAGTTGGTCGTCAGGTTCGAGAGAAGGGAGGGGGATGAAAAGGCCAGGTGGGGGTTGGAGTATGATTTTGTGCTGGCGCCGGATGTTCGGGAAGAGTAGCATGGGGAGATAAAAGTGTGGAGGAGAAGGACGAGGAGAAGTTAGGCTTGGCGAGGATGTGATGCTGACGAGAACCTGGAGAATGGCCGACCGTAGAAGAGAGTCGTATGGTTCACGTGCCTCGGGATCGTGAGTTTGTACACGCCAGTGTTCGTACTCCTGAGACTTGAAGATGGTGAGATGGGAACCGCAAGCACCGAAACCGTGTTTCCATCTGTATCCTACGAGATTTGGAATCCAGTCTGCCAAGAAAAGAAAAAGAAGAAAAAACTGTTGGTGTGATGTGAGAGCAAAGTACCCGTGTTTGTGTCCATGCGAGAAATCAGGGTATTGTTTGACCGTTCCGGGTCGATATTCTATAAGAGTATGTACATGTAAAGAGGGCCCATTCAGTACAACTCGGGATACAAAACTGCCTCGCACACACATCGATGACTTCCCTCTAAAGTGCCCTGTCCTCGTGTATGTAGCAGACATAACGTAGTTTGCCATCCAAGAACGAACGTGCGAGGGTGGGTGATGCCTATGAGAATAGGGGGTGTATGAGGAAAGAGACACGCATCGTCCATGCATCAGAGAACCGCCCCTGTTACTTGTGCAGTCCGTGTGGCTACCTGCGCCGAACCAAATCCGAACCCCAAGAAAGCCTCCTCCACCGAGACCTGTAATCGTAATGACCCGCATGCAGATGTCTACCACATCGACCACTTCGTATACTGCGTTGCCAGCCGGTCATACGAAGTTCGACGGTGGGTACATGGGAATATTGCCGTTTAGGCCCAGTCCTCCGTTACCGCTGTGACCGGCCGTGTTCATGGCGAAGGCGGGAAACGACGAGCCCATCGGGTTGCCGAACCCGTTCGAAGCAGGGACAACCGGTATGCCTCCTGTCGCACCGCTGATTGGCGCCCCGGTCCCGCTCATGCCGTTCAGTGACCATTGCCAGAAGCTGTCAAAGTCGATGACGGACCCATCGCCGAGGGGTTCGGTCGGCTCCAGCGCCGTCTGACCCGGGGTCGGCACCGCGGGGTAGTATTCGACGTTTTGCGGGGCCATCGAGGCAGAGTTGCTTTGTGGTGGTGTTATACCGCTCAGCTGCATCCCAGTGTCGACCTTGGAGCCGAGGACAGAAGACCGTGACGAAGAGGCCTCGCTTAGCGCGGGGATAGCCATGGATGCGAGGGAGTTGTGTCGAGACATCATCGATACTCTGGCCTCACCTGTTGGAGGGACATCGTAGGCGCTGTTTGACCGGCTTAAAGTATCGTATAAACCCGTGAGATTGGCCATGGGATCGAACGTGTTGCTTGGCGTCGATGATATTTTTGGAGCAAACCTGTTCGAGCCGCGAGATGCAGTTTGGCCCTTTTCTGCAACCACAGTTCTAAACTCTGTCAGAATGTAGAGCAGCCGGTCGGCTTGAGGGTCCGTCTCAGCACAGTATTTCATTATCGTAATAGCGTGCTCGATACGTGTCTCGTAGGATTCGACGTTGAATAACCCGAAGAACTCGTTGCTAAGGATTATGAGACTTGCCGCAAAGAGGAAGTAGCTGTATTGACGTAAGCTCGAATACCTTAGTACTTCTGATGGCGCACGAGATTAGACTTACAGAACGAACGGGTTCCTCTGCGAGAGGTAATGGTCCTGAAAGGCCCTTTGGACGAGGAGGATGGAGTTATTCGACACTTCCACACAGGCCGAGGAAAACTTCTCCAATTTCGACCTAACACGACCAGAAGACGGCGGTTCCCCGCTCATCCGCGCTGCTTGAGTCTTGTGGACCATGAAAAGGAAGAAGGGTCTCGTGAGAAGAATTGTTGTATGACATTGAAACAAGTTGGCGTGGAGGAGGGCGATGCCATGGCCTGCCGTCAATGGTTTGTAGGCCCTTCTCCAGTGCAACTCATGGTGCAGCTTCGCGGACCAGCCTCTCGTCTTGTCCACGATCTCCTGGGCCAGTGCTGTCGTGACTTTCCGTTTTGAGTATACTCTCTTCAGGATAGTGCCAATGGCCTGTGAGCTGCGGACCACGGCATTCAGTCCTTCGACGTGAACGGCCGCATCGCTAGACGCATCCCCCGCCGATCCAGCAGGCACCTCGGAGGGATCAAGCAAGGATTCGGAGCAGTCATCCTCGTTTATGGCTGTGGGTCGCCCGAGTGAGGCGGAGAGAAAGCGGTCCAGTATCACGAGTGTTTTCCAAAGATTTCTCCTTATCTCGCGCTGTGGCACGGGGACGACGGGCAGAGCTTCTTTTCGATGCAGACCAAGCGCAAATGCAGACCTCACAGCCATGCCTCCAAAACACTCTCGTTAGCAATGTGCTGTAATGATGTCATGGAAGAGGTACACAAAACTGCATGCAACAACTTACCATAATACGCGTATGCTGCATTCCTCTTCGAAATGGCAAGTGTGTAGACAGACATGAGAACTAGTGCCTGCACTGACCAAAGATCCGCATCTTCGAACCCGGAGACGGGATCTCCGAGGAGTTTGGCACTTCTGTAAAACATCTCAGCCCAGTCGTTTTTCTTGTCGTTCCGCATGCGTTCGATTATCTTGGCTTCCTCTGTATCAGAAGCTGGATTCGCCAGTACCAAGCCGATGGCAAAGACTAGGTACAAGAGGCACAAGGTGCAAGTATCAACATGAAGTGGGTCAGTGTAACAAGACTCGAGAGATGCAAGAAATATCTGCTTGTCAAACACCTCGATAAGACCCATGGTCTGCTTTGGTGTCAGTGGTGGCATGGAGCACCGTGGAAGGGCGCTTACATTAACGAAGAACGCCTCAGCCAGGGCCCGACCAGTCTGAGGATCTGGGGGCAGTAGGAGATGAGGCGGGCGCGTGTCGGGCGGGAGAGATACGTTGACCTCCATGATCTGATGTCTCGATGGATCGTGTGTGAAGGGGGAAGTCCCGGCTGCAAGTTCGACGCAGTTGCGGATTAGTTGGAGATACGACAAGGTCGCCGAGTCGCCGAGATAAACTGACCTCGTGTTAGCGACTAAGATCGTGAGATATAATCATGGAGACACAAGCATACGCAGGCGTCCTGCAGAGTCCTTCAACATCCGGTTCATCTTGAATACATCTGCTTCTTCATCCGGGCCACTGATAGTGCTGTGCCTCGACCGAGTCTCTCTATCGTTATCTGTCTTCCGAGCTTGGTCATAGCCGGACAGAAATGGAATGGACAGGCTAGAAGCCGAGATACTTGACCGTTGCATCCGCTGTGCTCGAGGCAGCGGTGCCTGGGCTCCCGACTTTTGATCGTCCCATGGCGGTGTTATCTCACCAGTAGGATGCGAATTGCGGACATGCGGGTCGGGATCGATTTCCATTGTGAAGCCTGCATGTTCCGGCAGTGCGGTATGAGACTCGGGAGGCGTGGCATCAATATTGCGACGCTTGTTCGGTGTTTCAGGCGACTCGTGAGAGCAGAACTGCGAAGCGCCATGCGGCCCCGTGTACATGCAGGTCAATTGCCGCTTAACGCAGGTGTTGCATGGCTTCAAGCCATTGCACTTGAGCAATGTCGTCAGCAAATGACATATATGGAAGATATCTCGAGATGCACAAGTATTAGGAAGAGACGCAGAAGACGAAGAAGATGCCTGAATCACACAATTTTCGAACGCCATGTTCATCGTATCGGCCAATTGGTCTTCCAGAAATTTCTGATAGGACATCAAGGTGATAGAAGAATCCGTCGAATAGTCGTAGCTCGCATATGCCCCCAGTTGCCTCGCACATGGCGTCTGCAAGAGCATTCCGAGGCCATCCGCGAATGACGAAACGACAAATTTCAGATTCCGAAAGTCAAGTCCCTTGCAAGTCTGAGTTCAAGGAGACCTGGTAATGATAGTCCACAACGGGAAACATATGAGGAACGCCGGGGTTCAGATGTGTAACAGAACGACGTGCTGCAAATGTATCCCAGGAGATGGACATGTCTTAACGCCACCGGCGCACAATGTTGACAAGGACACAAGATACAAATGACATATTGCAGAACAGACAGATATGGGTACGATGCCAAGCTCACAGAGAACGCAAAGAGAGCACATGTGTCTTGAAACAGAGATAACTCACCTTCTGTTTCCGGCGCTTGCAAGAGTCACAGGCCTGAGCTGTGCGTTGCCGCTTCTCGTCAGGCACCTTAGGCCTCGTCATGATGGATTAGGAGGGGCCGAGATTGTGAGGCGGCCCCGCCATGAGGATGCCCTATCGGCCTAGGTAGAGCTTCGAAGATAGAAGGACAATAGGCGTCGGTGTCGGCGCTGTGGTCCGGCGGGACAGCGGATGCTGCACGACCCAGGCGTTGGCAAGACAAGGAATAGGTTGGCTAGGATAAGCAGTAGATGAGTGGCGTGCTGGGGGAACAGTGAGACGACTTGAAGTAGGTAGTGCTGGTTATCCGTAATCCCGGGGTAATCCAACGCATCGTAGGATGGAGCTGAGTGAGGTTGAGCACTGAAAGTGTATACTAGCACAGGTGCCGTCGTCCTAGCTCTCCTCATGGGGAAGGGTCGCCAGAGTGGTCCATAGGCTTCGACAACCGTAAGCGGCTAACAGGGGTGTCGACTAGTCCGGCACTCGCACGAACATCCAACTCTGCCAGAGTGTGAGCCGGATGTAAAGATAAAGGAGCTCTCAGAAGTCTGAGATAGGATTGATTGAAGTGGACAGCTGTGTCGGATAAGTCTTTGGGGCCCAGAGCCTTATCGACGTAAATTGGTCCAGGGCGGTATTAGTATGCGCGACAATGATACACCTGGTAGAATATATAACTGGTGGATCGTGGAACCGGTCTACACAAGACACCAGGAAGTGTTGTAGGGGAGGGAATAACCAGCCACTGGGCAGAGAAAGGTTTCGTGAGTAGCAGGCAAATCCGTTGGGCCGCATTCGGGGCTATTCCGCGCACGTGAACGAGGTAGCCACAGATGCCACGGATGCCACAGATGAGGTTCTGGGTGCTGCTGCAGCAGGGTTGTAGGTGTGCGAGATTGTTGGTGTGGAACTCGACGAGATGTACTGACTTAACACACGGCGGTCAGATTTGCCATGTTGGGTCGCTAAGGATCGCCGAGGGCGGCGTGAGATGAGGTGCTGGAGAAGACCGTCCAGGCCAGCCAATTGACGGGCATGGAGACTTGCCCGACCTTTCTTCTCGAGAACGATTTCCTAACCCCGCTCGCTTCTAGACCTCTGCAGAAGGCCTCGCACAAGCAATGAGTGTGCAGAAGCCGCATGTGTTTAGGTCAAGGTCCATCGTGCCTGATAGATAACCTTCGGTATGCTGGCGTATCATCTCGATCGATTGCTGGAATGAATACTAACCATCCACAGAGAGGACACTGATATACAGAAGACATTCAGTCATCAATGACTCTTACCCTTCCATGCTAAGGTACCTTGGATAGATAGGTAGTTCTTGATGGTAAGGGTGTACCGTTAGCATGAAGGGGCCTCCCGGTAGGACAGGTGGTACCTGAGATACCTGCGTTGAATCCGTTGATGAAGGAGTCCGCATCAAGCTCGTCATGATTTTGGATCTCTGTCTTGACAAAGACCAAGCCTTGGCTATCTGGGCATGCCGGAGTTTCGCACAGCCTCAGTACCTTAGCTTGGAATACTTGTTGAAGGGGTCCATCTCGTCTGATGGCTGGGTACCTAACGGACATTGGAACGCGGTGCGGAAACGAAGATGCGATGATGTGCTAAGGACGTGCGTGAAAGGTGCATGCGAGAGAGATAGGATGATGCACCCGGCTTTCCTATCAAATCCGCGACATCGCATCGGATAAGGCACCTAAGCCCGCCTGGGCAATACCCATCTGACCAGCTCGTGTTCCGGATGACACCGCGCCAGCAACTCCTCTTCTTGGTCCAGAGGCAAAGTCATTGAAAGTTGTCAACCTTGTGAATCGTAAACTACCTTATAATGAAGAGGGCAGGCGAGTCGATCACCGCGTTAGGTTGAACATTAGTACGGATTCTGGAAAAGGAAGCTAAGGTGCCTATTAAATTAGTCTACCCGGGAGTACTTTACATGGACTGTACTCTCTGGAGTGCACTAAATCTCTAGCGTCGTGGAGGAAGGAACCAGCCAGGGTACAGTTGTACTTACTTGCATGGATCTAATTCTAGGGCTACCTTACCTTCCCTTACTATGTACTGAGCACTGTAGCGAGGAAGAAAATACACAGGATTGTCGTCGTTGAACCATTTCGTCTTCCTTGTCCTGTCTCATCGTTCAGTAAAGTAGGTACGAAAAGTCTACAATAGCACTGCAGAGCAAGTCGTGCATAGAGTCCCAACACCTGGACCTTTCAAACTCAGGGTCAAACCGAAAGTCTCTCTCCTCAAGCATCAAAGTCCCGATTCGTCTGAAGCTACATCTGATCTCGGCCAAAGGATATCTCGCCATCCAATCTAAGGTTTCTGTTATCATGTTACAATCTCAGATGGACAGGGGCTAGAACACGGCATCCAGGTTCTCATTGCTTGTCAACCTTGCCCGGCATAGGACTATACAACAGCTAAAACGTCGTGTTTCTATGGCTACGGTATCCATGCTACTCCACATGTTGGGACCAGGCGGCTACCGGGCACATCAACCGACCCCCAGAAATCCACCGATGCCAGGCTTGTCCCTCGTCATAGCGATATTATCACGCAGCCACAGTACAAGACGTGCTGTGAGCATGTTGGCTGCGTCCGAACGAGGATCACGGAGTAACTTCTCTTGGGCATTGGCACGGCAGCCATGATGAGTAGGCACGCGAAGTTGACCAAGACACTTATCGGCATCTATCAACCCTCCTAGCGACAGGTATAGAGGTACATCGGGCAGCGTTGTTCAATGACGACGCTGCATCCAAATGCTGCACGCAATCGTGGCGTCACACTAGATAAGAGCCGCCTGCGGCCGCTTCACTCCGTCGCCTATCTAAACCACCCCCTCAGAGGTCACCGCATCCGCCACCGAGGAACTTACTCTTGGCCTCGGACGCCGGCTCGACCGTCCAAACACCGTCTCCGAAGCCGGCTGTCCGTCTAGGTATAGCTCCGTGTGCCGACCCTTGTCGTCTGTCTCTCTTGTCTGCCTCCAAGTGGCATAGAGAGATTATTACAAGCATTTAGTCAACACGACCATGCTTTCGCGTGCCGATCTCTTACTGGCTGGGTTCTCGGTGATAGTATCTACGGATACTTGCAATCGGAATAGTTATCCGAATGCTGCATCGTACTTGCCAACATCCGTTCCTGCCGCATGGCCTTCGCCCAAGATAGAAGACGGCCCCGGTGATCGCGAACGGATATGGCAGGTTGGTCCTTGGTGCGGGTTGACAGGTCGTGTCAGATATGAACCCTTACCCGGTGTAACATGACAATGACATCCATGGACACGGATCAGTCACTATCTTCGGCTATTGTTTACGAGAGTCGTATCATAGTGACAACTATCCAGGAGCCTAGTGGAGCGAGGCGAGATGGCGAAAGCAGCTCACCTCGCTACCACTATACTCTGGATGGACCATGGCTAATGACGATAGTGAATGGTCCCGAGTGGGGACGAGCCTTTCTTGGAGCATGGCTGGGCAAAGCATAAAGGTCGGGCTTCTCCAGGTCGCATTGGTCTCCAGCTTCGTGTATGGACGACTTTCCGGGCCCTACTCGTAGCACATCTGAAACTGGGATTCGTATAAGCAAATCATGAACTTCGAAGCTCGCCGCCCATACTCGGTCGTTGAGGGGGCAAACGTCACGCTAGACTCGCTGCTTCTGTCCGTTCATGGCCAGCTCCCAGACGAGATTGTCGAGTACGCCAAGGACGTTCGATTTAGCTCGCCCTCGTCATGTGGAGCAGCTTTGCACTTTCCATGCCCATTGAAGGAACAAGAGGCCACCGCGGCCATCAAGGCCTTGGAGGGGTGTATCGTGGCAGCAATAGCTGACGTGCGATACGGCGTAGAGCCAAGAACCATATGTGTCGACATGGACAAGATCGCTTGCTTCCTTATGTCGGCCTATCTGACAACAATAGACGGCCTGAGCAAGGGAGACGTTAGGGTCAAGGAGAAGATACCAGGTTAGATATATGGACGTCGAAACTCTCGATACCGGCCCGCTTACACACTACCATTGCCATAGATACCGACCTGAACCAGGCACAGTCAAACATCTATCGTCGCCTGTCGGCCAACCTCTTTGAGACTAAGGACAGGGGTAGATACTACCATATACACGGATCCCTGGATGCGACGACGACCCTGAAGATGCTCGGCCTACCTGCGTTCAGGCCGGACCTGACAGACTATCGGCAATGCATCGAGGCCATTGGGAGGGGCGTGAAGAAATTCAGAGTGTCCGAACTCGAAGAGCTAAACAAGCGTCACCGGCAGGCAGGCATCGAGGCCCTGAAGTGGGAGCAGTTCAGGAGAACCCCTCACGGCCAGGCACTCTGCTCCACGCCACCGTTCACAGTCACCCCTCTCGAGCGTTCGACACCTCCTATACCTTTCTCTCGACACCAACAACAACAACACTCCAGCTCCAACCCTCAAGTCCTCCAGGGCATCAAAGTCCTGGAGCTCTGCCGGATCATCGCCGGACCGATCATCGGACGGTCCCTTGCCGCTCACGGGGCGCAGGTGCTGAAAGTGACATCAGACCGACTGCCAGACGTACCATTCTTCCAGCTGGACGTCAACACGGGGAAGCACACCACCTCGCTCGACCTCAAGACCCCGCACGACCGCGCCATCTTCGACACCCTCCTGGCCGAAGCCGACGTCCTCATCGACGGCTACCGTCCCGGCGCGCTCGAGAAGCTCGGCTATGGACCCGCCCACCTCTCCTCTCTCGCCCGCCGGCGCGGCAAGGGCTTCGTGTACGTCGCCGAGGACTGCTTCGGCGGTCCGCAGCTAGCCCCCCACAAGGCACAAACCAACCCACATGCCACCACCAACGGCCTCCACAAACCCCCCTCCCGCCCCCCCTCAACAACATCAGACTGGTCGTCCCGCCCAGGCTGGCAGCAGATAGCCGACTGCGTCACAGGCGTGGCCTGGACCCAGGGTTCCTTCATGGGCCTGTCGGAGCCCGTCGTCCCGCCCTTCCCGATGTCGGACTACGGCACCGGCGCCCTCGGTGCGGCCGCGGCCCTGACAGCGCTTTACAACCGCTCGCGCCACGGGGGAAGCTACGCCTGCCGCACTAGCCTGTGCCAGTACGACGTCTTCCTGCTCGGCTTGGGGCCGTACCCGGACGAGGTCCAGCGGCGGATCCGCCTGGCGCACGGGTTCGGCTCGGATAAGGACAGGGAGGGGAGGGGGTTCTTTGCCCTCAGGCACAGCGATAGCGTCGACGAGGTCGGGAGGAGGGCGCTGAGGGGCGTCAGGCGCGTGGCGCCGGGGTTGTTTGGGGAGGGGACCATGCGGGAGGCTTGGAGTCGTGGGTACGGGGGCGTGGTGAGGTGGCCGAGGGAGCCGGTTAGGGTTGGGGGGGTGAGGGTCGGGCATGTGCGGGCTAGTCGGCCGAATGGGTTTGATGAGGCTTCTTGGGAAGGGTGGGAGGTCGATGAGGAGGTTCTTTGTGGGGAGGACTAGGGTTTCCTGGGAGGTGTGGTTCGTGTTTTCTTGTCAGGAATGCCCTGGGGGTAAGGCCAGGTTCTGGTTATGAGAGACGAAGCGATACGGTATGGGGGAGATGGGTTTGACTATTCCCTCTTTATGATGTGTTGGATTGTTATCCTTGCCGAATTGTTTACGCAGCACCGGGAGTTTATGGGTACGATGAGAGGAGATTTGACATGGGGACTCTTATGATCGCGACTTCACTCAAACAAAGCTACGCTTGCGTATGTTGTTGTTAATACATGTTCTAACAATGCCAGTTAATCAATGCTCAAATTAAGCAGGGGATTCAAGTCTAGGTATTCGCCAGCTATACATTTACAGAACACACCCGGTCCCCTCTCACAGCACCAGCCTCCCAGGGTCATTCTCCAGCACCAACTTGACACGCTCTAGAAACACACGTGCCCGCTTCTCCTCGGGCTTGGGGACAGTAAGGCTGAACACATTGACCCCGCTGGCCGTCCCCGGGGTAAACTGACTCCTCGGCTTGGGAGCCGAAGCCTTCTTAGCAGGAGCAGCGAGAATATCAATGATGTCCACTTGACGCGGGGCGGGGCGAGGGCCGAGCAATGACGCAGGCGGGATAGCGGACACTTGTGGGAGATAACGACCGCGAGACGAGGCTTTGACCTTGTCGAGACCAAGGACCTGGTTGAAGAGGTCGTCTGCCGTCGGCTTGGCTCCGGCCGGGAGCGGCAGCTCGTCGTTGGCCAGTTCGGTGGCTCTCGCAATGAACGTTGAAAGCGGCAGGAAGGTGCCCAGTGTCTGGCTGACCTTCTGTTGGACAGCGATGACGGCTTCCAGCGAGACGGGCAGAGCAACCACGGCGTCTTCCTGCACCGGCGCCTGGCTCTTCTCGGTCTTTTCGGGGATCGGAGCGGCCTTGGGCTGGGCGATGGACACCTTGATGTTGGTGAGGTCGAGGTGGGACTGGTGGTCGAAGCGCGCTGATATCGCGGCAGGGACATCGGCCTTGACCTTGCCGAGATAGGCGAGGACGTCGCCCTTCAGGAGACGGTTGTTGGGTCCGGTAGGTGTCATGTCGGCGACGGCAGACTCGTCCAGGCCGTTCTCCTTGAGCAGGTGAGAGACTGACGGCAGGAGTGGCCGCGTCTGCTTCGCCGCCTTTGCCTTTGCCTTGGTCGACTCTTGCGCTGTTACAGGGGCCGGGGAGTCGGGCTGTGTCTCTGGGTTGGGGCTCCTAGTCGTTTCGGTGGGCTTTGCGGCCTCCTTGCCGGCTTCGGGCTTCTTGGCTTCGCTGTCTGGTGGGATCTCTAGGGAGCTGATGTCGTCTCCCTCCTCGGCAATGACTGCTATCCGGCTCCCGACCGGCACTTGCTTGCTGCCGTCGCCCTGCATGATCTTCATCAGGATACCGTCCTCCTGAGCCTCGACGTCCATGGTGGCCTTGTCGGTCTCGATCTCGAGCAGCACGTCGCCGGCGGCGAACTTCTCACCCTCCTTGACCCTCCATGCGGCGATGTTGCCCTCGGTCATGGTCGGAGACAGGGCAGGCATTGTGAAGTTCTGGGCAGCGAGGGCAGCTGCAGAGGTTCGGAAGCCTGGATCCGAGACGTGTGTCAGCGAAAGACACTTTCTCTCGTGCCTTGCTTGCTTGAGTGCCTAACTGACCTCTAATGGTGGCATCGCGAGGCAATGTCCGCCTCACGAGCCTTGCGGAGAGACGCGATGCCGTTGCAAAGGAAGCCATTGTGGCTTTTTAGGGGACGGTCAAAGCGTGTTGACAGTCCGTCCGTGTTAGGGAGTGTTTGGTGACGTTGGAAGCTGCCACCCACCAGCGAGAAATATAATTGTCGAAGTGTTGGGGATCCGAATTGGAATTGGAAGCACGGACCTCTACCGCCGAAAAGCTTAAGTGGATCCACCTCCAACGAATGAACAGGCTTTACTCGACCCCCCACGCTTCTAGAGCCGCCCCCACCATTTTAAGTGGGACCAAGAACCGGGAAGCTGGTCGCAAAACATTTGTACCGAGCTCCGATATATTTTTGACATCAGTATTCAACGTTTCCAGAGCTGCAGCTATACCTACTACCTGATTAGTAGTAGAGCTGCCTCTGATCTCAAGGTGAGTAGTGAATTGTCAAGCCTTAAACTAGGACATATGTATTAAATAGGTACTGATCCTGGCTCAGATGCCGTCCCTCTCTCGGGGCCTTTGCGCCCACGTCCTCTCCTTTTCCGTCCGACCGACACCCAGCACCCTCATACATCCATTGCCAGCAAGAATAGCCTGCCGCGGCCACGTCCCAATATCCCGCCACCTGTTCGGCACCCTACAATCGCTACAAGCCTCTGCAAAACCCACCACAACTGCCAAACCACTACCACCAGTCGCCAAATCCAAACCCGCGCCAAAGGCCATCCCTAGCACAACGACCCGCGCCCCTCCCCCCTCCCCGGCCTACGCCGCCCTCCTCGCCTCCAAAACCACCCCGACCCTCCTCTACGAAGCCCCCAACCAGTTCTGGTTCACCTTCAGCGCCTTCAACGCCGGCGCCTTCTGCATCTCCTACGTGGCCGTGCAGTACTACACCATCTTCATCAACACCCCCCAAGGGCTAGCCTGGTGGGTGCCGCACAGCTACGCCGTCATCTGCGGCTTCATGGCCACCATCGGCTTCTACTGGATGCGCTGGCCCAGCCGCATAGTCAGGAGCATCAGCGCCGTCCCCGTCCC
Organism: Coniochaeta sp. PMI_546; assembly: GCA_021432605.1. NCBI lineage: Eukaryota > Fungi > Ascomycota > Sordariomycetes > Coniochaetales > Coniochaetaceae > Coniochaeta > Coniochaeta sp. PMI_546. The sequence goes on along the minus strand of MU271145.1, from coordinate 1,156,577 downwards.
TGCCCCCGCAAACAAGGGGAGCGGTCCGGCCGGTCTGCAGCTCGAGCTTGCGACCAAGAGGTGGGTGCCGTTCTTGCCGCTCAAGAAGACGCGGTACAACCTCGAGGAGGTGCACGTCCCCGCCCCCGTGGCCAGCTTGGTGTACGCGGCGAGCGGGAAGGCAGGGCTGGAGAGGTTGACCCCTGGCGAGCAGCTGCGGCTCGCCAAGATGGAGGAGGAGAGGAAGGCCAAGGCCAGACAGTACGAGCTCGACCACATCATGACGGCGCCTTTTAGGCATTTCGGAAGGGGCGTGAAGGCTGCTTTTAGGGGCATGGCGAGGGCGTTGACGAGGGAGGGGTTTGCCAAGATCAGGGTCAAGAAGGCGGAACTGAAGCTTGACGTTAAGGGCGGGTGGTTCCTTGATGAGGGCAAGGCGCTCGACAGGCTTATTCATGCGAAGCCGGATGATAAGTAGATGGGTTGATGATATGTAGAATATGTGTACTCTTGTACTACTGTTAGGGTTGTATTGTTATAACGCGATGTGTAGACAGACCATGCTAAATCGTTCGAAACGCTTGATAGATATGCGAGGATGAAGGCATGTCCTTCACATGAATGGCCATATGACCAAAGATTGTTTCAAACATGGTGCTCGATCTATAATGGATGCGTCAACTTGAGAATATGTGGTTGTGTAGGCAACTCGAGGCTGTAAAGTGTAAATGACGAGATGGTCTCGAACGTAGACGCCTTATATGCTGGCTACCTAACCATTCAATATACTATTTTGATCACTAAGCCAAAGGTTTGCATTCTCTTCACTGACAACCCATGTGGCATATGACTTAACAAGCTTGTCCTGATTGATCGGTATCTGATACCGTTCTGCGGTCTCCGACGTGGAAGAAGACCAAATAAACTCTAACGATAGCCGCCATGTTCCACCAGTAGTCGTCGCCCGGCGATAGCAAGAGTATAGTCTATCGCCAGCATTCGTCAGGATACATACCCATATAGGTGCCAAGCATCTCGTTGGCGCATGTCTTGTCGTGACAACGAGCATGCAGAATGTTTTTGTTCTGTATTTGCAACTAGAGGCCAGCTGAATCAGGATTGCTAAATGTTCGCTTCATGCATACCAGCTATGCCGGCCACGGCCTCTGCTCCTGCCGATCTTCTGCCATCTGGAGCTGAGTCGTCCTGTCCATATCACAAAGGTGGACTGAAACCATGGGTAGGTGCAAGTTACATTGGGACAGTGTGTTGCGAGATTCCCTGTGGACCAGATGCTTATACATCCCGCAAAGGGTCACTCGCAGACTCCGGGTTGAGTCGACTGACGATATCCAAGTCAGCTCCTCTGATCTAGAAAGTGGCGCGAGCTGCAACGAGGTAGAGAGGCATTGCGCATAAGTGTAGCTGTCACGCCTCACTATGCAGCCTGGCGGTTGTACAATACCGCGGCATATGCTCTGGATTTGACGAGGAACGCCGTCACAGAGGCTGTAGTTTCATGACTTACAATGGAGATCGCTGATCATCAAAGCTACCAGGTAGGGGATAGATGCCCATCGGGTTCGGGGCGGCCATACTGCACTTGGAATCTGTGGTCTGCTACTCGTCCGCATACGGGATACACAAGTGTGGTCAAACTCGTGGGTAGGCAAGCAGAACTTAGAAGTTCACTTGCGCGCCACCGCAAGAGAGGCGTCTGCAGTGTAGTTCAATGCAAAGAGATATCAGCGTCGAGACGGCGGAGCCGATCCTGGTTTAACAGGGGGCTTTCCGAGCCGCGCCAAGCCGTTTACAAAACACACAACGGTTCTGCATCCGATCCCGCGGCGCTCCTCAGGAGCCCATGCTCCGAGATGATTCCAACCCCTCGCTGTGTGTGGCGAACGACCTTAGTTAGCGGTCCCCCGAATTAGGAAGTCGAGCTCTCCTGTGATGGCTCTACAGGCCTTCCAAGAATCCTGTGCCAGGGACTTCCCAGGTTTCCACAGGTGTTGCTGATCGCATTTTCAGGTGATGTCTCAGACTTTTTTCCTTCTTCCCCACGAGATCTTCGACCGGAGGAAGGACCCTTAAAAAAATGCCCCTCATCACTGGCCATTAGCCGACATGCACGAAGGGATTGACTTGCTGGGATTTGACGACCACGGGGCCACTAAGAGCGGTCTTGTCGCGCTAGACGCAGAGCATGGACCATATAAATGCACGACGAAGACACCGCATTCGCTACTGCAGCGCACTGCAAGTGTTCAGACGCACAAAGAATTTCTCGCAGTGCATGGAAAATGAGCGGTGAGCCGGCTCGAATTGGCGTATCAGTGCTCGAGGATGGGAATTTGGAGCGGTCCTACCTAGTCAATAGCCGCTTTGGCTCAAGTCGCCTCTGCGCGAACTTGCGCTTCGTCGAGGTGTGGTCTAGAGCATTCCGAGTCTGCCTTTTCTTTTTTTTGTCAGGTAGGGGCAAAACTGCAGCAAGTGCAATCGTGGATTAACGATTGAGGCAAGGTGTAGTAGAGTAGCCAAAGGTGGCTAGGGTGCGGCTGCATAATACCCTGGTCTATAGATAAACTGGTTCAGCGATATTCTGGAACAACCGCCGTTGGCGGCCGATTTGCATCACCGGGCCGAGTCTGCTCCGCCGGTGTCCCGCTGTCGGCCGGCGATGACCATTATCAGCACACTGCGAGTCAGTGTCGTGGCTGGACATATCAGCAGAGCTACCTGCTCATCGCTTTATTGCGGATCATGGTAGGCATCAAACACGTTTCGTCACGATCTTTACTATGGGTACGTATGGCTGAACTTTCTGGCTATGCGAGGTTGAGTAAACAAATGTTTCAACCAAGGCAGCAGACCCGAAGGACCTTTGCAGATCGAGTTCTGAGTGTCCTTGGGGCTCTTGACGAAGCTGGTGAAGATGCTCAATTGGTCGCTGGTCTCTGCCGGATGCGCCTGCGCTAGAGCGAAGGCTTGCAGAAGCGGCTTGGGCAATCGGGAGCTACGTGTGCTAAGACTGGTTGAACCTACCACCCTTCCCAAAACCTGTAGATCTATAGTACTGGTCGGCGATCGTCAGTGTCACAAGATACGACTGGTCGCTTGTGGAAGTGAAATGCGCTTCATCCCTCCTTTCATATGAGGGCGCAACCTATGATGCAGCAACGTGCCCTGTTATATGCCCCGCTCATCACCACAGGTTTACCTCTAGATGGAGGTTGATGCAAGGGCAAAGTGTGGAATAGCAAGACACCAATCGCAAGGTGAAGGTTGCGTCATCTCCCTTCAGAGGATTCGGTTCTCATCGTTTCCAGCGCTGCAAATCTTCACATGCTTGTTAGAAAGAGGAGGGGGGTGTTCTCACATAAGCACCTTGAGCTGGGAAGTCAATAGCAATTAACGTAGAGCTGAGTGAGAGCAGTCACGTCCACTTCGAAGGGGAAAGACGTGGTGAGCCCGGGCCACTGGTGGTGAGGATTATCCCACGGTAACAAGTGGTCGAGGTAATGGAGGCGAGGCGGTGAGACCACGAGGGATGCAGCGACTTGGGAAGGACGTATCGCACTTGATTTGCCCGTCTCGATGCAAATAATGCAGGCGTCCGCGGGGCCGGAGGGACGCCAACGTCGAGGTGGCTGCTTCATCACGAGAACCGTCCTTGGTGTGCATGCGTCTGCAAAGGTCTGTCTCTTGAAGCATCATTGCTCTCTTGGTGAACGCTCCTAGCCAGTTTGGCTTAGAAAACTTCGTGCTACCATACGCAGTAGACACCGAACACGCAGTGTTAGTCAGTCCCGTCTAGGGAGTCCTGTGAGCGTGCATTTACCTAATAGGCTAGTCTCCGTCGGAGCGTCTCCGTGATGATATCGTAGATGTGCGTCAAGTTGCACCGAACAGAACCCCGCGATGTGGGGGTACCGCAAGAAGATATCAAGCGAACTTGATCAAGATGCAGCAGCATGCAGCAGGCTAGGCTTAAAGTAGGACGAGGAGGGCAACAATGAAAGCATTCCCAATCAAAGTCGCGCACAGAGTTTCCATAGGTGTGGAGGTATGACATAAATGTCGTCCGAGTCTGCCATGAAACGAATTTCAACACTTGGATTGAATGGCAGATCCATGGGGATCGTAGCTGCATATGCCAGACTCCGCCGCGTTTGGCAACCCGAAAAAGGCCACTAAGAAGGTCAACTTCAAACTCGTTTCTACTGCGGCTGCTAAATGACCTCCTGCCGCGGTTCGTCTTTCTGGTTGGCACATATCAGAAAAATACTGCAGCAGGTTGACGGCCAAAGATCAGCGGCAATCATAACTCCAGCTCCCCGTGAACACAGCCAGCGGTGAGGAAACCGGGTCACCATCGACGCCAATGTTTCAGTCCAAGACGATCCCAAGATACTGATATTTGAGACACGATTCCTCTTGGTGAGCCAGATAACCGGCGGCCCAGAGCCTCTGCTCCACAGTAGCCTGTGCTATTTTCTGTCTTGCCGCGCTAAAACAAGCGGATGACTGCACAGACTTCTGCGTACGGACCACTGTGGAGTCGGTTAGTACGGCAGGGATCCAGGTAAGGTAGGTAGGCCTGGGGGGGGTTCTTGCAAGGCCTGTCTTGGCGATTATGGGGCTCTTCAATAGATCCTTGAAGACTTCGGCTGAGCACGGGACGGTTGTTAGATCGTAACTGATGTCTGATAGCATAAGGTACTGATGGTCATCAGACTGTGTGTTATTCCCTTCCTGGAGCATGTGAATCTCCAAGAGCCGCACACAGGGCATCGCTGGTGGGTGCCATGAATCGGTGTATGTTCCCTCGAGACTCGAAGGACCGTTTGTCTAGTTCCGAGCCGGACATCCTGCTGGTCAGGACGACGATAAAAACGCGGCCCATTCAGCCCCTGTCAACGGCCAATGCTGAGCGTGCGGCGCCATACAGGCTGTGGAGGGCTTGCAATTTGGTAGAACAGCCACTGACAGGATGTCGCATGAATGACTGGCTGAGCAGGCAATCAAAAATCTCCGAAAGGCGTTCGACGCGGGGCGTTTTCAGATTGACTCAGAACCGTCGAGAATGTAAACAAACACGGGGAAGAAGGTGATACAAAAACCATCGTCAGCGGGGCAATGAGGACAGCTGATGCTCGGTGTGGAATGCAGTATCGCAACCAACCTCAAGGTGTTGCATTCTACAGGATGGAATTTAAGTAGTCGGGCAGCTGTAACTGTACAGCAGTGTGTTTGTTGATGGTGACCGTCTGTTCTGACGTGAAACATCACACGGCATTATGGAGGTACGTATAGTACTTGACAAGCACAGTGCGCAGTACTGTATCGATACCTCATTGTCGATCCGGTCATCAAAGTGTTCGATGATACCCGTCGTCAGTTGCACTGCATAATGCTGGCAGTGGTGCTAACAGCGTCCTTACTGTAGCGTCAAGGCAAAGCCTCATACCATCTCTGGCTACCTAGAGTCAACTGAACAGCTGGATGCCGCACGTTCAGCCTTCACCGCTTCGAACTCCTCATGTAGACCAGTCGCGCCGGTGAGGATGAAGAAGGTGTGGTGTTGTAACTCGATGTCTAACATTTTCAGCTATGGACATGAGTGCTCTGATATCGCTGGCAATCATGCGAAAGTCTAAGCACTGCTGATGAGACATGCAGCTGCATCGAGACGTTGCTGCAGGTAGGCGCTGCAAGGCCTGGCGATGAATCTCGATTGGGACGCAATCATTGGTCGGGTTGCCGTCGAGTCTTCGATTTACCACAAGTAGTGGCGGCATAGAAGGGACTCTACCATCCGAACACAGACCGACTGCTCGGACATCATGCTTCTGTTGGCTTCGAAGGTCGTCTAGAGGTAGTGTACACTAGTAGCAGCTTGAGGAAGCAAGTTTGTGGTCGAGCCTCGAATGTTGCTGCTGGGATCGATGCCGAACTGATCCAGGTCTGGTGGCTTTCCACATGAGGATTGGCTTCAACAAGAGCTTTTCGAGAATCTTGGAAGTCTGGAGGAAATACACGTATCCTGCGTACAGTGCGAGAGATCTCTCCGCAAGTCTCAGAGCAACGGCGCGTGTACCGTAGCACTTTCGGCACTAGGTACCTTAATGGCGGGGTTAGCAGTCCCCCACCGCTGATAAACGATACTGTGCTAGAGGCTAGCGCCTTGTAATCTCGACCCATGGCCATTGAAGATGCCCACTTGGTCTGGTAATATTATTAAACTAGCACAGTCCCGCACACCCTCCAATCTCTGGCGGAGAGAGACCCTTCTCTTGTTCTTTCTCTTTCCGCTTCTGCGGTGCAGCACCTTGTTGGAGAGAAGTTGTCGTCGACAGCGTCAACAAACGCGAAGGAGGAATAAACCTTTGTTATTTGGTCTCTTTTCCTCTCCTTTATTCTCCCGTCGTCCTCAAGCTGGCACCGAGCCCCTGACCACGGCTTCTCTACCCTGTGCTTTGGAATATCTGGTGGGCAGTCGGCAAGATTTCAGTTTCTCGTCTTGCACCGATTCCTCGCATTCCTTACTTGCTGTACCGTGGAGTGGATTACTCAGGTAAGTTGAGACGATTTCTGCGCTGCCGTCATACCTGCCTCTATACATATCATGTGTTTGATCCGTGCTTGTTGGGTGCTATGTTATCGCTTTTGCTGTTACGTTTGCGCGCATTACCGCACGGCAACGACGTCTTCAACCGAAAGAGAGCTGGGCTACCGATCACCGGACTGTTCGACATCATATCCGCTCCGCGGCATCACCGGCGACTTTTTCCACAACACCTGCCAGTTGAGTGAGGCACAGTCTGGCACCACCGCGACGAAAGGATTCGAAACCGTGCCGCTCTGTCTGATGCTGGCTCGTCTATTCCAACCCTAACCCGACTGGTATCCCATGATCATGTCGGCCGTCATCCCATGACATTATCTTCGATCTGCGATCAATGTACTCCGGTTGACCAAGCTGGGCTAAAGTACTTGTCTCTGCTTGGCTTCTTCGCTTCCGCAACGCCCTTTTGACTCAGACACAAGGATTTTGCGGCGACACCGACTTTGAAACGGGCTTATTGCCTTGAAACCTTGCGGCCTTGGGTGTGAGCCACGGGTCTCGAACGACCGACAAGGCGGCCGTGGCGATACTCTAGGCCCGGTGCCTGCAGAAAGGCTCTATTTTGAGTCGCCTTTGGCTCTTGTTCAGCAAATACTGCACCTGGCTTGCCAACGTCACGATCGATTCACTGGTTCCCCGCACCGCCTCGTTTTCCGGCAAGCCGAACTACAAAATACTCGCCGCGTCGTCGGAAACTGGGCAGCTCCTTTACGAACTTGGTGTGACTTTCCTTGGGTGTTCTGCAAATTCTTATCTCTTGTTGATAACTTTATATCCTCACCCTTGCTGCGTCGGCGCCCTCCTGCACCAGGACTTCGTTGATTTCTTTGGTTCGTCAGCTGTATCAATAACTAATTTCTGACACGACACAGGCGCCGTACGCTCCCGAGAATCTTCGACAACCGAAAAGGGTGGCATATCGACAACGATAGGCAACTTGGCTATAGAATACTCAGCGCGTCCATTCTCTTGTGACTCACCCTATCGGTTCGAGTTCTCCGACCAGCCACTCCTTTAGATTCAGATACTCATGCCGTCCTCGCTGTAAACATGGACTCCGAAGACGGCGAGTTGTTCATCAAGGTATGGGCGATTTGCAAGGGAGCAGATTGAGTAGAGGGCTAACCTCTGCATCCCTACAGCAACTGGCGACCTTTGTGCGAACACACGAAAAGGCTCTCGCCAACGCGCTTCAGTTTAAGCGTCAGAATCTGCCACGACATGGCTCCTCACAGAGCGTCTCGTCAATATCCTCTGTCGCATTGTCTGCAGCGCAGGCTGTCCCAGAGAGACCCTCAACTTCGGCCTCAACTTCAACCTCACTTGCCGCAGCCTTGTCTCTAGGCTCTCTGAGCTTCACGTCTCACACCGCGAAGTCAGCGAAGCTAGCCCTCACACCCCATCACCTATTCTACCTCCTGTCTCGATTTGAGGAACTCGGTATTCCCGTAGGACCTATGAAAGTTCGACTCGAGAATTTGCACGATAACACGACTTCAGCGAATTATGTCTCCTTCTTGAGTCAGTCACAGCGATCAAAGAGCCGTAGCTCTGATGTTGGTTCCATACGCTCTGTCTCAAGTATACGAAGTGTCATGTCCGGAATGTCGGCGCTATGGGCAAGTTTTGGTATCGGCTCGGGCATTTCCGCAGCCCGTAATGAACGGCAAAAGGCCGCGCTTCTGGCCGACCTGAAGTACCTCTATTCTGCCTTCACCAAGATACCATGTCTGAAACTGTCTCCCGACTGGCGCGCTCGCCTTATACGTGGCTACGAAGAGTTTCCCTTCGATTCTGCAGTTCCCCTCTACGTATTCAAGAACGTGCAGGCTCTGGAGGTCAGCGATCTTGATTTCCGACAGTTCTTCGGTTGGGACAGACTTGCCGATCAACTACGGTCGCTGACGATACGGCGTGCTTGCTTGGACGATCCGGCAGATGTGTTGATCGACATCGTGCTAGATGACATGGATAAAAGACGAAGGCGAACATCAAAGTCGCAAAACTCACCTACAACGGCCTTTCCGGGGTCATCGAGCCCCAAACGAAGTCCGACAGTAAGCCACGCGGAAGTGCACAAGACCAGTTCAGCTCCTGGGTCTCCGAATCCGAGAAAGTCGGTTGGAGATCTACAAGTTGGATCGTTAAGCAGCGACGGCGCCGTGGATTCTGATGGTCCAGTGGATCGCGACGGCCGCCGGCCGTCCATTGTCAGAGTGGATAGTGATGAGCCAAGGTCACCGATGAAGACTTCGAGGCCTAGAAGTAACTCACCACGCCGGCCGTCGAGTTCGCGAAATGGGTCCTCCAACGTCCGAAGCTCTTACAAAGTTCGACGCTCCGGGTCAGGAAGTTCTCACTCCAGCCTGTCCGATTCATGGCATATTTCGCGTGGCAGCTCTTCGAACCTCTTGTCCATGGGAATTCTTCCTGCCTCCAAATGGCGCTTCCTGAAGCACCTGAGTCTAACTGACAACTCCCTCACCTCGATACCTGCCAACAGTCTCACTCCATTGGCTAACACTCTTAATTCCTTGGACCTGTCCTGCAATCTCTTTACGCAGATTCCGGACAGTCTGGCTACCTTGACGGCTCTGCGAGCTCTCAACCTTTCTCATTGCATGATTGACTCTCTCCACTCACTCACGCGCAATCCTCTACCAGCTATAACCGCTCTCAACCTGCGAGCTAATCGCCTGCAGTCGATTGCAGGTGTCGAGAGGCTCTATCCTTTAGAGCGTTTGGATCTCCGGGACAACCGTCTGACGGACCCTATGGAGCTGGCTCGTCTCACCGGTATTCCGGAAATTCGTGAGATATGGGTTGAAGGCAACCCCTTCACTCGTAGCCACAGGGATTACCGTGTCACCATCTTCAATCTCTTCAGGAAGACGCCAGGGTATGCGGATGATATCATTATTGACGACGCTGGGCCAAGTTACTCGGAGAAGAAATATCTAGTGGAACGGGTCGCCGAGCCGGCTGCTGTGCCTGTTGTCAAGCCACCAGTACCAGAGATTCCGGCCGTGGATGTGTCTAAGCCTACCATTGTCTATGGCGATCCGAAGGAGCCTGCTGTCCTCCGCAAAGAGAGACCAGCACCGAGAACGGCCTCCAGTGAGGTGAATACTGGCTCGACGCGCCGGCGCCGTGCAGCAAAGCGCCGAATCGTGGACCTCGCGACTACGGACACTCCCGTACCACATGCGCAACCCATCGACCGGGTTCCGACTCTGGACTTTGCTGCGCCAGCAGTTCAGGAGCCGCAGGACAGCAATTACCGGATATCGCAATCACCAGAAGGCCAAGACGCGCCTCGTCTCAGCGATAGCCCTCTACCCAGTAGACAGGCATCTCCTGAAGTCCCTCGAATTGACAGTTCTGTTGTGCCTCAGCTACCACCCATTTACGCGTCTCAAGAAGGCAAGGACCGTTGGAAGGATCCCAAGGACTGGGATCTGAGCGGAGAGTTGTACCGTCAGAAAATCGAGACTCTCCGTGACAGGGTTGGAAGTGGCTACTTGTCTGTCTTGAGCGAGGAAGGATGGGAGTCGTCGCATCCTCCGAGCTATCACGACCCAGATTTCGGTGGTTCCTTACCTCACTCACCACATCATTCCAACCAAAGCACACCTCGGGCCATCGGCGTCCAGGCGATCCACAGTGGCCGTACGCTTGGTTAGACTCACAACGGCCAAGACACCCGCAATAACCTCCCTTGGCCAGTTCCAGCATCTTCGGTTTACGGCCAGGCTCTCGACAGCCCGACTTTCGGACTTTATTCTCCCCGTGTGTTACATTCAGATTTGCTGCATTTCCAGATTTATACGGAGCATAGCGCGTCGGCGTTACAGTGTTGTTTTTATGGTTCGGCGCATCGTCTCTTTTCCTCGCTGCTCAGTGCCCCTTACCTTAATGTGTTTCGCACTTTTTATCGCGCCTCTGCTTTACCGAATATACCCCCCCATGTTAGCATGAAAGGGATAGGAGAGACCAGAGAGGTTTTTCCTACGTTCGATTCATTACCTGCACGGCTTCATCGGAAGATGAGCTATGCCCTTTCAGAAATTAAGATTTGGCAGACGTGTGCGGGCTTGAAAGTCAGGACAGAGGAAGTGAGGCTTCATGATCAGGACACGAGATGGCTGGCGGCGGTCTTGTTGTTTCTCCTCTCACCGTGTGAGAGGTGTTTATTGCAGTGTTACTATCATGTCATGATGGGTGGATAGGGGCGTTTCGGAGGAGTGGCATTTTGTGTTTTTTTCGTTATTTTCCGGATGGCCTCAGATGCATTTCGATGGCACCAAAAGACAGCAGTTTTCATATGGCATTTCCCAGCTTTTCCGACTTGGCATCTACATAGGTAGAGAAGGCTGCAGTGTGCACGCCCCGTTGGCGGTGGCTTAATTGATGACGGTCGACTTCCCCTCCTCATACTTGTGTCTCTGCCGACCTATGTCTTCCCACCAATGCTGTGAGGTGCGTGCTGTAAGACTTCAAACACGATAGTCGCGCGCCTTGAGCTGTAGATGTTTGCCGTAGGGTAAATGGAAGATCTTCCTCCACACTGGCTGGAAGCCGGTCAACTGCCTTTCAGGAAAATTGCGACTGAGAAGAGGGCGTTAACCGTGAATCATAACCCTCACGTCAGTTCTGTTGGGTCATGACCAGCCAACACGCACCCGTCCACTGCATTGCCGTAGCTGTATGATGACTATCTCCTGACCCTGCCTTCCCCATAACGCAGTCAGAGCATTGTCGCATTCTTATTCCTCATCTCGAAATCTCCCGCTTGCAAGCCTGAAGAAGGTGCCCAATACCAGATAAGACCTGTGGCAGCCTGTGAACATCAATGGGCTCTTGCTAAATCGATTGACTCTTGTCAAGCTAGACATAGCACTACCAGCAATTTGGTATCGGAAGCACAGTAACAGCCAATGGACAATCTGTTTCTACTTTGAAGATATAATGCGAACCGTACAGTTGGCTGATTTGCAATCAGACGAGTACTACGAACTGAAGTTGGTCCACGAAGCTTCACTCCGGATGAACATACTAGGAAATAACAGAGAGCAGAGAGGATGTCATAGATTTTTTACCCTGACAAGAGGACCCCGGAAGCAAAACGAAAGTGGTAGTAAAATACTATTGTCGTCTATCTTAAGCGCAAACCGTCATAGGACTATTCTGTCATGTTAGGGGGTCTAACGTATTGGAAAGATGACCCTGATTACGAACGGTTGCGAAAACAAACGCCAAGTCGAGAGGGAGCCTTGGGGATTGACTGAAGCATCGCGCAATATGATTAGTCTCTTGGTTATCAGGATCTAAGCATGACGATAGGCTTATACAGCAGAAGAGTAGAAAATAGAGAATCAATCAAGCGGTTCTATCCTTCACAACCGGGCAGGGAGTCTAGTCTGCGTAAATGTGGTGAGGTATTTGTACGAGTCTTCACAGGCAATAAAATGAACACCACCCGGAGGCATAAGGGACCTTTGAAGCAGATACACTTCATCCCAGGCCGGAGGATCGGAGGTCGAGCAAAAGTAGAATGCAAAACGCCATATCTATATGACTGGTCTGATTTGCGGATTCCCTATTTCAAACCTCCGGTCAAAAGGTCAAAAAGGACCGGACTTTAACAATACTTGATGGGAGCAAATGCCGGTAACAGGACGAAATCATTGGCAGCACGCCATGTGTCAGTCTTTCGGAGAGCAAAGCCAAGCAACCATGGGACGCGCTAGGTTGCTTCTCTGGTGAGGGGTGATGTCATCTGCGAATCCGGGGTACCTTAATCGAGACCCTGGGGGGGGACCCTTCAGTTTCTCCTTTTTGCTCAATGCGCTCGAGAGCTGATTGGGCCTCGTGCCTGGCGCCTTCCGCATGTTTTTTTTTAACACACTCCCGTAGCTGCCCCATTGGCACTTGAAGGCATCCTGATCTTCCAGATAAGGATGATGAGGGACAATAATCATGGCAGACATAGGCAGAAAAAGATACCGCGTGTTATCCGGCGCCAACATAAGAAAAAGGCAGGGACGAGTTTCGAACAAATCTGTATTTCAATCATGCGCAACGATGGAGGCAATATTAGCTCGCAATTATTGAGCCGACTGGAACCTACCTGAAGCTCCTACTGACGATAAACAATATATCCGTGAAGGACTTGATGAGTTAGGCATTTTGGAATATCATTGACCTACACGTGTACGTGAATCCTCGGCAGTTTTGAACTTGGCACAACGCAACTCATCCTATCAGCATCTTAATGGACCATCGTATCGTACCTGAACTAGAAATCTGGAACTATTCGGCAGTGTGAGCCGAGATCTGGGCTGAACCCCATATTTGGCCCAGGGCGAGGCTGCATTACATAAGCCAATAAATGCCCAAGCGCGCCCGTTCCACTCCGCCGCTAAACCATTTCCAGCTAGCGCGATTGGAGAGGTCAACCTCAAGTTAACCGCGTGTCTGGTTTGGCCGTCACTGCCCATCCTCCTCATCGACGACGCCCCGCGCAAACTACCATCTCGTAACTCATATTCACCGTCGCCTTCCCATCCTCTACGAGATCCATCAAATCAGCGACGTACATGCCTTATTTCAATGCTCTACTCCGTCCCTCGGCCGCCGCGTGAGACACGTCGCCTCCCCCTCGCAGCGCGCTGATCACACGTCCCGCACCCCGATTACTTCGATTATACGATAGCCAACGCAACAAGCCAGACCAGCGATGGATCGGCCTCTGTCTACCCCAAGGCGACGTGCCACGGGACGGCCTAGAGGGCGGCCTCGCGGTGCCTTGACCGGTCCGCGGTCGAGTAGGGCGGCAGCCTCACCAGCTCCCAACTCAGAACCTCCGCCGAAGAGAAGGAGATATATCCCCGGCGGTCCTGGTGGCGGCGGTAGATTTATCGATGAGAACGGAGTCGAAATATCTGGTCCCGCCACGGCGCCTCGTCCTCGCAACACCTCCCTTGCAGCTTTGACGCCCGCGCCCTTGCCGACGAGGGAGAGGAGCACCAGGATTCGGACTGCTGTAAATCGAGACGAACCAGAAGAACTGCAGCTCAGCTCAGCAGCAGCCGTCGCCGCGGCGGTGGTGCAGAGCGAGGGCTACAAACCTCGAGAAGAGCGTGGCTGGGAGGAATTTCACCCCAACCTGGACATAGAGGCTACTTTCATGGTTTTCAACGCCGAAGATGTCGACGGCATACCACAAGTACAACAACAAACTCAAGGATCGGAAGCGCCGGTCAACGGCGCCGGAACACCTTTTAAAGATGGAGCAATACCTCCGGTGGATGCCACGAGCAGTCCCAAACCACAAGGGAAGCCATCACTTGAAGGAGTCATGTTCAGTACCCCGCCGAGGCGGCGACCTGGAAGACCTCCTAGGGATCCTGTGGCGTTCTATGCTGCCCAAGCCGGACTGACGCCGAAGACACCAAAGGTTCTGCCGATTCACAACCAGACACCCAAGGAACGGCTCGATCTAAAGCTGCCATCCTACCGAAAGACAGATCGCGTCTCCCTCTTCGAGAGCAAGACGTTTGGTCAAGCGAGATATGTTGACAAGTCGATGATGAACGTCGGCTACCAAGAGAGCGATAACTATATTCGGCCGGAACGCAACCTGATCAAGGCGAGCGACTCAAATACAGATGAGGATCTTGAGCCGAGCTGGGCATCCAAGTCTGACGTAGAGCTGGCACCGCACGCGAGTCAGCACCCTGCGGGTGTGGTTGGCAGGGTCGAATATGACATGGACGAGCAAGACGATATGTGGCTGGAAAAGCTCAATGCGCAGCGCAGAGGATCCGACATATCCCCGATAACACGCGAGATCTTTGAGATCACGATCACTAAGATTGAGAAGGAGTGGCACGCGCTGGAGAAGCGAATACCGAAACCCAATCCGAAACCGCCACAGACGCATCGCCCAAGATCCAGCTCTGCGGCAGCTGTGAATGGTGAACCACAGGCGGGCGAGGAGCAGGATAGTAAGTGCGCAATCTGCGATGACGGCGACTGCGAGAACACGAATGCGATCGTGTTCTGTGACGGCTGTGATCTCGCGGTTCACCAAGAATGTTATGGTGTGCCGTTCATCCCCGAAGGACAGTGGCTTTGTCGAAAATGCCAGCTTATTGGGCGTGGCATTCCGGTGAGTAAAAACTTCTCGCGTTATTCCGCGTGTGGCTTGACCGATTGCTGACAGAGGTCTGCTGTGTTAGACATGCATCTTTTGCCCAAATACCGACGGCGCATTCAAACAAACGACTTCATCCAAGTGGGCGCACCTTCTTTGCGCTATGTGGATTCCTGAGGTCTCGCTGGGAAACCACACCTTCATGGAACCTGTTATGGAGGTCGAGAAAGTACCGAAGAATCGTTGGAGGCTGGCCTGCTATATCTGCAACCAGCGAATGGGAGCCTGCATCCAGTGCAGTAACAAGAATTGCTATCAGGCCTTTCATGTTACTTGTGCAAGGCGGTGTCGACTTTACCTCAAGATGAAGAACAGTCAGGGAGCGCTGGCCTTCCTCGACGGCAGCATGCATCTCAAGGCGTTCTGCGACCTGCATTGTCCGTCAGACTATGCAAAGGAGAATGAGGTAGCTCTTGCTACCCGACAGGCCAAGAAGTTTTATAAGCGCACGATGAAGGGTCGCATTTGGGCCGATAGCCAGGCTTCGGCCGTCCAATTGGCCGCTACCCACCGCCATGCGATAACCGAGCACCCACCCGACGAGTCACAAATGACTGGTGCTAAGGTGTCCGCCGTTCTGGCCGACAACAAGAAGAAAGGCCAACCGGCAAAACCGATCTGGAAACTTCCTTCTGGCGCGCCGATCATTCCGCAGGCCGTTTTCGATGCTGTCGAAAGTTCATTGCAGCGATTCCCCATCGGCAAGCGGAAAGACTTTGTCGCAGAGGCATGTCGCTACTGGACCCTCAAGCGCGAAGCTCGGCGTGGTGCCGCACTTCTGAAGAGGCTCCAGCTGCAAATGGAGACATTTTCCTCCATGGAGTTGACTAGACGTAACTTTGCGGCTATGGGCCCATCCGGGAAGGCCCGGCTTACCCGGAGGATCGAGTTTGCTGAGGGTCTGGTGAAGGACCTTGAGCAGCTCAACGCTCTCTCCGAGGACGTCGTCAAGCGCGAGGCAGCCAAACTAGAGGCAGCCGAGATGGAGCAAGACTTCGTCGACACGTGTTACTTCCCTGTCTATAAAATGCTGATCCCGGTCATCGAGAAAGCATTACTGTAAGCGAAGAAACCCCAATTTCATCAGCTGGCCGTTGACTAACATTGACAACAGCCTTGATAAGAATGTTTTTACGGAGGGCCTCGTCAAGCTGCAGGACAAGCTGGACGAGCGATTCTACACTACCACACTTGCCTTTGCCCATGATCTCTGCGAGGTTATCCACGTGGGTATCAACGCAGGGACAAGGATACAGGCCGACGGGTCTCAGCCAGAAGCTTTGGATGTGTCGCGTACTAAGCACAGCACTTATTCAGAGACGAGAGATCGCAAGCGCTTGGGCAAGCGGATCCTGAAGTCAATACAGCAGCTACTGCAAGCAGCAGTACGAGCCGAGGCCGACATCACCAACAAGCCTGTCGAGACGCTGCTTAAAGAGCTGGACGGCATGGTGGATGCAAGCCTCGAGATGAGGCAGCCTGCTGGAAACGCTCTCCTGAACGAGGATGTCACCGCGGAGGAAGACCAGGACGTACACATGCCCAACATTTCCGAACAGGGTGAGACGATCATTGCACGTCGGCACGCTCAGGCAGCTGGCGAAGCTGATGCCGAAGCTGATGCCGACGCTGATGCGGATGCCGAGCCCGATACGGATGCAGTTGATCTCATTAAGACCGAGCCCAACACTGACGCAAACGGCGATGCCATGGATTTGGACACAGACCAAGCTGTCGCAGAGGCCAGTATCGAAGTCCTGAGGTCAAGAGCAGCCACAGACCAACCAGAAGACGCCGCCGCCTCGTCACACACTCCTCCCGACCCCCACCAGCCCCCCGTGGCAGAACAGGATCCCGACCAGAAGCTACCCAACGGTGTGCCAGTCCAAGACTCAGGCTCTCCACCACCATCGGTAGACGGCTATTCCCAACCAGCAGCGACGCACAACTCCTCCGGACCTCTGACCCCGCCGCAGTCAAACGGCAGCCTCGGCCACGGGCCCAAGGAGCCAGGCGATGTGCTCTCCGACGGCGGGCTACCGTGGTACCTGAGCAAGGACGACCTCCAGGTGCAGGGCACGACGGTGGTCGAACAGCAGCGCTCCCGGCGGCACGGGACGCCGGCGGCGGGTCAGCGGCTGATGAGCGAGGAGTTGTCCGAGATGGACGAGGAGACGCTCAAGGACTTGGGGATCGATGTCAACGACCATACCATCACCGCGAGCCCGGTCGCGAGCGAGACCACGGCCCCGACTAGCGCGCGGAAGGGGAGGAGTAATCCTGCGAATTTTAGGAAGGGGGTTAGGAGCTCTGCTAGGAGGAAGTGATGAGGATTTTATTTGTCGCCGTGTCTTCAATTCTCTGAGCTCTGGCTTTGGCTTTTCTTTTTCTACTGCAGGTTAGGTGTCCTCGGGGTTTTGGGTGTATATGTGTATGAGTCCTTTGTTTCGTTAAGAGATTTGTCTTTGCTCGCGCCTGCACATTGGTGCGACTGCGATCTGGGAAGGCAATGGGAGTATTTGCGGCATTGCACATGGGGCTTATGGAAGGATCAGATGTTCTATCGTTGCCGTTGCCGCTGCCGCTGGGTTCTGGCTCTTGATATCCTCCTTTTCTCTCTCCACCTTTTTTTCTTCTTCTTGCGCAGTATCAGTACTTGCTCCTAATCTCGAGAGTTCGGACATGGAAATGAAAGAGGCATTTAGACATGTTATTATCCCGCTATGTTTCTTTGCCTTGCCTGTTCCCGTATGTAGATTCATAGAGGTATCTCGGAGAAACGTGTGAACAACTTGCTTTTCATTGCCAGTCATCATAAAGGTCCAAGTTCCGAGGCATGAACGACATAGACCAGTGTTGCAGAGCTACGAAACACAGGGCTACATGAATTGCGAATAGCATTCGTTTTTCATGACTCTCTTTCCGAGGAGCTGTGCCATTCACGACCAACCGGAGGCCAGCCCTAACGAATGCCGGTCCGTTGGCCTTACTCAGGGCCTCGCAGGCCGGAGTTATTGGAGCGATCCCGTAAAGTAGCATGCGTACAAATGCCGTACATAGGGCTGCTGGCCTGCTCGGTAAGTAGTGGCTTTTGGCGGGGGTGGCATGCCGGAGGGGGCCTTTAAGGTACAGTTAGCTAGTGCCATGTGACCAGCCCTGTCTGGGGAATCACTGGCGACGACGGCATATCCGGGCAATGCTTGTGCATGTTAGTGTAGGACAAATATGACGTCGAGAGGGAAATGTCAAGCTATTTGGCTAACGATGTCCAGAAAGTATCAGACAGATGCTTAGACGGGCAGTTGGTCAGACGACTAGACAGCTAGACTGATCTACGACTATACTCAATGTGAAGCTGTATGTAGATCCAGTGATCCTCCTCTAATATTCGTCACTGGGCTAACATTGGGGGGCAATCCTACCACAGGTGGAAGGCCTCGAAACAAGCCAACCAGGCAGACATTGACAAAGCAGCCAATCGAGAGACAAAGATTGTTTGCCTGACTGCCTCACAGTAATGCCAACTATCGGAGATTAGGCGAAGCAGAACAAGGGTTTTCATGTTTGTGCAGCCTCGACAAGAGTTTCAAAAAGCCAAACCTGGACGGTCATGTCATCGCGGAGGGGTAGATCTACGGTAAGGAGATCACTGGAGACATAACTCCATCATAGCCAACGACTCCTTTCCTGATCTGAGGGGCCTAGAAAAGGCGATCGCGATCTAGTTCCAGGAAGACCCTGAATGTTCCCTGAAATGTTGGGGTAGCATTGGTATGGGGTCTTGACGTTACCGACTCAGGAATACCCGGGGTCATTTGCAATCTTCATCTTCACGTTGTGTTCATCGTCACAGACCAACTCCATTGTGGCAGAATCCACCCCCCTCTGTCGTGTCGTTGGACGCAACAGTCGAGCCGCATTGTAAAATGTGGAAAAGCACTTGGCGACGTCAACTTCCCAAACATCGGCCAACCGAAACCTTTGGCGCGTCCTTTTCTTTGGTCCGGATGGGAAAGCGCATGGATACGTTCGACGAATGGGAAAGCACCCCCAACCTTCCCCCCCTTTACATAGTAGACGCCATCCAGCGGTAAGGGAGAAAGGAGGGCCAGCCGGGCCCTGACACACCTTCGTTGCCCCTCTCTGGGATCTCGTTGGACGGAACCTTCCCCTGAGGGCGCAGACTCTCATGAAGACCGGCGTTTGCGAGGGGAATCTTGATTATACATTGCCTTTTTTACAATGTGAGGTCTCGGCTTCAGTCGGTGATGCAGTTTAGAAAGCACTCGGACAAGGGCAGACGCATGTGGCGCAGCAGCAAGCTCTCTGCACTAGGCCCTTTGTACAGGTCCGGGGTTGGGTCGGTATGCTGAGCACGATTACCTTGCAACTAATGGGCATCTCGGCTCTGCGTGGATATATAAATTATTTGGTAGCTACCTTATGATAGGTATGCGCGGGCTGCAGACAGGCGTACAGGCGTACAGGCTGCGACCTAATGCAAAAAGATGAAGGTTACACAGCATTTCAAACGGTGCTTCCCTTTTTCTTCTTCTTCCTCTTTTCAGAGAAGCGCAACGAGTTGTTTGGCGATGCCGGACGGTAGGTGTGGCTCGGAAAGGCACCTCAGTTATCGGTCAAGCTTTTGGTGTTGTGGAAGCTTCCACGTGTGGCCGACGGTTAGTCTGTGTTAAGCTGGGGTGCATGTATACCACAGTAGACGTCCAACGAGATATTAGACTTCGGGATGGATGTCCCCTCGTCACAAGGGCAGCAGCAGGACAACAGGGCTGGAGCATCGCTGAGATAAGGTTAGCTACCCGACTCGGCTGCTTAGTAGAGACTGCATCCTCTAAAGGTAAAGAAACACAGGGAATGTGAAGTCTGATGAAGCATTGGTCGAAGATCATTCTTTATCTTTTCTTTTACTGTACCTCAACGGGGATCGAGGACAGAAAATAGAAAACAGAAAACGGCCACATCCATGTTTTGCATTCGACATGGGTCACTGACTGGCGCTTTCCAGACGAGGGAGCGCCAAGCGAATCAGAGTTGCTGCGTCAAACTGGGGAAGGTGAGACCCGGAAAGCAGAGTCAGTCCCGGTGGTGGCCTGGTGGGTGATTGTGTTTTTCATTGAGGGGAGAGGAAAAGATGGGTTGTTGACAGCGGGGTTGATGGAGGTGAGGGGCAAATGGACTGCATACCTAGGGTACCTACCTTACTGTGGTAGTAGACTCTACGGTACTTTGCAGTCTGGTATGTATGTGTGTGTAGTGTATGCTGTGGTATGAATGTGAGGGGGGCCAATGTTCAAGCAGACCGGCCTCGCCATGGCAGAGCAGAAGAAGCAGAGCAGAGCTTCCGGATCCCGACTGTGCATCCTGGTCAGCCGCGCACTGGCAAGGTCGTTCCACTCGCTCCCTCTCAAAGCAGAGACTGGGCCATTTTTTTCTCCCATACCTGACGTCTCTGACACCACAACACGACCCGAGAAAGTCAATTTCTCCCTCCCCCCTCTGCAAAAGACGACGAGAATCTGATTCTCAACTTTTTGGCGACTGTCAACAAATTGACACCTTGACCGTTTTATTCACTCGCATCTTTGCCACACGAAGTGACTTGACATTGATCCGCCAAGTTCGCGTACGTTTTTGTCTGCGGTTGTCACTCTCGAGTCTCCGCCGATTTTCCGACGCAAGTCCTCCCTGACCTCCTTCTCAACACGAAACCCTTCCGCTCCTGTCTTGCCGCGGATAGGAAGGAACAACACCCAAAACTTCTCGCGACGACATCTGGCTCGATCCAGAACATTTCGGCGACACGTCTTCAAGACGATTTCGAGCATCGATAATCTTGCTCTCTTAACAACATCCCACTTCACTGGCGACGTCGGGAACATTTCCTTGACAGAAAAAGTAATTCTCTCCCCCCCGCGACATCGCAAGCTATCCGCACAGCGACACCGCGACGACGATAGCAACGAGATTTGTCTCGATTAGCCCAATACCACCATTGGTAGCATAATATTCATCGACGACACAGCGGTTATTGACTGCAGTGCGGCCTTTTCTCGCAGGAAAACGCCAACTCATAGCTGAGATCACTTCTGACTGTAGGTTCACGGCTCGCTCAGCTTTTTTGCCTTGACCCCTTGCCCCTCCTCCCCTGTTCCTAAGCCTCCACCACAATCCTCCTGCTTCTGCGACACGCGACTCGACGCTTCAGGAGTCCTTTCACAGGTCGTTTCGATATTCTTACCTTTCTTCAAAGCTGTCTCTAACGCTAGCCTTCCGCTTTATTTAGCATTCCAGGAGTGCATCATACTCTGACCCCCTCGATTACCCTGCTTTTCCGAGAGTAATCTCGCCACTCGTTTGGAATCTGCAGACAATCGTTGCATTCACGTAATCTGTGCGCCCTCTCTTTTGCGGCTGGTGAGGATTCGAAATGGCGGACCAACACGAAGTCGATCTCGACTCCATAATCGATCGCCTCCTTGAGGTGCGCGGTAGCCGGCCTGGCA
This sequence comes from Coniochaeta sp. PMI_546, assembly GCA_021432605.1. NCBI lineage: Eukaryota > Fungi > Ascomycota > Sordariomycetes > Coniochaetales > Coniochaetaceae > Coniochaeta > Coniochaeta sp. PMI_546. The sequence goes on along the minus strand of MU271145.1, from coordinate 1,135,228 downwards.
AGCAAGTGCAGCTCCTCGAAGCTGAGATCCGTTACCTCTGCACCAAGGCCCGTGAGATCTTCATCTCTCAGCCCATTCTTCTCGAGCTGGAAGCTCCTATTAAGGTACGTGCGATCTGTTGGTAAGAGCGCTGATTACCCCTGCCGCCAAGTGCTAACATGTCTGAACTTCTGCAGATCTGTGGTGACATTCACGGCCAATATTATGACCTTCTCCGCTTGTTCGAATATGGCGGCTTCCCTCCTGAAGCCAACTATCTGTTTCTGGGGGATTACGTCGACCGAGGCAAGCAGTCTCTCGAGACCATTTGCTTGCTTTTAGCCTACAAGATCAAGTACCCGGAAAACTTCTTCATCCTCAGAGGCAACCATGAGTGCGCTTCCATCAACCGCATCTATGGCTTCTACGACGAATGCAAGCGTCGCTACAACATCAAGCTCTGGAAGACTTTTACAGACTGCTTCAACTGCTTGCCGATCGCCGCCATCATCGATGAGAAGATCTTCACCATGCACGGCGGCCTGAGCCCGGATCTCAACTCTATGGAGCAGATCCGTCGCGTTATGCGCCCGACTGACGTACGTCATCTTGCTGCTCCGTGTTCGCCTTTGTCGATAGCTGAGGCCCGACTAACCTTGCTCGTGCGTAGATTCCTGATTGCGGCTTGCTCTGCGATCTTCTGTGGTCCGATCCGGACAAGGATATCACAGGCTGGAGCGAGAACGACCGTGGCGTGTCTTTCACCTTTGGGCCGGACGTTGTCTCGCGATTCCTCCAAAAACACGACATGGACCTGATCTGCCGTGCGCATCAGGTAGTCGAGGATGGCTACGAGTTTTTCTCCAAACGCCAGCTGGTAACTCTGTTCAGCGCGCCGAACTACTGCGGCGAGTTCGACAACGCGGGTGCTATGATGAGCGTCGACGAAAGCTTGCTGTGCTCGTTCCAGGTTGGTTTCCTAACATCCATCGCCCTCTGGTTTGCTCTCAGCAACTGACATGTCAAACCACCAGATCCTCAAGCCCGCTGAGAAGAAACAAAAGTACGTCAAGGGCCTCGGAGGCAGTAGCAGAACCATGACTCCTCCCCGAAAGCAATCCAAGAAGACGTAAAGAAGAATTTATACGAACAGTCCTCTTTCTAGGTTCGGCCGCCGATAAATTGCTTTCCTGCAACGATCTTTACGAGCACTCATTTGCGCACACACGACGACTCTTGCTGCCAATCCCTCCTTTCTCGACCTCAAGAAGAGTCCTCCGGGCTTCCCGAGCCTCCCGCCTCCACCGAGCTTTCTTCCTGCGCTTCCCTTACGAGCTTAACCTTCAACCACCGCCTGGTTGACCGAGCATGCCTGCCCATACAAAACACGAAAGACGAGACGGAAACATGACAATTTTGCAACGGACGAACCACGACTTTGCTTTGGGTGCGGTGCCGGTATAGATATCAGGGATTTGCTCTAGACCACGGCGAATGTTTCAATACCTCACTCTGCAGGACGCTGGCTGCGTTGCGACCCCACCTGCTTCTCTTTTCGACGGCAGCAACTAGCGGAAATCTAGTCGTCTGGGTCACTCGTGTACTTCCGCCTCCTGTGCCGTCGTTTATAGTCAGGTCATGTTACAATCTCGCCGGGATTTATGTCTTCGCTTGGCACAGGACAGGAGGCACAGTGAGGAAATGGAGAAAAAGAGGAATGGGACCCGGAGGCTTTTCTGATCTGGACCTTGAGTGTGGTGGCACTGATACCCGTGTCTCGTGCATATCGTCCGTCATCGCAGCATGGTGTACAATTTTTTGTCTTTCAAGGGGGCTAATGTCTCTACAGGTGGGAAGGAGGCATGGAAGAACCGGGCTTTCCTATAATAGTCGGCGGGGGGTAGAGGAATTCTCACGGCGGACAACTTTTGGGTTCTATAAAGGAGGGAGAAACTCTGGATCTCTCATGATGCATGGAGACGGACTTCTTGTACGACACGGTGGATGGGAATATGAATTCTCCTTTTCTCTTTTTCTCTAGTCAAACTCGGAACTTTCTATTCCACCGACGACTATCTTTCACGTCCCAACCTGGTAACCTGTATAGACAGACTGTCTGTGGCCTTCTCGTGAAAGGATAAGTCAGCCCTAGGGCGATATCTGGTGCCATGTCTGGACAGTCTCCTTCTTGGAGAATACCGTACTTCTTCCTTGTCGTTTGGCTACTGAGCACTGTCAACAATCATAACGCATAAGCACTTCTACCGCTTCTCAAATGTTCTGCAGCTGACTTTGCACACAGCACTGCGATGATATAGAAAGTATGTGTCGGTCTTGTGTGCGGGAGAAGAGTTGACGCAGCTGCCAGATCTCAAAGAACCCCATCATGATAAAACACGTCCTGGTATTACAACCTTCGAACAGTCCCTCCATCCGTAAAACTCCAACCGAACGACCCGTTCCCCAACTTCCAAGTACCCCAGTCGCCCCTCCCAGCCCTCTTGGTCACACAGTCACTCGCAGTCCTCACACTTCGGCGCCTGCGTCTCACCGTGCAGCTTCGGCTCTGGGAGGCTGGGCTTCGTCCCGCCCACCCCGGCCGGGACCTTGCGATCGCTCTCGTGCGAGCCCCATTCGCGCTGCTTGGGCTGCGGCGCGTCGGGCGGGTGCGTGAGGGTGTGGGCTTTGGCTGCTATGTCGCGGGGGCGGGGGAGGGGGTTTGACTCTTGCGCTTCTGCCGTGGGTTCTTGTTGTCGTTCTTGTTTTTCTTGGCTCTTGCCCGCCATTTCTGTTGTGTCTTCGCCTGCTGCTGGGTCTTGGGTAGCGGCCGGCTTCTTGCTGTAGTCCCTGTCCACGTGGCCCAGGTTGCGGCCGGGCTCGATGACGTCGCGCACCCGCCGCTTCAGCTCTTTGGTCTCCGGGAAGCCGCCGTCGCTCTTGCGGTCCCAGATGGAGGTGTGTTGGATTTTTACCCCGGAGAGGGAGGAGGGGTCCGGGTGGAATATGTCGACCTTGAAGACGCCGCCTGTCGAGGGCTGGAGGGAGATCTCGCCGAGGGAGGTCGAGAAGGTTTGGAGGAGCTCTTGGGCGAACTGGAATTTCACTTGTGGATTAGTAGTGGTAGAAAAAGAAGATCAAGAGAGGGCGGAGACAAGGGGGGGATGTGTTACGTAGGCGGCTCGAAGATTCCACTTGCACTGCGTGCAGAACTGGATTGTTACTCGGGGGAGGCGTAGGCCGGATTCGGTGGTCGGCTGAGCTTCGGAGTCGGCCATGTTGGTTTGTCCTGACGGAGGAGGGCAGGCTGTTTCTTTATAGAAGTCGTAAGCCGCGGGTTATTGTACGTGCCTCGGAGCTCAGCTGATATTTGGAGGATTGCTGGGCTGGTTGTGGTTCGAGGTGCGTCATCGTCGGCTTGATTGGTTGCTGACTTAGATCTAGTCTTTGGAGGGAGAGCTTCTTCAGCTCGGACTCCGCTTTTCGAGGCTGAGGGTAGCTGAATTCAGAGCCTCTGAACTGGTCCCTCAGGATTCGAGGAGGCATCGCATGCTACGCGAACGTACATACGCCTACTTCCAACGGATGGGTCTTACATTGTGCCCGACCCATCTACAAAGCACTGCCATTGACATGCTGGTTGATGCTATGGGTGCAGTTGTCCTTGCTTCAGACGATCCAATATAACGATTGTCGGTCCGTGGAGACATCATCGACCCAGAGTGCCTGGCATCATTCCTCATGCTTCACTAGCCGCTATAGTACCCAGACACGCCATAAGCTCCCGCCTAGCATCTGCTCGCTCTCCTTTGGCCTGGCCAGGAGACTTCCTGGCCACAAGCACGGGATGCACGAGTCGATAACGGACACAACAGCCCTTCCAGCTTCCCGAGCAGCTTCAGATTCGCCACACCTCGTCTGGTGTTGGATAGCATGATGTGTCTCGCAGCAAGCGCCTCCTCCCACACCTTACCCTCGGTCGTCTCGTCATTGAATGCGTTGCCGCTCCCATCATGAAATGAGCGGAAGAACTCCTCGCATTGTTTGCTGACTGAGGCCAAGTCGAAAGTCAAGCAGCCCGGTTTTCCGGTTTGTCTCGGGGTATTTGGTCAACGCTACACAGAGTAGGGACATTAGGCGGTGCAGCAGTGGTGGGTGTGGGATTTGGACTCACTGAGGTCTCCATGAACCAGTCACCCGGCTGCTAGTGTCAACATCAGCATCCTCGAGACACAGAGGTGAGGAAAGCATCTATACACTTGCGACTACGCTTGCCCCGCAGCCCCGAAGCGTGAGAATCCCATCCGTGTCTCCGAGTTGTGGAAGAAACTTGGCCGCAGGGACCCGGCATATGTTGACCATGAAGCGCCCTTTAGCGTCGTCGTTGGTCTGCTCACGATGCTTCGATCGTCTGTGGTTTTTAATCAGCCATAGCAACGGGCATCTGGGGGTATTGGGGGCACACTGAATGAAGAAGAAGGCTTCGATAATCTGGTCGGTGATGGACTGCTTCATACCCGTCACCAGCCAGCGAAGTGCTGGGTCGAGGGCTACACCGTGCTTGAGAATCGAGCCCATAGAAGAATGGCCGTCAGGATGTAGAGTAGACCGTTGCCAATCGTATAACGGCGGAAAGACGGCCGATGCTATACCTGTGCCATGCCGTGCAAGATAGATGGATGCGACCTCGTTCTGTACGCTGTTGGTCTGATTTAGGCCGTCTGCTCGTGGGTTGCCGAGTCGGATTACCAGAGAGGTCACCCCTTCTTCTGGTGGTGAATATGTGCATGCGCTGGCCTCGATAAATAAATGATTGTGCTTTGAAGGTGCAAATGTGATCATGGAGGGGAAATTGTCGTTTCAATCGGGCACTTCGCGTCATGTTCCAACGGCATGATAGCGGTGGGCTAGAGTCACTTGAGCTGTGCTTCTAGCGGTAAGGCAACCAGTGGAGGATATGACCTTGAACATACCTCTAGATCATGATCAGTGAGAACCTGCCTCACCAATTCAAGTCGTTCGTCGAAATCCTGGTGACTCATGGCTGCTTCTGGAGAATCGTCGTTTGCAGGTGTGTATGCCCGACGGTTGAGATGATCCAATGGTCCCGTTCAAGTTGGATGAATTTGCACCTGCTTCGGATCAAAGGTTCGAACTGCTCAAGTGTGGTTGTCTGTAGGTTGTCATATTCATCAATCAACTTCACATTGTATAGCCCGTATGCACGAAGGCACCAGCAGCCACGGTTTTCAACATCAGACACATCGCGCATTTCCATGCGAAGCAGTATCTGAAGCTTTGAAAGTCGTCATGCCATTCAATCGAGAATACAGAGCTTCATGACCGTGTGGCAACTCCACCGCCGTCGATGAGCACTGCCCTGTGAGTAACGCAAAAAGAGTACAAATGACAAAACTCGTCAGACAAGCAGGCCGAGAAGAAAGGAGATAAGGAAAAGAAAAATAATACATGCTGAAGAGCTGCCAAGTTGCCCGTTTGACCCTCGGAAACCTGACTGCGAGGTATAGCTGTTATAATCGTCCTCCATTAACATGACCGCCATTCGTATTGCCATCCGCAGTCGGCTTATCCCCTCGTCCCAATCGACACGCCTGTAATCTCGCGACAGTTGTGGTTGGCAATGTGTTGGTGCTGAGACAGGTTATCCCGAAATCAACTGATGCTTTTGATCCTTCACTACCGCCTGCACAAGTCGACAGCGACCCTTCGTTCCCGATGGGTCCGCTGCAGTATTTTGCTTTGACGCCGCCTTCCAACAAATACGATCCCGCTCCAAAAAGAAAGACCCTACACACGGCGGTACGGATCCGGGTATAAATTGTTGCCCAACGGCCTTTACATGACCACACAGCATCCACCGCTCTGTTGTGGCGCGTACGGGTCCTCGCCTTTTGGAACGACACCCCAGACTGATGGGACCATGTAATCCCGTGTGCTATTGCAGTACGCAATGATGCTAGAAAGCCGCAGTTAGTACATAGAGGTCGCACCTTTGATGCATGATAACGTCGACGTAGTCTCACCTCTTGGCAGCCTGACTAACAGGAATCCTCTCCCGCTCAAGATCCTCGCGCAGCCGGTTGTTAAGCTCGGTCAGGCGGCGGAGCTTGAGGTCGGCCATGCTCTGCTTGTTCTTCTTGATCTGCGTCGGGTCGCCGACATCTCTGGATGTGTATTGGGGCATTTTGATAGGGATGTTTTGGAGCTCTGGAGGATCGTCGGGATGAGGTTTTGGAGGACGCAGATCAAAGGGTGATATCTCAATTCGGGCAGCTAGGTTGCCCGAGTTTCTGCGCTCTGGAGTGCTCGAGTTGGAGTCTGTCGCCCGTCCTGACTGCTGTGTAGGGCTGTGTGGTGAGTTGCGCGGCGCTCTCGGTCGAGGACTGTATGAATCCGCGTTGAGTGACTGTTCGGTCATGATGCGTGGTCAGCCTTGTGCTACTATTATGGAGGTTGCCGGCCAAGACGGGCCAAAAATGTCTCTGATATCGCGCCGACGATACGATGAGACACGATCAAGAGGCAGATCGGTTGTTCGCGCAAGAGAGCATGTTGCTTCATTCTGACAAACTTACCCAAGAGACTTCAACGACGATGCAGGATGTATAAGGATGGAAGGAGCGATTGATTCGAATTGCAACTGCTCGATTGTGGCAGAGACGCACGCGATGGCGGAAGGAAGGATTGAGGTTCAATGCTCAATCTGAGGTTGGGAGGTTTCACCGTGCACTTTCTTGCCGAGAGGAAGGGAAGGGGCTCCTTGAACAGTTTCCAGTGCAGAGAAGGTGGCCTGTGCCTCAACAGTTGCCAGTGGTTCACCGTTACCTTGTGTTTGCCCGCGACGGTCAAGCAAAAGGGAAGTACCTAGGGGAAAAAGTGGAAGTGGAAGCGAACTTGGGCGAATTACGCTTATTGATTGGCTGGATGCAGGGGTAGGAAATTGGGTGGTTGTTCTAACGAGCAGCAAGAGCGAGGGGGTGCCCCAGAGTTTTGCAACGTCCAAGTTCTTGCCTCAGGCTCGAGACTACCTAAGAGTTCGTCAGCTACATTACACGGTGCACGAACTCCCTGTTATTAGCTTAGAATCACGTGCAAAAGCAGTGTCACCTCCGTGCATGCAGGTGTGGACTATTTGTGCATAGTACAATTGTCTGATTTCCTGTCGGAAATGAGGAGTTGGCGGAGCTAATGTTGTTCGGACAATCAGATTATACACGTACTAGGGGGATGGGCAATCTTACCTTCCTTCCATAGTCGAGTACAGTAACAGTAGGTTCCTCACCTTAGTCATCAGCTTCAACAGTGCCCCGCGCCATACTTTCGTTGAAACCCCACCTTAAGCTTCAAGATCAGAAAGATGGAAAGCTTCACCTTGGACCCTGACAAAGCTTCGGTGACGCGGTTTACTTATTTCACATCCTCAACGATTAGGGCCTGTTAAAATCTGGCATATCTTGTTCGCTTTGCGGTTGGTATAATTATTGTCTCTTGTTCTTCCCAACTGACCGTCCATTCTGCCTCCCGGGTAACTCAAGTCACGTGGCTCTTGCGTCTGCATCAGGACTAGCGCATCCGCATCTTGCGACGCGCGCACACACACAATTCCACACTCACGAAAAAACCTGCGTCTCTTTTGCGTCAAGGCCTCTGGATCCCTTTCATCTCCGGCAAGTAAATCCTTCAAACGGAGCATCACCAGCCAGGCTGCCCATCATCAATATTGCACCTGAGCTGCTCCACGACCTTTAAACGTCTCCCCGTCAAATCCTGCGTCTTGCAGAGGAGGGTTGCCCATCATGGTACGTGTTATCTTCGATGTTGAAGCGGCTTCTTTGAGGCGCCCTACCCCTCCCCTTTGATGCCGACTACTTCACCTCGTCGTCGGCGTGCTGCTGGAAACTCTGTTGCCGAGTACTAACTTGTCGATAGCCTCCTCCGCCACATCAAAAACCCGAGAATGTCCTGAAGCGCGCCCATGAGCTCATCGGCGTTAATCAGGCTCCGGCCGCCCTCACTCTCCTCCACGAGCACATCACCTCCAAGCGCTCCCGAAATGTCCCCATCGCATCACTGGAGCCTGTTATGCTCCTGTTGGTCGAGCTATCGGTCGAACAGAAGAAGGGAAAGCTCGCAAAGGACGCCCTCTACCAGTACAAGAACATTGCGCAAAACACGAATGTCGGCACGATCGAGGTACGTTAATCCGTGGGAAACAGCGAAATGAGAGGCAACCTGACACCGAATATAGCTTGTCCTGAAGAAGTTCATCGAGTTGGCTGCCGAGAAGGTCACCGCCGCTCAGGCAAAGGCCGACGAAGTCCAGGCGTCTATTGAAGCGACCACCGGTACAGCTAGCGTGGATGACCTCGAAGCCAGTGAGACCCCGGAGTCCATCGTCCTGGCCACTGTTTCGGGTGAACAGTCTCGGGATCGCACTGACCGTGCCATCGTTACGCCGTGGTTGAAGTTCTTGTGGGAGGCATACCGCACCGTTCTCGATATCCTTCGGAACAATGCCCGTCTCGAGATCCTATATCAGAGCACTGCCATGCAGGCATTCGATTTCTGTCTCAAGTACACTAGGAAGACCGAGTTCCGGAGACTCTGCGAGCTCCTCCGCAACCATGTCCAGACTGCCGCCAAATACTCATCTCAGATGCATGCTATCAACCTGAACGACCCGGACACGCTCCAGCGTCACTTGGAGACTCGCTTCCAGCAGCTCAACGTTGCCGTCGAGCTGGAACTCTGGCAGGAGGCCTTCCGCAGTGTCGAGGACATCCACACCCTTCTCAACCTCAGCAAGCGGCCGCCCAAGAACATCATGATGGCCAACTACTACGAGAAGCTCACCCGCATCTTCCTTGTTGGCGAGAACTATCTCTTCCACGCCGCTGCTTGGGCCAGATACTACAACCTCCTACGTCAGTCTGCCGCCCTCGTCGCTACTGGACAGAGCAAGAAGTCCGACAACCCTCCCGCTACCGAGGCAGATCTCACCAAGGCAGCTTCATTCGTGCTCCTCTCTGCTCTTTCGATTCCTGTCATCAGCACCTCCAGATCCAGGGGTGCTATGGTCGACTATGACGAAGCCCGTAAGAACAAGAACTCGCGCTTGACGCACCTGCTTGGCATGTCCCAGGCTCCGACACGCGCTGGTCTTTTCCGCGATGCTCTGTCCAAGGCTCTGCTCCGCCGTGCCCGCCCAGAGATTCGGGAGCTCTACAATATTCTCGAGGTTGACTTCCATCCTCTCTCAATTTGCCAGAAGATCTCGCCCATTCTTGCTCAGATTGGCCAAGACGAAGAGATGCAGAAATACATCATCCCTCTGCAGCAGGTCATCCTCACCCGCCTTTTCCAGCAGCTGTCTCAGGTCTATGAGACGGTGGATCTCTCATTCGTAGAGAGCCTCGCCGTCTTCCCGGAACCCTTCCAGGTCACTCGTGCCACGATCGAGAAGTTCATCATGAACGGTAACAAGAAGGGCGACCTGGCTATCCGTATGGACCACGCCACTGGCGTCCTCAGCTTCGATGCTGATGTGTTCTCCTCGTCCAAGGCCGGAAACACCGGTTCCGGTGGCGGTTCCGCTGAGAGTGAAACTGGCACTGTCCAGCGTCTGCAGAGCACACCATCTGAGATCGTACGGTCGCAGCTCACGCGCCTCGCCAAGTCCCTTTACACAACTTGCTACTACATCGATCCCTCGTTCAACGAGGCGCGCATCAAGGCCCGCGACGCTGCACTTGCTCGTGCCAAGGCTGGTGCGGAGCAGGAACACCATGAAATTCTCGCCCGCAAGGAGATCATCCAGAAGCGCAAGGAGAAGGCCTCTGAGCTGCATGCTCAGAGAGAGAAGGAGAACGCCAAGCGCAAGATCCAACAGGAGCTGGCTCTCCAACAGGCCGAGGCCAACAGGGTGCTTGAGGAGCAGAAGATCCGCGAGCAGAAGCGTCTGGCCGCCGAGCGCGAGTCGATCCGCAAGGCTGAGCTTGAGTCCATGATCAAGGAGCTGAAGATAGGTCCCAATGCCATTGATCTGGAGGGTGAGGATATCAACAACCTTGACAGCAACAAGATCCGTATGATCAAGCTGCAGCAGTTGGAGAGGGAGAAGAACAGCATCGCCGAGAAGCTCCGCATCACTGGCAAGCGTATCGACCACCTCGAGCGTGCTTTCCGAAAGGAAGAGGCTAAGAAACTTCCTGAGGACTACGCCAAGCAACGGGAGGCCGACCTTGCTGCTTACGAGGCAGTCAAGGCCGAGACTCTCAGAGAGGCTGAGGAGAGACACAAGGAGAGCGTCGAGCTCAAGCACCGGTTGCAGCGTATCATGCCCGTCTACGAGGAATTCCGCAAGAACCTGCAGGCTCGCCGCCACGAGGAGTTTGAGAAGCGCCGCCGTGACGCCGAGAGAGAGTTCGAGAGGGCTGTCGCTGCTCGCCGGAAGGAGGCTCGGGAAAGAAGACTGCGCGAGAAGAGGGAGCGGGAGGAGAAGGAGCGCGAGATGCGCGAGGCAGAGGAGCGTGCCGCCCGGGAGAAGGAAGAGCAGAGGCAGCGTGAGGAAGCCAGGAGGGAGGAGATGGCCCGCCTCAGGGAGGAGAAGGAGAAGGAGCGCGAGAAGGCGAGGGAGATCGTTGCACTGCAGATGCAGCGCGAGGAGGAGGCTATGGCAAGGCGGAGAGCCGAGAAGGAGAAGGCCGCCACTGCTCCGCTCCGGCGCGAGATTCCGGACCGGACTGCAGACGTCTCTGGCCGGCCTCCTCTGCCGCTTGCAGGTACGAAGCCGAGCTGGAGAGAGCGGGAGGCTGCAAAGGCTGCTGGTGGCGCTGTGCCAGCCGCCGCCGCCGCGCCTGTGCCGGCGGCTGCACCCCGGACCAGCACGCCTCTGACGGAGCGTACCGACTCTAACGAGCGGCCGTCTGCTGGCCCGCCTCGCATTGCCCTCGCCGGCAACAAGCCCAGCTGGCGCGAGCGTGTGGCAGCCAAGGAAGCCGGCGGTGCATCCTCCGAGGGTTCTGGTCGGGACACCCCTCCCGCACCGCGGGCCGTGTCTGGAACTCGGGCTGTCTCCGGACGCGTTCCGATGGAGCGCGGTGACTCTGCACGAGGCGAGAACGGTCGCACCGCGTCTCCAGCCCCCCCCGCGGAGCCGCTCAAGCCATCTGGAGCCCCTGGAAAGTACGTACCGAAGTGGAAGCGAGAGCAGGCTGGCGGCAGCTAGAGTCTGCAATGAGCTGCTTAGGTAGTCACCCGCTACGCATCCGGAGTTAGGGGCATTTGCTTTTCAGTTTTTTCCTCTTTTTCCTGTCATCTTCGGTCACTTGGTCGGTCATCTGTAGAATAGCATGAAAAGCGGTGGTCCGCCATCAGTGAGCAACGTACACGGAGAGAAACGTATACGGAGATGCACTTTAGAATGGTATAGGACGGGCCTTGGTTTCCATGAACGATGACGCTTCTCTCTCTTTCTCAGAGGCCTTCTCATCTTACGGACAGGTAGCAGCCCCTAATTCGGCGGGACAAGTCGAGCATGTTGAATTGAATTGAACACCCTTGTCTAACATGGCCCTTCATCTTGTGTTCTTTGCATGATCTTTCCATGTTTCAATGTTCAGCATGTCGAGGGAATAGCGAGCTGCGCTGCCAGAGACGCTGCCAGTCTGAAGAGCCTTGGTCTAGAGCTCAGCTGTCTGGACTGACTCGCAAGCTCCTCCGACCTATTGAGACTTTCTACGTCACTGATTAGCGTCTCCGCAGGACCGAGCACAGGCTCTGGACATGCATTTCTCGTCATCGTCAACGGCAAAATCCGTCTACTCAGCGCAAATCAGCCGTGGCCTAGCGTTTTCCTGCCCTGACGCCAAAAGTCAGACCCGGTGGGACTCGGCGACACATGGGAAGTATCAATAAAGTGAGACAATTTCTTGTCTGCAACGGCCATCCCGAGGGAGCGGAGAGCACTGGAATGTGCTAATGTTAATGAAAGCTAGAACCCAATATGATGGAGCTAGAATCACCGTAGCTGAAGCTAGGAGGTCGGCGATGGTGGAACACGGGGATCGTTTCGATTTATAAGGCCGCCGGATCTGGATGGGATGTTCCAGGGGGGCGGGAGAACTTCGACCTAGGAGCGCCGAGCTGATTTCTATGGTGCGGTTTGATTTGGGTTCTAGGTCGAGGTCTTTTCAGCTTCTAGCGTAAATGCTTTTCTTTGTTGATACCGGCGTGGTGGGTTTCTTTGTCACTCTCAACATGGAGTCGCAGTATGCGATCTGGCTATCCGCCGATCTGATGTCCTTCTCCATCCAGAGTGCGATCGATGGTGGAGTACTGCTCCTAGCGTCGGGTAAGAGATGTGTTGCATCTTGGGATGCTGCCGGTCGGCTTCTTTTGTCATAAAGGAGTGAATGATGACCAGAGCTGAAATTCGGACAATGGGGGATCCTGGGCGGATCTGATCGGGTCCAGGTGGAGCGGATCTGAAAGCTGGATATGGATGGACCCTGATCGTCCGATGAGTTTCCTAACTGGAGGGCACAGGATCGTCGCGATAAAGAATGCTGGGTTCAGCCCTGCGAAGGGCAATGAAACGAAACCATGAGAAAAATAGGTACGTAGACGTGTAGGAGCACTCAAAGATACCGATTTGAGGTGGAATCGTGTGCCCGAGGCGATGGCATGAGGCTCGATTGAGTGAGTTGAAACGCGTTTCTTGCCTCCTGTAATTACCTATACCGGTATCGGTATCTCTCTTTGAGCCTCACCGGACCCCAACCGAGAGAGTCGGGAGCTTGAGAGCTCGTATGCACGGACAGTATGGGTCGACAGATGTGCTTGAACAATGTCGCCTCTGCATTGAGGATGGACGGCGCCACGTTCAGGCCTTGAGAAAAAGGCTGAACGCGCAACTGCTAGTACGAGGCCGACGCATGGGGCGTCCATGTTTGAAACGGTGGTGGCTGAGGGTAATGCAGGTACGAAGACTTGCATACGCTACTATGATAGTCGCGATGCGCATCGGCAGACTGGAAAACATATTGCGATTCTAACTTTAGACTCTTGTTGAGGGGCGTTAACCTTCGGGATACACCGTGTGGTGATTATGGAAGGCTCGATATGTCATATACTACATGTCACGTTCTGTGCTTCGGGGCGCACAGTATGCCCAAATGAATACCCCCCAGCACGAGGTTGGGCGGCATCCCGACCGACATCCGAGTTGATCAAGTAAACGTCCTTCCAGACCACATCCGACGTCATCGGGCATGAGGCACTCAATGGTTCAAAGCGGCAGGCACCGGAGCCGTTGGAGTAAAGCTTCGTGATCCTAGCTTGCTGCTCAGGAGTGTGTGCTACATAGTAAGGTGTAGAAGGGCAAGGGAGAAGAATATCAGAGCAATTATAGCAACAAACCAGTGCGAAGTAAGGTAGCGTGGACAAGCAAGCGGAAGCGAGGACAGTGGTCAACCGGCATCGCCAAAACAGCGTCGATATCGGTTCCAATGGGGACTTGACGTCGTATTAACGGTAGCCTTTTGGGTCTAGCTTGCACACGGACGACGGAAAGGGTAGCAAAGGATTTTGCTCCTTGGCCGTAACTGTCATTTCGTTCCGTCTCTTCGTGCAGTGAACATGCAGGAGCACAGTTACGATTGTGACCTGACCACGTCGATAGGTCGAGTGCGCGAAAAAATGGTCCATTACTCGTGTACTATAGTACATAGTAGTGTTCCCCATCATCTGCTCCTGTGAGAGTGAAAGGGGCTCTTGCTGGACCCTGTGCTCTGTTATGGAAGACCCTTCAGTCCTCACGGCTTACTTGAAGAACAGGCTGCTCCCTGCCTTTCCTGTTCTATCGAAGAGGGTGTGGGAAGCAGAAAAATTGTGAACTCTCTGCCCCTTCCTTCTCCCATGCCGGTAGAGGTGATGAACTTCAGAATGTGCTCTTCTCCTGCATCTCGTCCGTTGTGACTGTTGATGATTGCGACCTTGACGCTTTGGTCGCTGCCCCCGCCGTATTGCAATTTGGCAACAGCGCCAACGAAAAGAGACGATGTCATCCTTTCCAGTCCCGACAGAGCAAAGTGTCGGCTCCGGGGGTCCAAAGCAGCCAAAGTCCACGATTGGTCCCCACATGCCACATGCGCCGCTGGACATGGGTGCTGACCGGGGGAGGGTAGGGGAGGGAGCAGAGATTGGGTGGGTTGCAGGGATCAAAATGCACCTAGACGCAGGTACCCACAGCAGAGTCTCCACCTCGACGTATGTTTTCTTTGTCCCTGAGCGCAACCCACTGATTCCCCGGCATCGAGGGAAAATTCAATAGTACCACATGGAGCTGTCCGAGATCACAGCTCAGCCAGATGGTACTATACTACTCTCTCGTCGTAGCCATCAACGGAGACCTCGGATGCAATCTTGCAGTAAGGGGCTACGCTGATTTCTGAGGACAAAGAAAGCAGAGCTTTTTATGTCACCAGAGTCGAGACTGCGCAACTTTCAATACTTCCCTTTGCGGACACTCGCTTGGCAATGTTGGGTAGCTTCTAGCTACCTTCACCGGGGGTTTCGCTGTAAGGATGTCTGCAGCCAGACAGTCCAGATCTCACGAGTCGTGTCAAGCGAGATCTCTGAGCGTCTAGCCAGCTAGCCTGTGTGGGTGCGTGTAGAGAACCATGTACCCCAGAGAAGAACAGCTTCCGAGTGGATAGCTACCTTCCCACAAAGCCTACACTAGCTCACAGCTCCATGGGATCATGTTGTGAGTCTTGCTGCAGGGTGCTCAACCCGTTTCGGTAGCTTCCTCTTGGACCACAATGCCCATGCTCGGCATATAAAGGCATCGTCCGTCCACCCCGGCATCAGATCAGGAACTCCATCATTCCAGCCTCTCAGCTCAGGCTCTGGTCTTCACGGTCGTTTCTTCCTATACATCACACTCGTTTCTTTCTTCACACTTGTGTGGTCTAGACGCCAGTCAGGCTGCTTATACATAATGGCCGCTCTCAGGTCCTTCGCTGCCACATTGGCGGCGACCGCTCTCTTCACACACGTCCAGGCATGGCACATCGATCTGCCAGCCTGCACTGCTCCATTCAGGCCATTCGTTTACTCTGGCTGCTTCGCGGACAACACTCCCGATGCTACCCTCAGCTTCCACAGTGACGCGGATCGCTACAATATGACCGTCGAGGGGTGCATGGCGGAGTGCAAGGGCAACGGCTTCCGCTACGCCGGCCTCGAATACTACGGCGAGTGCTATTGTGGCAACGCCGTCAACGGACCTTCAGTTGACGAGTCCCAATGCAACTTTCCTTGCACCGGCAACCAGTCCGAGGTCTGCGGAGGAGGCAATATCATTTCCATCTACCAGGACACTACCTTTACTACGATCGACGATACAACCGTCGCTGATTACGCGCCCCTCGGCTGCTACTTTGACGACTCGCCCATCGGCAAGGCGCTCTCTTATCCTCAGGATTCAGTCAACGGCAACGGCTTGACGACGGAGAAGTGCTTGGCGCAATGCAAGAAGGGTGGATACCCCTTTGCCGGTACCGAGTATGGCGGTATGTTTATCTCGTATATCAAAAGCTGAGATCTAAAACACTGATAACCATGCAGGTGAATGTTGGTGCGGTGTCGTGCTCGGAAACAACACATATCCGGTCGCCGACACTGACTGCAACATGCCTTGCAACGGCGACAGCACCGAGACTTGTGGAGGCCCGTCGCGTCTGACGCTCTATGTTGCCAAGGATCTCGAGTCCCTGGAGCCCTGCGGCTACACGCCTCCTGTGTCCTCTAGCAGCAGCAGCACGGAATCTTCCACTACTTCTACCACTTCGTCATCCACTTCTTCTACAGAACAGTCAACTACGACAACAGAGTCGTCTACATCCTCTACGGAATCTTTCACCACTTCCACTTCTTCTACTACTTCTACCACCTCGACCCAGCCACCGTCCACCACGACAACCTCCAGTTCGACTTCGTGCACTTCCACGACGACGACGAAGCCGACAACCACTACCATCCCGCCAACGACGACGTCCAAGCCGGCCACTACATCCACTTCAATCTGCTACACTACCACTACGGTTCCCTCGACTTGCGAATATGGCTGCGGCAAGTGGTGCAACAACCCGCTGCCGGACTGGGACGACCAGACCAGCTGCAAGACCAGCCACTCGAGCTGCAAGCTCCAGGTCGCGGCATGCTTCAAGAACGCCGGGTGGCCTGACTCGATGAAGTGCTTCGACTACGCAGACTGGTGCTCAGATATCAAGGACTACTGCTCCACCAGCCCGTCAAAGGTCAAGAACTACGGCAAGAGCAACTGCTTCTCCAGCAAGCCTCCCAAGGGAACTCCTCCGACAACCAAGACCATCACGGCACCTTGTGTCACCACCACAGCAAAGACCACGACTACCAGCAAGCCGGCTACCAGCACGACCACCAAGTGCCCCATCCCTACCGTGACCAACATCTGCAAGCAGCCGACCAACTGGATCTACGGCTACGACTCGGACAACCCCGTCGGCGACATCGAGCTCCCCGTCGTGACGTGTAACGACCTCAAGTCAGACTTTGCCCAGAACCCCTTCAAGCTGTACACGGACAGCGACAGCAAGAAGTGCGGCGGCTACACGCGCGGCCAGGTGCCCAACGCCTGCGCCGACGCGTGCAAGGCGCAGTACGACCAGTGCACGGACACGTACGCGCAGGGCTGCAAGACGCCGTCGCAGGGCAGCGGCAGCAGCAACTTCTGGGACAGCTGGTTCGGCAAGCCCGGCCACCGCGCCGCGCGGTCGGAGCTCCAGCCCGTCGGCTCCGTCAAGAAGAGGACGGGCTACGGGTGGTCGGACAACTACAACGGCGCGGTGAACAAGTGCAAGGCGCAGTATAACGACTGCTTGAGCCAGAACCGGGGGGTCAATGTCAATGGCAAGTGCAGCAGCTTTGGCAGTGGGTGGTAAGGGATTCGACCACTTGGATCACCACATTCACTCTTTATTCTAATATGATAACGCACTCTTTATCCATAATATGAAGGCTTTAGGAGCGGTATTTCTTTTTTTAATTGTTAATCGGGTCGTGGCTTGGGGACAGACGGGAAAAGTTACGCTTCACGACATCGCCTGGGAAGGGGGCACTTGTCCTTTCCATGTACATAAACTTCGCACACTCCTTTACAGACATCTTAGCATACCACCAGTAATTGTATTGTTAGTCATAATGACATCCTATCACATTGCTGACATGGGAGCACAACATCTGGGAGACAAGAACTTAAATATGTGTAAGATGGGTATCCAACCGGGTGAGATCTATTCCTGACCACACTCTATAATCTAGACTCTATAAACCCCCAATTCTAACCAACGCTATGCGAATTTTACATACTCCAAACACAGATACTTTCCCTAGCTAACTGCTCTAGTTAGCCAACACATACCGGTACCTCGCCTTGCCCTCATGCATGTCGACAATAGCCTGGTTGGCATCCTTCATCGGCCGCGTGGTAACCCAAGGCTTGACGCCCTTCTCGGCAGCCAGCTCCAACATCTCCTTGATCTCGCCGGGGCTGCCGATCAGCGAGCCCTCCAACCTCACACCCCTGATCAGTGGCATGGCCGGGACCTGGAAGACGCCGTCGTCCGGCGCGCCGACCTGGATCATGACGCCGCCCGTCTTGATCAGGGACATGTAGTCCGCCATGGGCGCCTTGGAGCTCGAGATGGTGCTGAGCAGGATGTCGAGCGAGCCCCTGTTCTGCTTGACCCAGTCCTCGTCCTCGTCGGTGGCGATGCAGCTGTCCGCGCCGAGCGCCAGGGCATCGTCCTTCTTGTTCGACTTTCGCGACAGCACGACCACCCTGTCCGCACCCATGGCCTTGGCCCACATGACGCCGAAGTGGCCCAGGCCGCCGAGGCCGACGACGCCGACCGTCTTGCCGGGCCCGCAGCCGTTGCGCTTGAGCGGGGCGTAGGTGGTGACGCCGGCGCACATCATGGGGGCGGCCAGCTCGGAGGGGATGGAGTCCGGGACGGGGACGGCGAAGTGCGCGGGGCAGCGGACGTAGGTGGCGTAGCCGCCCGCCGAGGAGGAGCCGTTCATGTAGGTGCCGTTGTAGGTGCCGACGAAGCCGTGCTGGCAGTAGTTCTCCTGGCCCTCCTGGCACTCCGGGCAGTCGACGTCGGGGATGCGGTTGCGGCACGAGTCGGACTGGGCGCCGACGCCGACGCGGGTGCCGATCTTGAGGGCCGGGTTGGCCCTGGCGGCCTCGGAGCCGACGCGGATGACGGTGCCGATTATCTCGTGGCCGACGCAGACGGGGTACTTGGTTGGGCCCCACCCGGAGCGGAGGGTGTGCAGGTCCGAGCCGCAGATGCCGCAGTGGGAGACCTTGATGTCGACGTCGGTCTCTTCCCATTCCTTGGGGTCGAATTGGGTCCAGACGAGCTTGCCGTCGGCGGCGGACTTGTCATAGCCCAGCCAGCCTTCGAACTTGTAGTCTGGTGAGGAACCCATTGTGATGATGGTGGGAGTGGTTGCTTTGGTTGTTTGTATGGATGGGATGTGATTTTTCAAGGTGAAGAAGGTGAGAGTCGTGGTGAGTCTTGAGGTGAGTCTACGCTGTAGTGAATCTCAGGGGTATCAAGAGGTGAGTATGAGGAGAGACTATGATAGAATGTCGAGACTAGAGCTCTTGGCTTGAAGAGTTATATACTCCTATCTGCTTTCCACGCAGGTGGATACGGTACTATCTAGAAGGCGCCGGATTGCTAATCTAGGGGATAAGTTTTCGATACACCCATCTTGATTATCAACATTGAAGCTATCCCGAGTCATGGCCGCAGCCCATCAAAGCTCTTCAACATCCTTGACGTCACGCACAACCATGTCCGCATAGAGAAGAACTATGGAGACTGACATGTTTGCGCCGAGGCTTCGTGTGGATGCGACATCTTTATCGATCCATACAGGAGAGGACACAGCTATCAGAGATCCAGGATCTTGGCATTCGGGATTGGAAAAGTGGACAATGACAAGATTTCGCCATGCAGTCCTGGCAGTGTTTTGCTCTTCTGTGACGATGAGGACCCTTTTTTCTTGGGACCAAGAGTTTTACCGCCGATCCTAAAGTCCGACAGATCTTTTCCTTCCAGAAGTGGCAATCAAACTTTTCAACGGAACGGAACGATTGGTCCCACCCGTGACGCACCTGGCATTAACGATGCCCTTTCTTGTGTCGATCTCGCATACACGTGCGCAACTGCCGGACCCTGCCATCGAAAGATTCGAGACACGCCTGCTTTCGAACAAGTTCTATGGAGCAGATCTCACTGGCATGGCAGTAAAGTTTATCACCGTACACCCAATTTGACACGACCCTAACCCTGACTAGCGAAATGTCGCTTGATACATCTCGCAGCGCGTGATAACTGCGGTCAAGACTTGTCGAAGCCTGGCCTCGGTCTCAAGGTCTTGATTTGGACAAGACTGGCTCCCCTCTCGGGCACCACCGTCAACACAATTGGAGTCACGGCCATGTAGTGTATATGCTGCTCAGATAGTCTTATTTCCGCGAGCAGTACTGCCTCAATATTGAGCAGTGCTATCTGACGGCGAAGCCCACTTCGTTCCACAAGATCCGTCTCCTCTTAGATATTCTTCCTTGTCCAGCCCCCCTGCCCTTCAAAAATCCTGCCAACCTCACCGCTCACCCGGAGCAGATGCCTATCGTGGTATCTCGGGGCAACAAGGCTAACGCCGACCGGCAACCCGTTCTCCCCTTGGAATCCAGGCACGTTGACCACAGGGACATGCAGCGCAGTCCAAGCCCCGTTGAACGCCGCGCTACCCGTGCTTTCAATCCCCAGCGGCGCTTCGTCGAGTACGCTCGGCGTGATCAGCGCATCGTACCGTCCCAGCACCTCATCGACCTTCGGCCTCAACGCTCCAATGCCGTCCAGCGCTTCGAGTCTTGCCTTGTGCGTGTACGCACCTACGTTTTCGACGTGACCGACCAAAAACCCGTCCAGCTTGTCCTTGTTCGCCCTGTACTCCGGCAGGAAGGCTGTCCTGCCGTCGGTGGACATGATGCATCTGTGCCACTGGGGTATCTTCTTGAACTCGGGCCACTCCATGCTCACCTCTTCCACAATCGCACCATTCTCCCTTAGCAATGCCACCGCCCTTTCCATCGCCCCCTTCGTCCCATTTCCAGGCTCAGGAAAGACATCCCTCGCGTTCTTGAGCAGAGCGAACTTCATCCCCTTCACGCCCTCACTCTTCTCGACCACCTCGTCATCATCATCCTTCAACGCAAAGACATCAGCCAACACCTCCAGATCCTCCACGCTCCGCGCATATAAGCCAAGCGTATCAAGCATAAGACTATAGATCTTCAACCCTTCCCTACTAATCGCCCCCCAGGTAGGTTTAAAAGCGTAAACTCCGTTGAAACTCCCGGGACGAATGGTGCTGCCGCCCGTCTGCGTGCCCAGCGCGACGGGGACCTGGAAATCACCCACCGCCGCGCCCGACCCGGCGGACGAGCCGCCCGGTGTCCGGGCTGCGTCGTGCGGGTTGGTGGTGGCTGGACCCTTGACTGTCGCTGCGAACTGGGTGGTTGTGGTCTTGCCCAGGATCAGGGCGCCGGCTTGGCGCAGGACGGCGATGCAGCCTGCGTCCAGGGCGGGGGCGTCGGAGGCGTAGATGGGGGAGTTGTGCTGGGTCGGCATGTCTGGATTTTCTTTTGTGATTAGTGATGTGACTTGAATCGATAAAGTGGATAGGGGAGAATGCTCACCCTTGGTGTAGATGACATCCTTAACACCGACGGCGACGCCATGGAGAGGACCGCGCTGGTCGAGCGGTACCTGGTCGAGCTCCCTTGCCCGCTGGAGTACCAGTTCTGGGTCGAGATATGCCCATGCTTTCACGACTGGATCGCGTTGCTCTATCCGGGAGAGGAGCGACTTTGCGTAGTCCTCCACTGTTAGCGAGCCACTTTTGATTTGGGCAATGACTTCTGTCGCCGTGAGCTTGTAGGGCTCCATGATTGAGTTCTAGAGGCAATGAAGTTGAGTGGGTGTATAATCCGAAGCGAGGTGTAAATTCGGACAAGTTATTGGGAAGCAGACTTCAATGTTAGACGGGTAGCTCATTACTAGAATTAGAATAAAAGACACAATGCTAGTCAGTTCCTTTCACAATGACGGGATAACATAAGGTATCCCATGCTCGTCACTAAAATAAGGTTATGATTGTCGCGCATCGATACAGGATAAGATAAATTACATATCAGTAGCAGTCGGACTGCTGGATGCCGTTGAGGCGCCATAAGCGGCACGGAAGGCGCGAAGGTGGTGGTCCGGGATCGGCGGGGACTTTCGGCCTGCAGGGCGCCTTCTTCGGCAGGTGTAGTGCCGATACTCATTCTCGGGTCCTTTCGAGAACATATCGGGTTTTGAGGTCCGTGTGGTGTCAGATTTGTACGATATCTCTGTAAAACTGTTCAGTACACCTGACCAATAAGCAAACTTACAGTGAATAAGGTATGTGATGAGAATTGATATGAGCCAAGCAGTATACAGTATGCTGGAAGTGTCGGGCCTAGCTCTGAGTTTTGCTGTCGCTGTGTTCTCCAGCGCAAGGCCAACCAGCCTGATTATAAGCATGTCTAGAAGAGAGAGGTCATTCCCAAGGGACCAATGTCATATTCAATCAATAAACAGTTGTGGTATAATGCGATAAAATGAAGACTAGTCTATAGATACATTCTCCAAGGCGCAGCGTAACAAATCCACGCCGTGCAACGCTGTTCTAAAAACTCCGACCTCACATAGAGTTCGATTTCTCACTCACGCTGATGCTGATATCTGTGTCACAAACTCCTGACTGAACGGATAGTCGATATACCCGTTGGGTACCTTTGGCAAGTAAAATGTCGGCCTGTCATACTTGTTAAGCGGAATGTTGTTCTTCAGTCGAAACACCAAATCCGGGTTCGCAATGAAGTGCCGACCAAACACAACGATCACATCGTAGTCTTTGTAGGTCTCGTCGACCACTTCCCTGGCCGACTCGGGCGTGAAGCCGCCAGCAAGCAGGACAGGGCTGCTGTTATCCCATATCTTGACAAGCGAGGTGTTCGTCTCGCCCTCTCGCACGTCCGTGTCGCTTTGTCCGCTGATGCGGCCCTCGACCAGATGCAGATATGCGAGTCCGAACTTCTTCAGCTCTGCCACTACGTACTCGAAAGTCGGCAGGGGATCGGCCATGCGCATGCCCAGGTACTCGCTGTGCGGGCTCAGGCGCATTCCCACTCTGTCCGCGCCCACGGCCTCGACGACCGCCTTGGTGACTTCGAGGTGAAATCGCGACCTGTTCTCGATGCTGCCACCCCACTTGTCTGTTCGCTTATTGCACACGTCTTGAAGAAACTGATCCGGCAGATAGCCGTTCGCACCGTGTATCTCAACACCGTCAAACCCAGCCTTTATCGCATTCCTAGCCGCAGCAGCGTAGTCCGCGATCGTCTCCCATATGTCCTCCTCGGTCATCTCCTCCGGCACTTCTCTCGTCGAGTCGATCGCCACCGCACTCGACGACAGGAGCTTGTGGCCGTGCGACCGCAGGACATCCGGGAACCCGGCGCGGCCGAGGTGCCACAGCTGGCAGAAGATCTTGCATCCTTTGGCGTGCACGGCATCGACCACTTCCTTCCAGCCCGCGACCTGTGACTCTTCCCAGATACCGGGGACGTTGACCCTGCCCGCCGCCTTGAGGGATATCAGGGTCGCTTCGGTGATGAGGAGAGTCCCTGGTGTGGATGCGCGCTGGACGTAGTACTCTGATAGCTTGTTAGTCATAGTTTCCCAGCATCATGTTTCATAAACACACTCACCTTTGACAATGGGCAGCGGCACGCGGTCATCGTCGGCTCGATACCGCGTCAGCGGGGCCATGGCGATGCGGTGCTCCAGCTCGAGCGACCCTAACTTTATCGGAGTGAAAAGCTTCGTCATTTTTGCTGTGATCTCTGTTGTTCTTTCGCAACGGCTCTTGGAATTGTCAACTTGCGAACAGCGTGATGAGCAAAGAGGGAGCACGATATTAATTTGACCTGAGCAGTTCAAAGATTCTTCCAAGACGACGTATTAGAAATCAAGCTGCAGCCTGTTGCGAGGTATACGCGGGGCAATACGCCGTTGGCCGGCATCTCTAGCGGCGACGAGACCGGCAGATACGCACCCGTCCGGATTGGAGCAGATGGGCGGTACCGCGCAGCGTCTAGCATTTCAGCTGGTCGATTGACATCATTACATCAACAAGCGACAAATTCCGCCATAACATCTGACGAGGGATGCACGAAACCAGCGGCCCGTTCCCTCCGCGCATAAATCGGCATGTCCAGTGGCCAAATCGACCGGGGTCGGCTCAAAACTTGCCGATTAGAAGCGATCATCACGCCTCAGCCGCTCTGTGGATCTTAGTCAAGATCTTGAGGGCTGCAGAAGCACGACTCGCCATGTTCGGTCCGACGAAACTTCTGTTCACCGTCTGACAGGTAGTCGGAAACCGTGCCGAAGGGGTGTAAGACGTTCCAGAAGTCTGGAAACATCTTCCGAACTGGCCCGGGTGTCCCTTTTCAAAACGCTTTCTTTAGTCCTTTCTTCATCAGGAACTACCACCACGACTAGTCCGGTGATGCTGCCCTTATCAGCCTCCCGCACACACCACCACTCTCCCGGGCATCAATAGCAATGACGAACAGGCCAGCTTCCCCAACGCTCGACATGGAGAAGGGCCCCGGCAGCTCGAGCGACGAGCCCGTCACCGTCATCATACCACACGTCGCCCAAGCAGACGACGACAACAGCGATGCCCAGAGTGTAGCGGCGAGCATAGGCAACCAGCGTATGCTGATGCCCAAAAAGACCCTCCTGATCGCCATCCCAGCCTTATCCGTAGCCCTCTTCGTCTCCTTCATCGACCAGACAGGCGTCTCCACCTCCATACCGGCGGTGTCAGCCGAGCTCAACACCGGCAGCGCGACATCATGGATCGGTGCCTCATTCCTAATCGCCAGTACGGCTTTCCAGCTCATCAATGGCCGGCTCTCCGACATTTTCGGGCGGAAGAACTGCCTCTTGCTCTGTCTCGGCCTTATCGCGCTAGGCGACACCCTCTCCGGGTTCGCCAAGTCGAAGGAGCAGCTCTTTGTGTTCAGGGCTATTGCCGGTATTGGAGGAGGGGGGATAAATAGTATTGTTATGATTATCGTCAGTGATATCACGACGCTGGAGAATAGAGGGAAGTACCAAGGTAACGTTTAACCCCTTATAGAGCGTTGAGGATTGATCAGGAGTGGCTGACGAGGAGGATAGGTATCCTCGGCGCTGTGATTGCGTTAGCCAACGGGACAGGTCCCTTTCTGGGCGGTGCTCTTGTCGAGAAGCTAAGTTGGCGATGGATCTTTTGGTTGATACCCATGCTGGCTGTGCCGGCTGCTATCACAATCCTCTTCTTCCTGCCGGTCAAGCATGAGCATGGGAACTATGTGGCAAAGGTCAAGATGATCGACTATGGCGGCATTGCCCTCAACCTAGCCGCTGTGTTGCTCATTCTTGTGAGTCTAAACCCCCTCTGCTTCGGCGCCCTCAGCAACTCAGTATTGATGTGATTGAAGATACCATTATCTGGTGGAGGTGATATGTACGCATGGTCATCCGGTCAGTTCATCGGCATGATCACAGTTGGAGGGCTGCTCGCTGTTGCCTTTGTGTTGTATGAGTGGAAATTGGCGCCAGTGCCTATCATGCCATGTATGAGACCTCGTTTCCTGGCCCCTTTTGCTTTTGCATCGGTTCTGACTCCTCTTAGTACGTCTGTTCCAAGCCGCGCACTGCCCGTACATGTATGGACAATCTCTCATGATGGGCATTGGGTTTTACGGGAATTTCTTCTACAGTAAGGCCCCAATCCCCTTTTGTTACCTGGACAATTACTCACTGGTAGCAGTGCCGATCTACTTTCAGTCAGTTCTTGGATACAATGCCCTGGAATCTGGCGCCTTGATACTACCCCTGATCATCTCGACCTCAGCCTGCTCTATTGGATCAGGCCAGTTTATGTCCAGAGTAGGACGGTACATGCCGTGTGTGGCGGTGGGCTTTGGCCTGTGGACGCTAGGCACTGGTCTCAAATGCATGTTCGGTCAGACGACGCCTTTGTGGGTTGTCATCGTCGTTCTCATTGTGGAAGGTTTGGGTGTTGGGTTGACGCTGCAACCAAGTAAGTTCACCGGGGGATAGCCACAGCAACTGGTTCTAACACTTGATCAGCACTTGTGGGCCTACTCGCCAATTCGAGAAGCGAAGACAGAGCGGTGTGTACAGGTCTACGGAATTTCATTCGGACCATTGGCGGCGCCTTTGGTCTCATCAGTATGTCATGAATGCTCTATGACCCTGTCTTGATGTCTGGCTGACAACTCCTCCAGTCTCCGGTGCAATCCTCTCCAACACACTGAGCTCGCAGCTCTCAGGGCTGCCGTTCATAACCCAGGATACGATCTCAGGCCTCACGTCTTCAACCTACGGGTTGAATAAGCTCGGTTTGACTACCGAAGAGCGGGAGATGGTGCTCTCCGTGTACATGAAGGGCCTGCACTATATCTTCATATTCTACGCGGCGTGCGTAGGCTCCGCATTTATCATGTGTGCGGGAGTAGGGAACACAAGCTTGAAGGCGAAGGCGCCTCAAAATAGGACACCGGCAGAGGAAACCTCCCAGGTGCGGTCTGAGTCGGATGCTTCCGTTGGCTCGGTCGAACAGAAGGAGGAGGCGAAGGCAGAGGTTTAGGATGCTCCGCCATAGTTGTATATACGTCCTGACAATTTGATACCCCTATTGTGCATAATTGGCTATACACTTGGACATGAGCTCGACGTCGTACTTTGCAAGTCATCCGCGATATGAATTGTAGCGAGAAAGGGGTTCAGGGGTCCGCGCGCTCTCCCTCGAGAGAGCGAATGCATGTTTTCCTTCCCCCGGCCTAACAAAATATCGTCTTTGATCTGACATCATACCAAAGACATCAACGAAATAACTGCCCCAATAAGCGTAATCACGCTTATCTCCTGAGCACTAATTCAACCCCGCCACCCCGCGCTCCTCGTTGGGTTAGGGTAGGATTCCATTCCGGCCCACACCCGGCATATCCTCCGCGGCGCCGAACCGGCGGCACCTTCGAAGCCGATGGGCCCTGGAGGCTCAAAAGGGAAGCTACTGCACGAGCTCTTGAGCCGAAAGCCGTTGGCGGAGTTTCAGGGTCCAACTGAGGATTATTGCCAGAGATAAGGCAATCCGGTGATAGGGGGATATGACCGAGCATTTGAGCTCCGAAAGAGGAGGATGGCGGCACAAGCTGCTCTGGACGGAATATCATGTCGTGATGCCCTAGAAAACATTGACGGGCCTACTTTGCGTTGATCTGGAGCCGCGATCCTGTGCTTATTACCTGGCGTTTCCAATCCTTTGTAAATCATATCCTTCTTCCAATCTTACCACCTGGAACTCCTCGTCCCCAACCCACAACATCAACAGCACAATGCCCGAGATCTACTCCGCCCACCCAGACTACGGCTTCGACCGTGACTTCAAAGGCTACGGCGAGCAAGGCCTGAAGCTCCAGTGGCCCAACAATGCCAAGATAGCCGTGTCGTTCGTCATAAACTATGAAGAAGTAAGCTTCTCGTTTCACTGACCTACCAATTTGTTCCCTCTCATTGCTAACATGTGTTCAGGGCGGCGAGCGCAGCGTCCTGAGCGGCGACGGCGTCTCAGAAACCAACCTGCGCGAGAATCCCGGCAGCGCGGCGCGCATCAATGAGCGCAACTACAACACCGAGAGCGAGTACGAGTACGGCAGCCGCGCCGGCTGGTGGCGTCTCTTCCGCCTGTTCCAGAAGTACGGCATGAAGTTCACCCTCTATGCTGTTGCGCAAGCGGTCGAGGAGAACCCCGACGTGGCTAAGCGGTGTGTCGAAGAGGGACACGATGTTGCTTCACAGTAAGACCCCTCCTGATGTACCGCTCACAGATACGGGGTGGGAAGGGGCGAAGAAAGCTAACAGAGCGTCAAGCGCCTACCGCTGGCTAGACTACCACGACTTCTCGGTCGAGAAAGAGAAGGACTTCATCCGCAAGGCCATCACCTCGCTCAAGAGCCTGACGGGCTACGCGCCCACGGGCTGGTACTACGGCCGCCCGTCCCCTCAGTCCCGCGTGCTCGTCCCGCAAGTCTACAAAGAGATGGGCGAGGAGCTCTCCTGGCTGAGCGACACGTACGCCGACGACGTGCCCTACTGGACCGACCTGCCCGCGGAGAAGGACGACCCGGACGCAAAGGGCCTGCTGATGCTGCCGTACAGCTACGACAACAACGACTTCAAGTTCCACGTCACGACCGGGTTCAGTGATCCGAACGGGTTCCTGACGCACATCAGGAATGCGTT
This sequence comes from Coniochaeta sp. PMI_546, assembly GCA_021432605.1. Taxonomy (NCBI): domain Eukaryota; kingdom Fungi; phylum Ascomycota; class Sordariomycetes; order Coniochaetales; family Coniochaetaceae; genus Coniochaeta; species Coniochaeta sp. PMI_546. The sequence continues at coordinate 1,107,692 of MU271145.1, read as the reverse complement.
TGATGTGCTCTACGAAGAAGGCGAGGAAGGGGCACCGAAGATGATGACGATCGGGTTGCACTGTCGGATCATCGGCCGGCCGGGGAGGTTCAAGGCGCTGCAGGACTTTGTCAAGTATATCAGCGAGAAAGAGGGCGTTTGGGTTGCTACGCGGACGGAGATTGCGGAGGCGTTCAGGGCGCAGTACCCGTATCGCAAGGGGTACTTGGCTTAGAGAGATAGATATACCATATAAATGAACCGTTACAGGTTATAGAAGGTGAAGTGAACAAAGAAAAATGATAAATCTTGATAGTGCTCCGAATAACCAAGGGAAAAATCGTATCTCGCAAATCCCAACCATTTTTCCAATATCATGAGTGCCTCCAGGTATCTCTCAAACGCCTCAGTTGTTCATTTTGCACAGAGTCATTCAAGTTACATCCCCTCACCCCCATCTCTGGTTCGCATCTCCATTCCCAAGGTACCCATCAGCCGCGTTCTGATAGTAGATCTCGCTATACCCACTCCCGTCAAACTGCCCATCATCAACCCCGTCCCAGTTCATAGCCGCATCTTCATCAGCGCCATGCAGCACGGCATGATCAAGAGCTAAACCTTGCGCCGCCGTAGCAGCCGCGATCTCGCCCCCCTGCTGCACCATCTCGCTGAACATGCGCCACCCCTGCCACCCACCGGGCGCCTCCTCGTCGACCTCCATGAAGGCTTCTTTCACCGCCCCGAGAACCATCGTGTTGGGCGGAACGACATTGCCCTCCGCCTGGAATTCTCCTCTTCCCATGTCAGAGAAGCCGCCCTCGCCACCCGTGGTGTCGGCAGCAACGTCAACAAAATTATCATTATCCCTCGTCTGCCCTGCCGGCACTCCCTCTGCAGGAGACCTCGCCTGGATAGTAATATCCAGCGGACTCCGCCTCCTCATCCCCTCTTCTCCCGCCACCTTGTCGACCTCGATCGCCTCCGCGGCCGTGGTGCCCTCTTTCGTCGGGCTGACAATGGCCTTGAATAAACTGGCGCTCAGGGCGTCAAAGATGTCGCGGTACTTGACCGCGCCGGGCCACTTCTCGCCGAAGATGGTCAGACACAAGGAGCAGGCGCGGACGGCCTCCAGAGCCTGGTAGGAGAAGAGGGTCGAGTCCCGCCACAGGCAGTAGACCAGCGTCAGGCCGGCGATGAAGCACGAGTGCAGCGCGGTGATAGTGTAGCTCAGTGTCTTCTGCTGGTTCAGGCGCTTGTACGCCGTGCACACCCGCGAGGCGGAGCGGGCGCAAGAGGTGAAGCGCGCGTCCGAGGTGGCGAGCGTGGGAAGGAGGGCGGTGAAGAGGGAGAGGATCGTCTTGTGGTATTGCAGGGTGAAGAAGTCCCTCGAGTCGTGATGGTACGTGTTCTCGGGATCATACATCCAGGTGATGCACTTGCTGTCTCGCGGTGGGTTGGGTATCTGCGCTGCCCACTCGTCCAGCTCGGTGCAGATACTGGCGATCTGGCGGTCTAGTTTTGCTTTTTCCTCCCTCGAACCGGTGGCGAGGATGTCCTTGTCCACGCGGAACACGGTGCGGTGGATCTTGCTCTGTAGCTTGCGTAGCTTGACGATGTGGATGAACGGCAAGATGTTGGACCACGTCTGCCCGCTGCACTCGGAGTCGGGCGGCGGAGATCCGGGTGATGTCAGGTCCCAGAACTCGGCGCTCGCGCTGGGCAGTTCGACGTTGATGTCCCGGTCGGCAATGCCGAATGTGCGGCCCAGAAGCAGGGAGGTGGTCCGGTCTTGGCAGTAGCATGCCCAGAAGACGCGGCGGCGGATCTCGAGCTCGCGCGCATTCCGCGAGGGCGCGTTCATGGTGCGCACCCGGTGGAGGCCAAGCTCGACGCAGGTGGTCAGGGCGTAGCGGATTTGCGACCAAGCACCAGCGCCGTAGGGTGAGCGCTGGCCATGGATTGCCAGAAGGACGAGGAACTGCACTGTTGCCAGGTTGTGCTGCTCTAGGATATAGTCCATTGGCTCTATGGCCGCGGCAAAGTGTGTCTGTGGAGGAGCGTCAGTAACCTAGTGATATGTATGAGGAAAAGAGTCGTACCTGTGGGTCAACATGGTGGTTCTTCTTCGTTAGTTGCAGAAACCGCGACGAGATGGCATATATCAGGTGCAGGATGCTCCTCTGCAAGAGTGGGAGCGCCCCTTGGTTGTACTGCTGCTCGAACAGGTGATAGTACAGCTTGCGGTCGAGAATCGGCCACCGGGTATGCAGCCTGTCAAAGAACACTGCAAAGAGAGCTGTAGCCTGGGCCCGAGGAGGGAACTCGCAGCGCGGTCCTGCCTCATACACCGGCGATCGCGGGACCGGTGTCAGCGTCGGTCTCAAGACGTCTTGCGTCCCGGGAGACGACGGACTCGGCAGTGACAACTTGGACGAGCGGAATATGGATGACTGTATCATCCGTGCTATGGTTGCCCCTGAACTCGACCCGAGGTAGAAAGGCTCAGGGGCGGTGTCGGTGGTCCCCGAGGCACACAGTGACAAGTAGGCCACGCCATCTACAAGAGAGGTGTCGTCGTCCTCAGACACGTCGGTTGACTGGCGCCGTGCAGGGCGCCGCTTAGTTGGCAAGGGAGTTTCGGCAGCGGTTGGGCTCGGCGTGGTCGCCGGTCCTGTCTCGAAGTGGTCCTGCCCATATTCGGGCATGCGGGCTTCAAGGAATGCAATCCGCTCCTCTAGAGCACTGATGTATCTGTATCGGAGTGTTAGTCATCCCGGTACTCCTCCGTGACGAGGTGACTTACAGTGACTTCCCACCCGGGTAGCGGGGCCGGATCACCCGCTCGTAGAGGCAGTGGACATCGGCCTTCTGGCAGCCCTTGCAAGCCGGCTGGGCTCCGTCGCACTATCGTTGCGGTCAGCTAAGAGCCTAGTGTAGCGCGCATGGACAATGCTCCTGTGCGCTGATCTGAGCCGAAGGAGACTCCACATACTCTCTGCTTCCGCCGCTTGCACCTCTGACACGCGAGTGCTACTCTGCCTCTGCGACCTCCCGATGGTCCCAGCTGCGTGGTACCGGTGGGGCTGCTCCCGAAATCATTCGGGGCATCCGTCCCGGCAAGAGGTTGTTTCGGCGTCGATTCATCCATTGTATCTTAGGAGGAATGGGGTGCTGATCTAAGGAGTCAGTGTCGCACCAGCCAAGATGGGCCGCATGTAAGAGGGCGGGTCTTATGAGCCAGCACGGTCCAGAGAGCGAGAATATCGGGATGTTTGGGAAAGAAAGTGGGATAAAACAAGCCGATCGCCAGAGGTGAGATGGAAAGATGTAAGATGGGGAAGAAGGGGCAGACGCGACATTACTTCGGTGAGTCTTGTCCGGTGTAGGAGGCGATCCTGGCGCTATAGCAGTGAGCGGCACAGCAACCGCCGGCCCACTAACACGAACGCCTGGGGCCGGAACCGGGAACCGATCGCCATGTGCTAAACCCGGCGTCTTACCGGCCAGCCAAAACCAGTGACGTCGGCTCATTACAAGCCGAAACTGCGAACTTGGCTTAATCATCCTGTGTAGCCTCTCCTCTGGCGAAGATAAGCGTCATCCGCTCCATCTCTTATCTCTAACCGTCCCAAGAAAGTAACAACCGGCAGTAGTCTTGGGGGACGGTGGAGTTGGCCGGTGGAGTTGCCACTGCTAAGGGACCCTTGGCCCCCTTGCCAGAAGGAGCTGCATCAGCCTTCACAGCGACATCCCCATCATCCCACTAGCTGTATGGCCACTGGACGGGCAAGGCGTTCGTTATCAGCGACCTGAATGAATCCAGACTCTGGAATTCAATCGGGAAGAATCTCGTCTCAATCGGTAAAGACTCGCCGAAATATCGAACGGCGGAGGAATACCACCCTCCGCAACTTTGATAACCAAGCAATCATCATAAAGAGATCGAACAGAAGCATGTTGGAGATCTCGTCTTTATGAAGGGCGACCACATCCCCGACTTTCTGATGAACCAACCCCTGGGACTAATAAAGCACACCATTACCTAAATTCACACTCTTCGGTACCCACAGACCCCGCGCCGCGTCGAGTCGAAAACAATGGTGCATATTCCGAGCCGGGCCAGCCTAACGGCCCCGTTCCAATCCCGCCAGGCCTTTGTGGAATTTATCACGGTGCCTAACCATGTCGACAAGGACGGCGTCACGATCGGCGACCCGCGGTGGTCAAACAAGGACCTCGCGCCCACGCCGCCGGAGCAGCGCACATGGACGTGGTACAACCTGCCGCTCTACTGGGGGTTCACCGTTTTTGGTCCCACGGGCTGGAACGTGGCGGCCAGCTTGATCAATGTCGGCTTGACATGGCGACAAGCCTTCATCTCGTGTATCATCGGGTCCCTGATCGCCGGCCTCGTCGTCATGGCGATGGCTAGACCAGGTGTGCAGTATCATATTGGATAGTGAGTGAATCACTTGTTAAGTGCCCTTATTTGCGCTCGAGCACAACACTAACGGTGCACTTAGTCCTGTTCTCGCGCGTTCAGTCATGGGCATGTACGGATCGTACTTCTTCATCTTCATTCGTGCCATCGTCTGCATCGTCTGGTACGGGATTCAGTCGTACTACGGCGCCAACCTGCTGGCGGTCTGCTTCCGCTGCATCTTCGGACACAACTGGACCGACTTCAAAAACACGTTGCCGACATCCGCACATGTTGCTGGGCCAATCCTGCTGTGCTTCTTTCTGGTGTGGCTGATGGAGTTGCCATTCGTGAGTTCCCTCGCCCTCCCCAACAGGTGGATAAGGTGCTGACCCCTGGTCTAGATGTTCGTCCACCCGACCAAGATCCACTACCTCTTCACCATCAAGGGGTTCATCATGCCCGTAGCCACCTTTGGGCTTTTCGGCTGGTGTATGGCCAACGGCACCGGCATTGCTTCCATTGATCTCGCGTCTGCTGCCGCTAGCAAAGTGAACCAACCCCTCGGGTGGTCCATCATGACCGGCATCAACGTCATCATGGGCACCCTGTCGCCCATGCTCATCAACCAGCCCGACTTGGCGCGATACTGCAAGAAGACCCGCGACGCGGGCTGGGTCCAGGGCGCAGCCGTCTTCCTGTCCAAGATCCTCGTCTATTTCCTCGGCCTGGCCGCGACGGCCTCGATCCAGGGCGCCTGGGGCAAGGCATACTGGAACATTTGGGATTTGCTTGCTGCCATCCTGGACCACCACTGGAACGCCGGCGCTCGGACGGCCGTCTTCCTCGTGTCGCTCAGCTTTCTCTTCTCCGCCATGGCTGTCAACTTTGGCGCCAACTCGATTCCCTTCGGCGCTGATATGACGGGTCTGTTCCCTCGCTACCTCAGCATCCGCCGCGGACAGGTGCTGTGCGCCATCTTGGGCATCTGTGTCGTGCCTTGGGAGTTGATCGCCAGCGCTGCGTCTTTTCTGTCCTTCCTCGGCAGCTACAACATCTTTATGGCTCCGCTTTGTGCTGTAAGTTCTCCATCCCTGCAATCCCGACTGAGCGGAAGACCATTAGGCTAACGCAGCAAAGATCATCCTCGTCGACTACGCCTTCGCCCGTAAAGGCAACGTCCACGTCCCGTCCCTCTACAACGGCACCAAGGGCAGTCTGTATTGGTTCAATGGCGGTGTCAACTGGATCGGCGTCGTGGCCTGGCTCGCCGGCGTGTCGTTGGGTCTGCCGGGCCTGGTGGCGCAGTACCAGCCACAGGCCGTCAGCGCCGCAGGAAAGCACATGTACACCTTTGGCTGGATCCTGACGTTCGTGGCCGCTGCGGTGGTGTACTTTGTGGGGATCAAGATCTTCCCGCCCAAGGTCTATCCGGATGGGTTCGACATGCCGACCAGCTGGGAGTATCTGGCCAAGAACGGCCGCGAGGGCTTCTTCGATGGCGAGCGGGATGTTGAGGTCATTCACTCGCCCGCGCTGAGGGACAGTGAGGAGGGGTATTCTGAGAAAGACCTCTCCAAGGCCGAGATTTCAAAGGCTGATATCTGAGCGTGTTTGTGAAGGGCGAGTCTGGCTGATGTGTCATTGAGATAATACCTAGATGAGATACCACTTTGTTTTTGCGTTGGATATGTAGTGAAGCACGACAATGAGACAGATTTACAGCCGAGTAGCGCTTTCCCTCCGCACAGCGCTTTCGTGAGGCTTGAAGTAACACATTTCAGTCATATCACGCAAGGCTAGCAAGGATTTGAAGCGAGATTGGCAGGTACAAGGCTTCCTACCTTTCGAGTCTGCCTGACCGTGGCTGGTTAGGCGGCATGTTAGGTTCTCGGGTGACATTCTAGGAAACGTCCCCTCCCCTAAGTAATTAGCAATAGTAGTAGCGTAGTAACTGCTCCTCCTCAGGCTTTTTCCCTGAAGCTCTTGCAACAGTCTAATGTCTGCCATCAGATTTGTCACTCTTTATACACTAATTAATCTACAACCCAAAAGTAGACCAACATAGCTGATAGGAATCTCATTTTCATCACGGTTCACCTCGCCTTGACTCCGAGCCGATGCCTTTGACATCTACCCTCAACGTCCACCTTCCGTAGAGAAAACTGACATTGGCAACTACATCTTCACGTTCATCAGGTCATGGCTTTCCGGCGAGATGTATGTAGACGGTGTGGGCAAATGTGTAAATGTTTGAAAACAATATATTCACGCGTGTCACGCTATATGCGGTGTCACGCCTTCGGACCTCCAAAACGAGGCTTCGCTAGATAGGCACATCGGTAAGGTAATCTAGACACCCAAACAAGTCGAGTTCAATTGGTTTCTATCCACGTGCTTATGAGTTACTTCTTGCCTATGTGCTTCCTTCAGAATTGGGATATTCGCAAACCCTTATAGGTCATCGCCGTGTGGAAAATGAAAAGATGATCGGACGAACAGTCATGAAGCTGAAGTGATAGGTAACTATAACATCAACAATGAGGATTTCATGTTACACCACTGCTGCTTTTCCCTACTACGTCCCATCAACAAAGTGAGCAGGATGGCGCAAGTTATGCAACGTAACAAAGATAGTCAGTAGCTAGTATAGCCCGTCAAGTACAGAAGCTGTTCCAGATTGAAGAAGATGCAACCTCAAGTCGACATATGAAGCAGAACAACTCTGCCTTCTCATAGAAATCAAACATGTCCCCAAGAGCGTTCCCAGCAAATGATGTCTCAAGATAGTGATGGTGACACGGGCTTAGAACCCGAGAAACTTCATGAACTCCCCTTCAAGAGTAATGATTTCGTTCATTTTCGCGAGGGACACGCTGCGTCGAACATTAGGCGGAGGACCGTCGCTGGATTTTGAAACCGGAAATTGTTGTTTTACATTGCCCAAACTGTCACGACTAATGACGGCCCGTTCGAAATCGAGGTGAAACACGATGTCGCTGACGAGAGACACTGGCGGTGATAGCATGGATGTCGCACAGTGAGTCGGGTCAGATTTGCTATGTCTTCCGCCCTTTCTGGTACGAGGTGCGATCGGGCGTGGGATAGTCGCATGAAGCTCTCCCTCATCTGGATGATTGACTCTGGATTCATGTATCCTCTTCGACCGCCTTCGACCGCTGGTTGAATTCATGGATTGCTTGGACTCTTCGTCGAGAATGTCCGTGGCCGTCAGTTGTTCATGACTTGACCCTTTGTTTGCCTTCTCGACGTGTTGGACCAATTCCTGCATTGCGCGAAGGTAGGTTTGCTGGTCCAGCTCTCGGTAGGACGGACAGCTGAAGCCTGTGTCACCCCGTAGTCTCATCTTCTGGACAAAGTCACGCTTCAACTTGGCCGCGCGAGTGTGGCTTCTCGTCTTCATGTGGTGCACCATCGTTGAAGGGCTGTTGCTGCGTATACCACCAGCAGGACACTAGAGGGAATGGCAAAGAAGACTCGTTGTCCTGAACTCGTCAACGAAAATATCGGTCTTCTAAATACAAGGCATGCAATGAATTATCAGGCTGCTGATTTTCGCAGCTGGTGGTATCTTGGCGATCTTGTTTGTTCGTTTAGTCTCGTTTACCCTTTTTGGCCTCGTTTGCTCGTTTCGACCAGGTGCCGCGCCGTCTGTCCCAGAGGGGCTTCTCAGGAGCAAGTTTCATGCACCAGACGTTATCACATCGAATCCATTGATTATGTATGTACGCTGCTTGTGTATCGGACTAATAGAAAGAGATAAAAGCAACGAGGACACCAGGAGGTAGACTTCCTGGTGGGACACGACCCAAGCACGCCGCAGGACGCAGCGATAGAGCCCTGAGTCAAGCACACCTGCATGAAAAATGAACAAGCAAGCATCGAAGCAAAACTCAATTACATTGATGACTGAAGTTCGTGAGCCTAGGCAAATGAAACTGGGTCATGAGAAGTCGGCAAAGGGGACAGCCGGCTTTCGCTTGACCACTGGTCAAATTGAAGGTTCCTAACAGGCTACCGGCTACATGACTCAATGCTCATGGCTGTTTCTGACAGCACCATACCAACCCTTAGACGAGGTCTCCACGCCAGCCTGACGGGTTACAAGCTCGGTTCACCAACGGCGATATCAAACGGTATGAACTCATTGGGAATTGGATTAGTAGAGCTCTTGCAGGGACCACATTTTGGAGAAATGTAGAATCGGGCGGTGCGTGTTCTACCAGATGCGTTGGGATCAATGCACCGTACTCGGGTGATAGGATGTAACCAAGCGTAGCTGGTGTGCTCTATGCGCTTCTTGGTATCATAGGGTGGTCTTTCTAGCTGTACTGATAGCGTTGCTCGCAGCTTAAACAGGCACCCTTGCCCGTCCGGAAGACAGTAAGGAAGGTGAATGATGGCTCGGTGTAAGGTAGTTGGCATGCTTCGGGCGTAGACCGGATCAGATGCGATACACAGGCTCTTCTAAACCTGCCACAAGGGCATTGCGGGCAGCCCCTTCGACATTATTCGACAACAGGACTGTGTGCAAACAGAGCACAGATTGACGGTGAACTTAGGAACCTCAAATTGTATTGAAGATTCAAGAAGTGCGACCAACCCATCGCTCTTTCCAGTCATGTCGCTCGACCGCAACTTGCTTCACTGATCAGTACCTACCTATGGGGCCAACATCCTTCGACCCCAGTTTTCTCCACATCATGACAAGATACACCGCAGAGGAGATCAAACAATAAAATTGAGGGACAAGGACATCGATGGGTAAAGCAAAAGGTACAGAGATCAAAACACATGCCCATTGCCCGGATCGAACGAGCGACCTTGTCATCGCAGACTTGAGAAAGATACAAGTGACACGCGCTACCACTACGCCAAACGGGCTGTTACGTAAGAATTTCATGTTATTACCTTGAATGTGTTACTGGCCAGCCTGTCGCTTGGTGGAGCCAGCGTATTATGAGTCTATTGAGTCTATGAGTCTTGGTATGTACGAAGCAAAGGGGCAGAGTCAGGAACAAGCAAGATGGACGAGTGTCGCTTCACTTCTCTAGATGGTATGTACAGAGGTATAACAGAGCCAATGCTTACAGATATGTCAGATCAAACCCAGGTCTCTGGATGTTTAGTTACATCTATCAAGACGGATCAAGACCCATGGCTAATTATATCGAGCGGTGTTCAGTGTAAACATCTGAGCTCAGCAAACCCGTCGCTCCACCGCAGACCGCCCATGATTGCCACCATGAACGCCAGCGAGACAATGACGCTCGCACAACCATATACATAAGCGTGTCTCCTCCTCAGTGATGAAAGCTCAGCCACCCAGGTAGAAACGGTGGTCAGACAACCGCAGAAACCATCCTCAATCCCCTGCAGCACCTGGCATCCCACAACGCCTCCGAGAGGGACATGGGCAAGAGTCCAAGCCATAGCAAGGACAATCGAGCCGGAGACATTAACTGCAAAGGTTCCCAGGGGAAACGACGCGATCTTGCCGTTGAGATAAAGCGAAGCGTAGAACCGGGCCAGACACCCCAGGGGCGCGAAAACCAACGCAAACGTAGCGCGTCCACGCCAGGTCTCTGGCCCCGGGTCGTCGCGATCCGGTGGCAGCGCCGAGAGTAAGACAGCGCCGAGCCAGCAGCCCCATCCGAGGACAACGGCACACCGGTCCAGGAACTTGCGCATGAAGAGGAAGGGCAGCGCCGGCACCAGCGGCTCGGTGGCGATGGCGAGGTGCGCCCCGATGAATAGGCCCGACAGAGACATGGATACAGTGAGCAGGATCACTGCGACGAGCGCCATGAAGGAGTAGCCCCCATTCCTGGGGACCGGTGCCGCTGTATCGGGAGTGGCAAGGTCATTCGACAATGCCAGAAAAACATCCCGGATAAAAGATGAGAAGGACGTGAACGAGCCGCAGAACCCAGTCGCTAGGCCGATGTAAAGCGGTATGGTCTTCTTGGTCGCAGCGTAGGCCTTCTTCGCCGCCGCCAGGTTAGCGGCCGCGGGGGAGTCCGAGGCCGATCCGCCGCTCTCCTCCTCTTTGCCGTTTTGCTCCCTGGCCTTCCTGACTTCCGCCGCGTACATGGGCACGCCCCATTCGTGGCTGAAGAGCATCCTGTCCTCCGCTAGGAATCCTATGATCAAGCTACCGGTGAAATTGGGCCATATGGAGGAGAAAATGACAGGTGCCCCGGGGTAGTAGGTCAATGCTTGCAACCCCAATCGAGCCAAGGTGCCGAGGATGGAGAAGAAGATGAGGTATGATATGGTGTAGAGCTGTGTCGCCAATCGGGAGACCTTGAACGCGCTGCTATCCTCTGCGCGGGTCCTGGCGTCTGGAATTCCCGGTACTCTACCACCAAAACTTGGCTCTTTGCTCTCCGCTCGGCTCCTGCGCCGCCGGTCCTGTGCGTCCTGACTACGCACTTCTTCCAGGCTCTGATGGCGATACACGGGCTCCTCTTCCGGATTCTGCACGGGCGAGCCGGCGGCCACCTCGTCCAGGTTTGCGTACAGGTCCGGGACATCGTAGTCGACCTGCGCAGCGGAGGAGCGCCGACGAGCAAGACGCGCCTGCCGAGTTGAGGATGTCGAGGACAGGGTCCTCGAGATTACATTATCTCCTGCGGAATCCGGACGCCCTGTCGTCTGCCGGCGGACGAGCTCGTCGTCATCTGGGTTCTGGACAGGGGGCTGGTCGTCGAGGTCCGCGTACCCGCCGGGAAGATCGTAGTCGACTTGCGACGTCGTGGAAGCCCTTCGCTCGTTCCTGCTCACGCGCGAGCGGTGAGAGGTGCCGCGCTGTAGTTGCTGTGTGGCATGGCGGTCCGATTCGACCTGATTTTCGGAGGTCGGAGAGGGTTCTTGTGCGAGACCGTCTGGAGCAATTCCTGGCGCTGGCGGTTGTTGTGTCATGATGTCCTTGTTGCGGCAATTTCCGCTGGCAAATTGGTTATAGCATGCCTTTAAGCTGTCTTATATGTACCGATGGGCAATCAGCCTCAAACTTCGGACTGTTGCACATGTTGCGATGTGTTTGCTCAATCCGACGGTGAGATCTCATGTGAAATTTGAGGTTGGAGGTCCGGAGAGTGCCGTGATATCCGTCCGATTCCCACGCCGCAAATAACGGGGCTCGACATGCCACTCAATTGAATCCCAGGTAACTGAAGGCTCAGATGCGGAGTGGACAGATGACGTAGGAGCTATCTTCTTCACAAATGCTTACCTTAGACTCTAGATATAATCTGTTCACTCTGCCTCACTCTGTGTATTTACGGCGACAATTACCTGAGACTCTAGGTGAGGTACCTTTCTCTTCAATTGCAGCAAGGGAAAACAAAAGGGTCACCCGACACTGGCATCCGCCCAATTACGTACGGATTCCAGAGACGCAGGGGGAAACAGCGGGCACTAACGGCAGGTGCAGTCCCGACTATCGCTTATCGATGCCTAACTGTTTGTCTTATCGGTGCATTGGCCGGGATGCTTCCCCGCCATAACCAGCTCCTCCTGCCCCTTCCTGCCCCTTCCTGCCCTTCCATTCCATATATGATAGCTTGGGCTCACCTCAGATTAATCATTCATAGACTGGGGAACATAAAACACATATTATTCTCACGCTTTGCGTCCTAGATTCACAGCGTCTCAAACCTGGTAGAAGAGCCACTTCCTAAAGACAAGTGATCGCATCTCCCTGTAACTACTCTACCCTGTGTTACCAGTATACAGGGCCTAGATTCCCTATCGCTCTCACAATGTCGAGCTTACCGTCCAACGTCCACGTCTCCAACCACCCATGTCTCGTCGCCAAGCTCAGCCAGCTACGGTCGAAGAACACGAACGCAAAGGAAGTAAAAGCGCTCGTCCACGAGATCTCACTCGTACTCGGCATCGAGGCCCTGGCATCTAAGATCTCCACCGTGGCCGGTCCCGAGGTTTGTGACTTGACCCTTTTCCCCAGACCGCTTATCCGCGTTTCTAATGCAGGAGGGACTCTAGGACGAGACACCGCTGGGTTACACCTACACAACAACAACCATAGCCCCGGAGACAATCTCCCTGGTCCCCATCCTCCGTTCCGGCCTGGCCATGGTCGAGGCCCTGCAGACCCTCCTCCCCACCCCGGTCCCCGTGCACCACCTCGGCCTCTTCCGCGAGCCCACCACCCTCGAGCCAGTCGAGTACTACAACAACCTGCCCAACCACCAGGGCGAGCCCGGCTCGTCCCTCGCCATCATCTTGGATCCCGTCATCGCCACCGGCGGTACCTGCGCCGCCGCCATCCAGACCCTGCGCGAGTGGGGCGCAAGGCGAGTCATCGTCTTGTCCGTGGTGGGCGCGGCGGCGGGTGTGCGCCGGGCCGCGCACGAATGGGCCGATGGCGTCGAGATCTGGATTGCCGGCGTGGACGAGGAGCTCACTGATCGGGGGATGCTGAAGCCCGGGTTGGGGGATGTGGGTGATCGGTTGTTCTTGACTATTGGGAAGTAGACGTTAGAAACTGGGGCATGAAGTTACATGAGACGAGTAATGATACCAGGGCGCAAGACCTGCGCTTGGTGCTAGACAAGGCAGGCGGAATTGTTTGGTCATCACGGTGAATGGCATAGAAGCCCGTTGATAGACAGACAACAATGCTGCCGGATACTCAATTCAAGCTCACAGACTCCCAGAGCTAGCCGCTACAATAGATACCTAGTATCATGAACATGCTCTTGCTTGAAAGCATCAACTCGCCGCTCTCAACTGGGAGCATAAGGCTCCTCATCAACAAGCGTGCTCTCCTTCCAGCAGTCCTCGACCCATTTGCTGGTGACAATCCTCGGCACCTGTCTCCGCGCACTAACCCGAGAGCGCACGTCGGCAGCCAATGCTCTCTGGGATTTGCTGTCTGCAGCAACAACGACAACCTGCGTGATCTTCTTATCGTCCATGTCATCGACCACATGGCCACCTCCGAAGCGGATATAGTGTTCGAGCCTCAGTGTCCGGAGCTCAGACACACCCTCGCCCAGAGCGAAGTGGACCCGACACCGCCGCCATATCGTCCCTTTCGTGCCCCCAACCGAATGTCCATGCTCTTCCAGCTGGTCCAAGAACTCGTCCGCATCAAATCCATCCTCGCCACGATCCTCGGACTTCGGCATCCCCTTGAGAATCTCAGCGAGCTCGTCTACATCGACATCTCTGGCGTAGCTATCACCAAACTGATCCGAGTTCTTGGCTGCCCGCTCTCTGGTCGCTTCAGTAGCAGTGAACAGATGCGCCTCCTCAAACGGCAAGAGGTAGCGCTCGTTACCGCCCAGCGTTTTCAGCTGCGCCAGACAGTCAAACACCCACTTGGGCCTGACAACGTCCGCCCCGCCAGCCTCCTTGAGCAGACTAGCCACCTTGACCACCTTCTTATCAGCAACGATGATCATCCCGCCCGACCTGTCGGGCCGCTGGCTGATCTGCCCGCCGTTCTCCTTGATGAGCGCCTCGAGCTGCGCCTTGCTCTTCTTGACCGGCTTCAGGCTCTCGGACAAGACGCAAAACTCCATGCCGTCGAAGATCCTCGTCTTGGGCCTCCGCACGTCCAGCCTGGCCGGCGCCAGGCCCGGGTCGGCGCCCGCGATCACCAGCTCCCTCTTCGCGCGCTTCGTCGGCTTCCTCCTCCGGTTCTCCACATTCATCTCCTTCCGCTCCTTGAGCTCCTGATCGACCCTGTTCCGCAGCTGATCGAACCCGTCCACATCGAGGGCTGAATCCCAGGCCCTGTCGAGCCGCAGCCGCCGGAACCTCGGGAACCGCAGTGTCCACCCCATGGCGAACTGGTCCGAGGGGGTGATCTCAGCAGCCTTGGCCGAGATCACAACCGAGTCCTTGGGCCGGATCCACACATCGGGCCTCTCGTACTGCAGCTTCTCCCCGCCGCCGAGCTCGATATACTGAGAAGGCGGCTTCGACGCATCCCAGTCGATCCACTTCCCCTCCGTGTGGTGTCGTATCTCGGCGTAATCCTCCGCCTTGAAGCCGCCCCCGACCTTGAAGAAGCTCAGGCACTTCTCCGGGTTCGCGCCGGCCTTGACATAGTTCTCGCTCACCCGCAGTCCGCAGAGGAAGCTCGACAGCGTCCCGCCGCGGCGGCCGGACCCGAAGTACCCGCCGATCACCACGCAGTCCAGCGACTCGCCAAACTCAGACATGTACTCCGGCTTGACCTTGATCCAGTCGTCGTTGCGGCTGTTGAGCCGGTACATCGACCTCGGATTCTTCAGCACCAGCCCCTCGGACGCCTCCGCCACAATTTTCCGCAGCAATGGCTCGATCGCCTCGTGCGACGTCGCAGCCTCGTACTGGTGGATCTCCATCCGCCTCGGCACCCCGAGCACCGCCTTCTCCAGGGCCCGATGTCGGTCCCTCAACGTGTACCGCGTAAGCGGCTGGTCGTTCAGATACAAGATATCAAAAACCCTGTACAGCGGCCTCGGCCCCTTCTGATTGAACGGATTCTTCTGCTCCGACAGCGCCGCCGTCTTGAGCGTGCCAAACGCCACGATCTTGTCCGTGTCCGGGTCCCAGGTGATCATCTCCCCGTCCAAGATACAATTCCTGACCCCCTCCGCAAACGCCCCCCTCAAGTGCCTCGTCAGCGCCGAGTTGTCGTCCTCGAACCCGTCCCCGTACAGATAAGTGTAGTCCTTGGCCTTCCTGCTCCACCAGCAGAACCTCCTGCCGCCCGCCACCGCCTCGTCCTCGACCATGTGCATCTGCATCCTCTCCCCGTCCAGCTTCTCCTCGATCCAGAACTCCGGGTCCTCGTCCGTCACCCGCAGGTACTCCACCATCCGCTGGAAGCTGGCATTCATCTGGAACTGCGCCAGCTGCGGCTGGAAGCACTGCATGAGCGTGACCCCGGTCTCCTCCCCCTCCAGCCTCAGGCCCGGGTCGTACAGCTCCCAGCACACCCGCCTCAGGCTGCTCGAGACGCTAAACAGCGCCTCCCCGTCCGGATGCCACAGGTCCAGGAACGTCCTCTCCGTCGCCCCGACCTTCATCTGCTTGAGTATGATCCGGATCAACCACATCATCTCCTCCGCGTTCATCCGTCGGTAAAACTCCTCCATGATCGGCAGCTGCTCCGCCTCGCCGCTCGCGGCAGCCAGCCTGTCCAGCCACACATTGACCTCCCCGACAGACATATCCCCCGGCTCGGCCCTCATGGCCCTCTTGCCCAGCACCTCGAAGCACCTCCCCGCAAAGTCCCCCGCCATGCGGGCCGCGGCCGTGTTCCCGGGCAGCTTCCAGTGCAGCAGGGCGTAGCCGTCCTCGCTGTTGCGGTCGATCTTCATGAGCTTCACCAGCAGCTTGCCGACGGTGTTCTCCTTGAGGCCGTAGACGCCCCTGTCGCGGTCCTTGTCGGGCAGGATCAGCCTCAGGGCCGGGTAGAAGTCGTCGCCCACCTCGGCCCGCCACCGGCTCACGAAGCGCTCGATGATCTGCCGGCGCTGCTCGTGGGGCGAGGCCTTGGACTGGCCGTGCGGGCCGAGCTTGGAGCGCGGGATGGGCCGGCCGGCGGCGCCGGCGGGCTGTTTCTTGTTTTCGTTGAGGGGGTTGAAGAGGCTCCGGAACAGCTCGGAGAAGGGTAGCGTCTTGGAGTGGTTGCGGGGACGGTTTGGGTATCTGATGGTTTTTTGTGAGTGAGAGGTTGTGGGAGGTGAGAGAGGGAGAGGTAGAGAGGCAACACGTACTTTTCTTCGAGTTCTTGTAGGGAGAGAGGGCCGCTGCCGTACTGCTGCTCGTCTTCTTCCCTTGCCTCCTCGGTGGGGGATCTGGGCCGGTTGAGTTGGCTCATTTTTTACTTATTTCTTTTTTTTCTTTTTTTTTCTTTATTTTGTTGATTAAGCTAGTTGAGTAAGGTTCCCCTCGTTGTTTACGATCATGTGGTAATTGATGAGATCAGCTGGTCAATGCCTGACATGAGATGAAGAGCAGTGCAGTTCGGCAGATGCATTACTTCAATCCCATAAGTTACACGGATAACGGATGGATGATGGTGAACAGTGATAGGTATGTAAGGTATACATGTACGTTTATGAGACGAGATTCACAGGATGAGAACGATGACAACCATGACAACCATGAGTTGCATCGTGACTGCCAACTTGAGGTTGCTGCCTGGAGATCATTGGCTCACAGGCACCGGAATGTTGATGACTAAGCTTCTTCCACTTGAAAGGATGCCCTATCTCTCAACGTTCACGATATCTCCCGTCAATTCTCCCGTCAATTGGAAAAGCTTCATGCATCAAACAGTAGCAGACTGGAGGGAGAGCTTCACAATCATCAAATGATTACTCAGGTTAACGTGAATAGACTAGTATTATTACTGTCGTTACGTACAAAAGGGAATCGTGAAAGCCATCGCAAAGTATTAAAACACGTCCGACTAATGCCCTTGTTTCCATGTCGCACCCCGTGTGCGTCGTTGTTTTTTTGGTATCACCTCCACCGCATCATCGCGACAACTCTCGTCTCACTCAACCTTGGGTATAAAATCCGTATTTGCCTTCGTCCTCCCGGACCAATCACAATCAATCACTATCAGCCCTGCTTGTTATTACCTCCTCCACTGCGATCAACCTCAAAAATCACTTCATCCTCCCCCTAAGAGTAAGGAGCGGTGGTGGTGGTGGCACCAGCCGGGTGGGTGGTGTTAGGGTTGATGCCCTGGCTAACCTTGTTATAGTCGGCAGGGTTGGCCGTGTTGTAGCCGTTGCCGCTGGCACCGGTTGCGCCGTTGGGGTACGGGTTGAAGCCGCTGTTGGTGGCCTGGTGTCCAGCGAGGGCCGAACTGCCACTCACACCCTGGTTGCTGCTGTTGTAGTAGTCGGACTGGTTACCGCTGTAGCCGGAGCGGTAGTTGTTCTCACTGAAGCCAGACTGCTCCTGCACGTTGTTAGGCTCGGCAGTGCGGTGAGGCTTGCGGGTGACCTTGGGAGCAGCGGGGATGTCAGTGCTGCGCGGTGCAGATCCAATGGAGAAGACAGGGCTCTCCCATCTATCGCCCTTGCGGGCCAGCTCCTTGTACTCGGTAGCCTTGGAGCTGATTCCACCTGGTAGGTGGATGTTCTTGAACATGCTATCCTCCTTGGTGATAGCGTAGTTGACCTTCTTGTCAGCGGCGATAGCCTCAGCCTTCTTCTTCTTCTGCAGGAACTTGTTCTGGGCAGCGCTGACATAGCGGCTGTAGATGTTCTGCGCCTGCGATGGGTCGTTGGCCACCTCATCCGCGGCACGGTCGGCCTCCAGCTTGACCTGGTAGAGCAGACCATCCAACTCGTTGATCTTGTCGCGGATGGCCTTCTCCACGGCCTTCTGCAGAGCAGGGCGGATGACCTTGAGCATGATAGGCTTGAACAGACCGAACAGCAGCTTGTGGTGTGACTTCTTCAACTTGATGTTGAGGTTGTTGACCTCAACGTCGACCTTGTCGACCTTGAAGAAATTCTGACGATCCTTAGCATCAGGGGTCGACATCTTCAACTTGAACGAGAAGCCATCACCGGCAAGGATGATGTCGGCGACACCAGTGTCAGACAAGGAGGGGAAGCCCTGCTTGCGCTTGACATAGTAGCTGACGTCACGGAGGTCCATCTGGATGCCAGCGACCTTGACCTCGACCGCGTGCTTCTTCTTGTTCGCGATCTTCTTGCGGCCCCAGCGGAGGTAGTTCTCATTGGCGATTTCCAGCACGTTGGGCATGAAGTTGTCGCTCTCGAGCACAAGGTTCTCAATGATCGCATCGAACTGCGGGTCCGTGTACTCGATACGCGGGACAGGGATATAGGCAACGTTCTCGAAGATGGCGGGGAGGATGACCTCGCTGAGATCCTTGAGCAGATGAGGCTTGAAGGTAGGCTTGCCGTTCTCGTCCTGGCCAAGATCCTTGAAGAGCTTCTCGAGGGAAGCGGCAAAAGCCTTGTTCTGAGGGTCCTGGTCGAACTGGTCGCCGATGAACTTGAGCTCGTCGACGATACGATCCGTGTGGCCGCGGTACTTGTTACGCAGGAGATAGTTACCGTGGTCGTAGAGGCGGTTCCAGTCCTGGTTCGACTGGTCGTCCAGGATGTAGCCTTTCTCCTTCAAGCAGCGGCGGATAAAGCCGTTCATAGCCTTGAACCAATCCTTCAGCTCAGGATCCCTGTCGGCATCGGAGTAGATGACGTTGATGGCATCCCAGAGGTCGTCGCTCGAAGTACCATTCGCGAAACGCTCAAGTAGTGTCTTCAAGTCCTCCTCAGCCTGGGCCAAACCAGATCGCGTCTCCTTGACGGTGCCCGTCGTCTGCTGACCGAGGTTCTTGGCGTGGCCGCCGTATTCCTCAGCAAGATCTAGCAGGGTGGTGATGGCCTGCTGATAGTCGGGGTGCGATTGGCACTCGACAACCATTTTCTGGAAGTACCGTTAGCGACATGCGGCTCATCATCCGGATCTCCATAGAAATTCTTTCTTACCTTCAGACGCCAGATGATCTGGTCACGACGCTCATCGGGTACCTTCCGCTGGAAGTACTCCTTGGTGCGGGCCTTGTACTCTTCCTTCTTCCGGCGGGCGTCCTCCTTCGTGTCATCGTTGAGGTTGGCGTCAACACGCTGCTTCAGTACGTTCGCGCCAGCGCTGAGGCCTTGGCGGGCATCGACGCCGGAGGAACCGCCCTGCTGCTGGTCGCGTGCGGCGATCTTTGCGACCTCCTTAGGGTCAGTCGATCCGCTCGGGTGAGCAGTGGCAGTAGCTTCGTTCGCGGCGTGCTTGATGTCTTCCTTGGGATTACCTCCATAGACTCCCTGGGCCTGCTTCTTCAGGTTTTCCTTGGAGAAGTCGGGTGCATCATGCCACGTGTTGTCCTCGGCAGGACGGTCGATGTTGCGAAGCGCATCTTCGTCAGGCCGGACCTTGCTGGCGGCATTGCTGGCGGCGTCGGCAGCCATATCGCGGAATAGAACGCCGGCATCCTTAACTGATCAGACTGTTAGCATCGGCGGAGATTGCGATGACTCGGCATGGACTACTTACGAAGTTTCCGGAATTGACCGTTGGTGATCAACAAGGTACCCAGAGTGCGAAGGCCGTCGAGAGCCTGCTCGCCATGGCGCTTGGCAGTACCCTTGTCGATGGGTGCGTCAGGCGTGCCTACTGCATTCGGGTCGAAGTTCTGTGTCTGCCAGATGAAGTCCTGCAGGAGATTACCCTCGTTCTTGGAGAGCAACAAGTGCTTTGCCTGCTTGACAACCTCGCGGGCGTCGGCAACGAGTGCTTGACCCTCGGCAGAGAGCTTGTTTGATGGGTTTGAGAGAGCTCGGGAGGCGAGGAAGCTGTTCAGCGCGACATCGATTTGGTCGTTCTGATATCACAAGTTAGTACCATTACCAGCAGGATGAAAGCCACAGTTAACGTTGGAGATAACGTACCGAAGGAACCTTGCCATTCTGGAAGGCGCTGATGATGCCGTAAACTTGCAGTTTCCGGTTGACATCAGCCTCCTTCTTCTTGAGGTCTGTCGGCTTGTTGACGTTGGGAGTTCCTGTGGTCGCCATCTCTGCGGTTGTGATGATGATATTATTGCGTGGTTGAGAAAACGAGATGCCAATGGGAAAACGACAGCAAAAGCAAAGTGCGGAAGTTGAGGTTGGGTATCACAAAGAGGAGCGGAAACACTGGGGTATAATGGTGGTGGTGTGTTTTGATGGTACACGAAACGGTGAGATGATGATTATGAAGAATTAAGAGGAAAAGAGGGAATTGGGAGACCTCTTGGTGGAATGTTGTTTATAGGTGATTTGCGAAAAGTCAAAGACAAGGTTCTGCCGTACCTCTACACGCAGCCAAGGAACAGATCGAGACATGAAAGTGACGTGAAGGCTGGATGATGGATCGGGAGTGGTCTACGTCATCAGCTACGGGAAGGTACGACTGCCCAACGATTTTCATTCCTCATTTCTGCTAGTAGGACAATCTTGGTACAAACACCTTTCCCAAATTGCAATGCTCTAGACAAGGTTGACAGCACCGATCAGTCTGTACCACACCCCATTCCAAGGCAAATAGAGCTTTCGTTACACTACCTACTATGGTAGTTTGAACATGAGGGCGGGCCGGCAACCAACATCCGTCTCTCCATGGCATGGTGTACCTCTGCCAAGGACATGTCCCCAGGGCATCTTGGATGGCATCAGACAACACGTGAAGAGACAATACACTATTGCTTGTTGATGCAATGCAGAAGACCACTGTTTCAAGATCCTCTGAGCCGCTCCGGGTATTGCATCAAAAAAAGGGATCCTACATATACATGTATGTATACTAAGAGTATACTGTACCTTTAGCCAATGTTCGACGGACCTGATGCTACCAAGGTGAGACCAATTGTTGATCAACCCTGGACTCGCATCGCATTCACGAGATACGTGGTTCACGTTGCATGTCTTCACACTTGAGACCTGACATTCTCCTGTGCTCAAGCTTTTGGAACGGCCTGGCAACCGCTGCGATGTTCGCCGTGTAACCACATAGCAACTCAAACCCAGATCGCTCGACAAAATGTAAAGTACACTGCTCGAGACAAACAAAACAACCTATGCACAAGACCAATTACACTTTCTTTCCGAGAGCTCACGCGTCCAACAAAGCTAGCTCATGAAACGCGCAGATCCATGACGTCAAGTTAAGCCGAGCTCCAGACGATGACATGTCATCCAATTCGGACTCAGCTTGCGCCATAGTGTCCCAGAAGAGCGCGCAGCCACCGCATCACAGGCCATAGTACTGTTGGTAGTCCGGGAAGTGGGATCCCAAACGCGCCAACTGCGAAAACATCTCATGCTTCTCGAGTTGTCTCATGCCAGCGAAATTGCTGGGAGTTTCGATGATGTCGTTGCGTGTTAGCGTGGCGTCCTTCGCCTCGTTTCATTCGTTGGAGCGTCCCCAGCTGGAAGCCGCCAAGGACAGGCAAAAGAAGCTATGACCATGTATGCCGAACTACTTGTGGGGCAGCTACGTCAGGGCCAACCCCTGCTGTTTCCGCCATACTAAGCCTTACCTTTCCGGATTACCTGCAGTTCGAGGACGATGTTGCTATACATAGACGATCTAGGCTTCATGGACCCGTCGTCGACTTTTGACAGACGTGAGCCTGTCAAGATCATGTTAAGGAATCGATGTCCTGCCTGACGTACTGTATACGTGCATACATCACCTTATTTGTCCTGCTGTGTAGTATGAATACAATATGTATCCCTTATCCGCTGATATAACGTAATGACAACACCCATTTGCCAGCACCGGAGGTGACACAACTGCGGGTATTAACTCGACTGCATCCCTTCTTCATTACGATAGCCAACAGTCAGAATACTGTGGTACTCTGTAGACGAAGTCATATGATGGTGCATTTCTGGCTGCGCCTATCCCTAGCTCTTGTGTACAACCTGTTCAATTGGGACCACGACATTGTGTTAGAGGTCGGTCTACCTCAGTCCAAGCCCAGCGACCTAATTGGAAGTCTTTACCATAGAAACCCCTGATTCTTTCAGCACTCCGACCCATCAAATGATGTTGAGGTGACTAGATATTTCAGTGCTTTGTTCAGGTCTACAGTCTCCTCGCTTACCTCCTGCGTTTGGCTCATGCTACATCTTGATGAAGCCGGCCAGTCGCTCAATCGCGTCCTGGTAGAGATGATCCTTTGCTCGCCTGACGAAATATGTGCACACGTCTGGACTTGTGAATATCCATGGTTTTACGGACCGCAGTGTGTCAGACGATCCGGTATCGTGGTCATAGTACTGCCAGACGACAGGTTTTAGGGAAGTCCCAATCATGGAATCTAACTTTCTCATAGCGCTTGCGCATGAGTCTCTCGACGTCCTCAGAACGGGTTATCCGGACAAGACTACCGTCTTCGACCCGTCGTGGGTCCAAAGTCGATTGCTTTTCAACAGAAACATCGTGGCTCTTGTTGCGCCTTGACCCAGAACCCAATCTCCGGCTGCTTTGATGGCCAGTGGTGAAAGCTGCCGGCATGACCCAATCCAAGCCAAACCTGCCCTTAATTGCACAGTTTCGCGATGTCTGGACTGCTCTGACGAGTTTCTGACAGAGCCCCGTGCCGCAATGATCGTGCCATCATTGTTCATAACCGTGTCGTGGAACCATCGGATGACCATGCCGAAGCCTGGGGACCAACTGTTCGCGCGTGTGCGTCCAGTATATATACTAGATGACCCGTCCTGGAAGCAGAAAATCGCCTTGAAGCTTGCCACGCCACAGGAGATATACGCCATGGTCGGGTGGCAGAGCATTTCGGTCTCCTCGAGTAATTGCTTAGGTCCCGGAGATGGCTGTCCTAACGCGATGCTTCAGCATATGACTTGCCAATGAAGACAGGTCCGCATGATTGGCATGGGCCTTCTGTAATCCACGCTTTGTGCGAGTGCCTCTGTATGAGGCGGCGCGTGACAGTTACTACTTTGGTATGTCGAGATCCTATCTTCGCTTCGACATTCGGTGACTGTATATCAAGCTCCTTTTCAAAATGCCATACTCTGACATCCAATGCCGGTGGGTCGTGTTCGGGCGCAAATCGCAACGCTGTCTCCATGGCTAGAGAGCCTACTGAAGATAAGAGTCCACGAATCTTGTTTTATGAGTCCTTCGCAAACAATAATAAATAGGTGGTCGCGATGACAGTGCGAATAGTCTCAGCACTGTATGCGACACTGTCCCCAGCGGTAATGTTTTGGAACTGATGGCATCTCGCAAATTCGCCAGGCAGCAACAACTCGGGCAGATCAGACCTCTTCACCATCTTCAAACACATCACCGCACCTCATCCATCACGCGCACACATGTAATGTCAAAGCGTATGTATGCTACCATTTGCTTCAGTTTTGTACGCGAAACATCAACAACGTTTTGATCTGCCTACCACGACCTCATATCGAGCTCGCTGCGTTGCTCACCGACAAGCTGCAAGGTCTCCTGGCCTGAGCTCCTGTCATAAAAGCTACTGCATGAGAGCGACGCTGACGGAGACAGTGCACGATGTCGTCGCGCGATGATGACGATCTTTTTGGGGACGGGGACTGTGGAGGCTCCCTCTTTGGCGACGATGATGACTCTCTGTTCGGAGGTGCAGATGATGATGTAGAGGAGCAAGCCACGCGTCTTTGCGCTTCTATTTCAGATGCAACCGGTGGATCAGCCGTAAACTATCTCTCGCTTCCATCCGTTCCTGATCCTCATGATGCCCTTTCGTGCAGTCATGTTGGACTCACTTCAGGACAGCACACGGTTAGTACCCAAGATCCCTCTGGGAATGTCTGGGATTTACCGATGCCGGAGACTACGAGCTCTGAGTCAACGGTAGATGCGCAAGTGTTCAGAGATCAAGCTATTGATACTTTTCCAGTAGCAAGTCATCACAATGGCGATCAGGCAGACCATGAGATGCAAGGAGAGACCGCCTGTCAGCCTCCTGGACCATCACCTTCTAAGGACGGGTTGATGCAAGACCTCGAGAGGATGCTAGAAGAAGAATTCGCTCAAGATCAATGCAACCATGATCAACCTGATCTACCCAACGACCTGTCGGCGGCAATCCGCCCAGCTACCCAGCTAACGGATGACGACCAAATGCTCATGGAGTATAACATCTTGCAGCATCAAGCTGCACGCGCTACCACAACCGCTCTTGGCGACCAGCCTGCGCATATCGGCATCGGCCTTGCTGAGACGGACCACCGCTGGGCCAAGGCAGCCTCCCGGCGCGGCATACGACTTCCACGCCGCATAGATTTCGAAGGGGCAGATGTCGGTGTCTTGAGACCTTATCTTACTCTCAGTGAGTTGTCACAGTCCTCTCCGCCCGTTATATGCTAACATGTAACGCAGACCGCGGTGACTCAGCAGCGATGCACTACGAGCGGCTTGAACTACCCCCGGCAATAGGCAAAGCCCTTCTCCGAGACTTGAAGGAGTACACCACGTTGTCCCCGGATGTGCAGCATCTCAGGCAAAGGGGTAGGCTTGACATCGACGAAAGAAGGACCATGTTCCTTACTGCTGCTCTCCGCCTTCTGAAAAATGAAGGCTGGGGACTGAAGTGGTTCGGACCTCTATCGCCAGCGGGCAAGACTCGAGCGCTTATGTGGCCGTCGGACTCCAGTCTGTAAGTCGACTCCAGTTTCGAATGCGGAATATTGGAATGATAGCTAACATGAGTACAGGATAGTAATGCGCTTTGCCGGCTTCCTCTACAAAGTCGCAGACCAGGCGAAGTACAAGAAGTGCGGCCAGAAGACCAGAAGTGGAACTCGGCAGAGCACAGAGTCACATCAGGCATTGGACGGCAATTCTCAGGCGATGCCCATTGATCTCACAAACGATGACAATGGTATTGCTAGCATATTCCGGGGCCTGACTCCGAATACCTCTGTTTGCTCGAGTCGGCCGGCTTCTTCTCACATGTCCCTTAGTCAGGCCTCGACGAGCGGCATGTTCCTCGACGACCATCATTCGCTACATGCTTCTAGGCGTACTTCCTCTGCTCTACCCGCGTACAGGTCTCCTGCGGTAAGTACAAATCATTTACTGCCAATATCCATTACTGATGCTAACCAACGTGGACAGTTCAACGTGGCCAATCCTGACCTGCGCCCGGACTTCTACATTGTGGAAGAGCAACCTCCATCCGAAAATGACACGGAAACCCTGGGCGGGGTCAGACGTTCCGCCGTTGCACCAATACGAACGGGCATCACTCTCGCCGTGCTTGCCGAGCAGGTTGCAGATCTCAAGCAGCAGAAGCAGAAGCCGCCTGAGATGCTCGCGGTCAAGTACCGTCTGACTTTCACCGATACGGGAGACTCGCAAGACCTCCGGCCGCCCATTGTGGGAGTTCTCGCAGACGAGGTCGTGAAGGGTGACAAGGTCGTCAAGACAATCAGATCGGCATTCAGCCGCGCTGGTGTGCCAGCCTCAATCCGCATCGAGGCCGCTGAAGGGCCGGTCGAGGTGACGACCCAGGATGAGTGGAATGAAGCTGTCCGTGCCGTGTGGCTGCGGCACGGGGACGGGGCTGTGGTGCAGGTGGGAATACGTGTTTGATACAGGACTGGTTTCAAGGTAGCCTGTCTCGGAGCAGCGTTGCTTTCAAGAATTCTTGTCATACAGTCATATTGTGGGGGACTAGTGGTGTACGGCTTACTTACGTTAGACAGCTGTCGCTCGAGAATGTCAAATTTTGGGAGAAGTTGTCATGCCGAAGAGGTAATCAAAGGGAGGAAATCAAGGGGACAAGCGAAGCATTTTCAGCATCAATATGTTAGCTAAGGTACCTTACTTGATACCGACAAGGTGTCGTGTACCGATAACAGACAGCCATAAAACGTCAATCGCAACGCTCCTTGATGAGTGACCAATGACAATGCCAGAGCTACCTCAGCTTACTCACACACCACAGCCCGCTCCCCCTTACTTCGCCGTCATGTTCACATGAATCGACTTAATATTACAATAGGCATTCAAGCCCGCCTCTCCCAACTCCCGCCCGATACCAGACTGCTTGACGCCTCCGAACGGAATCCGGTAGTCCGAGTCGTTACTGCTGTTGATCCACACCATGCCCGCCTCGATCTCGCGCGCGACGCTGTGCGCCTTGGTCAAGTCCCGGGTGAAGAGCGCGGCGCCCAGGCCGTAGGTGGTGTCGTTGGCCATGCGGATGGCCTCGTCCTCGGTCTTGAAGGAGGCGATGGCCACGCAGGGGCCGAAGATCTCCTCCTTGTAGATGGTCATGTCGGGCTTGACGTCGGTGAAGACGGTGGGCTTGATGAAGAAGCCCTTGCCGTTCTGGGGCGCGGGCTCGCCGCCCATGAGGACCGTGGCGCCCTCCTCGCGGCCGATCTTGATGTAGCCCAGGACTCGGTCGTACTGGGCCTTTGTGACCTGCGGGCCCTGGAAGGTGGTCTCGGCGAAGGGGTCGCCGACGACCGAGACGTTCTCGACGGCGGCCTTGAACTTCTGGACGAAGGCGTCGTAGACGGCGTCCTGGACGAGGATGCGGGAGGTGGCGGTGCAGATCTGGCCCTGGTTGCTCATGATGCCGATGTGGGACCACTCGGCGGCCAGGTCGAGGTCGGCGTCGTCGAAGACGATGAGGGGCGACTTGCCGCCGGTCTCGAGGGTGATGTTCTTCATGGTGGCGGAGGCCATCTTCATGATCTCCTTGCCGGTGGCGGTGCTGCCGGTGAAGGCGATCTTGTCGACGGAGGGGTGCTGGACCAGGGCGGCGCCGGCCTCGCGGCCGTAGCCGTTGATGATGTTGATGACGCCCGGGGGGAAGCCGGCCTCCCTGACGAGGGAGGCGATGTAGAGCACCGAGAGCGGGGTCTGCTCGGCGAGCTTGAGGACGACGGTGTTGCCGCAGCAGAGGGCGGGCCCCAGCTTCCAGGCGGCCATGTCGAGCGGGTAGTTCCAGGGGATGATCTGGCCGCACACGCCTAGGGGTTCCTTGACGGTGTAGGCGAACTTGGCCGGGCCGACGTCGATGACCTGGCCGAAGTTCTTGTCGGCGTAGCCGGCGTAGTACCTGAGCACGTTGACGACCTCGGGCACGTTCTCGGTCAGGGCGGTCTGGTAGGGCTTGCCGTTGTCGAGGCACTCGATGGTGGCGATGGTCTCGGCGTTCTGGGCGACGAGGTCGGCGAGCTTGCGCATCAGCTCGCCGCGCTGGGTGCCGGAGAGGGACTTCCAGGAGGGGTCTTTGAAGGCTGCCCGTGCCGCCTTGACGGCCTTGTCCACGTCTTCTGCCGAGGCGGCGTGGACGGAGCAGATTTCTTCCTCGGTGCTAGGAAGAGAAGAAGAGCGTGTCAGTAAAGTGGCTCGAAGATGAGGGGAGACCGTCTTACGCAGGGTTGATGGAGGCAATCTTGCCATCATTGCTGCTCTTGACGAACTCATTGTTGATGAAGAGACCCAATGGCTGGGTCCATTTCTTGCCGTTGGGCGCTGAGAGCTCGACCTCCATGGTGGACGCTGGTCTTCTGAGTCGGGACGTGTGAGAGAATGAGCGACAGGACACAGCACTTGAAGCTATCTGGAGGGTGATGAGTGTTGGAGGCCTTGGGTGGGATGAGGTGGAAAACAGCTTCGAAGGAGCAAAACTCCGAAAGGAGGCGGACCTTGAGGGCGGCATGCTGTTCAAGATTATATCCTTAATCCACTGGGACCCCTCCTTCCTCCTCCACTAGCTACGTCGGATAGAGAGTACAGGTACCTTTGACTAACACGACAAAACAGGACCGAAGACGGCGTGACACCAAGCGGGGAACAGAGAGCTAGGGGAGCTAATCTATCTATTCACAGCCAGGATCTTGCAGTGTCCGCTGTGTGTTATCACTTATCGTGCGTCGAGAACGACACCCCAGCTGCAGGGCTACTGGACCCCCCCCCGTGGATGAGCTGCCGTGGAGCGACAGATCTACTATGTAAAACACGGGACTAGGTATACTATGGATCAGTAAGATATGCAGTATTCCCGGGTAGAGCTATCTGCACTTGGGCAAGCCATCCGAAGCACTGCAGTTAGGCCCTGATCTAGAAGCAGCATACTACAGTAGCTCTTTGCCGAGGTGCATATTTTGTGGCATAGACTTGCCCTATCGAGATAAACCTTCCGTACCGTACCGTCTTCGGCCACGTTGTCACCCCGCTGTTACCACCGGAAACTCGATTCAGTGCGGGGCGGCGAAGCGGATCACGAGTGGTTTTTGCGTGCGAACTTGCTCCGAGCTGCTCCTAGTGTACTATGGTACTATCTAATTAATGCACTGTGTAGAACTGTGGAGGCTCCGGATCGGTGCCTCCACTGTGCCGATAGCGATAAGACGGGATTACTGTACGCAGTACATGATAGATGGCAAGTACGTATCGGAACCCCTGCAAAGGCTGTCGTGTGACATGACATAATGGCATCGAATCTCGACGGCCAGCCACGCGGAACCTTCGCTTCGACAATTCTTCATCCAAAAGTCGCTGCAGCCTTGCCAGCCTTGATGGCTTCTCACCATCCCACACACTCGCAGCCATGATACTCGTCGCATCCGGGTCGCCGGTGGGCTCGGAAGTGTTTACAGCCCTCGCCGTGCTTGCTATTTCTCTAGTAGTTCTCCTGATCATAAGATACTACCTCCCTCTCCGAACAACGCCTGCCTACCTCCTCGTCCCCGTCTTCTTCGCACTTTGGCTTCCAGCATGCATCGTGATATTGATGCCCATAGACTTGGCTTCGAGTGCGAGGACAGACGATGAGGCCACTAGGGGAATATGGCTGCCGGACAGGCTACTCCTGATCTGGTGGAGGATAACCTACTGGCTGACATTTACCCTGACATGGTATGCGATGCGCCGTCGTCAATTCCAGTGCAGAACTGTCGCAAACCCGGTCACTGACATAATAATCAGGTTCATCCTCCCCATCCTCGCCGAATACTCCGACTCGGGCTACCGCGAGGCCAGAGACAAGATCATCTACTCCCTCCGCTCAAACGCCCAATACCACCTCATGGTCTTCGGCTCCGGAATCATCGGCATCACATACGTCTTCATATTCTACGGCGTCTCGGTCGACTCACTCAAGGCGCTGGTCATGGCCCTCGCATACTGCTGGGGTTTGGCGCTGGCCATCTACCTGATGGGCCACGGACTCGTCGCCATCCCTCGCCGCCTCTTCCGGAATGCCAGCATCAGCGGAAAGCTGCGCCGGATCCAGTCGCATGCGCCCAAGGTCTACGAAAAGCTCGAAGACGCCGAGGCAACCCTTGAAGATCTCGAGGCCCAAGTCTTCGAGCTGGGCAGGCGCAAGACCGGCAGCGCAGCGAGATTTCAAGATTGGATCGACGACCTTGTGGACCTGGCCAACCTCCCAGAGTCTCAGCCACGGCACGCCCCGCCTCGACCCCCCACAGACGACAGCCGCACTCTGCCTACCGTCATCACACAGAAGTACATGGCCGACCTGACCCGCCGCCTCGTGCGCGCCAAACATGCCCGCATCCGCTACCTGAACGAGTGGGACCGCCTCATCCGCTCCGCCGTCGAGACCCAGGCAATCCTCGACTCGGCCGCCTCCAAAAAACTCGACTTCGGCGACGTCTCCCCGCACGCGGGCTTCTGGGATCGTTCCAACCTCCTAACTCCCTACACCCGCTATCTCCTGCACTACCACATCATCCCCTACCTCAGCCTCTTCGCCGGCGCCTTCCTGACCCTCTGCTCCCTCTCCATCATCTGGTCCGAGCTGCTGAAAGCCGCCTTCCCGTCTCTCTCCGTCATCCGTCTCACCGTGGTGCACCACTGGACCGGCGACACGGGCCAGGTCGGCTTCGCAGGCCAGGTCATCGCCGCCCTGTGGCTGCTGTACATGTGCGCCGCCGCGCTGACATCCATAACCGAAGTCAAGGTCTGGCGCGGCCGCGCCCTGGTGCGGAGGAACACGGCGCACGAGAGCGCCTTCTGGTACGCCAGCCAGGTCGCCCGGCTGAGCGTGCCGCTGAGCTTCAACTTCATCACCTTCCTCAGCCCCGAGGTGTACACCAAGACGATGTTCTACCACTTCCTCGGGGCCTTCATCCAGGGCACCACGGCCAGCACGTGGTTCGACTACCTCTTCCCCGTGCTCATCCTCGTTCCCGTTCTGGCGACGCTGTTCGGGCTGTACGGTCGTGTCCGCCGGCTCTTTGGGTTTGGCGCCTTTGACGCCCTCGCAGCAGGCGACGACGACGGGGACGAGGAGACCGCCGCGCGGAACGCGTATGGCACCGGGACCTGGCGGGAGGGCAGGGACCTCATCGAGCGGGAGCTGAACGGGACGTCGCTCCGCGGCCGCCGGGCAGAAAACGCCGGGCTCCTGTCCGCCGGCGGCGGTGGCGGGCGGTCGGCGCCGGTGCTGTCCGTGCCGCGGGTCGAGGGGAGGGCGAGTCCGTCGCCGGCGAGGATGATGGGCAGGCCGGCTGCTAATACCTCGGCGAGGAGGGTTGGGCCGGCGAGGAGGGAGGAGGTGCAGCCTGAGGACGAGAACTTCTTCGAGGGGATCGGGCACCGGCTCAAGAACACGATTGACACGCTCGACACGCCCAAGTGGTTCCAGGAGCTTGGGCAGGGGATCAAGAAGCCCAAGTGGATGGGCGGTGGGGGCGGTGAGGGGAGTGGCAGCGGGGGTGCTGGTAGTAGGCCCGGGCTTCCTGGACGAACGAGTTCGGATGTCAGGAGGTGGTTTGGGGGTGGGGAGGGGAGGATACGGTTATGAGCTTTTTTGGCTAGTTTGGCGTTCGGGAAAATGTCTGCTTGAAGTTAATGCTGAGATAGATCGGCTGTAATGAAGCGTTATTTTTATAATTCTGAAAGAACCGGTCTGCTTGGTTTCAGGGAGGTGACTAGGTCCAGTGTCCAGTCGGCCAACCGTCCACGGGGATGAAGCGTCCAGATGTCTGAACTGATGAGAAGACCTGTGTTCATGCTTCACGCTGACCATTGACGTGAACGTGAGGAAAGACATATGCAGATATGTGAGAAAATGAAGCCTCACGAGAAAAAAAGCAGGAGAAACAGCTCGTGGTGAAGATAACCATAAGACATGACGAAAGAAACGGTGGATGCTAAAGGAACCCAACTGAATGGGTACGACGTGTTCACGCATGGAGTTTTGAAAATCATCTTAGATATGTTTTGCTAGAGTTCTTTGACTACGTAGTTGCAGCGGCCAAGGTAGGCAAGATCATACCATAATGATGCGTTCTTGTTCCTTGAGCGAAGGAGGCAGAAACACCAACCCCGTATACGTGGTGATATATTGCACTTCACCCAAGATGCTTGATCCCTAACGAGCTACCGCATGCTAAACAGAGTCACTGTCACCTCTCCATGACGCGCATACCAATCAACACACGCTGTGCAAACCACACCGTCAGATCC